>OX451740.1:442695566-443295566 GCA_948472305.1 Vicia faba
GATTGCTAAATTGAAATAATACTGATAAAGAAAGATCAGTGATATTGAGACTCCTTAGAACCCAGTTACTATTTCTAGGACATGTTTGAAACCAACTAAACTTCAAGAGGGTATTTACCAATAAACCCCATGCAAGCCTAAACCTAAGGTCTTGTGTGCTTTGCTTATGTGTGATTAATTTGCTTAAAAATGACATCAAGCATCATAAACATTCATTCTTTATTACACTAAACATTTCAAGGATTAGGGGAATTTATCTTTGTTCTGTTTTGCAGATCATGGCTTTCGCTTGTAGAAATACCATCTAGATCATCTTTGTGAGAATACCTCTTCAACTCAAAGAGCTAGTATCCAGGGTTTCTGATACTTCTTCATTCACCAAGAGCTACACTCGACTCCTCAATCTGGTTACCTCAGGTTTTGATGAGAAGATAATGAGTGTGCTCTTTCAATTCTTTGACCCTAAGCACCATTGCTTCACCTTTCCAGACTATCAGTTGGTACCCATCATGGAAGAGTTCTCTCAGATATTAGGTATACCTATTTTGGATCAGTTGCCTTTCACCGGCTTGGAAGAATCTCGGAAGCCGGAGATCATTGCAGCAGCTTTACACCTGAAATGGTCCGACGTTGTATCCAACTGGGAAATAAGAAGTGGAGTTAAGGGTTTTCTAGCCAAGTTCCTAATAGAGAAGGCTCATCTGTTTTGGGATGATTTGGACTTCCAGGCTTTTGAGGAGGTTTTGTCCCTTCTCATCTATGGGTTAGTAATATTCCCTAATCCGTACTTACTCATAGATGTGAATGCTATCATGGTATTCCTTTATCGAAACCATGTGCCCACTTTACTCGGAGACATCTTGCATACCTTCAACACGCATACCACAAAGAAAATAGGGATTCTTATGTGTTGTGTGCCATTGCTTTCGAGGTGGTTTATTTCTCACCTCCCTAAGACAGTAGTGAAGAATGAAGAACGTTTGGGCTGGTCGCAAAGGATAATTTCACTTTCTCACACGAATATTCTCTGGTATTCCTGATCTATGGGAGATATTTCTATTATTGACCACTGTGGGGAATTCCCTAATGTCCCACTACTTGGCATTTGGGGAGGCATAACCTATAATCCTTCTCTGGCTCTGCGACAATTTGGTTACACTCAAAGGGATGGTCCTCACGAGATGCTTATTCATGGAATTATGTTTAACAATGAGGATGATGTTCAAGGGTATCACCAGAGGTTCATACGAGCTTGGGGCATGGTAAACAGATTTGACATCAAGACTTTGGGGCTGAAGACGTCCATCCCTATGGAACCTTATCTCCAATGGGTACGAGCTCGTGCTCAGAATCTTATGATGCCAAATATAACCATCTTACCAGTAATTGTAGAGCCTATTGCTAAAGGGGATATTACCTATATGGTTCTTCATCCTGATATGCCCACTGATCTTGAAGAACTGCAGAGATCCTGGATTTAGTTGAAGAAAGAGCGGGATACCTATAGAGACTATTTCTATGGCCATGAGAGGAAATTTTTAGAGCTCACGAAGCAACTTCATGAAGAAAAAGTCTTTATTGTCTATCTCGGCGCGAAGAGGAAGCGCCCATGGGAAACCTGATTTTTTAAAGTTTTTTGAACCTTCAATTGAAACGCCTGAAAAGAAATTGTATTTTGAATTCTACTAATAAAATCTTTGTTTCATTTTGGTTCACAAATTTAAATTTCCCAAAATCCTTGAAATCATCGCATACATATATCATACATATCATTGCATAAACAAGTTTCATAGCAGGTTTCTCATCTTCTTCGCTGTTTATTTCAACAGTAAAGAAATGGCTCTCGAATAGACAGTGAAGGATCTACAAACTCAGAACATACAATTCCAACAGATGATTATTGATCTGACCAAGGGGCAAGAGGAACCGAAGGCCCTGATTTCTAAAGACAAGACTAAGAAGTCAAGGAGGGCAGCTGGTGTGGTAAATCTGGGAAGGAGATTCAAAGGACCGCTAAGGAAAGTGGTTGAGCTGACATCTTCATCCAAAGAAGGAGATAACCAAGAGGGTGAGACAAGAGAGGAAGACCCTAGTATAGGGGAATCTGATAATGAGACTGATTACAATGAAGAGCAGTATCCTCCAGCTGACGAAAAGTACAAACAGCTGGAAGAGCGTCTAAGTGCAATGGAGATTCAGAAAGTGCCGGGACTGGACTTCAAAGAGTTGGGTTTGGTGTCTGGGATTGTCATTCTTCCAAAGTTCAAGGTGCCAGTGTTTTCCAAGTACGATGGGGTTTCATGTCCTAAAATGCACCTCCGATCTTATGTGAGGAAGATATAGCCTCACACTGCTGACAGAGACTTATGGGTCCACTTCTTTCAGGATAATCTATCCGGAACTCAGTTAGATTGGTTCTACCAGTTGGAGAGGACCAACATTCATAATTGGGAAGACCTGGCCGCTGCTTTATATAAGAAGTATAAATATAATGCATACCATGCTCCCACCCGTACTCAACTCCAAAGTATGGCTATGGGTTCGAGCGAGGGCTTTAAAGACTTCGCTCAGAAGTGGAGGGACTTAGCAGGAAGAGTCCAGCATCCCTTGTCTGATAGGGATCTAGTGGATATGTTTCTGGGTACCCTGTCTGGTCCATTCTTTAATCACCTAATTGGAAGTTCCTCTGCCGGATTTACTGAATTAATCTTGAGAGGGGAAAGAGTGGAAGTTGGAATTAAGAGTGGTAAGATCCAAAAGGATGCATCCTCCAGTGCAGTAAGGAAGCCATTTGCTGGGAAGAAAGATGTTAGTGCTATGTACAATCAAAGGAATTAGGACAAAACTGAATGCCATCCAATAGTAGGGGCTGTCATGATCTCTAAGCCTGTACCCACTCAAAAGAAGAATAATCAGCAGAGAGCAGAAAGGCCGGTAAGACAGTTCACCCGGATAAATATGACTTTATCCCAAGTTTTTCCTCATTTGTTGAAATCTAATCTGGTAACCTTGCGGGAAGCTCCAAAGAATCCCAACACTGCCTCTCCCCGCTATAATCCAAATTCCCGATGTGCTTATCATTCCGAAAGTCCAGGTCATGATACTAACGACTGCTGGGCTTTGAAGAACAAGGTACAAGACCTTGTCGAGGCGAAGGAAATTGAGTTTGACACCCCTGAAATTCCAAATGTTATCACTGCTCCTATGCCCAAGCACGGTCGTGGTGTTAACACTATTGAAGATGATATATTTGTTACTACTGTTGAAGAGCTTGTTACTCCTCTTATGACCGTTAAGTGGATTTATTTCTGGGCTGTGGCAAAGGTTTCCACTTCTGTTTATCTCTACCAACTGGTTGTCATTTGTTGAAGGCAAGTGTTCAGCGTCTGATGGATGATAGAGAGATTTTGTTTGAGAAGAATCCCGTTCCAAGCATTTATTGCAAAGATGTTTCAATAATAACCATTTCCGCCAATTCTCCCAGTGTCTCCACCAAAAGACTCGTCAGTATTACATATGTTCCAAAGGTTACTTCGCTGATAATTACTATGCCAGGACCAATCCCATACTCCTCAGATAAAACTGTTCCTTGGAACTATGGGGGTGACGTCTACTACCGCAGCGTCAAGCAAGTTTGGCTGGATGATGAAGACCAGGTTTCTGAGAAGGTTTACCCCGACATTGGCAACATTATGGGAACCAACAAAAAAACCAGAAGTGGAAGAGTGTTCTCCTCTGATATTTCTCCTCCGAAAGCTGTTACTGGTCCTGTGATCATTCCTACTTTTGTTCCTACTAACACTACGACTATAATCCATGTGATTACCCCTGCTGACACCCCTATCATCGAGTCGACCGAGATACGGGGCAAAGACATATTAGTTGAGTCTGTCCAAGAAAGAAATGGAAGAAATTTTGAAAATTATCAAGAAAAGCGACTACAACATAGTCGAGCAGCTGGGGAAGACCCTTTCAAAAATATGTATGCTAGCCTTGCTGTTGTGCTCTGAAGCTCATGCGAAGGCTTTGGTGAAGTTCCTGAAAACTGCCCATGTGCCCCAGGAAACCTCTGCTGACCAATTTGAAGATTGTGTGGCCAGCTTGACGGCTGATAACGGTTTGGGATTTTCTGATGCTAATTTGACCCCTAGAGGGAGGAAGCATAATGATGCGTTGCATGTCTCTATCGAATGCAAGGTCACTACTTTGGCCCATGTCCTATTAGATACTGGTTCATCATTAAATGTGCTGCCTAAGAACACTATGGATAGACTAGACTATAAAGGTTTGACCTTGAAGCCCATCAATATTGTAGTGAGGGCTTTTGACAGTTCAAAGAGAATGGTGCATGGGGAGGTGGACGTCCCCATCAAAGTTGGTTCTCAGACTTTCGACTCTACCTTCTATGTGATGGATATTAGACCATCCTATTCTTGTTTATCGGGTCTCACTTGGATTCATGGGGCGGGGCTGTTACGTCCTCTCTACATCAGATGATGAAATACCCGGTCAAAGAAATAATTGTCACTGTACACGGTGAAGAAGAATACATGGTCAGTCACCTGAATTCATTCAGATATGTGGAAATGGATGGTGAGTTCATTGAGACTCTGGTAGAATTTCGAAGAGGTACCTTAGACTCTGGCTGCAACTGAAATTGTTACCGATATACCGAAGATCACTAGACCTCCCTTGAAGATGGCTTCTCTCAAGGATGCAAAAGCGGTTGTCCAAGAAGGTGGGTCTACCATCTAGGGTCAGCTCCCTGATATTCCATACAAGTCTGATAAATTTGGTTTGGGTTTCTCTTCAGGGGCTCAAAGGGTTGTTCGACGTGATCGTGCTGGAAGACCTCCCCTACGCATCAACAATCATAGGGTCAACACTTTAGAAGACAAAGACAGTGACAATGATATGGACAACTGGATCTTCCCTACTACCAACGGTGGACCCAGTAACTGGATGGAAAAAGACTTTGTACTGATTACTTTTGTTCAGAAGTAATTGTCTTTCTTGTTTTTTGGTATGTAATAAACAATATAACTTTATGGTCATGTGTCTTACCCGGGGCACATCGGTTTATTTGTGAGGGTTATCATGTTCTATTTTCATATGGCATTAATAAAGCATTTGACGTTTATGCATGCAAATTTTGCGCTCTCTGTTTTTCTTTTCTACTTTTACTTTGTCTATACAACTATGCTCTTACACACACTCACGTATCAAACTACAGATCCATGTCCACTCTGGATCCCATTAATAACAATTCTGCTATTGTCAGTTATGACTTTGAAAATCTGATCAACTCGAGGACGAAGGTGAGGAAGATTATGAGGTACATGGAGAACTTGCTAGGCTGTTACAGCAGGAAGAAAGGGCTATACAGCCTCATGAAGAGCCAGTTGAGACAATAAACTTGGGCACAGAGGAAGACACAAAAGAAGTCAACATCGGTGCAAATCAGGGGCCTGATGTCAAACAGCGGTTGATAAAGATGTTGCATGATTATGTCGAGATCTTTTCCTGGTCATATGAAGACATGCCAGGACTGTATACGGATATTGTGGTTCACCATCTTCCAACTAAAGAAGATTGCCCTCCGATAAAGTAGAAGGTCCATTGCATGCACCCTGAAATGTCAGAAAAGATCAAAGCAGAGGTTATGAAGCAGTTCAACACCGGTTTCTTAGCCGTCACCTCTTATCCCCAATGGGTTACCAACGTAGTTCTGATGCCTAAAAAAGACGACAAGGTACAGATGTGTGTGGACTACAGAGATTTGAACAGGGAAAGTGCCAAAGATGACTTTCCACTCCCCCACATCGATGTTCTGGTTGACAACACCGCACAACACAAGATATTCTCCTTCATGGATGGTTTCTCTGGTTACAATCAGATCAAGATGGCACCCAAAGATATAGAGAAGACAACCTTCATCACGCAATGGGGCACTTTCTGCTACAAAGTGATGTTGTTTGGATTAAATAATGCCAGGGTAACCTATCAGCGAGCCATGGTATCCTTGTTTCATGACATGATTCACCATGAGATAGAGGTATATGTGGATGACATTATAGCCAGGTCTCAAACTGAGGAAGAGCACCTTGATCATTTACCAAAGCTGTTTGAAAGGTTGAAGACGTACAAGTTGAGGTTGAATCCAAACAAGTGCACCTTCGGGGTAAGGTCTGGTAAAATGCTAGGTTTCATTGTTAGTGACAAGGGTATTCAGGTGGACCCTGCAAAAGTAAAGTCTATACAAAAGATGTCGACTCCTCGCACTGAGAAGGAGGTTAAAGGCTTTTTGGGACGACTAAATTACATTGCCAGGTTCATTTCCCATTTAACTACTACTTGTGAGCCAATCTTCAAGCTCCTGTAGAAAGATCAAGTGGTTAAATGGAATGACGAATGCCAGACTGCCTTCGAAAGAATCAAGGAATACCTTCAAGAACCACAAACTATGATGCCTCCGATTGAAGGAAGACCTTTGATAATGTACTTAACAGTGAGATAATTCAATGGGGTGTGTGCTGGGGCAGCATGACGAGTCTGGTCGAAAAAAGCACATAATATACTACCTTAGCAAAGAGTTTACCGACTGTGAAACAAGATACTCATTGCTCGAGAAAACTTTTCTCACTTTGGCATGGGCTGCTCGCCGACTGAGATAGTATATGTTGACCCACACTACTTTGATGATATCTAAGATGGATCCGATCAAGTATATGTTTAAGAAGCCCACCCTCTCCGGAAGAATAGCGAGATTGCAAATGATTTTGACTGAATATGATATCCAATACACAACCCAGAAAGCAATCAAGGGAAGTGTACTAGCTGATCATTTGGCTCATCAAGCTGTGGATGACTACCAGTCCATGAATTTTGGGTTCCTGGACGAGAATATTATGCTAGTAACTTACTATGAAGAACCTGGACCAGATGAAGGACCTGAAGAAGGATCCCAATGGATTATGGTTTTTGACGGAGCCTCGAACTCACTCGGAAATGGAATTGGTGCTGTAATTATATCTCCTAAAGGCTATCATACTCCTTTCACCGCTAGATTATGTTTCAATTGTATCAACAATATGGCAGAGTATGAAGCATGCATCATGGGTCTCAAAGCTGCTATTGACCTGAGAATCAAGTTCTTGAGCGTTCTCTGGGATTCAGCCTTGGTAATAAGTCAAATCAAAGGCGAGTGGGATACGAAGCACCTGAATCTTATCCCTTACAAAGAACATGTGTTGACATTGCTTCCAAACTTTGAAGAAGTCACTTTGAACATTTTCCACGAGAAGAGAACCAGTTAGCGGACGCACTAGCTACCATGTCATCTATGTTCAAAGTCAAATGGGACAACGAGGCTCCCCAAATCACTATCAGGAGGTTGGATGAACCAACATACTGCTACATGATTGACATTGAAGAAGTAGAAGACAAACCTTGGTTTCATGAAGTGAAAAGGTATCTCGAGGTTCAAGAGTATTCCGAGGGGGCATCTGTCAATGATAAGAAGTTTCTGAGAAGGTTTGCCGCAAAGTTCTTACTCAGTAGGAATCCTCTACAAGCACAACCATGACTCTACTTTAATTTGGTGCATAGATAAGAGCGAAGAAGAGAGGATTATGGAAAATTTACACGAAGCTGCCTTTGGAACCCATTCTAGTGGACATACCATGGCTAAAAAGATCCTACGGGCAGGATACTATTGGTCCACTATGGAAGAGGACTGCTATCAGCATTCCCGAACTTGTCACAAATGCTGGATCTATGCCGATAAGGTGCATGTAACTCTGATTCCTTTGAACGTATTGACGGCTCCTTGGCCCTTTGAAATATGAGGCAATGACATGATTGGAGAGATTAGACCTACCGCTTCCAATGGGTACCGCTTTATCCTGGTGACCATTGATTATTTCACAAAGTGGGTTGAAGCTGCCTCTTTTGCTACTGTTACCAAGAACGTCATGGCGCAGTTTATCAAGCATAACCTGATTTGTCGGTATGGTGTACCAGAGAGAATCATCACAGACAATGGTATAAATCTCAATAATACGATGATCACTGAACTCTGTAAACAATTCCAGATCCAACATCATAATTCTTCCCCTTACCGGCCGAAGATGAATAGCACTGTGGAGGCTGCTAACAAGAATATTAAGAAAATCATATAGAAGATGACGGTGACATACAAAGACTGACATGACATGTTACCATTTTCTCTTCATGGATACCGCACCTCCGCACGAACATCGACAGGGGCAAAACCCTACTCTCGGGTATATGGTATGGATGTTGTCCTGCCTATTAAGGTCCAGATCCATTCTCTGAGAATCATGAAAGATGAAGGTTTGAATGAAGATGATTAGATCCAGACTCAACTTGATCAACTGAATATGATTGATGAGAAAAGGCTTACTGTTGTTTGTCATGGTCAAATGTATCAAAAACGGATGATCAAGGCTTTCAACAAAAAGGTCAAACGCCAAGTATATCAAGTTAGGGATCTAATGATCAAGCACATCATACTGCCGCAAGGCGATCCCAGGGAAAAATGGACTCCCACATACGAAGGGCCATTTGTGATCAAAAGCATATTTTCAGGAGGAGCCATGATTTTGACCACCATGGATGGTGACGACCTTCCTCACCCTGTTAATGCGGACATAGTGAAAAGATACTACGCAAGAATAAAGACCCGCTAGGTTGACTGGCCTAGGCAAATATAAGGGCATCCCGACGAACCAAAAGGGTTCGGGCAAAAATCAGGGATGAAAAAAAATTTGTACGCCCGGCAAGTCGAAAACCTGAAAAGGAGGCTTGGGCAAAAAAGGGTATCCCGGTGGACTAAAAACCCGAAAGGGCGGTCCAGGAAAAAGTTAGGGATTCGAAGCGTATCATTATGTCCCATTGGATCACCTTGCAACCAAAATTCAGTATCAACTATCAAGCTCAAACGACACCGATCAATCCAGTCAACTTCAGACAAGTAGCAAAGTGATGAGACGCTCGAAGACATAGTGGCAATAGCAGAATTGAAACTCAATGGTATTATTACACATAGCTGTTTTCTGCTCTTCGTACACTACTTTGTATATTTTTCACTCTCACGGCGGTGTTCTCCTACTAAAACGTAAACCTCTTTGTACACAAAGCCTGTTATAGGCAAACTTCAGAAATCAATACAAATCGTTTCTTTGGAAGTACAAAACTGTTTGTTTTTCTTTTTTTTTCTTTTTCCTGTTTTGTTATGCAAAAACGTCCAATGACTTATTCTTGACATATGCATTTGAATATGATTGCTATTCATAAATATTTGCATAAGAAATAGAAAGACAGTTGCTCATGACTTTAAGGAACGGGGCAAAGTCTAAAGAACCATTTCAATCCTAATAAGTTACTCCTTCCAGCAGGTATAGGGGCAGGGACAATTTTGAGACGAAGTCACCATTACATGTGACCCCTTTGACGTCTATGTTCCCCGCAAAGTAGAAACAACAAAAGTTTCGATCTCTCCTTCCCCGAGCAGGAATTATCTTCTCCAGCAAAGTTCCTTCAGAGAGTTGAAATCTGTATTCCCCAGCTGAGTTATATGATCCAACAGTTATAAAAAATCCTCCTGCATAGAGTTTATTTCTCTAACTACGGAAGGTCATTCCCCAACAGTGTTTATTTCTCTACAACGACAGAATCTTCCAATAACACATATCCCTCCATAGAGTTTATCCTTAAGCGGAGTCAATCCCCGACAGAATATCCTCAGACAGAAAGAGGAAATCCCCAGCGAATCATCTCTGTTCATCATCCCTAGCGGAATTGAAGGATTCGGCCTCCCAAGACACTTCAGCAGCAGTCTGGGATTTACTTTCCCAAACTAAGAAACATTGCAACAGCATTCCATATTCATACATCATGGCATGCTCATACACATCGCATACAACATAGTCTCATTTATTTTGAGAACGTCATTACACAATGCATTTCATACATCATGACTAACTCTTCATCTTTTCAGGAAAGATCAAGTCAATAGATAATTTTGACTACTTACATGACCCGACAGTCTTCTCAAAGGCTATGTCTGACGAAGGCTTATTTCAGCATCTTCCTCCAAAAGATTTTCTCAAAAGACCTTCTCTCGTTCAGTCAGATCGACACTAAGATCTCTCTGATTTCTATTCCAGTTGAAGATGTTCCAAGACATTTGTCTGGTTCAGTCGAGTCTATACTAATATTCTTTTGATTTCTATTCGAGTCAAAGTTAATTAAAGACCTTTCCCTAGTTCAGTCAGATCGACACTAAGATATCTCTGATTTCTATTCCAGTTGAAGATGTTCTAAGACTTTTGTCGGGTTCAATCGAGTTGATACTAAGGTTCTTGTGATTTCTATTCCAGTCAAAGTTAATTAAAGACCTTTCTCTGGTTCAGTCAGATCGACACTAAGATCTCTCTGATTTCTATTCCAGTTGAAGATGTTCTAAGACTTTTGTCTGGTTCAGTTGAATCGATACTAAGATTCTTCTGATTTCTATTCTGGTCAAAGTTAACTAAAGACCTCTCTCTCGTTCAGTCAGATCGAAACTAAATTTTTTCCTGATCTCTATTCCAGTAAAAGAAACTATGAAGCCTGGAACCCGACCAGGTAATAGTCAATCAATAATTTAAGACACCACGAAGCCTGGATCCTGACCAGATAACAGTTTGAGAAACTGCTAAGCCTGGAGTACGACCAAATAACAGCTTAATCTCATTTCCCCGATAAGTTGCTGTGAAGCCTAGAGTACGACCAAATAGCCTTATTATCCTCAACAAGTCACTGTAAAGCCTGGATCCTGACCAGATAGCAGTTCACTTCCATCCCTTCAATCAATATATGACTCTCCAATAGAGTAACGGACAATTGAAGCTCCTAGACACTATTTTCCAAAATAGAGACCAACGTTCCTCAATGGAGTCCTCCTCAATGACAGACATAGGAATTCCTACAAAGGAACGTCTCATGAAATCAACATTGTTCTGGATGGCATCTTTAAGCCCATCTCCGACGACTCTCCTTCATATCTTCCAGATGGCATCTTTAAGCCCATCTCCGACGATCTTCCGTCATCTTCTACAAATGGCATCCATAAGCCCATTCCTGATATTACCTACACAGTCAAGTATCACCAGTGAAAATTTCTGGGCACTCTAGTGTTCAATCATCTTCCACCTTCAGATCACGAAAGGCAGACCAGCCAATCTGAAGAAGTGAAAAACACAAGAAGGGGGGAGGGGGGGGGGGGGTTAAATTGAAATCTTAAAAACAAAAGCGCAGTAAGGAAAATTTTTATTTTTATCCTGGTTCGTTTGACCTCAAACTACTCCAGTCCACCCGCCAAGGTGATTTCGCCTCTCTCCAACGAGGACTTAATTCACTAATCAAACTTGATTACAAATCTACTTTAACAACTGTTAAAGTCTTCTTGAGTCCAAAACCACAACACGGTTTTTGCAAAGAATTTCACTAAATAGTTAATTGAATAAAAGTGTACAATGATGTTTCTAATAAACAGTATCACAAACTTGTGATGTTTTACACAATTTAATAATGAACGTTGAGGATGAAGATTGATAGCTGCATTGTTTACTTTTCACGTGAGTTCTTCTTTTTGAGCGTAGCTGTTCATCATCTTGAAATCTTCTTCTAGTCTGCTTTATATGGGCCTTGCAATAGTGACATAAAAAGATAATTTTGGTATGTCCATAATACGCGTTAATGAGCTTTCCAAATCAGGATATCCTTGTCTTTTTGTAGTCGTTACTTATGATCTTGCATTGATAGATTGTAACGCTTCAGAGCTTCTCACATCAGAGGATGAATATTACCGTTAAGAGTCCTTTACAACTTGATCAGAACTTTGCACATCAAAGTATCATAAATTCTGTTTTGCAGCGCTGGTGCATTAAGAAGTTCAATCAGAACTTCTTCATATAAGCGTGTCATGCATATTTAATGCTGCTAAATCTTTCATTGTCCTCTCAACTTTTGTGCTTGCATATTCAGAACTTCTAATGATGTTCTCTCAGAACTTCCAGTTGCATCAGGATATCTTTTTAACATCAGAACATCCTGCATGTAAAGATACTTTTTATTAGCTAGCATATTTGTTCTTTATATCATGTGTTTGTTATCATCAAAACTCTTGTTGGGATGTAGAACCAAATTATGTTCTAAAAATCTCCCCCTTTTTTATGATGACAAAAACTAGTATATTTTGATGGAATATAAAGAACAAACATAAAAGGAAGGCTCCCCTGGAGTAGAGTACTCAGCTAACGAGAAAATAAAATATTTCCCTGACGTTCTTCTGATTATGAGTCAAAATATTCTCCATTCTCCCCCTTTTTGTCAAGAATCAAAAAGTGGTAAAGACTCTGATTGGCTTGCTATGACAGAAGTGCTTGAAACAGTGTGACATCCTCTTCTGGATACATCTGAGATTCTTTAGAGAGCTTCTGATGCTGTATTTCCAGTCCTGTTTCAAATAGTTTTAGAGCCAGTAATCTTCTGTTTTTGATTGCAAATGTTTGGTTTCATATTTGTTAGATTTCAGAGCGAGAGACTTACATTGCTTCTAAGGCTCATCATCTTCTAACTCAATCTCATGGCTTCTGGGGGAGCTGACAAGTTCTTCTAGAGTTATTATGTTCAGATCTTTTTCCAGTTTGAGAGCTGTGACCATTGGTCTCCATTGTTTTGGTAAACTTCTGATGATCTTCTTTACATGATCAGCAGTTGAGTACCCTTTGTCCAGCACCTTTAGCCCTGCCACCAGAGTTTTGAATCTAGAGAACATTGTTTCAATGGTTTCGTCTTCTTCCATTCTGAAGGCTTCATACTTTTGAATGAGCGCAAAGGCTTTGGTTTCTTTTACTTGCATGTTTCCTTCATGTGTCATTCTCAGAGAATCAAACATGTTCTGAGTTATTTCTCTATTTGTGATCTTCTCATACTCTGAATATGAGATGGCACTCAAGAGAATCGTTTTGGCCTAGTGATGATTTCTGAAGTCTTGCTTTTGATGATCTGTCATCCTTTTTCTGTCAATATTCTGACCGCTTTCATCAACAGGATATATGTATCCATCAGTTACCACATCCCAGAGGTCAGCATCATAGGCTAGGAAGAAACATCTGATCATATCCTTCCAGTAGTCAAAATTTTCACCGTCAAATATTAGAGGGTTGCTGCTGATGTTCTGACTTGTTCCCATCATAGTGTTTTTCCCCCTTGGATCTTTATCTGACACGGTTAAGTGTTTGCACCCAGATCCAGGAGTTCTGATGCCAATTGAAGAAGTGAAAAACACAAGAGGGGGGGGGGGGGGGGGGGTTGAATTAAAATCTTAAAAACAAAAGCGCAGTAAGGAACACGTTTATTTTTATCCTGGTTCGTTTGAACTCAAACTACTCCAGTCCACCCACCAAGGTGATTTCACCTCTCTCCAACGAGGACTTAATTCACTAATCAAACTTGATTACAAATCTACTTTAACAACTATTAAAGTCTTCTTGAGTCGAAAACCACAACCCGATTTTCTCAAGGAATTTCACTAAACAGTTAATTGAATAAAAGTGTACAATGATGTTTCTAATAAACAGTATCACAAACTTGTGATGTTTTACACAATTTAATATTGAAAATTGAGGATGAAGATTCATAGCTGTGTTGTTTACTTTTCACGTGAGTTTTTCTTTTTGAGCGTAGTTGTTCATCATCTTGAAATCTACTTCTAGTCTGCTTTATATAGGCCTTACAATAGTGACATAAGAAGATACTTTTGGTATGTCCATAATACGCGTTAATGAGCTTTCCAAATCAAGTATTCCTTGGTTGTTTGTAGCCGTTACTTATGATCTTGCATTGATAGATTGTAACGCTTCAGAGCTTCTCACATCAGAGGATGAATATTACCGTTGAGAGTCCTTTACAGCGTGATCAGAACTTTGCACATCAAAGTATCAGAGATTCTATTTTGCAGCGCTGGTGCATTCAGAAGTTCAATCAGAACTTCTTCATATAAGCGTGTCATGCATATTTGATGCTGCTGAATCTTTCATTGTCCTCTCCACTTCTGTGCTCGCATAATCAGAACTTCTAATGATGTTCTCTCAAAACTTCCAGTTGCATCAGAATATCTTTTTAACATCAGAACACCTTGCATGTAAAGATACTTTTTATTAGCAAGCATATTTGTTCTTTATATCATATGTTTGTTATCATCAATACTCTTGCTGGGATGTAGAACCAAATTATGTTCTAACAATCTCCCCCTTTTTGATGATGACAAAAACTAGTATATTTTGATGGAATATAAAAGAACAAACATAAAAGGAAGGCTCCCCTGAGTAGAGTACTCAGCTAACGAGAAAATAAAATACTTCCCTGACGTTCTTCTGATTATGAGTCAAAATATTCTCCATTCTCCCCTTTTTTGTCAAGAATCAAAAAGTGGTAAAGACTCTGATTGGCTTGCTCTGACAGAAGTGCTTGAAATAGTGTGACATCCTCTTCTGGATACATCTGAGATTCTTTAGAGAGCTTATGATGTTGTATTTCCATTCCTGTTTCAAATAGTTTCAGAGCCCGTAACCTTCTTTTTCTGATTGCAAATGTTTGGTTTCATATTTGTTAGATTTCAGAGCGAGAGACTTACATTGCTTCTAAGGCTCATCATCTTCTAACTCAATCTCATGGCTTCTGAGGGAGCTGCCAAGTTCTTCTAGAGATATTATGTTCAGATCTTTTGCCAGTTTGAGAGCCGTGACCATTTGTCTCCATTGTTTTGGTAAACTTCTGATGATCTTCTTTACATGATCAGCAATTGAGTACCCTTTGTCCAGAACCTTTAGCCCTGCCACCAGAGTTTGGAATCTAGAGAACATTGTTTCAATGGTTTCGTCTTCTTCCATTCTGAAGACTTCATACTTCTGAATGAGCACAAGGGCTTTGGTTTATTTTACTTGCATGTTGCCTTCATGCGTCATTCTTAGAGAATCAAACATGTTCTGAGTTGTTTCTCTGTTTGTGATCTTCTCATACTCTAAATATGAGATGGCACACAAGAGAATCGTTTTGGCCTTGTGATGATTTTTGAAGTCTTACTTTTGATGATCTGTCATCCTTTTTCTATCAATCTTTTGACCGCTTTCATCAACAGGATATATGTATCCATCAGTTACCACATCCCAGAGGTCAACATCATAGGCTAGGAAGAAACATCTGATCATATCCTTCCAGTAGTCAAAATTTTCACCGTCAAATATTATAGGGTTGCTGCTGATGTTCTGACTTGTTCCCATCATAGTGTTTTTCCCCCTTGGATCTTTATCTGACACGGTTAAGTGTTTGCACCCAGATCCAGGAGTTCTGATGCCAATTGAAGAAGTGAAAAACACAAGAATGGGGGGGGGGGGGGGGGGTGAATTGAAATCTTAATAACAAAAGCGCATTAAGGAACATGTTTATTTTTATCCTGGTTCGTTTGACCTCAAACTACTCCAGTCCACCCACCAAGGTGATTTCGCCTCTCTTCAACGAGGACTTAATTCACTAATCAAACTTGATTACAAATCTACTTTAATAACTGTTAAAGTCTTCTTGAGTCCAAAACCACAACCCAATTTTTCAAGGAATTTCACTAAACAGTTAATTCAATAAAAGTGTACAATGATGTTTCTAATAAACAGTATCACAAACTTGTGATGTTTTACACAATTTAATATTGAAAATTGAGGATGAAGATTAATAGCTCTGTTGTTTACTTTTCACGTGAGTTTTTCTTTTTGAGCGTAGTTGTTCATCATCTTGAAATCTTCTTCTAGTCTGCTTTATATAGGCTTTACAATAGTGACATAAGAAGATACTTTTGGTATGTCCATAATACGCGTTAATGACCTTTCCAAATCAGGAGATCCTTGTCTATTTGTAGCCATTACTTATGATCTTGAATTGATAGATTGTAACGCTTCAGAGCTCCTCACATCAGAGGATGAATATTACCGTTGAGAGTCCTTTACAGCTTGATCATAACTTTTTACATTAGAGTATCAGAGATTCTGTTTTGCAGCGCTGGTGCATTCAAAAGTTCAATCAGAACTTCTTCATATAAGCATGTCATGCATATTTGATGCTGCTGAATCTTTCATTTTCCTCTCAACTTCTGTGCTCGCATAATCAGAAATTCTAATGATGTTCTCTCAGAACTTCCAGTTGCATCAGAACATCTTTTTAACATCAGAACATCCTGCATGTAAAGATACTTTTTATTAGCAAACATATTTGTTCTTTATATCATGTGTTTGTTATCATCAAAACTCTTGCTGGGATGTAGAACCAAATTATGTTCTAACACAATCTACATCCTCAGGTTTAAGAAGATTGAACAGGGGAAGCTTTTGTACCCAAAATGTTTCCCTCTTATTTCACTCAACACATGCCCATTGAGGTCCCCAACTTGTCCTAGGATGACCAAGAATTGACCAGACAAATTCTCCTCCTAAGACAATAAGCCTCAAACTAGGGTTTCACTCCTAAGCAAGATATGTGAGTCAAAAGGATCCAAAATGTTCTCCATTGTCCTGATATGTCCTCAAGATCATCCATGCCAAATTTCATGCCTTGCACAACAAGTTTTCCCAGTCAACTGCTCAAATGCCTAAAAATCAACTATACTAGGTCAAAAGTCAATTGGGGCCCAAATACAGTCAAACTTCAAGATTTTTGGTCAACATCAACATTTAGAAGTAATATCCACCATTTGATCAAGGGTTGGTCATGATTCCTCAAGAAATGCTCCTAACTCATCAAAAGTCAAAAACGGCAAATTAGGGTTTCTATAGGGAAAGTCAACCAAACTTTGACCAGGCAAAACTTTCTCATACTTTATCAGAAATTTTCCAACCAAAGCTCATTTTGAAGAGAATCCAATTCCCTACAGCTCCTCTTCAGCCATCAAGTTCAAGAAATGCCTCAATCAAAAGATATAATCTTAGACATTTTAGGTCCATTCAAAAAGTCAACAAAAACACCTTTTGGGTCAAAGCTCCTTACATGAACATGGAAGATCCAATTGAGATGAAACAAAAAGGGTTGTTTAGAGGACATCCTAATCTTGCTAAAAAGTCCAAGAACACCCTCTTATGGTTAAAAATGAGAGAGATATGCATTGCTAAAGTTGACCAATTTTTGGAAATGTGCATGAAGTCAATATTTACCAACTTGAATTTTTCCAAATGGGTCCATGTTTTTATGTTTGAAACTTGTTCCTAACATGATCCACGACCCCTGAGCTTACTCATGTATTATTTCATTATTTTTATTATTTGTTTTGATTTTTTATTCATTAAAATCAAAATAAATCAAATAAAATAGTGGAATAATAAAATAAAATCCAAGATTTCATTTTATGAGCACATGATGAGTCTATAATCAGCTGGAAAATCAAGGATTTCGTGCAAGTGGTGATTTGTATAAAAATTGCAAGATTTGGCCTATTTTAGAAACAAAAAATTCAAGACACAAATCAAATATTTTCTCACTCAATCTTCAAGATTTAATTCAAATTTGTTAACCTAATTCATTCTACTATATATGCATAACATTTCCAGACCATAAAGAGGAGGATTGGCCGTGTGGAATTGAGAGAAAAACTCAAATTTTTGACAAGAAAGTGGTGATCGGATTTTTGTCTACAAGGAGACTCAATAACTTTCAAGGCTAGTTATCAATTCCTGGCAGTATTTGGGAGCTATCTGGACCATTACCACGCCTCAACACACCCAGAAACGCCCCATACCAGTACCACAATTTGCCTCTTTCCTTGAATTTTGTTTTGACTATACACACATGATAAATGAATTCTAAATATATATTCATGTTTGTATAATCATTTAGAACATGTTTGCATAATTAATTGTGTGTTTTGATGCATATTTGACTGAATGCCATTGTTAGGGTTTCAAGGTTCTTTTTAGGGTTTTTTGTTTCAGGCAAAATCAGGGCAAAAGATGAGTACCATTGTACTCACGAGATCAAACCCAGTTGATCTGTATTCTTGGATTAATTTTTTATTGCGTGATTGTGATTTTTCGAGATATGCAGGTTTATAGATACAACACATGTCCGTAGGTAAAAACCCTTACCTAAAACGACATTCCAACGAAGAAGATGAAGGCGTATCAAAACATGAGTGGCCAGTTTGAATGGCGCGTGCTTTTTATTTATCACTACTGACCAATATTAAATATAATATATTGTGTTTATATTATTCAACGAATGAAACGTTGGCTCAGTGGTACAAGTGAAGGGTTTTCAAAGCGCGCGTGTAGAAGGTCAGGGGTTCGATCCTACATAATATTTTTCTCAACATTTCCTTGCAGATCCTATTCTTTTATCACAAGAGCGCTCATCATACGCCTCCAGATCCATCACCCTTGGATCAACTGCGCCCAAATCAAACGCTTCCAATGAAGTTCCTCATGATGGACCCTCCTAGCACAACCCCACTTAATCCAATGTTTTATATGGGCCACAGAAGATTGGGCTTTGGACAGAAATTCAACTTGCAACCCCAGTTTGGGATCATACCCCCTCAGGCTTATTCTATTTCTCTTTTTAACTTTATTATTTTTATTTTGTTTAAATTAGTTTAGTTATTTTGTTTAAATCAATTTTTTTCATAAAAATCATAAAAGCAAAATCACAAAAATAGAACTTAGCTTTTTTTCGTAATAAATTAATTTTTGTAAATAAATTAATTTCATCAACTTTAATTTATTTTTCATTAAGTAAAATTAATTAGAAAAATTGGGTCAAATTCAAATCTTTTTCATAAAAATCGCAAAAATATTTTCAATGATCAAATTAGGTTTTTTTTAGGGTTTTGAATCTTTTCTCCAGTTTTTAATTTTCGCGCTTAATTATTTTTGCCGTATGATTATTTTTCATTATTGATGTAACTGCGCCCGGGTTTGTAATAGCTTAATTAGGGTTTTATTTCGGCACTTTACTTTCAGAAATTATTTATGTATCTACACCAAAGCCTTGTAATAACGTAGGACCTTTATTTCTCACTTTTATATTTTATATGCTTGTATATAATTGCTAGTAACCTAGGCATGTATGATTAATCAATCAATCAGTAGGTCACTAAACTCAAGATAAATATATCTGAAAAAAGCACACTGCTGCACACTTGCACCCTTAGGGTATACCTCACTTGGTTGCCTCGTAAATAATGGTCATGTCCCTCGAACGTAGGGATATCTTAGCAAAGACCCCCAGTTTAAAAGTCCTCATAAAGATCATGGTCCCTAAATGTCCCTCGAGTTACCTTCGAGAAATGATCTTGCCCCTCGATGTTGCCTATAATATATGATGACAGTCCCTTCGAAATGATTAGGTATCCTTACATGTTTTCTTCTATGACCATAATGACGACCCTACGCTTGTCCCTCAAACATCCAATGATAGGGCTACCTACTCACTAATAGTAGGACATCAGTGTCTAAAGGCTAGGAGGAAAAGAATGACCTTTTCAAGTATAAGTAGATAAGTTCTTAGATGCTTGCTCAAAACAACTTTTTGCACCTACACAAAAATATTTTCAAAAACACTTTCAAAAATATTCGCCTTGTCAACACTCTTGAGGACTGATACAAGAGTTATCACAATGCGAATCGCCGCACTAAGGCATTTTCAAAACAATTTTTAAAACACACAAAGCACAAGAAAATTTCAAAATATGAGTTAGCATCTAAGAGCCCGTAGATAAATACGGATGGAAAGGGTGCTAACACCTTCCCTTTCCATAATCTACCCCCTTACTCAGAAAATCTCGAAAAAGGTCTTTTTCTTTTCTTTTCACCCTTTCCTTTGTTGGATAAAAGAAAAGTCGGTGGCAACTCTTGCTTACCATAACATTTGCAAACAAAAAACGCAAACTATTATTAAACAGTCGGTTATGCCACCGTATTGCAATGATCATGATTCCTCAAGAAATGCTCCTAACCCATCAAAAGTTAAAAATTGATAATTAGGGTTTCTATAGGAAAAGTCAACCAAACTTTGACCAAGCATAAATTTCTCATACTTTGTCAAAAAAATTTCAACCAAAGCTAATTTTGAAGATAATCCAATTCCCTACAACTTCTCTTCAGCCCTCAAGTACAAGAAATTCACCATTTGAAAGATACAAGTTCATACATTACATGTCACTTTTAGAAAGTCAATAAAAGCCACTTTTTGCCAAGACCTTTAAAATCAAGATAACATCTTCAAATGCAAAATTTATCACAAGAGGGATTGAAGTACACATCTTGGGCTTTCCAAAAAGTCCAAGATCATCATCATGAGATAAAAATTGAGCAAGTTATGGCTTGCCCAAGTTGGGAAAATTTGGGAATTTTCAAGAATTATGCATCGAGCAAACTTGAAGTTTTAGGTCAATGGTTTAATTTGTTGGACTTCAAACATCTTCCTAAGCCTATATAGGACCTATAAAATTATTCTTGACATGCCTTTCCTTTGCTAAATATTTTATTCATATTTATTTTAATTTATTTTAAATAAATATAAAATAAAATGTATAAAATAATTGGAAATGGGCTTTGAGCTTTGGGTTGATGTTTTGGACAGCCTAGGCCCATAAAATTTCGTTCAAGCAATGTCCACATTCATTCAAATTCAAAAGGACAAGATTCCATGTCTTTGGCAAAGTTACAAAACATCATTCATGGCTTTAAAAACACATGTTTATGGTTGTTATTACCTTTGTTCTCTTGTCTCCTCCCTCCTCTCTATATAAATGACACATTAGCAAGCTTCAAGACACATGAGATACATCCTGGAAAAACTCTACAAATTTTTCAAAAATGAACAAAGTTGTAAAAATTCACATTTTAGGTTCCAGCCTTTCTCAGTCCAAACAAAAGATCCAAATACATTCCTGGAGGCTCTCTGAAGCTTTTGCAATCATTACCAAGCCCTGAAACATCACAAAACGCCTCAGTAAGCTCCATTTTTATATTTTCTAACTTGTTTCATGCAGGTCTGGTGCTCCTCGTAGTTAGATGTGCATTACACACCATCAAACATGTGCCATCAGATATCCATCTGATCAGATCTAGTGCACCCTATCTGCAGGCTCACCATGTGCCATCAAGACCAATCTACATTGGATCCAGAAGAAAATCTAGGTCTCTTCCTTCATGGGCCAGCGAATTCAATAACCACACCCCCACTTTTTTTTACTATCTCATGCCCATCTAGTTTTTTTTTGTAATGTTTTAATTTCTTTTATCTTCTTTACTTAATTAAGCAAATAATAAAAAAAAATCACAAAAAAATTAGGCTAAGGCTTTTTTTATAATTAAAATAATGAAATGCTTTAATTAATTAATTAATTAATTAAATTTTAACTAATTCATTATTTTAAAATGAAATAGAATTTAGGATTTAATTTATGTTTCAAATGTTTTCTTAATAAAAAACGAAAAAATATTAGAATTAGATTAATTTCATTCAATATTTATTTTCTTAAATTAAATTTAGATTTAGTTTAATTATTTTTATTGAAATAAATAAAAATAAAACCAAAAAGATTTTTCTTGTTTACTTAGAATTTTTCTTAGGATTTTTAGACGTAATATTTATTTCGCGCGCATTATTTTTATTCTCGCATTTTATATAAATATTGTAGCTGATTATGGGATGTAATAGTCTAGTGTCCCAAAGCGTTGTAATAGCCTAGGATTTAAATTTTCGCACTTTAAACTTTTGTAAATATTAATTTTTAGTAACTAGGCATGCATGATAGGACTGAAAATCAGAACGTTAGCAAACTTAATAATGCAAGATAAATAACTGAATCTCAACACACTTGCACATGCGCATCTCTAAGGTATCTCCCACTTTGGTTGCCTTTAAATAAAACAGTCATGAGGCAGGAACGCTTTAGTAAAGACCCATAAATTAAAAAAGATCATAGTCCCTCGATGATCCTACAATTGCCTTTCGATAAATGATCTAGTCACTAAAAGAAAAATGCTAAAGCGTCTCCACAAGTTGCCTTCGTTTTTGTAAAACGTCCCTTCGATTGTCCCTCAACATTCGACGATAGGGCTACCTACTCACTAATAGTAGGATAGCACTATCTAAAGGAAAGGACGAAAAGAACATCCTTTTTCGAGTAGGTAGACTGTTCTTAAGTACTTGCTAAAATCTGAATTTTTCACACTTACACATTTTTCAAAAAACTATTTTCAAAAACGCTTTATCACACTCTTGAGGACTGATACAAGAGTTACCATAAAGCAAACAAAAATCTTTCAAAACACACAAACACAAACAACTTTTTTATTATAAAAAATGAGCAAGTACCTAAGAACCCATGGAAAACCACGGATGCAAAGGGTGCTAACACCTTTCCTTTCCATAATCTACCCCCCTTACTCAGAAAATCTCGAAAAATGTCTTTTTCTGTTCTTTTCACCCATTCCTTTGTTGGATAAAAGAAAAGTCGGTGGCGAATCTTGCTTACCGTGACATTTGTGAATAAAAAACATAAACCAGTATAACAGTCGGTTCTGCCACCATATCACACCGAGTTTCGTTCATTATTATATGAAGACATATGTAATGGACTACTTTGTAAGGAACTCATCACTGCATGGAGACTTAGGTGATGGGCTGAACGCGTCACGACATGGAGACTTAGGTGACGGGTTGAATTGCAGGATAAGTGTTTTATTGACTGACCCTTAGATGATTGAATCGAGGGTAAGAGGGTTTGTTTGTTGTATGATGCATGCGTATGACGTCTAATATTGATGTGGACCCCCTGAGTGTATGCGTATTGAATGTTTGTATTGATTTGTCTTGCAGGTGTAGGCGTAGGTGTAAAAGTGTGTAGACTTTTGTGTTGTAAGTATGGGCGTAGGTGTAGACGTGGAAATAGGTGTGGATATGGTTGTAAGCGTAGGCGTGGGGACGAATCGTAGGTAAGCTGCCTAATGAAATTTTGATAGCGATACCTTTGACGACTGTGTCTGTTGTCAACAGTGGTAGCTATAGAAAGGTGAATGGATAATATGAGCTTGGATTCAAATTTGAGTTTGTCTTTAGCTGGTAGTCATGCCTTAAGATTTTTCTATAGTTTTCTATGGGCATATATGATTGAATTTAATGCATGTATGCATGTTTGATATGATTATGCTTGATGTATGCATGATGTATGGTATGTATGCTTGATATGATAATGTTATGAATTGAAATGATGCGATGATTGATAAATGAAATTCCCCTGCTATTTGAACTACGAAACCAATGATCAAGAAAAACCATCAGCCAATGTTTATTTTTGCTGCGAAGCCATGCCAATTAGGGGTTGGGTTTTCAAAAATATGTGCCATATGGGAACTGGGATTTTGAAAAGATGGGCAAGACAGGAACTGGGCTTTGCACCAATGTTAGTAGAGCTACTAGAATAATAAAACCTTGTTGGCTTGGAAAGGTGAAACGAATAGCCAGGTTGCTAATATTAGTAGGGTCACCTAGAGACATTAATTGGAAAGTGTGAGGCTGCTCACGACTTTTACGTAAGGCCGCTTATGTAGGATGGATGATGAATGCATAAGGTTGCTCGTGCTTCGTATGACTGCCTATGAATGAATAGTGGATGGGGTTGCGTGAGGTTGCTCACGTCTTTAATGAAATGCGGGTTAAAAGATGTGTGAGGCTGATCACGTCTTGGACGGTGGTACGTAAGGTTGCTTACAGTTTAGTTTGACGAAGAATGCTTGTATCATAGACTCACTCGGAGGGATAGTCGGAGGGATGTTAGATCTTGTAATAGCGACTCTCCTAGAAATCGACTCTATATTTTTATGGGGTTCTAAGTCTCGAGCTATGGTATGTTATGTATGTATGTAGATGCAAATGTTAATGCATAGAATGACTGACCAATGCATGTAATGGTTGACTTGGATATGCGTTAAGGATGTCGGAATTTTGACGTGCCAATGAGAATTAGGCTCTCTGTTAGATCCATGCTGTAGGAATTCGTCAGCCGAATGAGATGATATGTGTAGTTTGGCAATATCCTAATGAATGTATGCTAATGATTTATGCATACTTATGCTTTATGATTATGAATCGCGTGATTTGTTGAATGATTCCCCTATGATGGGTCGTTGACAATTAAGCATAGAGAATCGACTATGTAACACGGTTGCTTGTCACATAATGGTTGAATGTTATGCTTGCATGATTTCCTGATACTCACTTTGAACTCGGAAGATTGTTGATATAGGAGAAAGATCCATTGGAGATTATGAAAATACGCGAGGAGCTTGCCTCTTTGTGGCCTGTCTTTCCCTAATTTTCGGTAGGGTGTTGGAGGAGATTCTCATTGCTATGAGCTTGGGGATAGTTCGATCGTAGTATGAACGACCCCACTATTTTGCACTTAGAAACATTATGTCTTTGACTAATGGGCTCCTGGATGGTTTGCCCTTGATGGGCTATTTTGAATCAACTCCTTTTGAAAAGCCTCGCAGTGGTTTTCCCCACCATTCGAATTTTGAAAGACATGCCCCTTAATTCCCTGGATCTGGAGGAAGTACCCTCAGACAAACTTAAAACTCACCATGAACTTTGATATAGATTTCCCCAAGATTTGAATCTTTGAAAATTTTGTACTTGAAGTCGCTTGAAGAGGAACTTGGAACCTACAGGCGGTAGAATGAATCCGATATGGATTTCCCCAACATTTGAATCTTGGAAGATTTCCCCTTGAATTAAAGCGTGAGATTTGTTAAAACGAGGAAACCGAGTCATACCTTGTTGTGACATGACTTGATTAAGGAATGTTCCTTCAAAAGGTATGCCCTTGATTGAACAAGGCTTGAAATTTGATCCGGGTTGATTGAATCTCGGAATGCTCACCCCCTGTCAATAGTATCTTTATGAGACATTCCCCTTCGATCATTAGTATTTTCCCCTGTTTATAGGGAACCTCCTAGACTCTTTGTCCCTAATTATAAGCTTCTTGGAAATGTTTCCCTTGATCAGACCAATTTTGAAATCTCCTTGATGCAAAGTATTGATTCATGGATAAAATTGTACATTTTGAAAAAGTAATTCTTAGTGATGTACATGCAAGTTTTGAAATCGAAGTTTGAATAGAAATGGATGATTAGAGATGAAGATTCGAAGAAGCGAAGTGATTAGTAATAAATTTAACAAACGTAGGAGTCAGTTTAACACAAATTTTGCCGAGTATGCTTTCATAGTTAACCTTGCTTCAATTAGGACTTTTGAAGGTTGTAACGTGGCCATGGTTCATGGTTTAAGAAAAAAGGATATAAGGCTCAAAATGTATTTAACCCACCCAATT
Source organism: Vicia faba (assembly GCA_948472305.1). Taxonomy (NCBI): domain Eukaryota; kingdom Viridiplantae; phylum Streptophyta; class Magnoliopsida; order Fabales; family Fabaceae; genus Vicia; species Vicia faba. Next base: position 442,721,011 of record OX451740.1, read on the forward strand.
CTCCTTGATGTTCTCTAGTCCTAATTTGATTAATCCAACTGATGCGTTCAATCTCCAAGAGAAGTTTTGTAGTTGCGCAGATGATGGGAAGCGTAGATAAAGTCCAAGCGCTGATGAAAAGCTTCAAATAAGATTCAAGTGTTGATGATAAGCGTTTGAGGTGGAACTCACAAGATTTTTCTCCAATTTTGTTTTCAATATGTTTTTTTTGCATGAACCATTTTTTTTGAATTTTTTGGTCCATCGGGGTACCCTAAATTTTGCCTAAGTCAAAAGTTTTTGCTTTTTGTTTTTGACTTACAAGCTCTCTCTTTCTTTTGAAAATTTTCTTTTGAGATTGTTTTTTGATTTTGAAAATTCGTGACTGCCACGTTGATCTTTGTAAGCTTTGTCTCGATTTTGAATGATGTATTAAGGAGGAAGATGTTGAGAGCTTTGTCTTTATTGATTACTTCATCAATCTTTATTGATGTGCACGAGGAAGAAGATGTGCTTGAACCTTTGCTTAGATTGATTCCTCAATGATGTATTGAAGAAGGAGATATGTTTGAACCTTTTCTTGGATGGACTTGATTCTCTTGAGAATAGAATGCACCATTGAATTAATTAAAAGACTACCCTGCCCCTGGTTAAGATTAAGGTTTTTTTTAAGAAAATAGAAACAACTCCAACTTCTGGCTCGAGGGGGTTGACTACGGATTAACTCCTTATATCTCCACTATTTAGGGATTGAAACAATGCCTTACATCGTCGGCTCGGTCTTACATTGAAAGCATAGTTTAGCAAAATCCAGTTATTTGATTTTCATCATCCTTCCTCGAAGTTTGTTAAAGTTAAATTGAAAATGGAGAAGAAGAGTGAAAAATTGATATTTATGGAAAGTGATAGAAGAGTGAATACGAATAGATCGATTTCAAAACATGCATGCTTATCTTATTAGAATTACTAATCAAAAGATGCAAAGTTACACTAAATGAACCTTAACAACTAGGAAATTACAATGTGTACTTGATAAAGTCTAATGATCTTATGGAAGAGTTCATTTTTTAATCCTCGTGACTTCAGGCGATCTTCTTAGTTCTTGGACTTGTCAAAGCGTGAGAGTGACATTTGAATTTTCTCGGGCATACCTATTCTGTTGATAGGGAAGTTGATGTTGATGTAGAGGAATCACCAATGATAGTGGCATTTGAGGCGCTGCGTAGACTCGTTGTTGTTGACACTGTGAAGGGATGCCTTCTTTCTTTGTAGGACCAAGTTCAATTGAGTCTCCAATAAATAATCTCCTTTTTCATAGTTTTAAACATTCTTGAGTGGTTAGTGAGTACCAAGAAATCAACTAGCATATGGATGATGATTGGATAAGGGAGAAGGTGGAAATGCATGAGATTCAAATGTATGGATGTATGTAAATGCATGGGTATGCAAAAATGTTTTTTGGCTCTAGGGTATGATGCAAAAAGGTTTCATGGATATGCAATGTGACACAGACGTAGTATGAGGGTAGACGCAGGGGTACCCTATACAAGTTTGATGGTATATATGAAAATGATAATATCCTACACTATCTCGGAGATTGAAACAGATAGGAATTCCTTAAGGGAAAAAATAATTTGATGTGGATTTGGAGGTACCCTACACTGAATCAGATATTGAGATAGATAGGAATTCCGTAAGGGAAAAGATAATGATCGACATGTAAATGGGGATACCCTACACTGACTCAGATATTGAGCAAGATATGAACTTCTTAAGGATTAAGGACCATATAAGACGAAGGGGAATCCCTACAAGCTAGAGATTGTAATTGAGGGACGAGAATTCCTATAAGCTAGGGATTGTAATAGACTAATGGACGGTTGAAGAATTCCTACGTGCTATGTGTTGTGACTTATGAAAGATAGAACCTACAGGCTAGGGATTATAGTATACCGGAAGTAACCCTTGCGGGTTTAGGGATAGTGGAAATGGGATTATCTGAATGATATTCTTAGAAGGTAGGCTCCTAGTTTTGGCCTACGATTAATCTACCCTCCCAAAAGGTGGCTTCCTTAAGGGTATCATTAATAACACCGAAGGGACAAGGCACAAGGGCCTCCCTTAGGTGGAGCCTCTTTATAGACTGAGACTTTCATCTCAAAGTCGTGAAAGGTCTCGTCATGAGATTTTGGTTAAGGTCGTTACAAAGAGTCATGGGTGTCCTTCCAAAGTCCTACTTGTCAAGAGGATATATCTCGATAAGTCCTCCTTTTTTGGAAGTCCACCGACTCTAGGAGAAGTCGTCACATAAACTCACAGGGATGATGTACCCCCTAAGTTAATAGACGAACCTTCTTTCTAAGGGTTATATTGAAAATATTTTTGAAATAAGAATTCCCGCCATGCAGTATATATGATGATAAACAATAGATAATAATTAAATAAATGGAATGAATAAATGAAAGCAATAAATAAATAAAGCAATAAAAACCCCAAATCAAAAAACCCTAAAACCTAACGTTGAAGTCCCCAGCAGAGTTGCCAGTTGTAGCAACTGGATTTTTAATCAGAGCCACCACTATTAGTTTTTATCCTAGGGAAGGGAATCTAACAGAAAACCCTAATTCACAGACATAGAGTCTAGGTTTAGGACTTCTTTAGACGAAAGAAAGGTGTTAGGCACATTTCATTTATCTTGTTCACAAGGATACGAGGTTTTAGTTTGAGTTGGGGAAACAGGATTTAAATTTTATTAGGGGAAAGGGTTTAAATTTTTTATAGGGGAAAGAGTTTAAATATTTTTATAGGGGAAAAAGGGGTTTGAATTTTAATTAGGGGAAAAAGGGGTTTGAATTTTAATTAGGGGAACTCGCCACGATTTTTGATCGTATGCCTATGTATCCTCTTATGAGGAATCAGAGTCCCAAATGATGAGTCTCAAGAACTGTTCTAATCGAAAAAATAAAGGAGTAATTTTCCAAACCCCATTAATCATCCACCCATAGACCGATGCGTGGCATGGTTTATTTTATAGAAAAAACAAAATTAAGTGACAACCTGCTACACATGAATCCTTCTAGATATGCTCCTCATCCTTTCTTTTACTCTCGTGGAACACAATTCCCATCTCTTTCTTTTTCCGCGATTCACAAAAACAACAATAAAAGCAATCAAAGTATGAGACAAAAAGAAACAAACCATGATCAAATGGCCTGAGATGGTCGTGGTTGTTGTTTCGTGACGAGGCTGAATTCCATGGAGACTCGGCAGTGGTCGGCTGGGTTCTGCACAAGTGAAGGGAGCGTGGTCGCGATTTTGATCGGAGATAGGCTGTTTGCGCTGGGTCGCATAGGGGAGAGGGGAGGTCCATGTCAAAGATGGAACTTCGAGGTCGTCGGTGTAGGTTGCTTTCGCGGATCGGCTGAGGTTGTATAGGTCGTTCTCGGTGTTCAAAGGTTGTTGTTGCAAACAGAGGAGGGAAACTGTTGTTGGGGATGATGTTGTGAGATGTTGATGAAGTTGACGGTGAGAGGAGTATGAGGTTTGATGGAGTCGCGGTGATGAGAAGAGTGGTGGCTGCACAGATCCGTGAATGGATAGTGTGTCGTCAGCGTGAATGGGCTGTGGCTACGCGATTGTTCTCGAGGTGGATGTTCACCCTTCTTTTGATCCAGGCTCCCAATTTAAATTGATGTGGTCTGTTTATTGCTTCACGCCATTGTTTTTCTTTTTGACTTCACTTTCTTTGAATTGTAGAATTCGTTGTTGAAATCATTTCTTATGGTTGGTCTGGATGATTCACTAGAACTGTGACCTTCTTCTTGTCAGTCTTTCTCCCTTACCAACTGTGTTATGTTACTTATTTGAAAGTAAAGATCCAATTGAAAGTATGTGACAGCGAACAATTATTTTCTATTTTTTTTACAAAAAATACAAATAATTATTATATTTTCAAATAGACTTGAAAGAAAATTTTTATTAAAAAAACTCAAAATGTTAATATAATTAAATCAAAGGAATTTTATATCTGTAACACCCAAATTCGAAAATAAGTTTGACGGTAGCACTAAGGCGTACAAATTTGGGGTATGACAATATGCACACCTTGCATTGGGATAATATCTAGGAGCAGAAGTATTGGGATTCCGAGGAGGATCCTTCAACGTAATCAACTCCGCCTTCAACACGTGTTTCAATGCTTGAGCTAATGACATGTTAATTTTGGTGAATTATCTCCTGGATGCATCCGGCCTACGCTGATTGCCTTGTTGATGCCGCTGCACTAGTGCTAGATTAAAAATTAGCACAACTCTTATAGATTGTCCGCGATCACCTCTAGCACGACCCTTCTAGCCATAAAAAACATTAGCTTCTTTTTTACCATTGAACGTCTTCTTCACAGTACTTGAAGACACAACCACTTGAATTTTTCCACTCCTGATTCCACCTTCAACATGTTCCCATGTTAATATCAACTCGGTGAAACCAGATGAATAGCTCCCGATCAGATGATTAAAGAAAGGACATGTCAAAGTTCCCATAAACATATCAAGCAGCTCCCTATCAGACAATAGAGGTTAAACTCTTCCTGCTAGATCTCTCCATTTTTGGGCGTACTCTTTAAAGCCTTCATTTGAGCCTATAGTCATACTCTGCAATTGCATGCGGGTTGATGCAAGATCAACATTGTATTGATATTGTTTGTAAAAAGCATCATCCAACTCTTCCCAGGTACAAATATTGATTCTTTCTATTTGATATAATCATTTCAACTGTGTTCCAGATAGACTCTCTTGAAAGAAATGCACCCATAACTTTCTGTCAGCAGTGTGCGGTTGAATCTTACGGACATATGAGCTTAGATGAAGTTTTGGGCAATAAACACAGTCATACTTTGCAAAAGTGGGGATCTTGAATTTATGAGGAATAACAATGCCCGAGACAAAACCCAGATCTTCAAAATCCAGCCCAGGCACTTTCTGGATCTCCATAGCATTTAAACGATCTTCCTGCTGTTTATATTTTTTATCGGTAAGGGGATATTGTTCATTCAGATGATTCTCATTCTCTTCATCAGATTACATGGCAGAACCATGGTTGCTTTTTTCAGTTTCACCACTCTTATCATCGTTATCCTATTCTTCGTCTTCTTCTAATGGAGTATCGAGATCCTAGACTCGCTTGAATTGTCCCCTGGACCTTCTTCCCATGTTAATGACACCTTTTGGTTTCTTTGTCTTTCTCTTATTCAGTTTGGTGATGAGTGCTTTCAGTTCTTCCTACCCCTTGGCTAGAATCAGGAACATCCACTGGAACTGGGCATTCTGAGCTTGAAGATCTTTGACAGTTTGTTCAAGAGCCATTTCTGCTGAAATAAACAGCACGAAGATGAGAAAACCTGTCTTGGGAATACCTGTTATACAACAATATGGTATGTAAATGTATATCCATATGCAATGTTTTCAAGGACCTCGTAGGATTTAAATTTGTTAAACAAAAAGGAAACAAAGAAACTTAGTAGTAAGTTCGAATTATAATTTCCTTCTAGGCTTACAATGAAAACAAGAGAGTTAAATTATAAAATTCCTGAGGCCTAAGGTATCGAGTCTCCCATGGATGCTTCCTCTTTGTGTTGACATATGCATTAAGGCTCTACTCTTCGTGGAATCGCTTCGTCAGCTCCAATACTTTCTTCTCACTAGCATAGAACTGAGTCTCAAAGGTATCCCTTTATTCCTTGAGTTGAATCCAGAACTTTTGTACTTCCTTAAAGTCATTAGGCATATCGGGATGAAGAATGGTACGAGGAACATCTCCTTCAGCAATAGGCTCTACAATCACTGGTAGGATAGCAGGATATGACATTTTAAGATTTTGAGCACGAGAACGTACCCATCTGAGGTAGGGATCCAAAGGGATGGAGTTCTTATGCCCCAAAGTCTTGCTATCAATCTTATTGATCATGCCCCAAGCACGTATAAACCTTTAACAATAATTTTGAGGATCATTCTCATAATCGAATACAACACCCTGGATGAGCATATCATGAGGACCGTCTCTTCGAGCATAACCAAACTGATGTAGAGATAGAGAAGGGTTATAAGTAATACCTCCCCTTATGCCAAGGAGTGGCACATTAGGGACTTCCCCACAACGGTCAATAAATGTGATATCTTCCTGAGATCGGGAATACCAATAAATATCTGAATGAGCGAGTGACATCAACCTTCGAGACCACCTCAAGCCTTGTTCATTCTTCATTACTAATCGGGGCAGGTGCAAAATAAACCACCTAGAAAGTAAAGGTACGCAACACATGAGAGTCCTTCGCTTCCTCATAGTATGAGTGTAAAGAGAATGCATAATATCTCCAAGCAAAGTAGGCATAAGATTATAGGTAAGAAATGTTTTGATGGCATTCACATCTATGAGTTGGTCCGAATTAGGGAACAACACCAAAGCATAGATAATCAAATCCAAAATATCCTCAAAAGCACGAAAACTAATGGCATCTAGAAACAACTGAGCCCTATCTACCAGAAATTTAGGAAGAAGACCCTTGACTCCATTTCTTATTTCCCAATTAGATAGGATGTCTGATTGTTTCAGATGTAAGGCTGCTGCAATGTCTCCAGATTTTGGAACTTGCTCTAGACCGGTGAAAGGTATCTAATCAAGAATAGACACTCCGAGTAACTTAGAGAATTATTCCATTGTGGGAACCAACTGATAATTCAGGAAGGTAAAACAATGATGCTTAGGATCAAAGAACTGGAACAGAACACTCATCATGTATTCTTTGAAACCGAGAGTAACCAACCTGATCAGATGGCCATGTCTTTTGGTAAATTGAGAATTTTCGGGAACCTTTGAGACTAACTCCTCAAGCTTGGAAGGTACCCTTACGAAGTTGATTCAGATAGTATTTCTGTGATCGGAAGCCATGGCCTGCAATAAACGACAAAGATAAATCCCTAGATCCTTGAACGGTTAGTGAAAATGTTATGATGTTATGATGTCATGATGTTTTGTTCATGTTTAGACAAGAAGTAAACACAAAAAAATCATACAATAGCCTTAGGTTTAAAGGTTTGCATGAGGTCCATAGGAAAGTACCCTTTCCTATTAGAGTTAAGTTAGCTCAACTTGTCCTAAAATAGTAACCGGGTTCTAGGGATCTCAATATCACTGACTTTTATCATAGGTTTTGTTTAGCACGACAACTGACTTGCCACCAAAAAGAACCCGAGAGTCGAATCTCAATGAGCGTAGCATCGAGTATCAACTAACTTCAGATTGCACCAAATCCATCTATCTCACTACCTTCTAATGGCCAAGATGGATCAATTAAGGTTCTAAAAGTCAGTTAGTGCTTATGTCACCACGTGATCGCCCTATGTTATCCTCGACTGACTCAAGGGACATCGGTAAAAACCAAAGTGTCACACTAACATAGCCATCACTTCAACCATATTGGTCTACACCGTACAATTTCCATGATCCATTGCTACTTACCTAAGGCATCCCTAGATCTGGGTGTAGGATCTTTACAAGTAATGAAACCCAAGCAACCCTTAAAGATAAAGCAGACAACACAAATAAAGCAAAAGTAAAGTGATTTAAATTCTAAGGTAGCCCCTATTTTTTAAGTACTCCCCAGCAGAGTCACCAGTTCTGTAATACGGTGGGAGAATTGACTTGTTTTGCATTTTATCGCAAATGTTGCGGTTAGCAAGAGTCGCCACTGACTTTTCTTTTATCCAATAGTGAAAGGTGAAAAGAATAGGAAAGACCTTTGATAGATTTTGAGTTCGGGGGTAAGTTATGAAAAGGGAAGTTATTATCACCCTTTTCATCCGTAATTATCTACAAGCTCTTAATTTCTTAGCCCACTTTAAACTTGCTTTGTGTGTGTGTGTGTGATTTCAAAATATTTTGAATGCCAATTGTGTGGCAGAATTTGTAATAATTCTTTTATCAGTCCTCAAGAATGTTTACAAAGTGTTTTAGAAAATATTTGTTTTGAAACGTGAGGTGTTAAAATTAATTTGTTTGAAACTATTATGAGAAAGCAATTTGTTGAGTCTTACCCACTAAAGATCGTTCTTGTTATTTTCCTTCTCCATTAGAGATAGTACTATCCACACTATTAGTTGGTAGGTAGCCCTATCTATTGGATATGAAGAGACATGCGTAGGGTCGTCGTATGGTCATAGAAGGCAACATGTAAGGATACTTTTAGCAATTCGAAAGGACTACATCATTTTTTGAAAGGCAACATCGAAGGGTCATCGAGGGACTATGATCTTTTATTCGAGGGTCTTTGCTAAAGCACCCCTATGTTCGAGGGACATGATTGTTATTTTTCCGAAGGCTACAGAGGGAGGTTACCCTAGAGGTGCAAGTATGCAAGTGTGTTGATTTGGTTATTTTATCTTTCATTAGGGTTTTCTAGCTTTTGATTATTATCTTGTCATACAATCCTATTAGTCAACATTTATATATACATACAAGGCATATAAAGCATAAGCGCGAGAAAAAAATGCGAGAAAGTAAATACCTACAGCTATTACATGGCTTCGAGAGAATTACAATATTTACAACTTTGCGGGAATTTAAACGCTAAGCTATTACAAAAAACTCATGTGACCTATACAATCGTTTATAAGAAAATAAATGGAAAAAGTAAACAAAAATGTTTGCGAAATTATTTTTTAAAGTCTTAACATCTAAAAGATTAGAAATTAATTTTTGTGCATTTTGGTTTGATTTGAATGATAAAATAAATAGACATTAAACCTAAATTAAATATTTAATTAATTATATAAAAAACCTATGTCTAATTAATTAATTAAGAAAATAGTCAAAAATTAAATTAACCTATTAAAAGTCTAAATCTGATTTTTATTTTATTTTTTATGATTTTCGTTGATTAAAAATAATTAAAAGAAAAAAACAAGAAATTAATTAAACAAAATAAAAAGGAAAAGTAGGCAGAAAATTGTAAAATGGGTAAGCCAGAAAAAAGGGTTGCAGGCACTGGGGCATTCATCTTCACATGAGATCACCCCAACCTGTTCTAAATATTCACATATGAAGATCTGAATGATTAGAAGCTATGAAACACACATGAAATGAAAGATTTAAAACATCAAAATTTTACCAATCGGAGTAGTAGTTGGGTTCGTTTCAGGTGGTGAATTGATTGAGTATGAGTCTGAAAATGTTTCTCAGACCTTCAGGAAGTGACTCTAGACCTTGGATCGCTTTGAAGTTGCTTAGAATTTGAGAACCGAATGTGAATAAAATTTGAATATATTTTCTCTTTGAAACCCTATTCTCTTGCCAATTTTTTCGTTTCTTGTGTCTAAATATGGTGTGTTTATATAGAGGAAGAAAAAATATCAAGACAAAAGAGGAAAAAACCAAGTATTTAATGCCTTGCCAAAACACAAAAAAAAACATGTTTTCAAACATTCCATTTTGAGAAGATCATGTATAAACACTTGTCCCCCACATTTTCATGGCTTCCCAAGAGTCTTTGGGCCTCAACTTTGATCCAACACCAAGCCCATGTGCCTTGGTCCATTATTTTACTATTTTATTTAATTTATTTTGTATTTAATTGAATAAAACAAAAATAAAATAAAATAAAAGATAAGGCATGAGTGGACTTATGGGTTTCTTATCATATCATGAACATGTTTGAACTTGAAAAATTAGGTCCATTAGCCCATAATTTCAAAATTGATCAATGTAAGTTTATTGCATTTCTCAAATACTGCTCAACTTGCACCAAACATAACTCCCTCAATTTTTATCATATGAAGGTGATCTTGGACTTTTTGGAAAGCTCAAGGTGTCCCCTACAATCTCTATGTTGATCATTTTTAATTTATAGAATTTATATTGATCTAAGTTTCCTTGACAAAGAGTGTCTTTTTTGTTGATTTTTGAAATGACCTATAATGTTTTGGCTCATATATCTCAAATGAAGCATTTTTTGGACTTGATCTTAGAGAGACTAAGTCGTGGAGGATTGAATTTACTTCAAATTTAGATTTGATTAAAAAAAATCTGATGAGGCATGTGAGAGTTATGCTTGATCAAAGTTTAGTTGACTTTTCCTTAAGAAAACCCTAATTTGGTAACTTTTGACTTTTGATGAATTGAGAGTTTTCTTGATGAATCATGATCGACCCTTGATCAAATGATGAATATGACTTAAAAATGTTGATGTTTACTAAAAGTATTGAAGTTTTATTGTATGTTGACCATAATTGACTTTTTGTTCATTATAGTTAATTTTCAATCATCTAAGCAATTGACTGAGCAAACTTGTGATGCAAGGCTTGAAACTTGTCATGAGGGTACTTTAAAGCATATGAGGAATCATGGAATCCACTTGAGGCATTATAAACTCAATTTTCTTTGAGAAACACAAAAACTAGTTGTAGGTCAATTGCTTAGGAGAGGTGTTTATATGCTCAAACCCTTGAGTATTCTTGAGCAATTGAGAACCCTAGGCGCATGAGGAGGTGTCTTGAATCAATTATCTTCAAAAATGGGAGGGAAAATTTTGGGGTACAACACCCGAGATTACGAATTATTTTGATGATTCGATGCATATTCTTATGCTAGAAGATATATGTTAAGCAAGTAAGACAACTTTTAGAAGGTGAAGCTCAGATAGTTATAATGTTTTCAGTAGTACATGTTGATCGTGAAGTTGTCAGTGTTGAGTTACCATTGTGTGTGTTATCACTGTTCATAGTAATGATGGAGTGATGAATTGTTGTGATTTTGTTGTTGGAATCATGTAGGTGGTTGTTGAATGTCGTTGATGTTGTTGGGTATTTGTAAATTGTGAGTCAGAGTTGGAACTCAAAGATATTAGTAGTTTTATGAAAAGAATTGGGATTTTGATGTTTTGAAAATTAAGGTTTTGGAAGAGTAATATGACTTTTAAGTTATAAGAGGAATTATGTTTTGGGTTGATAAGAAAAGTGATATTTGTGTCGAGAAGCAGCATAAAAGTGCTTCCGCACTGCGTGTAATCAATTACACTCCTGGGAGTAATCGATTACCATGTGCAATTTCGGGCTAAAAAGGCAAAAACATGAAGGTGTAATCGCTTACCGATTAGGAAGTAATCGGTTACCCAATTGGACAATAGTTTAGTATTTTTGGGTTACATGGATGTAACTGGTTTCCATTCTGGAGGGAACCCGTTACCACTGTGTTGAACTGAATTTTCTAAAAACTTCGAAAATTTAAAACTTGAGTTCCAGACGTCCGAGTTGATTTCCGTTTGAAGCATTAGAAAGCTAACGTAATGAACTTTTTTAAAAAATGGTTCCAACACATGGAATTAATTTATTTGTCGTATTGTGATGTTAGATGAGGGGTGGAGTTTGCTATTGATCTCGTTCTTGGTACCACACCAATTCCTATGGCACCATACATGATGTCAGCTTCAAAGTTGGGATAATTGAAGAAGCTATTAGAATATGTGTGGACAGTAGACTTGTAAGACCGAGCGTATCACTTGGGAGCTTCAGTGTTATTAGTAAAGAATAAGGATGATAGTATGAGGTCACGTGTTGACTATAGATAATTAATTAAGGTAATGATTGAAATTAAACATCAACTTCAAATGATTGATGATTTGATGGATCAACGGGTAGGCGAGTACGCCTTTGGTATAGTCGAATTGAGGTTGATTTACCTTCAGATTCAGATGAAAGATGAGGATAGTTAGAGAAAAAATTTTAGAACTTGGTATAAGAATTACGAATATTTGGATATGTTTATTACAACATTTATTGAGGCCATTCTGATTTAATCCAAATCAGATTATATACATGTTAAACATTACGATTTATATTATAGTTTCGAAAGGAAGGAAGCTTTTTGTTAAGTTGTTAAGGTGTAAATTATAGTTTGAGGAGGTGAGTTTTCTTGAGTATTCTTTTTCGGGTGGTGATAACTGTGGATCCATTCTAAGTAGATGTAGTTCTATATTAAGAGGCTCTGAAGTCGGTTGCAGAGACCAAAAGCTTTGTTTGGACGCAAATGGTTATTTTCACAGTTTATTTGAGACGAGCTCAAGAATGATATGTTGTTAATGAATGAGATGTTGGTATTAGTAAGGATATGAAGTTATTGGAGAAGAATATGGAGGTGCGGCGTATGCCAATTGAGAATGGTTAGATTAGAGAAATCATTGAGGAAAAGAGGAAGTTAAATGGTGACTTGGATTATGTGTCATTGATGACATGGTATCTACACATGTCAGGAAAATTTTGGAAGTTTTTATTACCAACCGGATGATGAGATGGTATTATTGAGATGTGATTGGAATGAAATCCAAATGTGAAACTATACAGATCATTGAGGTTATGAGATTAAGGGAAAGAAAAATGATTTATTAGTGTTGTTAAAGTTCTCTACTTGGATAAACACTTCATTTGGAGCGAACCGATTTGGATTGTACTTGGTGTAATATCAATTCCAGTATTGGGAGAATATTTAACAACTATGTTGTACTACGAGCATGTATGGAAGAATATGTAATGGATTTTGGGTGTTATGTATAAGTGATGAGGTTGAAAAGAAGGAAATTAAGGAAACATTTGTAAATCTTAGGGAGATTGTTGAACATTATGATTAGGTAACTTTATGCACAAGATAAAAGACGCTATTATAGTTGGGTAACAATAATTTATGCCACCATTATGGTTGTCATCTACCTATTGACAAATTGAGGATCTGATCACCCTTAATCTCTTGTTGATAGTAGATGGGATCTTATTGGATGGGATAGACTTGTCTTGCTAGCTTGATAGTGAGTAAAGTGAATTGACGTTTTATCGAGAGGTTAATTGTTCACCATTTTGTGTGAACCTAATGCAAAAGTGGCTACGAAATAGTTGGGACTTATTGGACAGTTAAGATACGTTGAGTTGTACGCGAGCTAATGTCATAGAGTGAAAGGTTGAGAGTGTCAAAAGTGAACCATTATTTTCTGGTGGATACTAAAGAGAGCCTGAAGATAGATGTGAAACTTGTAAATCTGATAATTGATGGAAATCGAAATAAGGACAGTGACTTTAAAGTAGATGATTAGAGTGACGTAGCAGAAGCGTGATGTGTCGCAGTTTTTTATGCGGGTATGACTTATTAGAGTCAATGATTTCGAAGCTACGGGGATAATGCAAACTATTGGAAATTCTGGACTGGAAGTGATAGGTGAAAGATTTATATCTTATCCGTGTTAGTGCCATGTCAATTGATGTGTTAATTTACAAGTTCGATTAGTGAATCTTGGCATTGTGGTACTAATGTTATGCGTCAAATGATGTCGGTATCACTATTATGTTGGCGTTATTATGTTGGTATTGTATGATGAAATAATAGAGATGATGTTTATGTCGTGGAGGCTGGAAAGTAGGATGCGAGAGTCGTATCTAGAGTGGTTCACACCAAGTAATTTTCGAGGACGAAAATGTTCTAAGTAGGGGAGAGTTGTAACACCCTAAAAATTTAGATTAATTATTTAATTAATTTATGTGAATATTGGTGATTATTGGTGAATATATGAATTATGGTGAGTTATGTGATGCATGGTGATGCATTGGTGAATGCAATGCTATGAATAGTGTGGGAATAAGAGTAATATAAGGGTTTAATTAGTTTATAATTATTTAGAGCTTAAATAATTATTTGAGGTTAAATTGGATTTAATAATAATATTTATAATTATTATTTATAATAATATGAGGAGAATAATGGTGTAAGACAAGAAGGGAAAGATGGTAACGTTATGTTGAACAAGTGAGGACAAGGTTTGGATTTGTGATTTAGAGGTCCAAAGGCTAGATAAGTAAAAACAAGAGGAATATAAGAGTAGTTTTTTTTGATCGATTGTAGAAATGAGAGAAAAGCATAAGCGAGAAAGAGGAAGAGCTAGGAGGGGAAGAACCATTGCTGAAGCTTGAGGAATCTACAACCTAAGATAATGGTGAGGTTCTGACTCTCTAATAGGTGGTATAGTTGTGGGTTAGATGATTATATTGAATGTTAGGTTTTGGGTGTAGATTGTTTTTGATTTAATCTGTTGAAATTGTGCATTATTGATGAAATTGATGATGTGAATTGAGTTAGAATGTAGTAGATGTAGCATGACAGTGTGATAAGTTAGATTATGTATTTTGATGTAGAAAAATTGGGGTTTTGGGTTGGAAAAAGATGACTTTCGTAATATAAAAATATGGTTTTTTTTACTCTGGTTTAGTGGGAATCAGTTACAGTATATGGGTAACTGGTTACCGCATGAAAAAATAGCATTTATGGGAATTTTGACTGGGTGTACCCAGGTACCACATATTGGGTAATCGGTTACCCCGAGAGTAAATTGGAAAAAAAAATGAAATTTTCAAAAGTTCATAACTTTCAAACAGTGAGTCCATTTTGGGTGTGGTTTGAACTGTTGGAAAGATAATACAATGTAAGTTCTTATAAAAATGGTTTCAAGTTATGGAACTAAATTTAATTTCTGTGTAAAGATATTTTGTGGTGTCAGTGTATGTTGTTGTAGGTTATCGGTGTTGGTAAATCTTGTAAAACTTCAAAAAATATTTTCAGTACCATGAGTTCCAACTATTGATGCGTGGACGAGTGTTTGTACTGTCGAGTTATGTCATTTTGTGAAATGTATGCAAATGCTTTGTATAGTAGATTAATTGGGAATGTCTTATTTTTAATGATGAAATGTTGCTGTGGAATTAACCATGAGGATTTTCGTGTTGATGTGATATGATATTTTCTATCTTATGATGATTATTTTGGTGAAGGTTTATGCCTTGTGCGTTAATGTTGTATTAAGTGTGATGTATATTGATGCAATTGAGTAAGATGATGTTGTATGAATAATTCGATTGTTTTACACGGTGTTTTGCATGATAATGATGATGATGATGGCTTGTATTGGAGTGGAATTGATGAGTAAGAATAATCAATGTGAATTGCGTTGTTGCATGTCAGTGTCACATACATTCATGAACGATGGCCTGTATTGGCGAACGATGGCCTATATTGGTGAATGATGGCATGTATTGGAGAACAATGGCCTGTATTGGCGAGCGATGGTCTGTATTTGCGTTATGATTGTTGTACCCCAAAATTCTCCCTCTCATTCCTCAAGACAATTCTCACAAAGGGCTCCCAAAAATTCAAGCTTACACAAATATATTTGGATTTTTCAACATTAAGATTAAGGAAGAAATTGCTAAAAAGGACAAAATAAATGAAAATACTCTTTTGACAAAATTAAAGGAAAGCAAGTTCTTTTCAATTTTGCATCCTTCAATTGGACACTTTAGCTTTGGTTGCATCTTTTGTTTGAGCGCTGGACTCCTTTGGGGAAAGCTCATTTCATGCTTCGATTGGGGCACTGGACTCATTGGGGTTTTTCCTGCATGTCAGCCAAGACTTACAAGGTAGATTTCCCTACCATGTTAACATGCATAATGCCAAAGTCACCCTTTTTTAAGCAACTTGTTACAAGCTTTAACAGGGAAACACTTCTCATCAAATGGCTTCAATTCACAAGGAAAAAATCCTCCTGATGATGTCCTTCAATTCAGGAGGCCAAAGCCTCTCTTCTTCCCTATTTCGATCACACGTTTTTCCCCCTGCAGGCCTCCTTCGTTTGGGGCATTGGCTTTCCCAGTGTTACAAGCATCGATTGAGTCTTTCATCCCCTGCATACATCCTTCGTTTGGGGTGTGTAAATCCTTCAGCACAAACTCTTAGTCATGGCTTTCGTTTAGGCATATGGCTCCCTCTTTACAAGCTTTAGTTTGAACATATTTGCATAAGGTCACAAGGAAGGAACCTCCTGCATACACTCTTTCGTTTGGCCATATGGCCCCTTTGTAGGAAAATTTGAATGGACAGTATCTCCTTTGGAAATGGCCTGCTTCAACACACAAATTGTGCACTATGCCATTATCTCATGCGAAAGAAGTGCCATGGTGGTGCATTCAAAGGGCTTTCCAGTTATGTCTGGATGTCCCAATCGAATAACATACTTTGTTGACTCATCCCAAGAGCCTGCATTTGGACCATTCGAAGGAACCCATGAAGGGCCTGGTCGAAAGACGTTTATTTGGCCCCCTTCAAGGGATACTCATAAGTCATTCGAAGGACACTTCAATTTAAAAAAACAAGTGATTTCTGAAGAGTCTGTTTGAAGGACAAAGCTAGGGGGTCAAGACAAAAGATTGAGATACCAAAGTCCTTGTTGACCAATTCCCATGCGCTGCCAGGATCAGGCCTGATACACTGGCCATAAAACTCCAAAACTGTGGCACAACAGTCCTGCAACGCTGCCTTATTCCTTGCACCAAAATGGCATAAAAAACACTGTCCCTCGAAAGCTACAAATACTACATACCTTTTTTTTTTAACCTTTTGTTTTCCCTCCCAAAACATCAGCCCAGACCATCTATAAATAGGAGACATCACCACACATGTTGGGGGCGCCTAAAGGATTTCAAGAAAACACTTGTGAAAATTCTCAAAAAGTCTCAAACACTTCCCAGCATTCTTTTTCAAACACTTCTATACATTAAGTAAGAACCTTCGATTCACCCTCCAAGTGACCATCAAACTACCCTTCGACCCACTCCCCCAGCTACCATACAGTAGGCCTTTGAGTCATTCGATCACTTGTTATAAAAGAGCTTTCGATCAACTCACACAACCTCTTTCGATCCAGTGACTGCTTTCACAAAGTAGTAACTGGATTAGCCTCAGGAAGGTCCCAACGAACTCCCATTCTCCGTCAAAGAGAGCACTTGCATCCCCCTTCGATTTAAGAACTTCAAGAGGTAAGTTTCCTTCAAACTTCAGTCTATTTTATTTCAATATCATGTGCACATTCCAGTAAAGAAAAATGTAAATATGTCATATATGGAACTAGACCATGTTTTATCTTTCGATTATGACTGCCTGTATGCTAAAAACTAAACCTTAATTAGTTAGTGTAACACGGTGGGAGAACTGACTTGGGATGTTTTGCGTTTGATCACAATTGTTGCGGATAGTAAGAGTCGCCACCGAATTTTCTTTTATCCAATAAGGAAAGGCTGAAAAGAACAGGAAAGACCTTTTGTGATATTTTCTTGAGTTCGGGGGGTAGGTTATGAAAAGGGAAGGTGTTAGCACCCTTTTCATCCATAGTTATCTACGGGCTCTTAGTTGCTTGCCAGATCACTTGCTTTTTGTTTGAAAATGTGTTTGCGATGTGGGTTTTGAAAGTATTTTGAAAAATAATGTGTTTGTAATGGTTCTCGTCTCTATAAGAATGCGTACAAAGTGTTTTGTCTTTTGAAAAATGTTTCAAAGTGAAGTGTCGGTGTATAAAATGTTTTTTTGTTGTGAGCAAGCGAGCAACTAGGAGTAACCTACCTACTCAAAAGGTGTTAAACGTTCTTTTCCTCCTCCTTTAGATGTTGTTATCCTACCATTGTTTTGGTAAGAAACCCCATCGTTGGATATGAAGGGACATGTGTGGGACGTTCGTATAGTAATAGAAGGCAACCTATGGGATGTTTCAGCAATGTCGTTTAGGGACTAGATCATTTACCGAAGGCAACATTGAGGGTCATCGAGGGACTACGATCTTTTATCAAGGGTCTTTGCTAAAACACCCATATTCAAGGGACATGACTATTTTCCAAAAGGCAAC
Organism: Vicia faba; assembly: GCA_948472305.1. Taxonomy (NCBI): domain Eukaryota; kingdom Viridiplantae; phylum Streptophyta; class Magnoliopsida; order Fabales; family Fabaceae; genus Vicia; species Vicia faba. The sequence goes on from OX451740.1 coordinate 442,738,745, forward strand.
AAAGTGAGATTACCCTAAGGGTGAAAGTTTGAAAGTGTGTTTTATTTACATGCATTTAGTTGTGATTATGGTTATCTATTTGTTGATTTCATGCCTTCCGATACACACCCTAATTACTAACAATATATGAAAGCAATAAAAGTGCAGAAAAGTAAAGTCCTATACTATTACATCATTTAGGGATGGGGGTACATAATTACAAATGGGGGTTTGCAAGAATTTTAAATTCTACTTAATTATTACAACCATATTGAATTGTACAATATAAGAAAAGGAAAAGATTTTTTTTTTGAAAATGGTTTTTTGTCTTAACGAATTAAAGGGAAAATAATTAGTTGATAAAGAAAATATTTTTTATGTCTTTTTATGAAAATAGTTCTAATGCCAAAAATGATAGAGATAAAAAATAATGATAAATAAGATCAGCATGTTGCTGAAAGTAAAATAAAGGGGATCAGAAGTTCTGATGCTAGGCACGCTGTGGTTCAGAAGGAAACGTCATAGGAAATCAGAAGTTCTAGGTTGATGCCATTGGAATCCCGAAAGAAACGTTAGAGGGCAAAAACAGAAGTTCTGGGTCGTGTTTAGACAGTGAGAAAAAAGTCAGAAGTTCTGTGTTTGTTTTAAACAGTGTGTGAAAATCAGAGGTTCTGTGTTGTGTTAAAGAGTGAGTGAAAATCAGAAGTTTTTTGTGTGTTAAAAAGTGAGAAGAGCTCAGAAGTTATGTGTTGTGTTAAACAATGAGTGAAAATCAGAAGTTCTGTGCGTGTTAAAAAGTGAGAAGATCTCAGAAGTTCTATGTTGTGCTAAAACAATGGGAAAGAAAAACCTAGAATTTCTGTGTTACACTTTAACTACTTCCTTCAATCAGCTCATCAACAACTTAACCAGTTCTTAACAACAGAAAAATCAGAAAGATAAAAACACAACAGTTCATAGAAGTTCTAATCCTAATTCTGAGCCTAACCTTTCTTCAATTAGTTCTGATCCACAATTTTTCTACTTATGCAATGATATGGACAATATCAATACTATGATATTTACATATTTAATGATGTTCTGAATGAAAAGATTCAAAGTCAGAAAGACTTACCTTGAACCTGAAACGTGTGTTTGGGACTTGAGCTGGTGCCTTCAGATGTTTTGGAGTCAGCAAAAACAATGGAAGAGAAAATGCTAAGTTCTTTAATTCAAAGGGAAGAACAAAGGTTTTAGTTTTGTTTAAGAATTCAGGATTCACAAATGTTTTAACTGTTTTCTTTTCTCTCTTTGATAATTCTCTCTTTCTAAAATCCATCCCCTTGAAAGTGTGATGGAGCAACTTATTTATAGGTGAGTTTGTTGTGGTTTGGGGGGGGGGGGGGGGGGTGGGGGGGGGGGGGGGAACAAATGGGATTTAAACCTTTTTGGAATACTGTTCCATTGATTTTTAATCACAGCTTTTGTATGCTAATTTTGTGTAAATATGGGGTTTGAGAAAGTGCAGGCGTGGACTGGATCAACAGCTGGTTGCAGGACTGTGTTGTAGCAGGGAAGCTTAAACGAGGTTTTGGGATTTGGTGATGTTCTGATCGCAGAAGACCAGAAACGTAGCCTCCATATGCTGAAGGGTCATGTTCTGACCGAAGAACATTGCTTCCATATGTTCTGACTGAAGAGTTATGTTCTGAACCGTGTTTTCAAATTCTGATTGCACTTGCGTAAAGGCTGGCCCAGAAGTTCTGAAGTATCATATTCTCTTAACACTTAGAAAATTTTCTAAATGTTTAGAAATTTGATTTTTCCAGGCAATTTCTTACTTTTGATTTTGATGAATTAATTTCATGTCTTGATGAAATATAATTGTTGAAACTTGATTTTTGGTCCAAAAGTCAAAGTTTGACTTTTCAATATGCTTTTGACCATTTTCCCCATGTGAATGACTTTCTTGGAAACTTGTGGTCTGAGACTTGAAACTTGCCAGAAGCAAACCTGAGGGTCTAGAATGATCCTTTGAGAAATGAGAGGAAAAATTTTGGGGTACAACAGCTGCCCCTGTTCAATCTTCTTAAACCTAAAGAGTTAAATTGGCGAATCTGCCATTCGTGACTTGGAGATGATTGAACACTAGAGTGCCCAGAAATTTGCACTTGATGATATTGTGGCTGAGGTGTAAGGAATGGGCTTAAAAGATGCCATTTGGAGAAATGATGGGGAGTTGTCGGAGATGGGCTTATAAATGCCATCCATAGGTGATTGTTGACAGAAATTAGACTAAGTCTAAACTTGACTTCAACTGGGGCAAGAATCAGAATAAACCTTAGGTCGATCTTGAATAATCTTTAACTGGGATGAATTAGGATAAATCTTAGAGTGATTTATTTGAACCAGGGAAAATATCTATTTGGAAAGTATCACGATAAATCGTTGAGAGGCTTAATCCGAACAAAAAGACGTCTTGGGTAATCTTTAACTGGAGAGAATCAGAATAGTTATTTGAGCGATTTATCTGAACCAAAGAAAGTGTCTACTGGGGAAGAATCGGGGTAAACCGTTGAGAGATTTAAACTGAACTAGCAGGGGTATGGAAAAGAATCATAATAAATCTTGGAGCGATTCATCTGAACCAGAGAAGATGTCTGCGGGAAAGAATCAGGATAAACCGTTGAGAGATTTAAACTGAACCAGCAGAGGTCTGGAAAAGAATCAGAATAAATCTTGGAGCGATTTATCTGAACCAGAGAAGATGTCTGCGGGAAAGAATCAGGATAAACCTTTGAGAGATTTAAACTGAACCAGCAGGGGCCTAGAAAAGAATCAGGATAAATCATTGAGAGATTTAAACTGAACTAGAGAAGATGTCTGCGGGAAAGAATCAGGATAAACCTTTGAGAGGTTTAAACTGAACCGGAAGAGGTCCGAAGGAAGTAATTGTCATGTAGATATTCACCCCGTCTTGTTTCGATAATTGATCTACGATTTATTTGTTCAAAGATATTTGCCTTGTCTTGTTTAAAATTTGATGATGGTGTTCTGTTGATTGTTCTTTCCTGAAAAGGTAAAGAGTTAGATGTATGTAATGTCATGATGTATGAAATGCATGGTTTAATGATGTTTCTTAAAATAAACGAGATTGCAATATATGCATTCATGTTGTTGATGTTATGACGTATGAATGTAATGTATGCACATGTAAGATGTTCTGCTGCAGTGTTGTTGGATTGGGGAAAATAAGTCCCTGACTGTTGCTGGGAATAAGGAATGTAAGTCTTGATATTTTGTTGTAGTTGAAGTGTTAATGGATGGGTTTCCATAATCAGAGAAATAAACTCTGTTGGGGAAGAGATACCGTGCATTTTCTGTGAAATCCTTCTGGGGAATCCTGAGAAGCTAAGCGACTTTTACCGGGGAATCTTTGGGTGGTAATTGGAAGTTTTGCTCCGTTTGGGATATGAAGGTAAAAAGGCACCATTAGACTACATGATGGGGATATGACAAAGATCCTGTAATAGGATGTTGTTGCTTCTGCTTTGTTGGAGAAAGATCTGCGAGGCTTTATGGAATGGCGCACATATGTTGTCCTGTTTCTTAAAGCTATTAGTGATTGTTTTTCTATTTATTTTTCTTTTTATGCATTCATTTATAAACAGTAATTACATTCAAATGAATATGTTCAAAAATAAATACTGGAAATTTTTTGCAAACAAAACAGAAATAGTAAAAGAGAAACAAATAGTTTTGCACTTTCAAAGGAATATTTTTGTATTAACTTGAATAAGTGTTTTTGTACAAAGAGACGGACATCCTAGTAAAAGAATGTCATCGTAAAAATGAAAGTTGATACAAAGAAAAGACATCTATGTGAAATAATCCCATGGGGTTCCCACTCTGCTATAGCCTTCATGTCTCTGAGTGTCTCATCCACTTGCTGCTTTGTTCGAAGCTGAATGGATTGATTAGAACCGTTTGAGTTTGACGATTGATGTCGGAGAGTGGCTGGAAGGTGATCCAATGGGACATAGTTATACTCTTTAAATCCCTAATTTTTTCCTGGACCGCCCTTTCGGGTTTTCAGTCCACCGGGATAACCTTTTTTGCCCAAGCCGCCTTTTCAGGTTTTCAACTTGCCGAGTGTACAAATTTTTTCAGTTTTATCCATAACTTTTTCTCGAACCCTTTTGGTTCGCTGGGATGCCATAATTTTGCCTAGGCCAGTCGACCTAGAGGGTCTTTATTCATGCATAGTATCTTTTAACTATGTCCATGTTTACAGGGTGCAGAAGGTTGTCACCGTCCATAGTGGTTAAGATCATTGCCACACCAGAAAATAGGTTTTTTTTTTATCACAAATGGTCCTTCATATGTAGGAGTCCATTTCCCCTGGGATCACCTTATGGAAGTAAGATACGCTTGATTACCAAATCACCAACCCGATATACTTGACGTCTGACCTTCTTGTTAAAAGATTTGATCATATGTTTTTGGTACATCTGACCATGGCAGACAGCCATAAGCCTCTTCTCATCAATCAAGTTCAGCTGATCAAGTCGAGTTTGAATCCATTCATCTTCATTCAACCCCACATCCTTTTTTATTCTCAAATAAGGTATTTGGACTTCAACTGGTAGGACAAGTTCCATGCCGTATATCAAAGAGAAAGGAGTTGCTCATATTGATGTGTGCGCCGTGGTATGGTAACCGTGGAGAGAAAATGGTAACATCTTATGCCAGTCCTTATAGGTCATTGTCATTTTTTATATGATCTCCTTGATGTTTTTATTAGCGGCTTCTACAATGCCATTCTTCTTCGTCCCGTAAGGAGAAGAGTTATGATGCTGGATCTTGAATTACGCGCAAGGTGCAGTGATCATAGTATTGTTGAGATTGGTACCATTATCTGTAATGATTCTCTCTGGAATACCATACCAATAGATAAGATTCTGTTTGATGAATCGGACCACAACATTCTTGGTGATGGAAGCGAAGGAAGCTACCTCAACCCACTTCATGAAGTAAGCAATGGCAACCAAGATGAAGTGGTGTCCATTAGAAGCTATAGGTTTGATTTCTCTAATCATGTCAATGCCCAACATCGTGAATGGCCAAGGAGCTGTTAGGACGTTTAGAGGAACTGGAGGCACATGTACTTTGTCAGCATAGATCTGACATTTGTGACAAGTTCGTGAATGATGATGACAATTTGCTTCCATGGTGGACCAATAGTATCCTGCTCGTAGGATCTTTTTAGCCATCGTGTGCCCACTAGAATGGGCGCCAAAGGTTCCTTCGTGCAGATCAGCCATGATCTTGTCTGCCTCGTTCTTATCTATGCATCGAAGCAAAGTAGATCGTGATTACGCTTATAGAGAACTCCATTACTGAGGAAGAACTTAACAGAGAACATTCTTAGGAACTTCTTATCATTGACTGAAGCTCCCTCCGAATACTCTTGGGCCTCGAGATACCTCTTAATTTAATGGAACCAAGGCTTTTCCACTACTTCTTCAGTATCAATCTCGTGATAGTGAGATGGTTCGTCCATCCTCTCAATGGTGATTTGAGGAGCCTCATTATTCCACCTGGTTTCGAACATGGATGACATAGTGGCTAGCGCGTCCACTAGTTGATTTTCCTCTCGTGGAAAATGCTCAAAGACAATTTCCTCAAAATGTGGGATTAATGTCAACACATGTTCTTTGTAAGGGATGATATTAGGATGCTTCGTGTCCCATTCTCCTTTAGTCTGACTGATGACTAAGGCTGAATCTCCAAATACACTTAAGGACTTGATTCCCAAATCTATGGCAGCTTTGAGACCCATAATACACGCTTCATATTCCGCCATGTTATTGGTACAATTGAAACACAATCTAGCAGTGAAGGGAGTATGAAATCCTTCAGGGGATATGATCACATCACCTATGCCATTGCCGAGTGCGTTAGAAGCTCTGTCAAAAACCAAGGTCCATCGAGATCCTTGTTCAGGTCCGTCATATGGCCCGAGTTCTTCACAATTGCTTACCAACATGACGTCTTTGTCTGGAAACTCGAAATTCATGGATTGATAATCATCCATGAATTTGGAGTTTCCAGACAAAGACGTCATGTTTCTCGAACATGATCGACTAACACACTTCCCTTTATTAGTTTCTGGGTAGTGTATTGAATGTCGTATTCAGTCAAGACCATCTGCCATCTTGTTGCTCTTCTAGAGAGGTCGGGTTTCTCGGATATGTATTTGATTGAATCCATCTTGGATATTAATAAGGTAGTGTGGGCCAATATATAGTCTTAGCCGGCGAGAATCCCATGCCAGAACGCAACAAGTTTTCTCGAACAATGAATATCTGGTTTCATAGTCGGTAAACTTTTTGCTCAGGTAGTATATTGCATACTCTTTTCGGCCAGACTCGTCATGTTTCCCCAACACACACCCCATTGAATTTTACAAGATAGTTAGATACATGATTAAAGGTCTTCCCTCGAATGGCGGCATCGAAATGGGAGGCTCTTGAAGGTATTCTTTGATCCTATCAAAGGCAGTCTGACAGTCATCGTTCCATTCCACCACTTGATCTTTCTTCAGTAATTTGAAGATTGGTTCACAAGTAGCAGTTAGATGGAAAATAAACTGGGCGATGTAGTTTAGCCATTCTAAGAATCCCCTAACTTCCTTCTCAGTGCGAGGAGCACGCATATCTTGTATTGCTTTTACCTTTGCAGGGTCCACTTTGATACCTTTGCCGCTGACAATGAAGCCTAAGAGTTTTCCGGACCTCACTCCAAAAGTGCATTTATTCGGGTTCAGCCTTAATTTGTATTTCTTCAGTATTTCAAACAGTTTCTGTAGATGGTCAAGGTGTTCCTCTTCAGTTTGAGATTTGAATATCATGTCATCCACATAGACCTATATTTCGTGATGGATCATGTCGTGAAACAAAGCTACCATGGCACACTGATAGGTTGCCCCAACATTCTTCAACCCTAATGGCATAACTTTGTAACAGAACGTCCCCCACTTTGTGACGAAGGTCATTTTTTCCATGTCCTCAGGTGCCATTTTGATCTGGTTGTATTCGGAGAAACCATCCATGAAGGAAAATACTTTATGCTGTGCCATGTTGTCAACCAGAATATCGATGTGCGGAAGCGGGAATTCATCTTTGAGGCTTGCCCTATTCAAGTCTCTATAGTCCACACACATACGTACCTTAACATCCTTTTTTAGGCACCCGAACAACATTGGCGACCCATTGTGGATAGGAGGTGACCGCTAAGAATCCGACATTGAACATCTTCATGACTTCAGTCTTGATTTTCTCTGACATTTCTGGCCTCATGCGATGGACTTTCTGTTTTACCGGAGGGAAGTTTTCATTTGTCAGCAGATGATGGACCACGATGTCAGTGTCGAGCCCTGGCATGTCTTTGTATGATCAGGAAAAGACCTCAACATAGTCATGTAGTAACTGAGTTAAACTCTTTTTTACACTAAGCTCCAAGTTATCACCTATCTTGACTTCTTTCTTGTCCTCTTCAGTACCTAGGCTAACTGTTTTCACTGGCTCTTCATGGGGTTGTATGGTCCTTTCTTCTTGTTGCAATATCCTGGCTAATTCTCCTGGTACCTCACAATCTTCCACACCTTCGTCTTCGGCTTGGTAGATCGGTTTTTCAAAGTTATAATAGACCATAGCAGAATCGTTACCCATGGGACCCTGAGTGGATGTGGATCTGCATTTTGATATGTGAGTGTGTGTAAGAGCATAACTATCTTTGAAAATCAGAAGTTAAAATAAAAACAAAGAGCGTAAAAATTTTCATGCAAAAATGTCCATGATTTATTGATGACATATGAAGATGAAGTAACAACCCTCACAAATGGACCTTTGTACCTCGGGTAAGACACAAGGTTTTAAAGTCTAAATTGTTTAATTATTACAAGTCCGATAAAAAATTAAAAGACAATTACTCTTGAATAAAAGTAACAGAAACAAATTCTTTGGCTTCCCAGTTATTGAGTCCTCCGCTGACAGTTGGAAAAATCCACTCATCCAGGTTACAACTATCTTTACTGTCTTCCACTGTGTTGACTCCCTGATTGCTGATACGTAAAGGTGCCCCCTGCGCGAGTTCGTCGAATAGCTCTTTATGCTTCCGAGGTGAAACCCAAACCGAATTTGTTGGATTTGTAAGGAATATTCAGAAGTTGACCCCAGATAGTGCATCCACCTTCTTCGATCACTGCTCTAACATCTTTCAGAGAGGCCATTTTTAATGGCGGTCTAGTAACCTTTGGAGTCTTGGTAGTAGTCTTGGATGCTGCAACTGCTCGTGGGACCTCCTCGAAATACTGACATGGAGTTTCGATGAACTCACCATCCATTTCCACGTACCTGAAAGAGTTCAGGTGACTGACCATATATTCCTCCTCTCCATGGACAGTGATGATTTTTCCCTCGATTTGGTACTCCAATATATGATGTAATGTAGAGGTGACGGCACCAGCGCTATGAATCCAAGGTCGGCCCAATAAATAGGAATTGGAAGGACGAATATCCATCACGTAGAAAGTTGAATCAAAGGTCTGAGTTCCAACTTTTATAGGGATGTCAACTTCTCTGTGCACTATCCTCTTAGATCCATCAAAGGCTCTCACTACAATGTTGCTAGGCTTTAAAGTGAGTCCCTCGCAGTCTAGCCGATCAAGATCATTTTTGGGCAAGACATTTAGCGATGAGCCTGTATCCACCAAAACGCGGGCTAGCATAGTGCCCCTACACTCAATAGAGACGTGCAAGGCATCGCTGTGTTTCCTTCCTTTGGGAGTCAAGTCGGCGTCAGAAAATCCCAAACTGTTACCAGCAGTTAGACTGGCCACACAATTCTCTCATTGGTCAATGGAAGTATCTTTGGGCACATGGGTAGTCTTGAGAAAATTTACCAAGGCTTTGGCATGGGCCTCATAACACAATAGTAAGGCCAACATTGATATTTTCGAGGGGGTTTGCCCCAACTGTTCCATTATGTTGTAGTCACTTTTCTTGATTATTTTTAGTGTCTCTTCTATTTCTTTTCTAGAAGCTTCAGGAATATCCTCTGGATGCGCCTTCGTCTGGATAGGCTCAGATAACACCTCCTTGCCCATGGTCTTGGTAGTAGGGATGATAATAGGATTGTCAATAAGAATATTATTGGGAATGTTGGTAGGAGCGGTAGCAGGAATAATTACAGGAGTAGCAATGGTCCTTGGAGAGATCTCAGGTGAGAATATTCTTCCACTTCTTGTTATCTTACTGGTCCCAACGATATTGACGACGTTAGGATCAATGTCTTTCTCAAATTTATCTTGGATAGCCAATAGATCTTGCTTGACGCCATAGACGTCAACCCCATAGTTCCAGGGAACAAATTTATCCGAAGAATATGGTATTGGCCTCGACATGGTGATGATTAGGGGAGCAGACTTTGGAATAGATGTAATCCTAACGGGTCTTTTGGTGGAGACCCTAGGAGGATTGTCGGATATGGTGATTATTGGACATCTTCACAGGAATTTCTGATGAGAGGAACTTTTTCAAACAAAATTTCTTTGTTAGCCATCAAACATTAGACACCTATTTTCAGTAACAAACAACCATTGGGTAGAGACACGCATAATTGACAACTTTCATCACAGCCCAGAAATAGACCGGCTTGTAATAGATTTTGTTTAATGGTCAAAAGAGGAGCAGTTAAATCATTCACATAGGAAACAAAACACTCATCATCAACAACATTGACACCTTGACTGTGTTTGGGAATTGGCGCCTGTTGTACCCCAAAACTTTCCCTCCCATATTCTTCAAAGTTTTGACAAGCATCATCTCAATTTGCTCAAGTCTACTCAAGGGTTGCAAAGTCAACCACCCTCCTAAGCCAGTCAAATTAGGGTTTTGGTTCTTTCAAGGAAGTTGAGGTTTTCAAGGGCTCAATCAAGTCACATATGCCTATACACATTGTCAAGCATCTACATGCCAAGTTTCAAGGCTCACAAGGTCAAGTTGCACAGTCAAAAACCCTAATTGCTTCACGGTCAACTGTAGGGGTAAAATGGTCATTTTACAGTCAAAAGTCAGAATTTTTGGTCAACATCTTATTTTGAATCCACAATCATCATTTGATCAAGTCTTGATCATGATTCCACAAGCATGGCTCAAAAATCATCAAGATGCAAAAGTTTCTATTTTTGGACAGTTGAAAAGTCAACTGTAACTTGACCAAGGCATAACTTTTTCATGGATCATTAGAAAAATTCCATCCAATGCTAATTTTGAAGGGGATGACATTTCCTACAACTCATCTTCACATTCCAAGTCCAAGAAATGCTCTCACAAAAAGTTATCAATTTCAACATTATAGGTCATTTTCAAAAGTCAACAAAAAGGCATTTTAAGTCAAAGACCATAACTTGAGATTGGTAAATCAATATGACATGGGACCAAAGGCATTGGTTAGAGGACTTCAAGACCTTTCCAAAATGTCCAAGAACATGTTCATATGATCAAAATTGAGCAAGATATGCATTGGAGAATTTGGGAAATTTTTGTGAAATAGCAAAAGTCAACTATCCTTGAAACTTCAATTTTTGACAAAAGGGCCCACTTTCTTCCACCTGATTCAGCTTTGTCATGCCACCCACGTGTCCCATGATTAATTTCAAGATTAAACATTAATTTTTCTATTTTATTTAATTTTCATTGATTTAATTCATTTTAAATCCATAAAATTCAAATAAAATCAAAAAAATTAATTAAATAACATCTTTTGATTTGAATGACTTTTATGTGTCATATGCTAGCTGCCAAAATCGTGCCAAGCTTATTTATGCATAAAATTCAAAATTTGAACCAAGTTTGGAATGTCCTTTAATGGTGGTTAAACAAGAATCTCAAAAACTTAATTCTATGGATCATTGGCTCAGTTGCTGACCTAAATTCATTGAGACATACATAAGCAAGCATTGCAGACCTAATTCACGACCTGGACATTGCACAAACCGCCAAACCACATTCAAAAAAATCAAGCAAAAAGTCAAAAATGTTCTCAACATTCCAGCACGATTCAAAGCCTTTCATTGTTTCCAATACATTGCTGGAGGTGTAAGGAATCTATTGCAATCAAATTCGCGTGCCAAAGCTTGAGAAATCACACCAAACAGAATCACGGTTTGTCAAACTTTTTCAGAATCGAAACTCAAAATATATGCATCATTCATATGATTTTTTGTTATTTTTGTGTTGCTTGAATCCACAGGAATCTTTTGGCATAAGTCAATTGCATTGAAACACATAGAATCAGAAATCACCATTGACAAATGTTAGGGTTCTTCAATTTCCAAATTGGGGCTTTCCCATATAAGAAAAATTAAGCCTCATGATGCATATGGTTGAAACCGTCTGAATGACACGAAGACATTGATACTATCGCACCCAATTTATATTAACCATAGGCCTGTTCGCTATTTTTCGTCGTGTTGTTTTGTGGGGGTTAAAAACCCCCGCTATCTCTTTGGCTTTTTTACAGGAAAACGGAGAAGACGATGAGCTGGTGATTTATTATTGGTCCATTGAAAAAAGGTGGTGCGCGTTTTTGTGACTACAGCGTATGGATCAATTTGTGAATATACTATTTGTTTATTATCCCATTAATAGTTGATGCAGCATGGTGGAGTGGTTGGCCAAACGCCCAATGAGCCTTGGGACCTGAGTTCGAATCCCAGGTCCCCCCAAAAATCTTATTGCCTTTGTTTTTCAGGTATTCTTGTGAGGCTTGCCAAAGAAGGTGTACCATATGCCTCACAAATCAGGCGCCAGGTGGCTACACGCTCAGATCCAAAGGCCATAAGGCGCTGTCCACTATACTCCAAGTCAAAGCATGCTGTAGGCAATGGCAAAAGGTCAAACGTGGCTGAGTGTTTGTTTGGGCCAAGGAATTACCAATACACCTTCAGATCTGGCCCAAACCCCCCCCCCCCCCCCCCCCCCCCTTGGGTTTGCATTTTACATTTTATTTTCTTTCTTTTTATTGTTTTATTTATTCCTATTGTTTTTTTTAATTAATTATTCCCCAGCCAATTAATCAACATTTTCAAAATAAAAATTCAGAAAAAAACCAAAAAAATATTTTTATTAATTTTAAATCACTTTTTTTGTAAATAAACTCTAATAAATTAATTTAGTTGTTTAATTAGATAATTTTGATTATTTTCATAATAAATAAAATAAATTTAGACTTAGACTTTTTCTTTTGACATTTTTAATTCCTTTTTATTTTATTTCATTAAAACATAAAAATACAAAAAAACATTTTTTCTTTTAATAAATTAATTAATTAGTAATTAGGCTCATTTTCATTAAATTGCAAAAAAAAGGACCAAAACTTAATTCTTTTCTCAAAAAAGGGTCAACACCCTAAAGACGTCCCGATTCAATTCTTTCGCGCGCAGTTTATTTTAATTCAATATTTTATATTTTTGTATCTGCTCAGGAAGTGTAATAATTAATTAGAACTTTATCGCTTTCTTTTAAATTCTCGCACTTTATTTTCCAAACGGGTTTTTGTTTTTGGCGATGTATAGACCCGCGCCTTGTAATAGCTAGATTTATATTTCTGCAATTTATTTTCCGCACTCCTAACTGTTAATTATGCCTACAAGAATGTATGAATAATAAAACCAATCCGTAGCTCACAAATAACATGTACAAGACAAACATTAACTGAAAAACAACACACATGCACATGCCACTCCTAGGGTACGCCTCACTGGTTGCCTCGAACGTGGTCATCAAGTATAGGGTGTCTTAGAGGTCGCCCTTCTGTCTAAAAGATCCAGTTGCCTCGAAACGGTCGCCTCGGATACAAAGGATCTAGGATATTAGGGTTACTTCTAAGGCGTCCTACCATTACTTTGGTGACCACACATGTCCCTTAATCGAATTTACCCGAACACCTCCAACGATGGTGCTACCTACCTCTCAATGGTGGGATAGCACTATCTAAAGGACTCTTACACAGCCTAATTCCTTAGAGTAGGTAGATTCTCCTGGGTACTTGCTCTTTTTTTTTTAAAACAAACAAAACAACTTTTCGCACTCACACTTTCTAAAAGTTTTCAAACAAATTTTTCATACACTCTTGAGGACTGATACAAGAGTTACTTAGAAATTTTTTCAAACGAACTTTTTCAAAACCCACACACACTTGAAAAGCAAACAAATTTTGAAAACATAAGAGCAAGTACCTAAGAGCCCATGGATAACCATGGATAGAAAGGGTGCTAACACCTTCCCTTTCTATAAATCTACCTCCCGAACCGAGAAACATTCTCAAAGAAGGAATTTTGTTGTGCTTTTGTCCTTTCCATGTTGGAGAACATAAAAGACGGTGGCGACTCTTGCTTACCGCGACATTTCGCGAAACCAGCTTAAAAAACAGTCAGTTCTATTTCCACCGATCACAGAACTGGCGACTCTGTTGGGGATATTAAAAGTGAGGTGTACCTTAGGAATAGTTCATAATCATGTTTTCAATTGCTTGATCTGCTTGCTTTAATATTATGGGCCTGTCTTGGGAGTTTCATAGATCCTAACCCGGATCTGGGGGATACCTCTTAGAAAGTAGCAACAAACTGTGAGGGAACTGTGCGGGGTATACCGACACGGTTGAAGCAGTTTGCTATGTTGATGTGGCACTTTGGTGAGTACCGGTAACCCTTGAGTCAAGTCAAGGAGAGTACGGGGCCGCCGCGTGGTGTCGTGAAGCATCAACTGACCTTAGGAACCTTACTTGACCATCCTGGCCTCTTTAGGGTAGTGACATGACTGACTTTGGTGCAGTCCGAAGTTGGTTGATACTCGATACTACACTCATTGAGGGTTGCTTTCTTGGAATATTTTGATCGCCAGTTCAGTGGCTAAATCAAAACAATGAACACAGAAAACAACCCAATGATATTGAGCTCCTTAGAACCCGGTTACTTTTGATAGGACAGGTTTTTGAGCCCACCAACTTCAAGAGGGTAGTACCCCAAACTTCATGCTGGCCTAAACTATAAGGGTTGTGGTGTGACTTGTGTGCCTTATCATGTTTGATTTTTGTGAATGGTGTGTCCTTATCATAACATCATAGCATCATACAGCATCATATGCATCCACTAACCACTTCAAGGGTTCGAATCTTCATCTTTGTTCTTGTTTTGTAGGACATGGAATCTATCCGCAGAAAGACAATTCAGGTCAACCTTGTAAGGATCCCTCCTCAGCTTAAGGAGCTTACGTCCAGGATTCCCGAGAACTCTTCCTTCAGTGAAAGGCATGGTAGACTCATCAGCTTGGTCAACACCAACATTGAAGAAGATATGATAAAAGTTCTCTTCCAGTTCTTTGACCCTTTGCACCACTATTTTACTTTCCCGGATTATCAATTGGTGCCTACCTTGGAAGAGTTTTCTCAACTTCTGAAGGTTCCTATTCTTAGTCAACTACCCTACAACGGTACAGAAAAGGAGCCAAAACTTGAAGAGGTTGCTAAAGCATTATGCCTACAGCCATCTGATATCAAGGGGCATTGGGAAACCAGAAGTGGTATCAAAGGATTCTTAGCAAAGTTCCTGTTTGAGAAGGCCCAAGAATGTTGGAGTTCCCTTGACCTACAAGCTTTTGAAGAAGTTGTGGCACTCCTTGTCTATGGGTTGGTGTTGTTCCCGAATCCAGATCATCTTATAGATATCAATGCTGTCAAGATCTTCATGTCCAGGAATCCCATACCTACGTTGCTTGGGGATATCCTTCACTCATGTTACACTCGAACCATGAGAAAAAGAGGTGTTCTCATGTGATGCACTCCTCTCCTGGAAAGGTGGTTTATTTCGCACCTTCCACAATCAGTTTTGAAGAACGAGCGGGGTTTGAGATGGTCACAACGATTGATGACTCTTACACATGCTGATATACATCGGTGTTCTCGGTCCAGAGAAAATGTCACTATCATTGATCGTTGCGGGGAATTTCCTAATGTTCCTTTACTTGGAATCAGAGGGGGCATTACTTACAACCCATGTCTGGCTTTGAGGCAGTTTGGATATGCTCGGAGGGATGGCCCTCATGACATGTTGATTCCTGACATAGTTTTTGACTTCGACAATGATGCACAAGGACTTCGCCAGAGATTCATCAGAGCTTGGAGGATGCCCAACAGGGTAGATAGCAAGACACTGGGACACAAGAACTCCATCCCCCTGGAGCCTTATCTCAAGTGGGTACGAGCCCGCTCCCAGAAGCTGGTGATGCCATATCCCCATGTTCTCCCCGTGATCAAGGAGCCAGTTTTGGAAGGAGAGGTGCCCTACACCATTCAACATCCTGACATGCCAACATCTTGGGAAGAAATGAAAAAGAGCTGGGTCCAACTCAAGGAAGAACGGAATTCTCTTGAAACCAGTCTACATGCCAGTGAGAAGAAGGTCTTGGAGCTCACCCGCCTACTGCACGAGGAAAAGACTCTCAACACCTACATTTCTCCAAAGAGGATGCGCAGTGTCTTTTGGGATTAATTATTTTGTAATGTTTTGCCCATGAGGCCCTGATGTACTGAATAGATTATTTCTTAATATAACGTGTGTTCCTTTTTGTCTACAACAAATTTGAACTTTCGAACCCTTGAATGCATTACATAAATAGCATATCATGCATCATGTGCATAACAGGTACCCTTTTTCTACAGGTTGCTTAATCTTCTTCGCTGTTTATTTCAGCACTCAATCATCATGAATCCTGAACCAACTACTGAATAAGCTATCAAGGCCCTCCAGGCCCAGAACGCCCAGTTCCAAGAGCTGGTCATGAGCTTAGCCCAGGGACAACAGGAGTTGAAGGCTTTGCTCCTAAAGAAGAAGAAGAAGAAGAAGAGGATTGTGCTGTTCAACACTGGACGCAGACTCGGGAATACACTGCAGAATGAAGTTGAGCTGACTACTCCATCTGTTGGGGAAGGCAGTCACCAGGAGGGAGGGGTCCCTAGTCCCGTGGTCTCTGACACCGAGACAGATTTCAATGATGAACAGTACCCTCCTGCTGAGGACAGGTACAAACAGCTGGAGGACCGGTTAAATGCTATGGAGATTCAACGTGTGCCTGGGTTGGATTTTGGAGACTTAGGGTTATCTTCTGGGGTGGTGATCCCACACAAGTTCAAGGCACCTGCCTTTGTGAAGTACGACGGGGCTTCCTGTCCTAAACTGCACCTCCGTTCTTATGTAAGGAAGATCCAACCTTACACTGCAGACAAGAACTTATGGATCCATTTCTTCCAGGAGAGTCTTTCAGGGACTCATGTCGAATGGTTCTATCAGCTGGATGGAACCAACATTCGTAACAGGGAGGACTTGGCTACTGCTTTTTATAAGCAGTATCAGTACAATTCCGACCTCGCTCCCACGCGTACCCAACTCCAGGGTATGTCACTTGGGACGGGTGAAGGTTTTAAGGAGTACGCGTAGAAGTGGAGAGACCTGGCCGGCAGGGTGCAGCCACCGTTGACTGACTGTGAACTCGTGGACATGTTCTTGGGGACCCTGTCTGGTCCTTTCTTTAATCATCTGATCGGTAATTCCTCTGCTGGGTTTACAGACCTGATCCTGACTGGTGAGAGGATCAAAGCTGGTATCAAATCGGGGAAGATACAGAAAGGCGCCTCCTCGAGTACTGAAAAGAAGCCCTTCAAGAAGGAAGCTAGTGCTGTTTATGGTCCTAGAAGACAGAATAAACTGGAATGCCGCCAAGCTGTCAACGCGGTGGTAATTTCAAAGCCTGCTGCTGCCCCTCAGCAGTACAACCAGCCAAGAGTTGAGAGGCCCAAAAGACAGTATACTCGGCTCAGCATGACCCTGTCTCAGATTCTGCCGCAACTGCTGTCAACCAATCTGGTAACTGTCAAGGAAGCTCTGAAGGTTGTAAGCACAACCTCTCTAAAGTACAACCCCAACGCCCGCTGCTCTTATCACTCTGATGGCCTGGGGCATTCTACTGATGATTGTTGGGCTCTGAGGAATAAGGTTCAAGACCTTATTGATGCTAAGGAAATACAGTTCGAGGCGCCCGAAAGGCCCAATGTTGTGACTGCTCCCATGCCCCAGCATGGAGTGAATGCTGTTGAAGAAGACCCGTATGTAGCCTCTGTGGATGAGATTGTTACTCCACTGTTGACCGTCAAAAGGAACCTGTTACTAGCCGGTTTATTTCCGGGATGTAGTAAAGGTTACCTTCTATGTGCTGTTTCACCTGCTGGTTATCCTTTGCTGAAGTCAGGTGTCCAAAACCTGATGGATAGCAAAGAGATCTTGTTTAAGAAGATTGTCGTTCCTGCTGTCCGTACCGAAGAAGTTTCTATTGTCACTATTTTCAACAACCCTCCTAAGGCTCCCTCAAAGAAGCCTGTCACAATCATGCATGTTCACAAGATTGCTCCTATCATCATCACTGTTTCGGAGCCCATCCCCTATAAGTCTAACAAAGCCGTCCCGTGGCACTATGGGGAAGATGTTTATATGCTCAGAGTAAAGCAAGAGTTTGATGCAAGTACCGGCGTCAGTAACATCACCGGGCCTGCTAAAGTCACTCGTAGTGGCAGGCTCTTCTCACCAGATATTATGCCACCAGCTATTCAGAGACCTCTCGTCATTACACCTGCCAGTATGCCTGCTTCCCTTCCTGACCAAGTTCCTGTTTCTACCCCTGCTGCCGAGTCATCTGACACTCGGGGCAAAGGGATTGCTACTGATGTGCCTGCTCGGACGGAGGCACCGAAGACCACTGTTGAAGCTTCCAAGCAAGAGATGGAAGAGATCCTTAAGATTATCAAGAAGAGTGATTTCAACGTCGTTGAGCAGCTGGGGCACACCCCATCTAAGATTTCCATGCTATCACTGTTGTTGTGTTCAGAGGCCCATGCCTAGGCCCTGATTTCCTTCCTGAAGACGGCCCACGTGCCACAAGAAACGGCTGCTGATCAATTTACCGATTGTATGGCCAACCTGACTGCTGATAATGGGTTGGGTTTCTCTGACGCCGATCTGACTGCCAAGGGAAAGAACCATAACGACGCCCTGCATGTCTCCATTGAATGCAGGGGCACTACTCTTGCCCATGTGTTGGTGGACACCGGTTCTTCGCTGAACGTATTACCCAAGAAGGCCCTAGACAGGTTGGATTGTGAGGGTTTAGAGGTCAAACCTAGTAACATTGTTGTCCGGGCCTTTGACGGGTCGAAGAGGATGGTACATGGTGAAGTTGACATCCCAATCAGGGTTGGTTCTCAAGTTTTTGACTCCACTTTCTATGTGATGGACATTCGTCCATCCTATTCTTGCTTGCTGGGTCGTCCTTGGATCCACAAGGCTGGAGTTGTGACCTCCACATTACATCAGAAGCTTAAGTACCCAGTCAGAGGGAAGATCGTAACAGTGCATGGGGAGGAGGAATACATGGTCAGCCACCTCAACTCGTTCCGGTATGTAGAGATGGATGGGGAATTCATTGAGACCCCCTTTCAACACTTTGAAGAGGTGCCTCAGACATTGGCAGCAGCAGAGACAGTGACTGAAGAAGACTCTCCTTTGAAGATGGCTTCCTTGAAGGATGCCCGGACTGTGATTGAGAAGGGTGAGTGCGCAAACTGGGGCCGACTTCCTGATTTCACTCCCAAGACTGACAAATTTGGCTTGGGTTTCACTGTAGAAGCTCAGAGGGCTGTCCGTAAAGCAAGGATTGGAAGACCTCCCATGTTCATCACCAACCCGGGAGTAAATGCTATTGAAGATGATGCGGAAGAATCCGAATTTGACAGCTGGATCTACCCGACGACCAACGGTGGACCTAGCAACTGGACTGTCAAAGACTTCACACCTATTACTTTTGTCACTCAGTAATGAACTCCTTTGTTTTGAATTTGTAACAAACAATAATTTGAAACTTTATGGCCCGGTGTCTTACCCGGGGCACCGTGGCTTCACTTGTGAGGGCTTGTTATTTGTCACTTTCATATATCATGAATAAAAGCATTGGACGTTTTTTACATTTCAAATCTTACGCTCCTTTTCTTTCTTTATTATATATTGCAAAACAACTATATTTACACACACTCACCCATACAGGTTCCAATCCACCCCGGATCTCACTGGTAACGACTCTGCTACTGCTAGTTATGACTTCGAAAATCCGATCAACTTAGCCGAAGACGAAGGTGAAGATGATTGCGAAGTGCCTGGTGAGCTTGCAAGACTGTTACTCCAGGAAGAGAGGGCCATTCAGCCACATGAAGAGCCGGTGGAAACAGTAAATCTGGGTACTGAGACAGACAGAAAGGAAGTCAAGATTGGTGCCAATCTGGAGGCTAGTGTGAAACAACGGTTGATTCAGATGCTGCATGACTATGTGGAAATCTTTGCCTGGTCTTACAAGGACATGCCTGGGTTGGATATCGACATTGTGGTTCATCACTTGCCTACCAAGGAAGACTGTCCTCCGGTTAAACAGAAGGTTCGCCATATGCGCCCAGAGATGTCCGAGAAAATCAAAGCTGAGGTTATGAAACAATTTGACGCCGGTTTTCTAGAAGTGACTTCTTACCCTCAGTGGGTTGCCAATGTGGTTCCAGTGCCGAAGAAGGATGGTAAGGTCCGAATGTGTGTTGATTACAGGGATTTGAACAAGGCGAGCCCCAAGGATGATTTATGTGATACGGTGGGAGAACTTACTTGAGTTTTTGCGTTTGTTTTCGCACTTGTTCGGTTGAGCAAGAGTCGCCACTGACTTTTTATTTTATCCTAAAAGGAAAGGTTAAAAAGCACAGGAAAAACCTTTTGAGATGTTTTGTGGGTTCGGGGGGTAGATTATGAAAAGGGAAGGTATTAGCACCCTTTTCATCCATGGTTATCCATGGGCTCTTAGTTACTTGGTTTTTAGATCACTTGCCTTTGATTTTCAAATTGCTTGAAATTGTGGTGTGTGTGTGTGTGTTTGAAAATGTTTTTGAAATAGATGCCTTGTCTTAGGCAACCGTTGTAATGACTCGTGTTTGAGTATATACGAAGGTGTGTATCTTTTCGAAAAGATGTTTCAAATGTTTTTGAAAGTTTGTTTTGAAAGTGCTTGTGGAGTGTTGTTTGAAAAGTAGGCAAGTGTTTTTGCAAGTTGATCAAGTAACTAAGAGTTTTGTCTACCCATAAATTTACTCAAAGGTTTTTCTCATGTTTTAACCCCTTTTTAACAATTTTGTTCCACCATTGTATTTGGTGGACAATCTTGCGTTTAGGATGTTTAGCGGGACAGACGCGGGTCATCGTATGGACCATGAATGCAATGGTGTCAAGTGTCTTTGGCAATTTTGCTTGAAGGGACTATGATCATTTTGATAGGCAACTTTCGAAAGCGTCATCGAGGGACTTATGATCATTTGAATTATTTTGCCAAAGAAACTCGACGTGCAAGCATGGCCCATTTTGGAAGGAAACAAGCGGGATTACCCTAGGGGTGCAAGTGTGATTGTGTATTGATTTCATGTATTTGTCTTGTATTAGGTTATCTAGCGTTTTATTTTATGTAGATACAACCCTAGATCTAACCATGGTATAATTCGAAAGCGATAAATTGCGGGAATTTAAAGTCTACGCTATTACAAATAAGTATCCGGGAGTGGGGGTACAATTATTTACAAATGGGGATGAGACTTTAAGGAGAGTAGTGTCCAATAGTTACAACCAAATCGAATTGCGCAAATGTAAAATATAATGTATAGCAATGTATAAGAATAGCAAATGTATATGTGTAAAGCAAAGTAAATGTATCGACGTATTTGTGTATTGTAACTGTGTAAGTGTATGATTTATTTACGAGTGTGGAATGTGTATTTATCAAATATTGCTAACTTAACGAAAAAGTTAAGTATTTTATTTATGTATTCTTGTATTCTTGTATTATTTGTTAGGTATGTACAAAGAAAAGAAAATTTAATAAAAGAAAAAGTTTAAGTTAAAATCTATTTTTTTATGTATTTCTATGAATATTTTATACAAGGGTTTCTATAAAAAAGGAAAAAAATATTTTAAGAAAATTAATGCCTTATGTATAAAACAAAAGATTTAATCAAAGAAAAGAAAAAAAGAAATGTTTTAAGAAATCTAATTTTATGTATATTAATTATACTAGCTTAAAAAAAATAAAAATAAAAAGTGATTAGGAACATTTTATATGAAAAGAGTTAATGAAAATTGATATAAAAAATGGTATGTTAAAATATGATATGATAAGAAAAATATTAGTTAAAAAAATGAAAAAAAAAAAGATGAATGGGCCAAAAGGGAATTGGGAGGCCCAAACAAATAACTGGCTGAGAAACAAAAAAGGGAGGGTGCAGGGCGTGCTTAATGGGCTTAGGTTACTGGAAAAGGGCAAGGCCCATTGGCATTTGACACAAATGTTTTAGGGTTAATTGATTTTGTTTCAGAAAGAGGATTAGGGTTTGGTGTATACAGAAGCGGTGCTCATCTTCTTCGTTGCTTCGTTCCTCTTCATCTTCGTTCGCCTCCTTCGCCATAGCTACTGAGTAATCGTTCTTTGCCCAAGGCCACCAATGCCACCATCTATCTCTCCTTCCTCCATAGTCGAGCACAGTGACCTTACGAAAAAAGGTTTGGTTTTGACGCTTTATACGTTTTTACATTTTTTGCATGCTTTCATTCGTTTTGGATTCTGATTTTAAGCTTTGTTATTGTTGTTTCTGTTGAGGTGTATGAAATGAAAGGAAAGAGGTTATACTACCTTTGTCTTCTGGAGATGGAGGAGAGATGGAATTTGGAGGTGCTATAGGCGGCTGAGGGCGAAGGGAAACGGGATGCTGCGCGCTTTTCTTGGAAACCCTGGTATTTGGTATTTTTCCCTTTAGATTGTTGGTTCAATGATGATGTTTGAGAGCCTTAGTTTGAAATCACTTCTTTTCTTCTTCTCCTTATTGCCTCGTATGCTAGCTTGATGCCTTGATATTCTATTGAATGTTGCTTCTGAGTTGCTGAGTTGCCTCGTATGCTTGACCCCTGAATGCTTCTTTATCTTCTTCTCCTTGTTGCTTTGTATGCTAGCTTGATGCTTTGTATGCTTGCCCTGTGACGAGGCTTCCTCTGAGGGCCTCTTTGCCTTGTATGCTTGCTTGATATGTTTGGTTATACTGAGTATGCTGAGATATTTGTTGATGTTGGTTATGGCCTTGTATGTTTGCCCTGTGATGAGGCTTCCTCTGAGGGCCTTGGTTGCTTCAGTTAGGGGGTTGACAATTTGTATTGTTTGAGGGCTTTTGAAATTACAGGCCTTGGCTTTAGCTTGACCAGGTAAGGCTTGGATGGTTTAATGGCTTATGCTATTTAGAGGCAAAGTTTTATGCAGGTTAAAGGCTTTTGTTTTGAAAGGCCTTTTGATGTTTTGAACTCGTTTTTGGTTTAGAAACACAGGTTTTGGTTTGGAAGTATGGCAGGTTTGATATTCAGCAGGCTTTAGGCTTAGCACTGTCTTGAAAAGGGTTTGTATGTTTGATATTCTGGTTTGGACTTGAAGCTTTAACAGGTTTTAGGCTATTACAGGTTTTGAGCTTTGGTTCAAGGTTTGACACAATTTGGCATGGCTTTTTTGGGTTGGTTTCAGTAGGTTGAAAGCTTTTGTTTTGACAGGTTGGGTTTATATGGTTTAGACTTCAGGCTGGACAGTTTGTGTTGTTTGGTTACAGGTTTACAAGCAGGTTCAGGACTTGTGTGTATTGAGTTTGTGTTTTTTGGTTATGTGTTGGTTTAAGCAGTTTGAAAGGCTTTGAAATATTTGAATCAGGTAAGGCTTTAGTGCTTTACTGGTTGGGCATTTCAGTTTCTTGGTTACAGTTTTGTTTGTGTTCTCCTTTTGTTTATCTTGTTTCTGCCTGCTCTTACTGTGTTGATACCAGTTTCTTTTATATATTTTGTCCTCCTGCCTAAACCTGTAAGCCTATCTTCTCTTTCTCTCTTCTCTCTCCAGTACAAATTAAAGCATTTAATATTGCTTAGGTGTACTATGTTCTGAAAAGGCAACTGCTGGAAAATGATGAAATTTTACATTGCTTGCACTTGTTGCTTTGCCTCTGCATACTTTATCTCTTCTTCCAGATTTTATGCTTCTTTGTGACAGCATTTTGATAGCCTTTTGTACTTTGATATCTTGATATTTTTTTGGACAGCTTTTTGGATATCTTGGATAGTTTGAATTTGTGAATTTCAGTTAGGCAATTCAGTTCAGTTTGTATTTGGACTTTGTTTGGCATTTTATGAACTATGCAGCTTTTTGACCATTTTTGAAATTGTGCAATATTAAAATTTGTGCATTTCATATTTCATTGCAAGCATTATTTATCCCTCTCTGTGAACCGGGAGAAATCTCGTGATTTGCAGAGAGGGCGAACTGATTCCAGCCATCTGCCTTTAATGATGAACCCAATTTCTTATCTGTCTGTCCTTTTTTAATTTTATCTGCTTTTGACTTCTTCTTTCTTTTCTTTGTTTTGCAGATAAACATCAAATGGAGCAAAAGAGGAGGAGCAGTAGAAGATGAAGACTTAGAAATTTTCTTAGGATAGTTTTATTTCCATTTCAATTATTTGTAATAATATTATTAAATAACTGTAAATAAATTTAACAGTATTTAAATAATATCTGTAACAAACAATTCAAAGTGAATAAACATCCTTTTTATCAGTTAATTCTTCTTTCAACTCAATGTTCATTTAATTATTTTGAATTTCTTAAATTAAAATAACTGGAAGTATCCAATTATTCTGACTTAGAAAAATAATTAATAAACATTGTGGCCTTGTCATTGAATCAATAATAAACTTGGCGCTTCAAATATCCAATGCACAGTTAATCAAACCAATATCCAGATATTTATCTTTTTACTGATCAAATCAAACACTGTAGATTCTCAATTTAAGTACCTCAGCTTTCATCTCATCTCCAATCAAATGCCTTAGCCTTTATTGATTAAATAACAACCTGCAAGTTCTTGATTCAAATGCCTCAGTCCAAAACTCAGAGTAAACTGAATAGAACTGTAGGATTAATTCTTTCTGCGCGCACAAAACCTAGTTCTTGATTACATGCCATAGAAACGCCTGCCTGATCAAAACCTGAGCCAACTCAACCAAACCCTAGCAATCTGCCTGAACTGCTTAAAAATCAATGAAAACCTTAATTTTGTCTGACTGATGAGAAAAATCTGTTTGACTGATTCTTACGCCAATCTGGAAAAAAATTAGGAAAAGCCCGAAGCTGTGATTTCTTGTGGAAAAATACGAGGGCAAATTTTGGGTACAACAGTTGCCCCTATTCAATCTTCTTGAACCTGAAGAGGTAGATTGGCAAGTTTGCCTTTCGCGACTCGAAGGTAAAAGGAGATTGGACACTAGAGTGCCCAAAAATTTGCACTCGGTGATATGATGATAAAGGGAATGGGCTTACAGATGCCATTTGGTGATGGGATTAGAGATGCCACCTGAAGATGCGACAGAATCTTGTCGGGGGATGGGCTTAGAGATGCCATCTGGAAATGGGCTTAAAGATGCCATTTGGAAGTGTAATGGATAGTTGGATGGGCTTATAGATGCCATCTGAAGATGCGACAGAATCTTGTCGGGGGATGGGCTTAGAGATGCCATCTGGAAATGGGCTTAAAAATGCCATTTGGAAATTGCTGGTAGGAGGATGGGCTTATAGATGCCATTTGAAAATGTTGAACTGTATGTCATTGGTGGGTGGACGAGTACCAGAAAGGCTTCCATGTTTTGGAATATCTCTGAACTGGGGGTCTGAACAAACAATAGATTGACATCCCTGTTTGGAGAATCCGTAAACCGTTTTCAGAAGTTGGAGTTGAATAAGCAGTAGAGCAGCATCCGTTGTTGGGAAGCGTCCGTAAACTATTTTCAAAAGTTGAGAAGAGTCTGAATAAGCGATAGGTTGACATCCGTTACTGGAGAACTCGTGAACTGTTTTTAGAAGTCTTGAGGTGGAGAAGGAACCGGTGTAGGGTTTCCTGATGATGAGTCCGTGTAAAACTGCATCTGGAATAAGTATCAGAATGTCACCGTGTTTGGGTCACATCTGAACTATTTCTGGGTGAATCTCGAAAGATGATGATTTTTGTCTGTTGACTGATCTTTTCCTGAAAAGGTAAAGAGTTAGTTGTATGCAATGTCATGATGCATGATGCAATGTATGTTACATCAATGTTGATGATATGAATGTGATGAATGCGCAGGTAAGCTGATGAGCTGTCTTGATGAGGATAGATGAATCCTGGATGGCTGGAGATAAGAATCTTGACTGTTGCCGGGGAAAATAATTCCTTGGCTGCTGTTGGGGAGGGCAAGAATCTTTTGATTGCTGCAGATGAGAAGTCCTGGGACCACTGTTGGGGAATCAGAAGCTTGGATTGTATTCCAATCTACTGGGGGATTCCTGTCTTGAGGAGATCTTCACTGGAGAATATTCGAATATTCTGTGAGGAACTGAAAATGAGAGTCTTCACTCCACTTGGAGATTGATAGTTGGAAGTTTTAGCTCCGCTGGGGATATTGAAACTTGATTCTGGAGGGGAATTAGATTCTGTGAGGCTCTCTGGCTGGGGATTCCAAGAATCCTTTGAGTTTGAGAAGGAACCGGTGTAGGGTTGCTTCATGATGAGGTGATGGAAATCTTCGTTCTGTTAACGGTCAGAAACTGGGAGTATACCAATATTCTGAGGTTTTAAGGATGAGGGTCTTCACTCTTGAGGGTTAACTGCTATCTGGTCGTAATCCAGGCTTCACAAAAATTTGTATTGCTATCTGGTCGTGGTCCAGGCTTCACAATAGCTTTCTAAGCTGTTATCCGGTCAAATCCGGGCTTCAAGGCTTGTGTTAAAGATATACCACTATCTGGTCGATTCCAGGCTTCGTAGTACTCTTGACTGCTGTCTGGTCATAATCCAGGCTTGGCGATTGTCTGACACTGTTATCCGGTCGTAATCCGGTCTTTACAATGTGCTGTAGAGGTCAAGATACTATCCGGTTAAATCTGGGCTTCATAACTTAAATTTTGTGAGAAATTGATCTTTGACAACCGTAACTTCCGACAGGTGATGAAGGAATTGTTGAACACTTTTGACATTCGAATGCCCCAAGTGGTGATGTAGATGATTTCCTGGCTTGTTACATGTGTTAATCCACAATCATTCGTCCACAGATATTTTCCTGGCTTGTTACAGGTGTTGATCTGGAACTTAAGAAAGCTGACAGAATGGCAACCATGTCTGGAGCAAATCTGGACCGTATCTTCCAACAGGTGATGAAGGAATTGTTGAACACTTTTGACATTCGAATGCCCCAAGTGGTGATGTAGATAATTTCCTGGCTTGTTACAGGTGTTAATCCATAATAAGTCGTCCACAGATATTTTCCTGGCTTGTTACAGGTGTTGATCTGGAACTTAAGAAAGGTGACAGAATGGCAACCGTGTCTGGAGCAAATTTGGACCGTATCTTCCAACAGGTGATGAAGGAATTGTTGAACACTTTTGACATTCGAATGCCCCAAGTGGTGATGTAGATAATTTCTTGGCTTGTTACAGGTGTTAATCCATAATCAGTCGTCCACAGATATTTTCCTGGCTTGTTACAGGTGTTGATCTGGAACTTAAGAAAGGTGACAGAATGGCAACCGTGTCTGGAGCAAATCTGGACCGTATCTTCCAACAGGTGATGAAGAAATTGTTGAACACTTTTGACATTCGAATGCCCCAAGTGGTGATGAAGGAGTCTCTTCAGGTTACTCTGCAATTGAGAGATTTTGTTGAAATCTTGACTGGACTGCCCCAGGTTAATTGGATGGTGACATGTCATGCCCCTTGTTGATAGGGGACTTGTAATGGAAGTGTCGTCCTTTTGAAGTGATTTTAACTCACTGAGAGAGTTTTCGTTTCTCCGAACGTTCGCTGTATGAATTTCTTCGTTGTCAAACAAATAACCCAAATGCGAACAATGATATTCAAGCAATGCAAAGTTTATGTCTGTCTCGAAGTTTTGAAAAGTGCGTTTTTTAGCAGAAAACTTTTTTATAAGACAAATCAACATATGATTTAGAGCAAAGCCTTACAGGAGTCAGGATACCTTTGGTAACAGTATGCTTTCGAACTAACCCATGCTTCAATTAGGACTTTTGAAGGGTTGTAACGTGGCCTGGTTCACAGTTTAAGAAACAAAGGATAAAGGCTCAAAGTATATTTGTACCCACCCGCTCTTCGTGATGTTCTTCATCCTTAAGCTCAGTTAACTGTGCGTCGCACTCTGTTTGAGTTTGGAACGACTTTTTGGGTGATGGTTCACCAATTGAATTTGGGAGACAGTCGTCATCTCCTTTTTCTTTGCAACATTTTTCATGTTGTTGAGGTTTTGTAATGACCTCTCTATTTTGATTTTGATTTGTTATCCCTAACTTTTGCCTGACTGTTCCCGTTTTCGAGATTACAGTCAGCGGGATGCCCCAGTTTTCCTAAGCCTCCTTTGCAGGTTTTGGCTCGGTGGGCTTTTTCTTTTTGAGAGATTGACTGCCTATATGATAGGGAATCATCACTGTCTTTTGATTCCAAGGGAAAGCTTTTCTTTTTTGACGTCGTTCGTTATGTTACGAACTGAGAGTTTGCAACTTCAATGCGCATTTTCTTTTGAATTAACTGAGATACTACCCTGCCCCAGGTTTATATCAAAGGTTTTGATTGTTTAGAACAGAAAACTCCTACTTCTTTGGCTCAAAGGGGTTGACTAGGGATTATCTTCCTTATAAGTCCAGTGTTTGGGAATTGAAAGAAATGCCTGTACATCATCAGCAAGGTCCGTTCAAAAGCATATTGCATGAGATTATGGTATTGTTTCGTCATCCTCCCTCTAAAGGCTTGCAACTTTTTATCAAGAGTCAAATATCATAAAGAAAGCATAAGAGTAGTGAAAACGAATGGATGAATTCAAGACAAACATATGCAATGCATTAATGAAACAGAGTTTAACATCAACAGATAATTGTTTGAATAACAAAAGAAATTACAACTTTGAAAATTCAAATGAAGCAAAAGTCTTTCAGCTTGAGCTTTGTCACTTCAGGTGGAGCAACCCTTAAAGGAAGATTTTCATCTCGCTGTCTGGCATGAACCTCAGCACTCCAATGTCAATCAGATCCTGGATCTTGTTCTTCAAGGCCCAACAGTCGTCGGTGTCGTGCCCCGGGCTGTAGGAGTGGTACACACAAAATGCATCGGGATGATAGTTAGGAGTGGAGGTATTGGGCTTCCGGATAGGATCCCTCAAAGAAGTCAGATTGACCTCCAACAAACGCTCCAGAATCAGAGATGATGGTATGTCAATCTCTGTGAACTGTCTTCCCGACGTATTTTGATTACGCCGATTACCCCATTGACGCTGGCGAGGTTGTTAGTGGGCTTGTGACCCTGAAGCAAGCAAAGGAGCCTTCCCTTTGTCTTCTTAAGTGGATGGGGGTTGAGTGGTGACTTGCTCTTCAACCTCAGATGTTTGCCCCACTTGGTTGTCCCGAAGCAGTTGGTTGACAAGAACTCTGAGTTCCTCTTGTCTTTGAGCCAAGTCCTGGATGAAAGCCATCTGGCCCACCAGTTGTCCCATCATTTGGATCCTCATTGTTGTCAGCTCAGACTAAAGTTCTTCCAACTGATCACTCCTGGCATTGCTTGAATTCTCCAAGCCCTTTGTGAGGAGAGCTTTCATTTCTTCTTGCCCCAGAGACAAGTTCAAGAACATTTCCTGCAGCTGCGCAGTCTAGTCCTGGATATCCTTGACAGTCCTTTCTAGAGCCATCTCTTACTGAAATAAACAGTATGAGAGTAAGGAAACTTGAAAAGGAAAAATGGTCAAAATTCAATGCATGATATGTGGATGCATGCTTTCAAGGATCTCTTGGGGTAAACACAAGAGAATGTTAGAGGTTGAACTTCGATCTTTGATTGGAGAACTTTGCACCAGTGGATGTCTTTCCATAAGAATCAAGATCACCATGTCAAGTGGGTCATATCCTCTGATTCGAGTTGTTGCACTTGATCTTTGATTGGGGAGCTATGCATTGGTGGATGTCTTTCCACGAGAATCAAGCTCACCATGTCAAGTGGGTCATAGCCCCTGATCCAAGTTGTTGTACTTGATCTTTGATGGCATTTGTTTAGAGGAGAAAACCTCTTGCCCCTTGGTAGACGTCTGGTTCAACGTAACCCTGCATCAAAAGAACCCTCGAGATCCTTGAAAAGGTTATTGAAAATGTCATGGTATGATGTTATGATGTTATGTACATGTATGCAAAAGCAAGTGAGTGTATATACAGACAAACATATTCACACAAAGCAAACAAGTCCTTAGGTTCAGGCTTGCATGGGGTTGTAGGTAAGTACCCTCTTTCAGTTTTGTTGGCTCTTCCTGTCCTAAAATAGAAACCAGGTTCTAAGGAGCTCAATATCATTGGATTGTTTTCTGTGTTCATTGTTTTGGTTTAGCCACTTAACTGGAGACCAAAATATTCCAAGAAAACAACCCTCAATGAGTGTAGTATCGAGTATCTACCAACTTCGGACTGCACTAAAGTCGGTCATCTCACTACCCTTAAAAAAGGCTAAGATGGTCAATTAAGGTTCTAAGAGTTCGTTAGTGCTTCACGACATCGCTCAGCGGCCCCGTACTCTCCTTGATTGAACTCAAGGGTTACCGGTACTCACAAGTATGTCACACTAACATAGCTTACTTCTTCAACCATGTCGGTATACCCCGCACAGTTCCCTCACATTTTTTTTTGCTATTTACCTAAAAAGGTGCCCCAAATCCGGGTGTAGGATTTACAACAAACCCAAACAAGGACCAAAAAGTAAAGCAATCAAAACAATCAAAGCAAGAATGTAAAGGTGATCTAAACCCTAAGGTAACCCCACTTTTAAAAATTATCCCCAACAGAGTCGCCAGTTCTGTGATACGGTGGGAGAACTGACTTGAGTTTTTGCGTTTGTTTTCGCACTTGTTCGGTTGAGCAAGAGTCGCCACCGACTTTTTATTTTATCCTAAAGGAAGGTTAAAAAGCACAGGAAAAACCTTTTGAGATGTTTCGTGGGTTCGGGGGGTAGATTATGAAAAGGGAAGGTATTAGCACCCTTTTCATCCATGGTTATCCATGGGCTCTTAGTTACTTGGTTTTTAGATCACTTGCCTTTGATTTTCAAATTGCTTGAAATTGTGGTGTGTGTGTGTGTGTGTGTGTTTGAAAATGTTTTTGAAATAGATGCCTTGTCTTAGGCAACCGTTGTAATGACTCGTGTTTGAGTATATACGAAGGTGTGTATCTTTTCGAAAAGATGTTTCAAATGTTTTTGAAAGTTTGTTTTGAAAGTGTTTGTGGAGTATTGTTTGAAAAGTAGGCAAGTGTTTTTGCAAGTTGATCAAGTAACTAAGAGTTTTGTCTACCCCTAAATTTACTCAAAGGTTTTTCTCATGTTTTAACCCCTTTTTAACAATTTTGTTCCACCATTGTATTTGGTGGACAATCTTGCGTTTAGGATGTTTAGCGGGACAGGTGCGGGTCATCGTATGGACCATGAATGAAATGGTGCCAAGTGTCTTTGGCAATTTTGCTTGAAGGGACTATGATCATTTTGATAGGCAACTTTCGAAAGCGTCATCGAGGGACTTATGATCATTTGAATTGTTTTGCCAAAGAAACTCGACGTGCAAGCATGGCCTATTTTGGAAGGCAACAAGCGGGATTACCCTAGGGTTGCAAGTGTGATTGTGTATTGATTTCATGTATTTGTCTTGTATTAGGTTATCTAGCTGTGATCGGTGGATCTGGAACTGACTGTTTAACGCTGGTTCGCGAAATGTCGCGGAAGCAAGAGTCGCCACCGTCTTTTATTTTCTCCAAATGGAAAGGACAAAAGCACAGAAAAATTCCTTATTAGAGATTGCTCTCGGTTCGGGAGGTAGGTTATAGAAAGGGAAGGTGTTAGCACCCTTTCTATCCATGGTTATCCATGGGCTCTTAGATACTTGCTCAATGTGTTTTCAAAATGGCTTGTTTGCTTTTCAACTGTGGGTTAAAAAAAGTTGCTTTGAAAAATTTCAGTTCGACTCGTACGTCAGAGTGTTTGAAAAATTTGCTTTGAAAGCTTTTGAAAAGTGTTGGTGTGAAAAGATTTCAGTTTGTTTTGAAGAGAGCAAGTATCCATGAGTCGTCTACCTACCCTAAGGAATTCGTCTGTGTAAATGTCCTTTAAAGTAGTGCCATCCCACCATTGAGAGGTAGGTAGCACCACCGTTGGAGGTGTTCGGGTCAATTCGAGTTTGTAGGGACATGGTGATCACCAGAGCAATGGGAAGACACCTTAGAAGCTACCCTCATGCCAGGTTCCCGGATCATGAGGACTTACTAAGACATCCTCTACTCGACGATCACCTTTCGAAGGCAAGGCAACAGTGAGGCGTACCCTAGGGGTGGTGTGTGCGATTCGTGTGTCGTTTTCATTGATATTTTGTCTTGTCATGTTCATTATGATTTACGCTTGATTTTATTATGTCCATTCATTCTTGCATGCTTATTTAACAATATTTGCGGAAAAGTAAATTCTAAGGCTATTACAAATGGCGCGGGTCCACATCGCCAAAATTAAACCGGACCCGATTTGACAGAAAAATAAATAAGGCAAATAAAAGTGCGAGAAGTTTAAGTTACAACGCTTTGGGAGAGATACATAATTATTTAAGCAATAAAATAAATACGCAAATTAAACAATTAAAAATATGGGCGTTGGACCCTTTTTGCAAAATTAAAATTAATAAGGAATTAAAATTAAAATTAAATGTTTTTTGGTATTTTTTGTGTTTTTTAGGAATTAATGGAAAAAAAGAGAATTAATCAAAGTTAAAATTGAATGTAAACCCTAATTCTAATGGTTTTTAAATTTATTATGAAAAATATTGAATTTTTTTAACTAATTTAAACCTAAATTAATTTACATGCATTTTTAATTATGAAAATAAATAAAATAAATATTATTATTGTAAGAAAGGGAAATTAAAAGGAATCAAAATTAATTAAACCTATTTCTACATATTTTTTCGTATTTTTGTTATTAAAAGAAATTAAAATTGTAACCTAATTAAAACTAATAATTACATGTTAATTTATTTATGAAAATATTAGAATGAAATAATTTATTACATTTTTTATCTTTTTCTGGATTTTTTATGATGTTTTTTATATTTTGTAAAAATAATAATTACTTTAAACAAATAAAAAAAATAAAATAACAATAAAAAATAAAATAAGAAAAATATAGCAAAAGCAAACCAGGGGGGGTTCAGGCCCCAATTGTGAGGTGTTGATTCAAGAAACTGGCCCAATAAGCTTGAAATCCGTTTGACTTTTTTAGGCCATGTAAGGGACTTTTGACTAAGGCTTATGGTGTTCAGCAACCTTGAGCCTTTGATCTGGATATGCTAGACGCGTGGCTGGTTTGATGGTGATGGAACATGGTGTGCCTTAATGCTAGCGCTGCATGGGAATTCACATTGAAAAAGAATATTGGAAATTATACAGACCTGGGACTCGAACCCAGGTCTTTAACGTTGCCAGCACAACCACCTTGCCACTGAAGCGCTTCATGCATTGTTAAGATTACATAAGCAACAATTATTATAAAAAGAACAAACGCATTAGTAATCTAAACGCGCGAAATTTTAAATCCTCCAATCAGCGCCGGCCAACACATCATCTTCTCCGTTTTGTTTATTTCCTGAAAATGTAAAAGAAATTAGCGGGGGTTCTGAACCCCCTCAATACACGCTTGTTTTAAAAATAGCGATTAGCACGCCTTGGTTCAGAAATTTGGCGCGAGCATTGCATCTTCTTCGTCCAAGCTTCCTGGTTTTGATCATGGTACTATTGTGTCTCAATTTTACAGGATAAGAGAATCCCTAATTGGGAGCTCAAGAAACCCTAGACTGCATTCATGGCAACATCACGTATATAGCACAAAAACGCAATCAAACTGCATGGTTAGCATCAGGAACTTATAACAAACATGAATCAATGAATCAAAATGACAAAGTATGCATAAATTATGATGCACGATCCCAGAAATTTTTGGACACAGTTGAGGTTCAATCTACCAGTTCTTGGCGTGTTGATGGATGTTTGGGATTGGAATTGCTTCTGGGAACCTTGAGGAAGCCAATGGAATCAATATTAGGACTTGAATCCACCTAGAACACTGATTTCAGATTTGAGTTTTATGGAAAATTTTTCAAGTTTGCAAAGTGTTCTTTAGCGCAGCTTAGAGTGTCGTAGCATTAGGTTTATGATCTAGTATTTGTATGGAATGCATTAGGTTAGAAACATTGCCCAAAATCTCTTGAATTCATGAATTGGAGATTTGATTTGTTAAGGATCTTTTTTGAATCTTTTTCACATGTTCTTGTATCAACTTGCATCCAATCACCTCAAATCTTTCCTAATTAGCATGTGCACGAAATCTTGACCTTAAAACATGTATAAAAAGATTTGTTAAGGCAAATTAGATATTTTTCATATATTTAAATAATTTAAATGAATTAATATAAATAATAATTCAAATAAATAAATAAAAAATGAGAAAATACTTCCCTTTGGGCCAAGTGGTCGTGCATATGCTTGGAATGATGAATCATGGAAGAAAAATGGGCCCATTAGCATTTTTAGGTCATTTGGATTAAAGTTGACTTTTCAAAATATCCAAAAATTTCCCAACTTCCACAAGGCATAACTTGCTCAATTTTTAAGCTTTTCACATGTTCTTGGACATTTTGGAAAGGTCTTTGAGTCCTCTAACCAATGCCTTTGGTCCCATGTCATTTTGATTTTCCAATCTCAAGTTATGGCCTTTGACTTAAAGTCCCTTTTTGTTGACTTTTGAAAATGACCTATAATGTTGAAATTGATAACTTTTTGTGAGAGCATTTCTTGGACTTGAAGTATGAAGATGAGTTGTAGGAAATGTCTTTCTCTTCAAAATGAGCTTTGGATGGAATCTTTCTGATAATCCATGTGAAAGTTATGCCCTGGTCAATTTCAGTTGACTTTTTCAGCTGTCCAAATATAGTAACTTTTGCATCTTTGATGATTTTTGAGCCAAATTTTGAGAATCATGATCAAGCATTGATCAAATGATGTTTGTGGCTTCAAAATGATATGTTGACCAAAAATTTGAACTTTTGACTGCCAAATGACCATTTTGCCCCTACAGTTGACTGTAGTGCAATCTAGGGTTTTGACTGTGCAATTTTGAGCTGAATGCCTTGAAACTTGATATGAGGATGCTTGACCATCTTTGTAAGCACATGAGACTTGATTGGGCCTTTGAAGACTTCCTTTCTTTGATCAGAACACAAACCCTAGTCTTGACTGTATAGGAGACAGTTGGACTATGCAACCCTTGGGGAATTTTGCAGCTTGGCTTGACAATTTCTTGAAGAATATGGGAGGGCAAATTTTGGGGTACAACAGTTGCCCCTGTTCAATCCTCTTAGACCTGAGGATGCAGATTGGCTGACGTGCCTTTCGTAATCCGAGGGTAGAAGATGATTGGACACTAGAGTGACCAGAAATTTGCGCTCACATAGTAGCAGTGATGGTGGAATGGGCTTATAGATGCCATTTGCAGATTTCTGGATAGGATGATGGGCTTATAGATGCCATCTGGATGTTGATTGCGTAGGAGATTCCTTAGCGAGTACCTGCATACCTGCAAAAGAACAAGTGAGTACCTGACACGTTGCAGGAGTTGGTTTTTAGATGCTTGGTATAGATGTGTCCTGACTAGTTACAGGAGCTGAGTCTGGAGCTTCAAACAGCGATGAATGAACCAGGGATGGTTACTGCTTTAGCATGAATGATAAGAGAACCTTGGATGATTTTAACTTCAACAACGCTCGTTGAGAAAAACCTTGGCGGGAATTACCATCTTTGCAATATCGGAACGAGAACCATAGGCAATTATAATCTGAAAGGAATGATCACCTCACTCAACGTCGGAGAGGGAAACATCTGAAAAGGACTTACCACCTCACACACCGTCGGAGAGGGAACCATAAGAGACTATCACCTCACACTCATCGTCGGAGAGGGAAACATCTGAAAAAGGAATTACCACCTCACGCACTTGTCGGAGAGGGGACCATAAGAGACTATCACCTCACACTCATCGTCGGAGAGGGAAACATCTGAAAAAGGAATTACCACCTCACGCACTTGTCGGAGAGGGGACCATAAGAGACTATCACCTCACACTCATCGTCGGAGAGGGAAACATCTGAAAAAGGAATTACCACCTCACGCACTTGTCGGAGAGGGGACCATAAGAGACTATCACCTCACACTCATCGTCGGAGAGGGAAACATCTGAAAAAGGAATTACCACCTCACGCACTTGCCAGAGAGGGGACCATAAGAGACTATCACCTCACACTCATCGTCGGAGAGGGAAACATCTGAAAAAGGAATTACCACCTCACGCACTTGCCGGAGAGGGGACCATAGGAGATTATCACCTCACACTCATCGTCGGAGAGGGAAACATCTGAAGAAGGAATTACCACCTCACGCACTTGCCGGAGAGGGGACCATAAGAGACTATCACCTCACACTCACCGTCGGAGAGGGAAACATCTGAAGAAGGAATTACCACCTCACGCACTTGCCGGAGAGGGGACCATAGGAGATTATCACCTCACACTCATCGTCGGAGAGGGAAACATCTGAAGAAGGAATTACCACCTCACGCACTTGCCGGAGAGGGGACCATTACTTCTGCTGAGTCTTTATCAGAAAAATCTGTTGGGAGTCGATTTGGCTGGACTAGAGAAGGCCTTGGAATATGTTTGAGCATTTTAACTGCGTCTTTCCTGAAAGGTAAAGGTCAGTCATATGTAATGCATGATATGGATCAAGCAATGATGTTCTTAACATAAATGAGATTTGTATGATATGATGCGTCATGCATGCTATAATGATGTATGTGATGTTTTATGAATGTATGTTTTCGTCTAGGAAAGTGAATCCTTGACGGATGCCGGGAAGTCGTATCCTGGGCTGATGTTGGAGAATAAGCTTTTACTTCTGCTGGGGATGATAGTTGCAAGAATACCGGTAGGAGAAGATGACTCCGTTGCGGAATAAACTTGGCAAATGGCAGATTCTGCGGGGAGAAAAGATACTCTAGTGACCATGTTGGGAAGCAATACTCTGTGGGGATAGAGATGCTTTGCTGAATGTTGATAACTTGCTGAGGATGTCTTTGCTGTATTGGAAGTGTTGATAGACTTCGCTGGGGTAGGAAAGAACTACGTTGACGACGACCTTTCCGTGGCTTTTGGCTGAGGATAACCCAGTTATATCCTATTGAGGAAATAACTCTTTAAATCAAGCCGGACGACGCGTTCGTGCTCTGCGAGGGGATAAGCTTCCAGAATCTACTGGGGATAAGCTTATTGCTTGGGGATATGTGGATTCCAACCTTCCTGGGGAACTGGATGGGACTCTCCTGGGGAGTTTTGATATGTTGGGGAAGTGATTCCTTTGAATATTGAGATACCGCCGGGGAACAATCTTTAGACCAAGACTGCCGGGGATGCTTGCTAAGAATATATGCTGCCGGGGAAGTATTGAGATCTACTGGAGGATACTCAATTTCCTTGAGATTTGATAGCTCTGCTTGGAGAAGAATGCACTTTTGTTGGCTCACTCTCTGGGGAATTCAGGTATACTGGTCATATTCTTTAGCTGAACCTACCTTGGTACCTTGGAGGATAGAGCAATTGGATTGTTTAGACAACTCTTTTATTGCCCCTGTTTCCAGTGTCACCTGCAATTAATTCCTTTGTTTCGTATGCAAATATTTATGAGTTAGCAAATTATTGTCAATGCATATATCACAAATTGAACCTTGGACGTTCTTCGCAAAACAAAACAGAAAAAGAAAAACACTTGGCACGTTTAACTGAAAAGTATATTTGTATTGATTTTTGAATGGCCTGTGAATAGGCGTTTTGTATACAAGAGGCTGACGTCCTAGTAAGAGGTACGCCGCCGAACAAAAGAATTTATACAAGTTTTGTACAAAAGAAAATAAAACAGCTGTGTGAAATGAATGATCCACTGGGTTTCAACTCTGCTATTGCCTTTATAACTCCGAGCGTCTCATCACTTGATGACCTTGGCTGAAGGTGAAGCTGACTGATCGATGCCGTCTGAACTTGATGTAGATGCCGGATTCTGGATGCAAAGTGATCAATGAGACATAGTATTACGCTTCATCCCTAATTTTTGCCTGGACCGCCCTTTCGGGTTTTCAGTCCACCGGGATACCCATTTTTTCCCAAGCCGCCTTTTCAGGTTTTCGACTTGCCGGGTGTACAGATTTTTTCATTTTCATCCCTTCATTTTGCCCGAACCCTTTTGGTTCGACGGGAAGCCCTAATTTTTGCCTAGGCATGTCAGCCTAGCGGGTCTTTTTTATGCGTAGTATTTTTTTACTATGTCTGCATTGGCGGGGTGAGGAAGGTCGTCACCATCCATGTTGGTTAAGATCATTGCTCCTCCTGAGAACACATGCTTAACCACAAATGGCCCTTCGTACGTAGGGGTCCATTTGCCCCTTGGATCACTCTGAGGAAGGATGATTCTCTTGATTACCAGATCCCCAACTCGATATTCCTGTGGTCTGACCTTTTTGTTAAATGCCCTGATCATCCGTTTCTGATACGTCTGACCATGACAGATAGCAGCGAGTCTCTTTTCGTCAATGAGGTTGAGCTGATCAAGTCGTGTCTGGATCCAATCATCTTCGTTCAGATTTGCATCCTTCATTATCCGGAGAGAGGGAATTTGTACTTCGATCGGCAAGACTGCCTCCATGCCATAAACCAGAGAGAAAGGAGTTGCCCCGGTTGACGTCCTAGCTGAGGTACGGTACCCATGTAGAGCGAACGGTAACATTTCGTGCCAATCTTTGTAAGTCACTGTCATCTTCTGCACGATTTTCTTGATGTTCTTATTTGCTGCTTCTACAGCCCCATTCATCTTCGGTCTGTAAGGAGAAGAATTGTGGTGCTGTATCTTGAACTGTTCGCAGAGCTCAGCGATCATCTTGTTGTTCAGATTGGTACCGTTGTCTGTAATAATCCGCTCAGGGACGCCGTACCGATAGATTAGGTTGTGCCGAATGAACCGTGCCACAACAGTCTTGGTTACCGTAGCATAGGATGCTGCCTCGACCCACTTCGTAAAATAGTCAATCGCCACTAGGATGAAGCGATGCCCATTAGATGCCGTAGGTTTTATCTCGCCGATCATGTCTATGCCCCACATTGCAAACGGCCAAGGCGCAGTCAGAACATTCAGGGGAACCGGAGGAACATGCACCTTGTCTGCATAAATCTGACACTTGTGGCATGTCCGGGAGTGTTGGTAGCAGTCAGCTTCCATTGTGGACCAGTAATATCCTGCCCGTAGGATTTTCTTAGCCATAGTATGTCCACTGGAATGCGTACCAAAGGTCCCTTCATGTAGCTCTTCCATGATTCTTTCCGCTTCAGTCTTATCCACACAACGCAGTAAGGTTGAATCATGGTTTCGTTTGTACAAGATGCCGTTGCTTAGGAAGAACTTGGCTGCGAACCTCCTCAGAAACTTCTTATCATTGACAGAGGCACCTTCAGGGTATTCCTGAGCTTCCAGATATCTCTTCACTTCGTGGTACCAAGGCTTCTCAGTCACCGATTCAGTTTCGAGATCACAACAGTATGCCGGTTCGTCCAGTTTCCAGATGATGATCCGGGGAGCCTCATTATCCCATTTAACCTTGAACATTGAAGACATTGTAGCTAACGCGTCCGCTAACTGATTCTCTTCTCTTGGAAAGTGCTCAAAGGTTATCTCTGTGAAGTGGGGAATCAGGGTCAACACACATTCTCTATAAGGAATCAGGTTTGGATGTTTCGTATCCCACTCTCCTTTGATCTGATTGATCACAAGAGCGGAATCTCCGAAGACACT
The DNA here is from genome assembly GCA_948472305.1 of Vicia faba. NCBI lineage: Eukaryota > Viridiplantae > Streptophyta > Magnoliopsida > Fabales > Fabaceae > Vicia > Vicia faba. The sequence continues at coordinate 442,777,952 of OX451740.1, forward strand.
TAGAAATTTGATCCTTAGGTCGATCGCAGCTTGAAGACCCATGATACATGCCTCATACTCCGCCATGTTGTTGGTACAGTTGAAGCATAGCCGGGCGGTGAGTGGAGTATGAGTACCTTGTGGAGATATGATTATGGCGCCGATACCATTTCCCAAAGCATTGGAGGCTCCGTCAAAGTGCATAGACCATCGGGATCCTGGCTCAGGTCCTTCATCCGGTCCAGGTACTTCACAGTCAGTTACTATCATGATGCTTTCATCCGGAAACTCGAAGTTCATTGATTGATAGTCATCTACAGCTTGATGAGCTAAGTGGTCTGCCAATACACTTCCCTTGATGGCCTTCTAGGTCGTATACTGAATGTCGTATTCCGTCAAGATCATTTGCCATCTTGCAATTCTCCCAGACAGAGCAGGCTTTTCGAATATGTACTTTATCGGATCCATTTTTGAGATCAACAAGGTAGTGTGAGTTAGCATATACTGTCTCAGCCGGCGAGCAGCCCATACCAAAGCGCAGCAAGTTTTCTCAAGCAGTGAGTATCGGGTCTCACAGTCGGTAAACTTTTTGCTAAGGTAATAAATAGCATGCTCTTTTCGGCCAGACTCGTCATACTGCCCCAACACACACCCCATTGAGTTATCCAACACTGTCAGGTATAGTATCAGAGGTCTCCCTTCAACCGGTGGCATAAGGATAGGTGGTTCTTGGAGATACTCTTTGATTCTGTCAAAAGCAGCCTGACATTCATCGTTCCAACGTACTACCTGATCTTTCTTCAGCAGCTTGAAGATTGGTTCACAGGTAGCGGTCAGATGTGATATGAAGCGAGCAATGTAATTCAGGCGTCCTAAAAAGCCTCTGACTTCCTTCTCTGTCTTAGGAACTGGCATCTCTTGAATAGCTTTGACCTTAGCAGGGTCCACTTGAATACCTTTATCACTGACCACGAAGCCTAGCAACTTCCCAGATCTTACCCCGAAGGTGCACTTGTTCGGGTTCAATCTCAACTTGTACAGTTTCAACCGGTCGAACAACTTCTGCAGATGATCTAGATGCTCTTCCTCAGTCTGGGACCTAGCGATCATGTCGTCAACATATACTTCTATCTCATGATGGATCATATCATGAAATAAGGCCACCATGGCACGTTGGTAGGTTGCCCCAGCATTCTTCAACCCAAATGGCATGACCTTGTAACAGAAGGTGCCCCACTGAGTGACGAATGTAGTCTTTTCCATGTCTTCAGGTGCCATCTTAATCTGATTGTAACCTGAAAAGCCATCCATGAAAGAGAACACTTTGTGCTGAGCCGTATTATCAACAAGGACATCAATGTGAGGTAAGGGGAAGTCATCCTTGGGGCTGGCCCTGTTCAGATCCCTGTAATCGACACACATTCTGACCTTACCGTCCTTCTTAGGTACCGGCACCACGTTAGCAACCCACTGAGGGTAGGAGGTTACTGCAAGGAATCCGGCATCAAACTGTTTCATAACCTCGGCCTTAATCTTCTCAGACATCTCTGGATGCATCCGACGGACCTTTTGCTTAACTGGAGGGCAGTCTTCCTTAGTTGGCAAGTGATGGACCACAATATCGGTATCCAACCCGGGCATGTCTTCGTAGGACCAGGCAAAGATCTCCATGTAGTCATGTAACATCTTGGTTAACCGTTGCTTCACGCTGAGCTCTAGGTTGGCACCAATGTTTACCTCTTTTCTGTCTGCCTCAGTACCCAAGTTTATGGTTTCCACTGGCTCTTCATGGGGTTGAATTGCCCTCTCTTTCTGAAGCAACAGTCTTGCAAGCTCGCCAGGCACTTCGCAATCATCTTCACCTTCGTCTTCGGCTAAGTTGATCGGATTTTCGAAGTCATAATTGGCAGTAGCAGAGCTGTTATCAGTGAGATCCAGAGTGGATTGGAACCTGTATGAGTGAGTGTGTGTGTAAATACAGCTGTTTTGAAAATTATGTAAAGGAAAAGAAAGACAGAAAAGGAACACAATATTTGCAATGCGAAAAATACGTCCAAGATTTTCATTCATGATATATGAAATGACAGTTCGTATGCCCTCACAAATAGAACCACGGTGCCTCGGGTAAGACACCGGGCCATAGAGTTTATCACTGTTTATTACAAAATAACAAAACATAGGAATTCATTACTTAGTAACAAAAGAAACAGGGAGATTGTCCTTTGCTCTCCAATTGTTAAGTCCTTCGTCAGTTGCCGGGTAGATCCAGCTATCAAACTCAGCTTCATCAACTTCCTCTTCATCCCCAATAGCATTAACTCCATGAGCAGGCAGGGGAGCTGTCACCATATTAGGCTTGTCAGATGCCTCAAACTGTACCTCCTTAGCGTCAATGAGGTCCTGCAGCTTGTTCTTTAGTGCCCAACAGTCATCGGTAGAGTGCCCCGGGCTATCTGAATGGTAAGCACAACGAGCATTCGGGTTGTACTTGGGAGATGTTGTATTTGGGAACTTTGGAGCCTCCCTGACAGTCACTAAGTTAGTGGATAGCAACTGTGGCAGAATCTGCGATAGGGTCATGTTTAACCGGGTAAACTCCCTCCGGGGTCTTTCAGCCCTTTGAGAATTGTTTGGCCGAGGAGCGGCAGCAGGCTTAGCAATCATCACCGCACTGACAGATTGGCGGTGTTCAGGTCTTTCTGATTTCCTAGAACCATACACGGCACTAGACTCCTTTTTGAATGGTTTCTTTTCCGAACTAGATGATGCACCCTTTGTAATCTTCCCAGACTTCAGCCCAGCCTCAATTCTCTCTCCAGTCAAGATCAAATCAGTGAACCCAGCAGAAGAATTCCCAATGAGATGGTTGAAAAATGGCCCAGATAGGGTCCCCAAGAACATGTCTACCAACTCCCGATCAGTCAATGGTGGCTGCACCCTGCCAGCCAGGTCTCTCCACTTCTGAGCGTACTCCTTAAAACCTTCGCTTGCACCTAACGCCATACCCTGGAGCTGGGTACGTGTGGGGGCAAGGTCGGCATTATATTGATACTGCTTATAGAAAGCAGTAGCCAACTCCTCCCAGTTACGAACTTTGGTCCCATCCAGCTGATAGAACCATTCGAGATGAGTCCCTGAAAGACTCTCCTGGAAGAAGTGGATCCATAAATTCTTATCCGCAGAGTACGGCTGAATTTTCCGAACATAGGACCTTAAATGCAGCTTGGGACAAGATGCCCCGTCATATTTGGAGAAGGATGGTGCTTTGAACTTATGCGGGATAATCACACCAGTTGACAAACCCAGATCTCCGAAATCCAGCCCAGGTACCTGCTGAACCTCCATAGCCTTCAACCTGTCCTCCAGTTGCTTGTATCTGTCATCTGCAGGAGGGTACTGCTCTTCATCAAAATCTGTCTCGTTGTCGGAGACTACCGGACTAGGGACCTTTACTTCTGCCTGAGAAGGACTCTTGCCAACAGAAGAACCAGCCTCTTCATGCTGCAGAGTATTGCCGAACCTTCGGCCCGAGTTGAACAGAACAGTTCTTCTCTTCTTCTTCTTCTCCTTCTTCAGGAGCATGGTCTTTAATTCTTCTTGGCTTTAGCCAGACCCTTGATTAGTTCTTGAAACTGCGCATTTTGCGCCTGAAGATCCTTGATTGATGTCTCGGTTGATGCAGATTCGGGATTCATGATGCTGAAATAAACAGCGAAGAACTGTAAGCAACCTGAAAAGGGGAAAACCTGTTATGCACATGATGTATGAAATGCGTATGAATTATGTTTTCAAAGACAATCGGGAATCAACTTTGTAAACAAAAAGAACACACTTCATTAGATTCAACTTTGCAACTGAAATTATTCAACAAGATGCCCTTAGGCTTTACATGAAAGGAAATACTGGAAAGGAAATAAAACTGTAAAGGCACATTCAGAGCTTCTTATTGATCCCATGGTCTCCTCTTCTCAGTACGGATGTAGGCATTCAGAGCTCTCTCATTTTCCAACTGTTTGGTCAGCTTCTGGATCTTTGATTCCTGCTCGTTGAACTTTTCCCGGTAAGAATCCCGTTCTTCTTGCAGTTGCGACCAAGATCTCTTCAATGTCTCATAATCAGTAGGTATCTGAGGAGGAAGGACAGTTGGAGGAACACCATCCTTATCAGGACACTCAAGAATGACGGGTCTGACAGCTTCATACGGCATACCTAACTTCTGAGCACGGATGCGAACCCATTTGTAGTAGGCTTCCATAGGTAAAGAAGTCTTTGGCCCTAGCTCTTGTGGGTCAGCTTTATGAACTTTGTCCCAAGCCTTGATGAACCTACGACGTAGCTCGTCACTATCCACCTGAAACTCGAAACTGATGTGAGGCACCAACATCTCATGGGGGCCTACTCTTCTTGCTCTTCCAAACTGACGGAGTGCTAGGCATGGATTGTAAGAGATCCCTCCTTGAGTACCAATCAGAGGAACATTAGGATACTCCCCGCATCGATCAATAATAGCTATCTCATCCAAACCTCTGCAAGTCCAAATGATGTCTTTATCGGTGAGAGACATTAACCTGTGAGCCCAACCTCTTCCTTCTTGGTTCTTTAGTACGAACTTAGGGAGGTGCGAAATAAACCACCTCACCAACAAAGGGATACAACACCATAGGGTTCCTCGTCTTCGGGTAGTACGGGCATGAAGTTGTTGCAAGATGTCACCCAAGAGAGTGGGCACAGGATTCTGAGACATAAAGATCCTTATGGCAGTGACATTGATGAAGTTGTCAGGATTAGGAAACAGGACTAACCCATAGATTAGGAGAGCCAAGATGTCTTCATATGCCCTAAAGTCCAGGTCATTCCAGAAGCTGTTAGCTTTACCAATTAGGAATTTAGCCAAGAAACCCTTAACTCCGCTTCTAGTCACCCAGTTGTCTGTTACCTCTTGATGGGTCAAAGGAAGAGCTGCAGCAATGTCCTCAAGCCTGAGGGTCTTTTCCCAACCAGTAAAGGGAGTCTGATCCAAGATAGGGATACCAAGTAAATCAGAGAACTCTTCAAGGGTAGGGACCAGCTGGAAGTCTTGAAAGGTGAAGCACTGGTACAGAGGGTCATAGAACTGGGTCAGAACACTCATCAACTGTTGATCCCGCTTTGCAGTGACTAAACTGAGAAGAGAACCATGCCTCTGAATGAAGAAAGTGGTGTTTGGAATTCTGCTAACCAAATCATCAAGCAACTCAGGTGAACGAACAAAGTTGAACCGGATAGTATTCCTTCGCACAGGCATCATAATGTCCTACAAAACAGAGCAAAGATGAAACCCTCTTGTCTTTGAAATGGTCAGTCCTTATGCAGGATGCATGCAATGCTCATGATGCTATGATGTTATGAGAAAACACACCACATACAGATACAAAGGCAAACATGGTAAGGCACACAAGTCACACAAGGCAAGCCCCTAAAGTTTAGGCCAGCATGAGGTCTAGGTACTACCCTCTTTCAGTTTGTTGGTTCATACCTGTCCTAATCAAAAGTAACCGGGTTCTTAGAGGATCCCAATATCATTGACTAACCTCAATCGGTCATAACTCCAGCATCACAATCTTGTCTTGCGGCCAGAACCATCACGAGAGTTTAGCCTCAATGGGCGTAGCATACTGCTACAATTCTAAAGGCCAAGTTGTGTCAATTAAGGTTCTAAGGTTGTTGGTGCTTAATGACTCCTTAGAAGACCCATATTCTCCTCGTTGTGACACAAGGGATATCGGTACAGACTAAGGTGCCACACCAACGTAGCCACTGCTTCACCTGTGTCGGTCTACGCCGGACAGGTCCCTCACAGCTTATGCTACCTAAACAGGGTATCCCAGATCCGGGTTAGGATCTATGTAACTCCCATGCAACCCACAAATTTAAAGCAGACAAGTCAATACAATTGAAAACACAGTTATGAGCTAACCCTAAGGTACACCTCACTTCAAGTTTAAGTCCCCAGCAGAGTCGCCAGTTCTGTGATCGGTGGATCTGGAACTGACTGTTTAACGCTGGTTCGCGAAATGTCGCGGAAGCAAGAGTCGCCACCGTCTTTTATTTTCTCCAAATGGAAAGGACAAAAGCACAGAAAAATTCCTTATTAGAGATTGCTCTCGGTTCGGGAGGTAGGTTATAGAAAGGGAAGGTGTTAGCACCCTTTCTATCCATGGTTATCCATGGGCTCTTAGATACTTGCTCAATGTGTTTTCAAAATGGCTTGTTTGCTTTTCAACTGTGGGTTAAAAAAAGTTTCTTTGAAAAATTTCAGTTCGACTCGTACGTCAGAGTGTTTGAAAAATTTGCTTTGAAAGCTTTTGAAAAGTGTTGGTGTGAAAATATTTCAGTTTGTTTTGAAGAGAGCAAGTATCCATGAGTCGTCTACCTACCCTAAGGAATTCGTCTGTGTAAATGTCCTTTAAAGTAGTGCCATCCCACCATTGAGAGGTAGGTAGCACCACCGTTGGAGGTGTTCGGGTCAATTCGAGTTTGTAGGGACATGGTGATCACCAGAGCAATGGGAAGACACCTTAGAAGCTACCCTCATGCCAGGTTCCCGGATCATGAGGACTTACTAAGACATCCTCTACTCGACGATCACCTTTCGAAGGCAAGGCAACAGTGAGGCGTACCCTAGGGGTGGTGTGTGCGATTCGTGTGTCGTTTTCATTGATATTTTGTCTTGTCATGTTCATTATGATCTACGCTTGATTTTATTATGTCCATTCATTCTTGCATGCTTATTTAACAATATTTGCGGAAAAGTAAATTCTAAGGCTATTACAAATGGCGCGGGTCCACATCGCCAAAATTAAACCGGACCCGATTTGACAGAAAAATAAATAAGGCAAATAAAAGTGCGAGAAGTTTAAGTTACAACGCTTTGGGAGAGATACATAATTATTTAAGCAATAAAATAAATACGCAAATTAAACAATTAAAAATATGGGCGTTGGACCCTTTTTGCAAAATTAAAATTAATAAGGAATTAAAATTAAAATTAAATGTTTTTTGGTATTTTTTGTGTTTTTTAGGAATTAATGGAAAAAAAGAGAATTAATCAAAGTTAAAATTGAATGTAAACCCTAATTCTAATGGTTTTTAAATTTATTATGAAAAATATTGAATTTTTTTAACTAATTTAAACCTAAATTAATTTACATGCATTTTTAATTATGAAAATAAATAAAATAAATATTATTATTGTAAGAAAGGGAAATTAAAAGGAATCAAAATTAATTAAACCTATTTCTACATATTTTTTCGTATTTTTGTTATTAAAAGAAATTAAAATTGTAACCTAATTAAAACTAATAATTACATGTTAATTTATTTATGAAAATATTAGAATGAAATAATTTATTACATTTTTTATCTTTTTCTGGATTTTTTATGACGTTTTTTATATTTTGTAAAAATAATAATTACTTTAAACAAAAAAAAAAAAATAACAATAAAAAATAAAATAAGAAAAATATAGCAAAAGCAAACCAGGGGGGGTTCAGGCCCCAATTGTGAGGTGTTGATTCAAGAAACTGGCCCAATAAGCTTGAAATCCGTTTGACTTTTTTAGGCCACGTAAGGGACTTTTGACTAAGGCTTATGGTGTTCAGCAACCTTGAGCCTTTGATCTGGATATGCTAGACGCGTGGCTGGTTTGATGGTGATGGAACATGGTGTGCCTTAACGCTAGCGCTGCATGGGAATTCACATTGAAAAAGAATATTGGAAATTATACAGACCTGGGACTCGAACCCAGGTCTTTAACGTTGCCAGCACAACCACCTTGCCACTGAAGCGCTTCATGCATTGTTAATATTACATAAGCAACAATTATTATAAAAAGAACAAACACATTAGTAATCTAAACGCGCGAAATTTTAAATCCTCCAATCAACGCCGGCCAACACATCATCTTCTCCGTTTTGTTTATTTCCTGAAAATGTAAAAGAAATTAGCGGGGGTTCTGAACCCCCTCAATACACGCTTGTTTTAAAAATAGCGATTAGCACGCCTTGGTTCAGAAATTTGGCGCGAGCATTGCATCTTCTTCGTCCAAGCTTCCTGGTTTTGATCATGGTACTATTGTGTCTCAATTTTACAGGATAAGAGAATCCCTAATTGGGAGCTCAAGAAACCCTAGACTGCATTCATGGCAACATCACGTATATAGCACAAAAACGCAATCAAACTGCATGGTTAGCATCAGGAACTTATAACAAACATGAATCAATGAATCAAAATGACAAAGTATGCATAAATTATGATGCACGATCCCCAGAAATTTTTGGACACAGTTGAGGTTCAATCTACCAGTTCTTGGCGTGTTGATGGATGTTTGGGATTGGAATTGCTTCTGGGAACCTTGAGGAAGCCAATGGAATCAATATTAGGACTTGAATCCACCTAGAACACTGATTTCAGATTTGAGTTTTATGGAAAATTTTTCAAGTTTGCAAAGTGTTCTTTAGCGCAACTTAGAGTGTCGTAGCATTAGGTTTATGATCTAGTATTTGTATGGAATGCATTAGGTTAGAAACATTGCCCAAAATCTCTTGAATTCATGAATTGGAGATTTGATTTGTTAAGGATCTTTTTTGAATCTTTTTCACATGTTCTTGTATCAACTTGCATCCAATCACCTCAAATCTTTCCTAATTAGCATGTGCACGAAATCTTGACCTTAAAACATGTATAAAAAGATTTGTTAAGGCAAATTAGATATTTTTCATATATTTAAATAATTTAAATGAATTAATATAAATAATAATTCAAATAAATAAATAAAAAATGAGAAAATACTTCCCTTTGGGCCAAGTGGTCGTGCATATGCTTGGAATGATGAATCATGGAAGAAAAATGGGCCCATTAGCATTTTTAGGTCATTTGGATTAAAGTTGACTTTTCAAAATATCCAAAAATTTCCCAACTTCCACAAGGCATAACTTGCTCAATTTTTAAGCTTTTCACATGTTCTTGGACATTTTGGAAAGGTCTTTGAGTCCTCTAACCAATGCCTTTGGTCCCATGTCATTTTGATTTTCCAATCTCAAGTTATGGCCTTTGACTTAAAGTCCCTTTTTGTTGACTTTTGAAAATGACCTATAATGTTGAAATTGATAACTTTTTGTGAGAGCATTTCTTGGACTTGAAGTATGAAGATGAGTTGTAGGAAATGTCTTTCTCTTCAAAATGAGCTTTGGATGGAATCTTTCTGATAATCCATGTGAAAGTTATGCCCTGGTCAATTTCAGTTGACTTTTTCAGCTGTCCAAATATAGTAACTTTTGCATCTTTGATGATTTTTGAGCCAAATTTTGAGAATCATGATCAAGCATTGATCAAATGATGTTTGTGGCTTCAAAATGATATGTTGACCAAAAATTTGAACTTTTGACTGCCAAATGACCATTTTGCCCCTACAGTTGACTGTAGTGCAATCTAGGGTTTTGACTGTGCAATTTTGAGCTGAATGCCTTGAAACTTGATATGAGGATGCTTGACCATCTTTGTAAGCACATGAGACTTGATTGGGCCTTTGAAGACTTCCTTTCTTTGATCAGAACACAAACCCTAGTCTTGACTGTATAGGAGACAGTTGGACTATGCAACCCTTGGGGAATTTTGCAGCTTGGCTTGACAATTTCTTGAAGAATATGGGAGGGCAAATTTTGGGGTACAACACTAGCGTTTGATTTTATGTACATACAACCCTAGATCTAACCATGGTATAATTCGAAAGCGATTAATTGCGGGAATTTAAAGTCTACGCTATTACAAATAAGTATCCGGGAGTGGGGGTATAATTATTTACAAATGGGGATGAGACTTTAAGGAGAGTAATGTCCAATAGTTACAACCAAATCGAATTGCGCAAATGTAAAATATAATGTATAGCAATGTATAAGAATAGAAAATGTATATGTGTAAAGCAAAGTAAATGTATCGACGTATTTGTGTATTGTAACTGTGTAAGTGTATGATTTATTTACGAGTGTGGAATGTGTATTTATCAAATATTGCTAACTTAACAAAAAAGTTGAGTATTTTATTTATGTATTATTGTATTCTTGTATTATTTGTTAGGTATGTACAAAGAAAAGAAAATTTAATAAAAGAAAAAGTTTAAGTTAAAATCTATTTTTTTATGTATTTCTATGAATATTTTATACAAGGGTTTCTATAAAAAAGGAAAAAAATATTTTAAGAAAATTAATGCCTTATGTATAAAACAAAAGATTTAATCAAAGAAAAGAAAAAAAGAAATGTTTTAAGAAATCTAATTTTATGTATATTAATTATACTAGCTTAAAAAAAATAATAAAAAAAAGTGATTAGGAACATTTTATATGAAAAGAGTTAATGAAAATTGATATAAAAAATGGTATGTTAAAATATGATATGATAAGAAAAATATTAGTTAAAAAAATGAAAAAAAAGATGAATGGGCCAAAAGGGAATTGGGAGGCCCAAACAAATAACTGGCTGAGAAACAAAAAAGGGAGGGTGCAGGGCGTGCTTAATGGGCTTAGGTTACTGGAAAAGGGCAAGGCCCATTGGCATTTGACACAAATGTTTTAGGGTTAATTGATTTTGTTTCAGAAAGAGGATTAGGGTTTGGTGTATACAGAAGCGGCGCTCATCTTCTTCGTTGCTTCGTTCCTCTTCATCTTCGTTCTCCTCCTTCGCCATAGCTACTGAGTAATCGTTCTTTTCCCAAGGCCACCAACGCCACCATCTATCTCTCCTTCCTCCATAGTCGAGCACAGTGACCTTACGAAAACAAGGTTTGGTTTTGACGCTTTATAAGTTTTTACATTTTTTGCATGCTTTCATTCGTTTTGGATTCTGATTTTAAGCTTTGTTATTGTTGTTTCTGTTGAGGTGTATGAAATGAAAGGAAAGAGGTTATACTACCTTTGTCTTCTGGAGATGGAGGAGAGATGGAGTTTGGAGGTGCTCTAGGCGGCTGAGGGCGAAGGGAAACGGGATGCTGCGCGCTTTGCTTGGAAACCCTGGTATTTGGTATTTTTACTTTTAGATTGTTGGTTCAATGATGATGTTTGAGAGCCTTAGTTTGAAATCACTTCTTTTCTTCTTCTCCTTGTTGCCTCATATGCTAGCTTGATGCCTTGATATTCTATTGAATGTTGCTTCTGAGTTGCTGAGTTGCCTCGTATGCTTGACCCCTGAATGCTTCTTTATCTTCTTCTCCTTGTTGCTTCGTATGCTAGCTTGATGCTTTGTATGCTTGCCCTGTGATGAGGCTTCCTTTGAAGGCCTCTTTGCCTTGTATGCTTGCTTGATATGTTTGGTTATACTGAGTATGCTGAGATATTTGTTGATGTTGGTTATGGCCTTGTATGTTTGCCCTGTGATGAGGCTTCCTCTGAGGGCCTTGGTTGCTTCAGTTAGGGGGTTGACAGTTTGTATTGTTTGAGGGCTTTTGAAATTACAGGCCTTGGCTTTAGCTTGACCAGGTAAGGCTTGGATGGTTTAATGGCTTATGCTGTTTAGAGGCAAAGTTTTATGCAGGTTAAAGGCTTTTGTTTTGAAAGGCCTTTTGATGTTTTGAACTGTTTTTTGGTTTAGAAACACAGGTTTTGGTTTGGAAGTATGGCAGGTTTGATATTCAGCAGGCTTTAGGCTTAGCATTGTCTTGAAAAGGGTTTGTATGTTTGATATTCTGGTTTGGACTTGAAGCTTTAACAGGTTTTAGGCTATTACAGGTTTTGAGCTTTGGTTTAAGGTTTGACACAGTTTGGCATGGCTTTTTTGGGTTGGTTTCAGCAGGTTGAAAGCTTTTGTTTTGACAGGTTGGGTTTATATGGTTTAGACTTCAGGCTGGACAGTTTGTGTTGTTTGGTTACAGGTTTACAAGCAGGTTCAGGACTTGTGTGTATTGAGTTTGTGTTTTTTGGTTATGTGTTAGTTTAAGCAGTTTGAAAGGCTTTGAAATATTTGAATCAGGTAAGGCTTTAGTGCTTTACTGGTTGGGCAGTTTTGTTTCTTGGTTACAGTTTTGTTTGTGTTCTCCTTTTGTTTATCTTGTTTCTGCCTGCTCTTACTGTGTTGCTACCAGTTTCTTTTATATATTTTGTCCTCCTGCCTAAACCTGTAAGCCTATCTTCTCTTTCTCTCTTCTCTCTCCAGTACAAATTAAAGCATTTAATATTGCTTAGGTGTACTATGTTCTGAAAAGGCAACTGCTGGAAAATGATGAAATATTACATTGCTTGCACTTGTTGCTTTGCCTATGCATACTTTATCTCTTCTTCCAGATTTTATGCTTCTTTGTGACAGCATTTTGATAGCCTTTTGTACTTTGATATCTTGATATTTTTTTGGACAGCTTTTTGGATATCTTGGATAGTTTGAATTTGTGAATTTCAGTTAGGCAATTCAGTTCAGTTTGTATTTGGACTTTGTTTGGCATTTTATGAACTATGCAGCTTTTTGACCATTTTTGAAATTGTGCAATATTAAAATTTGTGCATTTCATATTTCATTGCAAGCATTATTTATCCCTCTCTGTGAACCGGGAGAAATCTCGTGATTTGCAGAGAGGGCGAACTGATTCCGGCCAGCTGCCTTTAATGATGAACCCAATTTCTTATCTGTCTGTCCTTTTTTAATTTTATCTGCTTTTGACTTCTTCTTTCTTTTCTTTGTTTTGCAGATAAACATCAAATGGAGAAAAAGAGGAGGAGCAGTAGAAGATGAAGACTTAGGAATTTTCTTAGGATAGTTTTATTTCCATTTCAATTATTTGTAATAATATTATTAAATAACTATAAATAAATTTAACAGTATTTAAATAATATCTGTAACAAACAATTCAAAGTGAATAAACATCCTTTTTATCAGTTAATTCTTCTTTCAAATCAATGTTCATTTAATTATTTTGAATTTCTTAAATTAAAATAACCGGAAGTATCCAATTATTCTGACTTAGAAAAATAATTAATAAACATTGTGGCCTTGTCATTGAATCAATAATAAACCTGGCGCTTCAAATATCCAATGCACAGTTAATCAAACCAATATCCAGATATTTATCTTTTTACTGATCAAATCAAACACTGTAGATTCTCAATTTAAGTACCTCAGCTTTCATCTCATCTCCAATCAAATGCCTTAGCCTTTACTGATTAAACAACAACCTGCAAGTTCTTGATTCAAATGCCTCAGTCCAAAACTCAGAGTAAACTGAATAGAACTGTAGGATTAATTCTTTCTGCGCGCACAAAACCTAGTTCTTGATTACATGCCAGAGAAACGCCTGCCTGATCAAAACCTGAGCCAACTCAACCAAACCCTAGCAGTCTGCCCGAACTGCTTAAAAATCAATGAAAACCCTAATTTTGTCTGACTGATGAGAAAAATCTGTTTGACTGATTCTTACGCCAATCTGGAAAAAAATCAGGAAAAACCCGAAGCTGTGATTTCTTGTGGAAAAATACGAGGGCAAATTTTGGGGTACAACAATTTCCCTCTACCCCACATCGACGTTCTGGTTGACAACACTGCCCAGCATAAGGTATTCTCCTTCATGGATGGGTTCTCCGGTTATAACCAAATCAAGATGGCTCCTGAAGACATGGAGAAGACCACTTTTGTTACTCAGTGGGGCACCTTTTGCTACAAGGTCATGCCTTTTGGGTTGAAAAATGTTGGGGAAACTTACCAACGTGCCATGGTTGCTCTGTTTCATGATATGATCCATCATGAAATCGAAGTGTATGTCGATGATATGATTGCAAGGTCCCAAACTAAGGAGGAACACCTTGACCATCTGCAGAAGCTGTTTGACCGTCTGAAATTGTACAAGCTGAGGTTGAACCCGAACAAGTGCACCTTCGGGGTAAGATCTGGAAAATTTCTAGGCTTCGTCATAAGCGACAAAGGTATTCAAGTGGACCCTGCCAAAGTGAAAGCCATACAAGAGATGCCAGCTCCCAAGACAGAGAAAGAAGTCAGAGGCTTTCTAGGACGGCTGAACTATATTGCCCGATTCATCTCGCACCTAACTGCTACCTGTGAACCAATCTTCAAGCTACTGAAGAAAGATCAAGTAGTACGTTGGAACGATGAATGTCAGGCCGCTTTCGACAGAATCAAAGAGTATCTCCAAAAACCACCCATTCGTATGCCACCGGTTGAAGGGAGACCTCTAATATTATACTTGACAGTACTTGACAGCTCAATGGGGTGTGTGCTGGGGCAGCATGACGAGTCCGGCCGAAAAGAGCACGCCATTTATTACCTTAGCAAACAGTTTACCGACTGTGAGACCCGATACTCACTGCTCGAGAAAACTTGCTGCGCTTTGGTATGGGCTGCTCGCCGGCTGAGACAGTATATGTTGACTCACATTACTCTGTTGATTTCAAAAATGGATCAAATCAAGTACATATTCGAAAAGCCTGCCTTGTCTAGAAGAATAGCAAGATGTCAGATGATCTTGACAGAATACGACATCCAGTACACGACTCAGAAAGCAATCAAGGGAAGTGTATTGGCAGACCATTTGGCACACCAGGTAGTGGATGACTACCAGTCCATGAATTTTGAATTTCCAGACGAGGATATCATGGTAGTGACTGATTGTGAAGTACCTGGACCGGATGAAGGACCTGAGGAAGGATCCCGATGGTCTATGCACTTTGACGAAGCCTCAAATGCTTTGGGTAACGATATTGGCGCCGTGATCATATCCCCTAAAGGCACTCATACTCCACTTACTGCCCGGCTATGTTTCAACTGCACCAACAACATGGCAGAGTATGAGGCATGCATCATGGGTCTTCAAGCTGCAATTGACTTAAGGATCAAGTTTCTGAGTGTCTTCGGAGATTCCGCTCTCGTGATCGGCCATATCAAAGGCGAGTGTGATACGAAACACCCAAATCTTATTCCTTACAAAGAGTATGTGTTGACGTTGATCCCCCACTTCGAGGAGATAAATTTTGAACACTTCCCAAGAGAGGAGAATCAGTTGGCGGACGCGCTAGCTACGATGTCTTCTATGTTCAAAGTCAAATGGGACAATGAGGCTCCCTGGATTATCATTTGGAAACTGGATGAACCTGCATATTGCTGCGATCTTGAGGCTGAAGAGGTAACTGAAAAACCTTGGTATCATGAAGTGAAGAGGTACTTGGAAGCTAAAGAATACCCCGAGGGTGCATCTGTTAATGACAAGAAGTTCCTGAGAAGGTTTGCTGCAAAGTTCTTCCTCAGCAACAACATTCTTTACAAGCGAAACCATGATTCAACCTTACTGCGTTGTATGGATAAGACTGAAGCAGAAAAGATCATGGTAGAGCTGCATGAAGGTACCTTCGGAACGCATTCCAGTGGACATACCATGGCAAATAAAATCCTTCGGGTAGGATTTTTCTGGTCCACAATGGAAGCCGACTGTTACCAACATTCTCGGACGTGTCACAAATGCCAAATCTATGCTGATAAGGTGCACGTTCCTCCAGTTCCTCTAAACATCTTGACAGCACCTTGGCCTTTTGCAATGTGGGGCATTGATATGATCGGCGAGATCAGACCTACAACATCCAACGGGCATCGCTTCATCCTAGTGGCGATTGATTACTTTACAAAGTGGGTTGAAGCAGCTTCCTACGCTACGGTAACCAAGAACGTCGTGGCACGGTTCATTCGGCATAACCTGATCTGTCGATACGGCGTCCCAGAAAGGATCATTACGGATAATGGTACCAATCTTAATAACAAGATGATCACTGAGCTCTGCGAGCAATTCAAGATACAGCACCACAACTCTTCTCCCTACCGGCCAAAGATGAATGGGGCTGTCGAAGCAGCAAATAAGAATATCAAGAAGATTGTGCAGAAGATGACATTGACCTATAAAGATTGGCACGAGATGTTACTGTTTGCTCTTCATGGGTACCGTACCTCAGCACGAACGTCAACAGGGGCAACACCCTTTTCCTTGGTCTATGGCATGGGGGCAGTCTTGCCTATTGAAGTCCATATACCCTCTCTCTGGATAATGAAGGATGCAGGTTTGAGCGAAGATGACTGGATCCAGACTCGACTTGATAAATTAAACCTGATTGACGAAAAGAGACTCATTGCTATCTGTCATGGTCAGACGTATGAAAAACGAATGATCAGGGCATTTAACAATAAAGTCAGACGACAAGAGTATCAAGTCGGAGACCTGGTAATCAAGCGCATCATTCTTCCTCAAAGTGATCCCAGGGGCAAATGGACCCCTACGTACGAAGGGCCATTTATGGTTAAACATATCTTCTCAGGAGGAGCTATGATTCTAACCACCATGGATGGTGACGACCTTCCTCACCCCGCCAATGCAGACATAGTAAAAAGATACTACGCATGAATAAAGACCCGCTAGGTTGACACACCTAGGCAAAAATAAGGGCTTCCCGGCGAACCAAAAGGGTTCGGGCAAAAATAAGGGATGAAATGAAAAAAATCTGTACACCCGGTAAGTCGAAAACCTGAAAAGGTGGCTTGGGCAAAAATGGGTATCCCGGTGGACTGAAAAACCGAAAGGGCGGTCCAGACAAAATTTAGGGATAAGCGTAATACTATGTCTCATTGGATCACCCTGCATCCAGAATTCGGTATCAACTATCAAGTTCAGACGGCACCAATCAATCAGCTTCATTTTCAACTACGCAGCAAAGAGATGAGACGCTTGAAGACATAAAGGCGATAGCAGAGTTGAAACCCAGTGGGATTATTTTCACATAGCTGTTTTGTTTTCTTTTCACAAAATTGTATAAACTCTATGTTATTCGGCGGCGTGCTCTTACTAGGACGTCAGCCTCTTGTACAAAAAATGCCTATTTACAGGCAAATTTCAAAATCAATACAAATTCACTTTTCCAGACAAATTGCCAATTATTTTTCTTTTTCTGTTTTGTTTTGCAAAGAACGTCCAATGTTCACTTTCGATATATGCATTTGACACTAATTGCTAACTCATAAATACTTGCATGCGAAACAAAGGATTAATTACAGGTGACATCAGAAACAGGGGAAATAATGAGTTGTCTAAGCGATCTAGTTGCTCTGTCCACCAAGGTACCAAGGTAGGTCCGGCTGAAGAACGCAACCAGGATACCTCCACTCCCCGCAGAGTAAGACAGGGTTCAACAGTACTCTCCCCAGAGCAAAGTTGGTCTCCCAATCAGCCCTGAAAAGGCACAGTATCTCCAGCAAGTCAACACTCTTCCCAAGCAGAGTTAGCCTACAGTCATCCTTAAGGAAGTTGGGTATCCCCAGAAGATCTCAATATTCCCCAGCAGATTGTACAGATATTCCTCAGCAAGTATCCCTGGCAGTCTTGATCTAAGATTGTTCCCCGGTGGAATACAGACGCCCTAGTGGAGCCACTCCCCAGTACAGTCTCAAAAGTCTCCCCAGGAGAGTTGAACCATCTCCCCAGTAGATTCTGGAAGCTTATCCCCAGTAGATTCTGGAAGCTTATCACCTGCAGAGTACGAACGCTTCTCCCCGGCTTTATTTCAGAAGGTTATTCCCCACCAGAGCTTATAACTGGGTTATCCTCAGCTAAATACCACAGAAGGATCGTCCTCGGCGAAGTTCTTCCTATCCCCAGTGGAGTTCATCAAAATTCCCCAACAAGCTTATCAATAGCATCCCCAGCGAAGTCATCATCAAAACCTCAGCGAAGTATCTCTTCCCCACAGAGTAATTCTCCGCAGAGTAATCTCTCCAACAAGTTTATTCCCCAACGGAGTCATCTTCTCCTACCATTTTATTCTTGCAACCAACATCCCCAGCAGAAACGAAGAACTCTACCCTTCAAATATCAGCCCAGAATTCAACAAACTCCCGGCGCTCATCAAGGATTTATTTTCCTAGACAAAAACACATTCGTCACATCCTCATACATTATAGCATGCATACGCATCATACAACACAATCTCATCTATTTTTGAGAACATCATGACATCAGGCATTTCATACATCATGACATTGCATACAACTGATGTTTTGCCTTTGCAGGAAAAAGGTCAGTCCAAAGATGATTACTATCAACTGTCTCAATTCCAGATTCGATACTTGTATCTATCCAGGGCATATCTGTGAGCGATTAATTGTGGATTCGATTCCTGTATCCAGCCAGGGCATGTCTGCATGAAGTGTTTAGAGATTCGATTCCTGTATCCATCCAGGGCATATCTGTAGACGACCAATTCCAGATTCGATTCCTGTATCTAGCCAGGGCATATCTGTGAGTAACTGATTGTAGATTCGATTCCTGTATCCATCCAGGGCATGTCTGCATGAAGAGTTTAGAGATTCGACTCCTGTATCCAGCCAGGGCATATCTGTAGACGACCAATTCCAGATTCGATTCCTGTATCCAGCCAGGGCATATCTGTGAGTAATTGATTGTAGATTCGATTCCTGTATCCAGCCAGGGCATGTCTGCATGAAGAGTTTAGAGATTCGATTCCTGTATCCAGCCAGGGAATATCTGTAGACGACCAATTCCAGATTTGATTCCTGTATCCAGCCAGGGCATATCTGTGAGTAACTGATTGTAGATTTGATTCCTGTATCCAGCCAGGGCATGTCTGCATGAAGAGTTTAGAGATTTGATTCCTGTATCCAGCCAGGGCATATCTGTAGACGACTAATTCCGGATTCGATACCTGTATCTAGCCAGGGCATATCTGTGAGTGATTGATTTGTAGATTCGACACCTGTATCCGGCCAGGGCATGTCTGCATGAAGAGTTTAGAGATTCGATTCCTGTATCCAGCCAGGGCATATCTGTAGACGACCAATTCCAGATTCGATTCCTGTATCCAGCCAGGGCATATCTATAGACGACCGATTCCAGATTCAATACCTGTATCCGGCCAGGGCATATCTGTGAGTAACTGATTGTAGATTCGATTCCTGTATCCAGCCAGGGCTTGTATGCATGAAGAGTTTAGAGATTTGATTTCTGTATCCATCCAGGGCATATTTGTAGACGACTAATTCCATATTCGATACCTGTATCTAGCCAGGGCATATCTGTGAGTAACCGATTCCATATTCGATACCTGTATCCAGCCAGGGCATATCTCCAGGGCATGTCTGCATGAAGAGTTTAGATATTCGATTCCTGTATCCAGCCAGGGCATATCTGTAGACGACCAATTCCATATTCTATTCCTGTATCCATCCAGGGCATATCTGTAGACGACTAATTCCAGATTCAATTCCTGTATCTAGCCAGGACATATCTGTGAGCGATCGATCGTAGATTCGATACCTGTATCTAGCCAGGGCATATCTACATGAAGAGATTTGAGATCAACACCCGTAACAGGCCAGGAAACCATCTTCCTTTCTCAAAGCACGCAAGTTCTCGCTAAGGAATCTCTTACGCGATCGACACCTTCTGATGGCATCTATAAGCCCATCTCCACAACTATCCATCACATTTCCAAATGGCATCTATAAGCCCATTCCCAACAAGGTTCTGTCACACTTCCAGATGGCATCTATAAGCCCATCCTTCTATCCACCATCTCTCCAAATGGCATCTGTAAGCCCATTCCCGCCACCACACTACTGATACTCTACTATGTGAGTGCAAATTTCTGGGCACTCTAGTGTTCAATCATCTTCCACCCTCGGATCACGAAAGGCACACAAGCCAATCTACATCCTCAGGTCAAAGAAGATTGAACAGGGGCAACTGTTGTACCCCAAAATTTGCCCTCCCATATTCTTCAAAGTTTTGACAAGCATCATCTCAATTTGCTCAAGTCTACTCAAGGGTTGCAAAGTCAACCACCCTCCTAAGTCAGTCAAATTAGGGTTTTGGTTCTTGCAAGGAAGTTGAGGTTTTCAAGGGCTAAATCAAGTCACATATGCCTATACACATTGTCAAGCATCTACATGCCAAGTTTCAAGGCTCACAAGGTCAACTTGCACAGTCAAAAACCCTAATTGCTTCACGGTCAACTGTAGGGGTAAAATGGTCATTTTACAGTCAAAAGTCAGAATTTTTGGTCAACATCTTATTTTGAAGCCACAATCATCATTTGATCAAGTCTTGATCATGATTCCACAAGCATGGCTCAAAAATCATCAAGATGCAAAAGTTTCTATTTTTGGACAGCTGAAAAGTCAACTGTAACTTGACCAAGGCATAACTTTTTCATGGATCATCAGAAAAATTACATCCAATGCTCATTTTGAAGGGGATGACATTTCCTACAACTCATCTTCACATTCCAAGTCCAATAAATGCTCTCACAAAAAGTTATCAATTTCAACATTATAGGTCATTTTCAAAAATCAACAAATAGGCATTTTAAGTCAAAGACCATAACTTGAGATTGGTAAATCAAAATGACATGGGACCAAAGGCATTGGTTAGAGGACTTCAAGACCTTTCCAAAATGTCCAAGAACATGTTCATATGATCAAAATTGAGCAAGATATGCATTGGAGAAGTTGGGAAATTTTTGTGAAATAGCAAAAGTCAACTATCCTTGAAACTTCAATTTTTGACAAAAGGGCCCACTTGATTCAGCTTTGTCATGCCACCCACGTGTCCCATGATTAATTTCAAGATTAAACATTAATTTTTCTATTTTATTTAATTTTCATTGATTTAATTCATTTTAAATCCATAAAATTCAAATAAAATCAAAAAAATTAATTAAATAACATATTTTGATTTGAATGACTTTTATGTGTCATATGCTAGCTGCCAAAATCGTGCCAAGCTTATTTATGCATAAAATTCAAAATTTGAACCAAGTTTGGAATGTCCTTTAATGGTGGTTAAACAAGAATCTCAAAAACTTAATTCTATGGATCATTGGCTCAGCTGCTGACCTAAATTCATTGAGACATACATAAGCAAGCATTGCAGACCTAATTCACGACCTGAACATTGCACAAACCGCCAAACCACATTCAAAAAAATCAAGCAAAAAGTCAAAAATGTTCTCAACATTCCAGCACGATTCAAAGCCTTTCATTGTTTCCAATACATTGCTGGAGGTGTAAGGAATCTATTGCAATCAAATTCGCGTGCCAAAGCTTGAGAAATCACACCAAACAGAATCACGGTTTGTCAAACTTTTTCAGAATCAAAACTCAAAATATATGCATCATTCATATGATTTTTTGTTATATTTGTGTTGCTTGAATCCACAGGAATCTTTTGGCATAAGTCAATTGCATTGAAACACATAGAATCAGAAATCACCATTGACAAATGTTAGGGTTCTTCAATTTCCAAATTGGGGCTTTCCCATATAAGAAAAATTAAGCCTCATGATGCATATGGTTGAAACCATCTGAATGAGATGAAGACATTGATACTATCACGCCCAATTTATATTAACCATAGGCCTGTTCGCTATTTTTCGTCGTGTTGTTTTGTGGGGGTTAAAAACCCCCGCTATCTCTTTGGCTTTTTTACAGGAAAACGGAGAAGACGATGAGCTGGTGATTTATTATTGGTCCATTCAAAAAAGGTGGCGCGTGTTTTTATGACTACAGCGTATGGATCAATTTGTGAATATACTATTTGTTTATTATCCCATTAACAGTTGATGCGGCGTGGTGGAGTGGTTGGCCAAACGCCCAATGAGCCTTGGGACCTGAGTTCGAATCCCAGGTCCCCCCAAAAATCTTATTGCCTTTGTTTTTCAGGTATTCTTGTGAGGCTTGCCAAAGAAGGTGTACCATATGCCTCACAAATCAGGCGCCAGGTGGCTACACGCTCAGATCCAAAGGCCAGAAGGCGCTGTCCACTATACTCCAAGTCAAAGCATGCTGTAGGCAATGGCAAAAGGTCAAACGTGGCTGAGTGTTTGTTTGGGCCAAGGAATTACCAATACACCTTCAGATCTGGCCCAAACCCCCCCTTGGGTTTGCATTTTACATTTTATTTTCTTTCTTTTTATTGTTTTATTTATTCCTATTGTTTTTTTTAATTAATTATTCCCCAGCCAATTAATCAACATTTTCACAATAAAAATTCAGAAAAAAACCAAAAAAATATTTTTATTAATTTCAAATCACTTTTTTTGTAAATAAACTCTAATAAATTAATTTAGTTGTTTAATTAGATAATTTTGATTATTTTCATAATAAATAAAATAAATTTAGACTTAGGCTTTTTCTTTTGACATTTTTAATTCCTTTTTTATTTTATTTCATTAAAACATAAAAATACAAAAAAACATTTTTTCTTTTAATAAATTAATTAATTAGTAATTAGGCTCATTTTCATTAAATTGCAAAAAAAAGGACCAAAACTTAATTCTTTTCTCAAAAAAGGGTCAACACCCTAAAGACGTCCCGATTCAATTCTTTCGCGCGCAGTTTATTTTAATTCAATATTTTATATTTTTGTATCTGCTCAGGAAGTGTAATAATTAATTAGAACTTTATCGCTTTCTTTTAAATTCTCGCACTTTATTTTCCAAACGGGTTTTTGTTTTTGGCGATGTATAGACCCGCGCCTTGTAATAGCTAGATTTACATTTCTGCAATTTATTTTCCACACTCCTAACTGTTAATTATGCCTGCAAGAATGTATGAATAATAAAACCAATCCGTAGCTCACAAATAACATGTACAAGACAAACATTAACTGAAAAACAACACACATGCACATGCCACTCCTAGGGTACGCCTCACTGGTTGCCTCGAACGTGGTCATCAAGTATAGGGTGTCTTAGAGGTCGCCCTTCTGTCTAAAAGATCCAGTTTCCTCGAAACGGTCGCCTCAGATACAAAGGATCTAGGATATTAGGGTTACTTCTAAGGCGTCCTACCATTGCTTTGGTGACCACACATGTCCCTTAATCGAATTTACCCGAACACCTCCAACGATGGTGCTACCTACCTCTCAATGGTGGGATAGCACTATCTAAAGGACTCTTACACAGCCTAATTCCTTAGAGTAGGTAGATTCTCCTGGGTACTTGCTCTTTTTTTTAAAACAAACAAAACAACTTTTCGCACTCACACTTTCTAAAAGTTTTCAAACAAATTTTTCATACACTCTTGAGGACTGTTACAAGAGTTACTTAGAAATTTTTTCAAACGAACTTTTTCAAAACCCACACACACTTGAAAAGCAAACAAATTTTGAAAACATAAGAGCAAGTACCTAAGAGCCCATGGATAACCATGGATAGAAAGGGTGCTAACACCTTCCCTTTCTATAAATCTACCTCCCGAACCGAGAAACATTCTCAAAGAAGGAATTTTGCTGTGCTTTTGTCCTTTCCATGTTGGAGAACATAAAAGATAGTGGCAACTCTTTCTTACTGCGACATTTCGCGAAACCAGCTTAAAAAACAGTCAGTTCTATTTCCACCGGTCAAACTCAATATCTTTCACATCGATAAGGTATTGTATCTTATTCTTCAAGGCTCAACAGTCATTTGTATCATGCCACGGGATTTCAGAATGATAGGCACATCGAGCAGTCGGGATGTAGCAAGGAGAAGTTGTATTGGAGTTCTTGGGAGCTTCCTTTAGGGTCACAAGATTGGACTTCAAAAGATGTGACAGAACTTGAGACAAGGTCATGTTGACTCGGGTGAATCGTCTCATGGGTGCCTCTGGCCTACATTGATAATTTCTCTGCTGATTTGGTGCAGGATTAAAAATCATAGCAGCCCCTACCGTCGAGCGACGTTCGGTTTTATTTTGATTCCTATGGTCATATGCAACACTGACCTCCTTCTTTCCGGTAAAGGGTTTCTTCATCGTGCTCGAGGATGCGTCTCTCTGAATTTTGCCACTTTTTATACCCGTTTCTACTCATTCACTGGTCAATATTAGTTCAGTAAATCCAGCCGAAGATCTTCCGATCAGTTGGTTGAAGAATGGACCAGATAACGTGCCTAAGAACATATCCACCAATTCTCTGTTAGATAGAGGGGGTTAGACTCTTCCCACGAGATCCCGCCATTTTTGAGAATATGTTTTGAAACCTTCACCTGCACCCATAGACATGCCTTGCAATTGTGTCTGAGTTGGAGCTAGGTCAACATTATACTGGTATTGCTTGTAAAAAGCGGCAACCAAATCTTCCCAATTGCGAATATTGGTCCCTTCTAACTGATAAAACCAATCCAACTATGTCCCCGACAAGATTTCTTGGAAGAAGTGTACCCATAGGTTCCTATCTGCAGTATGGGGTTGAATCTTTCTGACGTATGACCTTAAGTGCAGCTTCGGACAAGAGATACCGTCATATTTAGAGAAAGTGGGGACCTTGAATTTCTGTGGGATGACAACCCCTGATACAAGTCCTAGCTCTTCAAAATCCAATATGGGTACCCTCTGGATCTCCATAGCATTGAGGTGATCTTCCAACTGTTTGTATTATCGTCAGTTGGAGGATACTGCTCTTCAGAGTAACCAGCCTCTTCTTCTTCTTCAGACTCTGGATGGTCAGTTACTTCCTTGTTTTTCCCTTCTTGGTTATCCCATTCACCCGACAATGTTGTGAAGTCTAGAGTATGTCTGGCTGGTCCTTTGAACCTTCTTCCCAGATTGAAAACACCGGTTGATTTCTTTGCTTTCTTCTTCTTTTCTTTGATCAACAGAGTTTTAAAATCCTCTTGTCCTTTTTCCAGGGTCAAGAACATCTGTTGGAATTGAGCGTTCTGCGCTTGGAGATCCATTACTGTATGTTCAATATCCATCTCACTGAAATAAACAGTAGAAAGATAAGGAGATCTGCTATAAGAAACCTGTTTGTGTTATGATGAACGAAAATGCATATGCAAATGATTTCAAGTAAATTTGGAGATTTTAATTTGTTTAGGAAAAAAGGAAACACACGTTATATTAATAAATCCAAGTTCGAGTACATCATGCCTCTTTGGGCTTTCAATGAAAGAAATAAAATACAAAAACTCCTAAGACAAAAAGGTTGAACGCATCCTTTTTGGTGCGATGTAGGCATTCAGACTCCATTCTTCATGAAGCTGCTCGGTGAGTTCCAGAACCTTCTTCTCACTGGTGTAGAATCGGGCCTCGAAGGTGTCTCGCTCTTCCTTTAGCTGAACCTAATCTCTTTGCAAGTCTTCAAGAGAGGTAGGCATGTTGGGATGAAGGACAGTGTACGAGACATCTCCTTCAACAACAAGCTCTATGATAACAGGGAGGATAGAAGGATAAGGCATTAAGAGACTCTGAGCACGAGCTCGTACCCACCTAAATTAAGGCTCAAGAGGGATAGTTTTTTTGTCCCAATGTTCTACTATCCACCTTGTTTACCATCCTCAAAGCTTGTATAAACCTCTGACGGTAGCCTTGATCATCTCTTTCATAGTCGAACACCAAACCTTGGATGAGCATCTCATGATGACCATCTCTTCGGGCATCCCCAAACTGTCATAAAGCTAAGCAAGGGTTGTAAGTGATACCTCCCCTAATACCAAGAAGAGGGGCGTTAGGGAATTCCCCACAATGGTCAATGATAGAAGTATCTTCCAAGGATCTCGAACACCAATGAATATCAGAGTGGGTGAGGGACATCATCCTTTGAGACCATGTCAATCTTTGCTCGTTTTTCAATGTTGACCGAGGTAGGTGTGAAGTGAACCACTTGGCGAATAGGGGAATATAATACAAGAGAGTACCTCTTTTCTTCATGGTGCGGGTATGAAAGTAATGTAAGATGTCTCCCAACAAGGTAGGTATAAGATTATAAGAGAGAAAGACTTTGATGGCATTAACATCTATGAGTTGGTCCGAGTTTGGGAATAGAACCAAATCGTAGATGAAAAGAGCCAGGACGTCTTCGAAAGCTTGAAAATCCATATCTTCCCAAAATGAACGAGCCTTCTCCAATAGAAACTTGGCTAGAAACCCTTTGACTTTGCTTCTTGTCTTCCAATTTGCTATGATGTCGGCTCTCTTCAGATGCAAAGCTTCGGTGATGACCTCAGGTTTCAAAATCCCTTCTAGACCGATGAACGGTATCTGATCAAGCACGGGCACTCCTAATAGGAGAGAGAACTCTTCTAGTGTAGGTACCAACTAATAGTCAAGAAACATGAAGCAATGATGTATGGGATCAAAGAATTGGAAGAGCACACACATCATTTCCTCTTAGAAATTGGATGTAGCCAAACTGAGGAGTCGACCATATTTCTTGGTAAAAGGAGAATCTCCGGGCACCCTTGATGCTAACTCTTGGAGTTGAGGGTGTGCTTTCACGAAGCTGATTCGGATGGTGTTCCTTCGGACGGAGTTCATGGCCTACAAAACAAAAACAAAGATAAATTCCTAAATCCTTGAAATGGTTAGTGAGAATGTGTATGGTGTTATGATGTTTATGATGTTATGTATAAGTAAGCATATACACACAAGGCAAACAAGTCCTTAAGTTTAGTCTTGCATGGAGTCTTATAGGTAAGTACCCTCTTGAAGTTTATTTGGCTCAACCTATCCTAGTAATAGTAATCGGGTTCTAAAGGATCTCAATATCACTGACCTTTCTTTTAGGCATTGTCTCAACACAATCAATTTTTTCTTGCGGCCGAGATATCTCAAAAGTCCAGTCTCAATGAGTGTAGTATCGAGTATCAACCAATTTTCATCTTTCCATCGAAACCGGTTATCTCAGTACGTCCTAATGGCCAAGTTGTTCAATTAAGGTTCTAAGGTCAGTTAGTGCTTCATGATGCAACTCAGCGGCCCTGTATTCTCCTCGATTTAACACAAAGGATACCGGTACCCACAAACGTGTCACACTAACGTAGCCATTGTTTCAACCATATCGGTCTACGTCGTAGAGTTTCCATAATATCTTGCTACTTACCTAAAAATGTGTCTCAGATCCGGGTAGAGGATCAAAGCAAGCCCAAACAAGGAACCATAATGTAAAGCAAAACAAGTCAAACAATGAAAGAAAGTAAAGGGGATTTAGCCCTAAGGTAACCCCACTTTTAGATTCATCCCCAACAGAGTCGCCAGTTCTATAGCGCAGTGGGAGAGCTGACTTGGGATAATTTGCGTTTGATTGCAATTGTTGCGGATATCAAGAGTCACCACCGACTTTTATTTTATCCAATAAGGAAAGTATGAAAAGAACAGGAAAGACCTTTCAAGATATTTTATTGAATTCGGGGGGTAGGTTATGAAAAGGGAAGGTGTTATCACCCTTTTCATCCGTAGTTATCTACGGGATCTTAGTTTCTTGATAGATCACTTGCTTTTTGTTTGAAAATGTGTTTGTGGTGTGGGTTTTGAAAGTATTTTGAAAAAGAATGTCTTTGTAATGGTTCTCTTCTCTATAAGAATGCCTACAAAGTGTTATATCTTTTGAAAAATGTTTCAAAGTGAAGTGTTAGTGTATAAAATGTTTTTTTATTGTGAGCAAGCAAGCAACTAGGAGTAACCTACCTACTCAAAAGGTCTTAAACATTCTTTTCCTCCTCCTTTAGATGTTGTTATCTCACCATTGTTTTGGTAAGAAACCCCATCGTTGGGTGTGAAGGGACAGGTGTGGGACGTTTGTAGAGTCATAGAAGGCAACCTATGGGACGTTTCAACAATGTGGTTTAGAGACTAGATCATTTACCGAAGGAAACATTGAGGGTCATCGAGGAACTACGATCTTTTATCAAGGGTCTTTGCTAAAACGCCCATATTCGAGGGACATGACTATTTTCCGAAAAGAAACAAAGTGGGATTACCCTAAGGGTGCAAGTCTGAAAGTGTGTTTGATTTACATGCATTTAGTCTGGATTAGGGTTATCTATTTGTTGATTTCATGTCTTGCTATACACATCCTAATTACTAACAATATATGAAAAGGAAAAGGAAAAGATTTGTTTTTGAAAATGGTTTTTTGTCTTAACGAATTAAAGGGAAAATAATTAGTTGATAAAGAAAATATTTTTTATGTCTTTTTATGAAAATAGTTCTAATGCCAAAAACGATAGAGAGAAAAAATAATGAGAAATAAGATCAACATGTTGCTGAAAGCAAAACAATGGGGATCAGAAGTTCTGATGCCAGGTACACTGTGGTTCAGAAGGAAACTTCAGAGGAAATAAGAAGTTATGGGTTGATGCTATTGGAATACCGAAAGAAACGTTAGAGGGAAAAAACAGAAGTTCTGGGTCGTGTTTAGACAGTGAGAAAAAAGTTAGAAGTTCTGTGTTTGTGTTAAGCAGTGAGTTAAAATCTGAGGTTTTGTGTTGTGTTAAACAGTGAGTGAAAATCAGAAGTTCTGTGTGTGTTAAAAAGTGAGAAGAGCTCAGAAGTTCTGTGTTGTGTTAAACAGTGAGTTAAAATCAGAAGTTATGTGCGTGTTAAAAAGTGAGAAGAGCTCAAAAGTTCTATGTTGTGCTAAAACAGTGAGAAAGAAAAACCCAGAATTTCTGTGTTACACTTCAACTACTTCCTTACATAAATCAGCTCATTAACAACTTAATCAGTTCTTAACAACAGCAAAATCATAAAGATAAAAGCACAATAGTTCATAGAAGTTCTAATCCCAATTCTGAGCCTAGCCTTTATTCAAGAAGTTCTGATCCCCTATTTTTCTACTTATGCAATCATATGGACAACATCAATACTATGATATTTACATATTTAATGATATTCTGAATGAAAAGATTCAAAGTCAGAAAGACTTACCTTGAACCTGGAACGTGTGTTTAGGACTTGAGCTGGTGCCATCAGATTTTCTTGAGTCAGCAAAAACAACAGAAGAGAAAATGCTAAGTTCTTTGATTCAAAGGGAAGAACAAAGGTTTTGGTTTTGTTTAGGAATTCAGGATTCACGAATGTTTTAACTGTTTTCTTTTCTCTATTTCTAAAAGCCAACGCCTTGAAAGTGTGATGGAGACACTTATTTATAGGTGAGTTTGTTGTGGTTTTGGGGGGGAAAACAAATGGGATTTAAACCTTTTTGGCATACTGTTCCATTGCTTTTTAATTACAGCTTTTGTATGCTAATTTGGTGTAAATATGGGGTTTGATAAAGTGTAGGCATGGACTGGATCAACATCTGGTTGCGGGACTATGCTCTAGCAGGGCAGCTTAAACGAGGTTTTGGGATTTGGTGATTTTCTGATCGCAGAAGACCAGAAATGTAGCCTCCATATGCTGAAGGGTCATGTTCTGACCGTAGAACATTGCTTCCATATGTTCTGACTGAAGAGTCATGTTCTGAACCGTGTTTTCAAATTCTGATTGCACTTGCGTAAAGACTGGCCCAGAAGTTATGAAGTGTCATATTCTCTTAACACTTAGAAAATTTTCTAAATGTTTAGAAATTTGATTTTTCCAGGCAATTTATGACTTTTGATTTTGATGAATTAATTTCATGTCTTGATGAAATATAATTGTTGACACTTGATTTTTTGTCCAAAAGTCAAAGTTTGACTTTTCAATATGCTTTTGACCATTTTGCCCATGTGAATGAATTTCTGGGAAACTTGTGGTCTGAGACTTGAAACTTGCCAAAGAAAACCTGAGGGTCTAGAATGATCCTTTGAGAAATGAGAGGGCAAATTTTGGGGTACAACAGTTTGGCTTAGGACATTGAGACCCATTAGTTTTTGTGCTAACCCCTGGACTGTAGTTATGTTTGGATATTGCATTTTAATAATTTTGAGATAGGTTTGTTATACCCTTCAATTGGCTATCTGCACAAGCCTTTCGAATCACAATCTAAGGGCCCAATATGCTCATAGTCGAAGGAGTCAGCAAGGAGCTTGTGGCAAAACATGAGCCTTGCTGCTTCTAGGCCTCAAACGAAGGCCAGAACCTTGTTGTCTCTAGGCCTCAAACGAAGTCCAGAACCTTGCTATCTCCAAGTCTCAAGCGAAAGACAGAACTATGTTGACTTCTAAATCCAGACGAAAGGCGCTACTACCCTGATTCCAACCCCCAGTCGAAGGGGACGGAAAGGCAAATCGAAGAGTATGACTCCACTGACTCCAGAACCCAAATCGAAGAGAGCCAGAAATTGCAGAGTTGAAGGGCGTTTCTACCTAAATCGAAAGACTCCCTTTTTCTTTCTTTTACTTTATTTTTGCCTTTATATTTTCATGATATTCAATATGGTTGTAATAGTGTAGGATTTTATCTTTCTGCATTTTATTATTTTTGTATAAATGCTAGTAACTAGGATGTATGGCAAGATAAAAACAACAAGTAGATAACCAAAAATTCAAAAGACAAAATGCATGCAATCAAACACATTACTCACACACATGAACCCTTAGGGTATTTCCACTTGTTGCCTCGAAAAAATAGTCATGTCCCTCAAATATGGGCGTTTTAGCAAATACCCTTGATAAAAGATCGTAGTCCCTCAATGTCCCTCAATGTTGCCTTCGATAAACGATCTAGTCCCTAAATGACATTGCTAAAACATCACATAGGTTGCATTCTATGACTATACAAACGTCTCACGCACGCCCCTTCACATCCAATGATGGGGCTTCTTACCAAA
Source organism: Vicia faba (assembly GCA_948472305.1). NCBI lineage: Eukaryota > Viridiplantae > Streptophyta > Magnoliopsida > Fabales > Fabaceae > Vicia > Vicia faba. The sequence continues at coordinate 442,808,463 of OX451740.1, forward strand.
TCAATGGTAAGATAGCAACCTCTAAAGGAGAAGTAAAAGAACGTTTAAGACATTTTGAGTAGGTAGAATGCTCCTAGTTGCTCGCTTGGTCACAACAAAACATTTTATACACCCATAATTTCACTTTGAAACATTTTCAAAAGGCAAAGCTTTTTGTACGCGTTCTTATAGAGACGAGAACCATTACAAAGACACTTTTCAAAATCACTTTCAAAAACACACTCCACAAACACCTCTTTGAACTATTTTCAAAACAACACTTTGTACGCGTTCTTATAGAGACGAGAACCATTATAAAGACGTTTTCAAAATACATTCAAAACCCACACCACAAGCACATTTTCAAATAAAATAAAGTGATCTAGCAAGCAACCAAGAGCCCTTAGATAACTACGGATGAAAAGGGTGCTAATACCTTCCCTTTTCATAACCTACCCCCGAGCTCAAGAAATAATCTTGAAAGGTCTTTCCTGTTCTTTTCAACCTTTCCTTTTGGATAAAATAAAATTTAGTGGCGACTCTTGCTATCCGCAACAATTGCGATCAAATGCAAAACACCAAGTCAATTCTCCCACCATTTTACAGAACTGGCGACTCTGTTGGGGAAAACTTAAAAGTAGGGTTACCTTAGGGATAAATTAAATTTATTTGCTTTTCATTGTTTGATTTGTTTGCTTTATATTATGGTTCCTTATTTGGGTTTGTTTTGATCCTCTACTCGGATCTGGGGCACCTTTTTAGGTAAGTAGCAATAAGTTGTGGAAACTATGCAGGGTATACCGACATGGTCTGAGCAATAGCTATGTTAGTGTGACACATTTGTTGGTACCGGTATCCCTTGAGTATTCAAGGAGAATACGGGGCCGTTATATGGTGCCATGAAGCATTAACTGACTTTAGAACCTTTACTTAAACAAATTTGCCATTAGGAAGTAGTGAGGTAGCTGGTTTGGTGCAATCCGAAGTTGGTTGATACTCGATACTACGCTCATTGAGATCGGAGTTTCGGGATATTTCTGTCGCCAATAAAGAGGCTTGCACTGAAACAATTCTCGATGAAGAAAGATGAATGATATTGAGATTCCCTAAAACCCGTTTACTTTCTAGGACAGGTCGAACCAACTAAACTTCAACATGGTACTTACCTATAAACCTCATGCAAGCCTAAACCTAGGGACTTGTTTGATTTAACTTGTGCATATGCTTGTTCATAACATCATGACATCATACCATAGCATTTTAGACTAACCATTTCAAGGATTTTGAGATTTATCTTTGTTCTGTTTTGTAGGACATGACTCCCACTCGCAGCAACACAATCCAAGTCAACCTTGTACGAGTACCTTTTCAACTCAAAGAGTTAGCATCAAGGGTCCTTGAGAATCCTCCATTCACCAAAAGACATGGACGACTTCTCAACTTGGTTACCTCAAGCTTTGATGAAGATATGATGAAGGTGCTTTTCCAGTTCTTTGACCCTTTGCACCATTGCTTTACCTTCCCCGATTACCAGCTTGTACCTACTATGGAAGAATTCTCTCAACTTTTCGGAATTCTATTCTCAACCAACTGCCTTTCAACAATACTGAAAGAGACCCAAGCCCTGAAGAGGTTGCCTGGGCTCTACACTTGAAAAAAACATGACGTCACGACTAATTGGGAAACGAGAAATGGTGTCAAAGGGTTCCTAGCCAAGTTCTTGTTGGAAAAAGCTCAAGACTGTTGGAACACTCTGGATTTACAAGCTTTTGAATAAATTTTGGCTCTTCTCATCTATGGGATGGTACTATTTCCAAATCCTGACCAACTTATAGATGTGAATGCTTTCAAAATCTACTAATCTCACAATCCAGTACCTACTTTATTGGGAGATATCTTGCATTCTATCCACTCTAGCACCATGAAGAGAAGAGGAACCCTCATGTGTTGTACTCCTCTGTTGGCTAGATGGTTTGTTTCTCATCTCCCTCGATCCATTATGAAGAACGAGAAAGGCTTGAGATGATCCAATAGGCTAATGTCACTCAGACATTCGGATATCCACTGGTGTTCTTGATCCTTGGAGGACATTACTATCATCGACCATTGCGGGGAATTCCCTAATGTGTCTCTGCTTGGCGTTAGGGGGGGGGGTATCACTTATAACCCTTGCTTAGCTTTGCGACAGTTTGGGTACGCACAAAGAGATGGTCCACATGATGCGCTCAACCAAGGTGTGGTGTTCGACTACGAGAGCGATGATCAAGGCTACTGTCAGAGGTTTATACGAGCTTGGAGGATGGTAAACAAGGTGGATAGTAGGACATTGGGACACAAAAATTGCATTCCCCTTGAGCCTTATCTTAGGTGGGTACGAGATCGTGCTCAGAGTTTCACAATACCTTTCCCCTCCATCGTCCCTGTTATCATGGAGCTTGTTGTTGAAGGTAATGTCACGTATACTGTCCTGCATCCCAACGTGCCTACCTCTTTCAAAGACTTGCAAATGGATTGAATTCAGCTTAAGGAAGAACGAGACACTTTTGAAGCCCAATTCTACTCCAGTGAAAGAAAGTTCTGGAACTCACCAAGCAGCTTCATGAAGAACATAGTTTGAACACCTACATCGCGCCAAAGAGGAGGCGTCCAACCTTTTTGTCTTAGGAGTTTTTATTTTATTTCTTTCATTGTAAGCCCAAAGAGGCATGATGTACTCTAACTTGAATTTACTAATACAATGTGTGTTTCTTTTTTGTCTAAACAAATTTAAATCTCTAATTTCCTTGAAATCATTTGCATATGCATTTTCGTTCATCATAACACAAACATGTTTCTTACAACAGGTCTCCTTATCTTTCTACAGTTTATTTCAGTGACATGGATATTGAATAGACAATAAAGGATCTTCAAGCGCAGAACGCTCAATTCTAACAAATGTTCTTGCCTCTAGTTAAAGGACAAGAAGAATTGAAGGATCTGGTGATCAAAGATAAGAAGAAAAAGGCGAAGAAACCAGTCGATGTTTTGAATCTAGGAAGAAGGTTCAAAAGACCAGCCAGGCGAACTCTAGATTTCGCAACCTTGTCGGGTGAAGGAGATAATCAAGAAGGAAAAACAAGGAGGATGTTGTACCCCAAAATTTTACCTCTCATTTATCAAAATTTCTCACAAGATCTTCCATGAACCAAGTTTGCAGCATTGATACATCAATTTAGGTTTGGAATTGGCATAAGGGCAAAATGGTCAAAATGCACACTAAAAAGTCAAACTTTGACTTTTGGATCAAAATCAAGTTTCAAGAGTCACATTTCATCAAGACATGTTAGAATATGAAGTTGGTTCATCAAGAAAATCAAAAGTCAAGATTACTTTGGAAAAGTCAAAGCTCTAAACACTTAGAAATTTTTCTAAGTGTTAAGAAAATATGATAAGTTCAGAACTTCTGGCCAGGTTATCATCATGATGCAAGAGGATTCAGGAAGAACTTCTGACACGAGAGTTGTAGATATCAATAAGACCTAAAAAATTACAGAACAAAACTTCTCCTAGAAATGCTGGGATTTCAAGTTATAAATCTTTGAAGACACGTCCGTGAAACCAAAACTTTCAGTAAATTCTGAGCATTTCCATGTCAGAATTTGGTTAGAACTCCTGGGCTAATTTTCACGTAGGTGCAATCAGAGTTTGCAAAGATAATTCAAAGAGGGATTACTAAGCATGTTACAAGCTTTCTGAAAAGTCTGAGAACTTCTTCAGATCATGCTGGAGCAGGCTGATTCAAAGATCAGAAGTTGGACACTTGTTCTTAATTTAAGTTACATTTATGTTGAAATTCGGATCAAACTTCAAGCTAGGCTGCATAATCCCAGGTTGTAGGTCTTCTTTCTTGTTAAATCTCATCATTATTTAATGCTCACACCCACTTTTGAGTCTTTATCCCAATGTTTAAACCTTTATCCAAAAGATCTTCCCATGTTTGGCATGAAAGTACCATTGCTGTCCTTAGAAGGTAAACTTTTGTATAAAGTTTATATTGGGCCCATGATTTACTTTTGCTTCTGAGTGTACTTCTCCACAAATCATGCCTACAAACTCAGATTAGGCGCGGCTAAAGCTGCTAACCACTCTACTTTGCCTTGAAGCATTCTTGGCTAAACTTGCTTCAAAAACAAGTCAACGATCCATAACCCATGATGGTTGTACTCTTAACTTCTCCAAGATTCTAAATCTGTTGCCTATAAATTAACATCATTTGCAAACTGAAAAAAGGGGGAGATTTTTGAAAAAAATCCTTGAAACCTTGCTGAAAATTCCAAGAACCTAAAATTGCAGCCTAAACATAAAACCTGCTAATTTCTGGTTTTTGCACCCAAGCTCTAATTTTCCTTGTTCATTTCTTGGCCAAATCACCAATACAGTTTCTGATATACACTTAGAAGCCATCCCAACTTCTGTTTTCAGACTGTAACACAGTCTCCACCAATCTCCATTTCAAAAATCAAAACCTTGCTTCTTGGTTGCTCCAGAACATTCCAACCATCCATAACTCAAGTTGAGGGTTGCTTTAGCTTTCTGAGAACATGAGAAAGTTGATCAGAACTTCACAGCAGTCAGAACCAGGCTCTAGTTCACAGAAAAATTTGCAGCTGCAAGGTATGTTTCTTCTGATTTTTATCTCATTACTTAGGCATTATTAGGCTTGCATTTTCAAATATACAATGTAGATATCATGGCTCTAATTCTGTACATATTTACAGATTTCTTTTATGTGGCCTAAGTAGAGAGAATTTCACATTAGTACTTCTTGAGCAATTTAGGGTTCAAAATTAGGATTAGCAAAATTCATGCTTGCTGCTGGTTTACAGTTTTGATGCTTTGTATTTCTGAAACCATGATAAAATTTTCCATAATTGCTATGTTGTTAGTTTCCATTTTTGTTGAGAAATGACTAAGTTTCAGATACTCTGGTTGGCATGGAGAAAGAGATGAAGTTCATCATCAGAACTTACATTGTGATACATGTTTATGTTTTTGCTTCTAATACCGGATGTACAGCCACCCCAGTGGTAGAAAGCGCGCACATAAGACATTAGTGTTAAGGGTACTAGGTTCTAGCCCCATGTGATACGGTGACAGAACCGACTGTTTGATGCTGGTTTGTATTTTTCATTTTGTGTTCATAAAATTTCGCGGTAAGCAAGTGTCGCCACCGACTTTTATTTCATCCAATCGGAAAGGAAAGAAGTACAGAAGGGCAACCACTAAGACACCCTATGCTTAATGATCATTTACGGAAGGCAACCGAAGTGAGAGTATACCCTAAGAGTGATATGTGCAAGTGATTTGTTTTCAGTTATTTATCTTTGCACCTTAGGGTTTTCTAACCGTATTAATTTTTCATGCATTCTTGTCATACAATCCTATTAACATACATCTAGACAGTTAAATATTTGCGGGAATTAAAAAAATGAGAGAAAGTAAATCTAAGCTATTACAAGGCTTCGGGGAGGGGGATTAATTACATAGCCAAAAACCCGGGAAAAACGATAAGTAAAAGCCCTAAATTAACTATTACAAACCAGTGAGCAGTTACAAAAATATTGGCAAAAATAAATAACACGCGCGTGATAAATCAAATACGAGACAATTAGGGTTTTGACCCTTGACTAAACCTAATTGCGATTGATTAAAAAAATATTTTTGTCATGTTTTGTTATTTAAGAAAATAAAGAAATCTTTAAATTAAAAAGAAAATCCTAATTCTAATTAATTTTAAATTAAGAAAAATAAATAAATTTATTTTAAAAAAACTTATTTTTGTGTTTTTTATTTATTTGAGAAAAAAATAAAAGAATCAAATCAAGAGTTTAACCTAATTCGCTAATTAGTTTTAATTATATATAAAAAAAAGTTAAAATTCCCCTAAGTTAAACTAAATTAAATTAATTAATTTTGATAATAAAAAAAAGTCTAATTCTAATTTTTGATTTTTTTGATTTTATGATTTTTTATGAAAAAAACAATTAATTTGTTAACTAAAATGATTAAAAGAAAAATTAGAAGAATTAAAGAAAATCAAAAGAAATAAGAAAAAGAGTAATGAGCCTGATAGCAATGCTGAAGAGGGGGTGTGTTGTTGAAATTCTTGGCCCAAACAAATCCAAGCCCTTTTGACTTCGTTGGATCTGGTGTGTATGTTGACTTGAGGAGCATGGTAGGCCTCCAAGGATGGCACGTTGGATCTGGGCTAGAGATGTGTTTAATGGACAGATGTTGATGGCATATGGTGGACATCCTGATAAGCAGCACACATAATCATATGAAGCAAAATTATATGAAACATATATTGGGACCTGGGGATTGAACCCAGACCCTTATGCACGTTTCCAGTACCATGTTGCCAACTGAGCTGCTTTGCTTGTTTGTACATATAATAGAAATAAACAATATAATCAAATCACATGGTGTAATAAAAAAAAGCGCGAAAATTCAAATGGGCGAGTCACATGTTGCCATGCGAGCTTTTCTTCCCTGGACCGTCGTTTTAGCCAACGACACTTTTACCTACGGTTTCTTTGCTGTACCTACAAACCTGTGCATCTCAAAAATTTCATATGCTCAAGATAAATGACAATGGCTGGTACCAATTAACTCGTCTCATCCTCAGGAGTATCATGGTACCAGAATCCAGGCTTAATTTTGCCTATACTGCAAAGCCTAAAACAAGCCAAGAAACCCTAACAATGGCGCATCATGATTCCTGTACTATAAATGTAATTAAGTGGTTCCAATAGCTTGCAAACTCAATGATGAGCAACAATATATAATCAAAATGTGCATATGATGAGTAAATCAATGAAATCGAAAACGAGTTTTTAGGCAAACCATGTGACTACTATGCGCGGATTCTGGACCTGAGGCGGCTTGCAATTGATTGGGATACGTTCCTGGGATGTCCAGCAATCTGTTGGCAATTTTAGAATGGCTTGGATTGGACTCTAGGATGGAAATTGAATCACCACTTTTCTTTGAAATTTTCAATTTTTGTTCTTGACTATGCACGACCTCTAACCCTTGTTCTTGCTTTGGATACATTCAATATATATCATAGAATGCATTAGGGTTGTAAAACTGATCACATCTTTGGAAGTTTTCAAGATTTGATTTGATTTTCATGGCACATGTAAACTTGCTATATTGAGCTAAATTATTCCTTTCTTGTCCCAATCAGCCTTGATTCGAATTGATCATGATATCCTTGCATTATTTGATTGAGATCCTATCCAAAAATCAGATCACAACATATCTTTTTCATTATTCATCAGTTATTTGATTTAATTGAAATTTTAATTAACAAAAAATCAAAATAAATTGAATAGTGAAGAAAATAACACAAGGTTGGATATTTGGGTCTTGGAACATATTATAAGTGAGGTGCAAGCATAAAAAGTTGGGGCCATTTAGCAAAAAATGTAAATTTGAGCACATTTGTCTTTTGGCAATTTTGCAAAAATGGTCAACTTGGACAATGTATAACTCTATCAATTTTGACCCTAGAGAGGTGTTCTGTGACTTTTTAGAAAGATTAGGATGTCTTCTAAGCAACCCTTTTGGTCTCATCTCAATTGAGTCTTCCATGTTCATGTATGAAGCTTTAACCCAAAAGGTGTTTTTGTTGACTTTTCAATGGACCTATAATGTCAAAGTTCATGTCTTTTTGTGAGTGCATATTTTGAACTTGGGAGCTGAAGATGATTTGTAGGGAATTGTATCCTCTTCAAAATGAGCTTTGGATGGGTCATTTCTGATAAAGTATAAGAAATTTATGCTTGGTCAAAGTTGAGTTGACTTTTCCTGAAAAACCCTAATTTAGCAACTTTTGGGTTTTGATGAATTGTGAGTAATCCTTGAGGAAACATGATCAACCCTTGATCAAATGATGGACAATACTTCAAAATTATGATGTTGACCAAAAATCTTGAAGTTTGACTGTATGTGGGCCACAATTGACTTTTGACCTAGTACAATTGATTTTTAGGCATTTGAGCAATTGACTGAGCAAACTTCCTCTGCACGGCTTGAAACTTGAAATGGATGATCTTGAGAACATATTAGGACAATGGTGAGCATTTGGGTCCTTCGTGGTCCATACATCTTGATGAAAATGGAAACCCTAATTTGAGGTATACTGCCTTAGGAGAGAGTTTGTTTGGTCAACTCTTGGACTTCCTTGAGCAATTTGGGGACCTCACTTGCCATGTATTGAGAAATAAGGGTGGGCAAATTTTGGGGTACAACAGCTTCCCCTGTTAAATCTTCTTAAACCTGAGGATATAGATTAGCTCGTCTGCCTTTCGTGATCCGAAGGTGGAAGATGATTGAACACTAGAGTGCCCAGAAATTTGCACTCGCATGAAGTGATACTTGACTTGTGATATCGGGAATGGGCTTATAGATGCCATTTAGAGGTTGATAGAGAATTTTCGGAGATGGTATTAAAGATTTCATCTGAAGAAGTGTCGATCGCATAAGAGATTCCTTCGCGAGAACTCGTATACCTGTTATTGAGGAGGACTTCGCTGGGGAATGCTAGTCTCTACCGGGGAATAACTTCGGTTTTGGAAGCAGAAGTGAAATAAGTATATGGTCGAGGTATATGCTGCATCGCGACTTTCTGGGGAAATGTGAAATCAATTGTGTTTGATCGGGTCCCGGTCTTACAATATTATGGACTACTATCTGGGGATAAGAGAGGCAGAACCCGGATAGTAAGGTTATGAGAAGGAACCTGGATAGTAGGGTTACTTTGATATGAAAGCCTGGATAGTATGGATGTGAGAAGGAACCTGGATGGTAGGGTTACTTCAATATAAAATCCTGGATAGTAGGGCTGTGAGAAGGAACCTGGATAGTAGGGTTACTTCGATATGAAAGCCAGGATAGTAGGGTTGCGAGAAGGAACCTGGATAGTAGGGTTACTTCGATATGAAAGCCTGGATAGTAGGGCTGTGAGAAGGAACCTAGATAGTTGGGTTACTTCGATATGAAAAGCCTGGATAGTAGGGCTTGATAAGGAACCTGTATAGTAGGGTTACTTCAATATGAAAGCCTGGATAGTAGGGTTGTGAGAAGGAACCTGGATAGTAGGGTTACTTCGACATGAAAACCTGGATAGTAGGTATGTGAGAAGGAACCTGGATAGTAGGGTTACTTTGATATGAGAGCCTGGATAGTAGGGCTGCAAGAAGGAACCTGGATAGTAGGGTTACTTCGATATGAAAGCCTGGATAGTAGGGCTGTGAGAAGGAACCTGGATAGTAGGGTTACTTCGATATGAAAGCCTGGATAGTAGGGCTGCGAGAAGGAACCTGGATAGTAGGGTTACTTCGGTATAAAAGCATGGATAATAGGGTTGTGAGAAGGAACCTGGATAATAGGGTTACTTCGGTATGAAATCCAGGATAGTAGGGTTGTGAGAAGGAACCTGGATAGTAGGGCTGTGAGAAGGAACCTGGATAGTAGGGTTACTTCGATATGAGAGCCTGGATAGTATTGCTGCTTTGGAATGAGTTTGGGTGAAACTGCAAAGGGAACCTAGGTAAGGTTGCTTTTGTCGCACTGATGATTACCCTATTTAACTTCGAGTGTTGATCATGGATCTACTGGAAATTGTTGATAATAATTGTCTTTCCTGAAAGAAATACAGGGTTAGTTATGTGCGATGCATGAGATGCATTGTGATGAGGTTCTCAAAATAACTGAGATTGTGTTATATGTAATGTATGCACATGTCATGATGTATGAACATGAAATGCTGATGTAATAATCTGAGTCCGGGAAAATAAATCCCTGACTGCTGTTTGGAGAGTATGAGGAATGGTATTCCTGACCGCTGTAAAAAACCATAGTTTCTCTACTTCTGTTTGGGATGGCGAACAAAAAATGTCTATGCTGGGGATTTTCCCCTCGGCTGGCGAATATTCTGACGAAGAGACCCTATCTGAGGATAACTCTGTGGGGAATAACTCTGTCGGAGAGGATATACTCTGTTGATAGATTTGCTGACTTGGAGAAATAACTCAGCTAGGGATGAATTTCCGTTGCTGGTGATAATGAATTTTGTTGGAGATTGAATTTCTTCCTGTGAGAGAAATAAACTCTGCTTGGGGAAAAATTTACTGACTCACTCGCGATTGTGAACCTCAGCTTGGGAGAGTTATGTCCTGTTTGGAAAAACTAACACCACTGCCTTTGGACACTTTTTACTCTGTGGGGAGTGTATGTACCACTGCTCATGTTCTCAAGCTGGCTCTATCCCGGTACCTGGAGGGCAGAGTAACTGCAAGGTTTGGGACACTTCTTGTTTGTCCCTGTTCCTGGAATTACGAGTAATCGTCTTTGTTTCTTGTGTAAATATTTATGAGTAGCAATCATTTTTAAATGCATATATAAAAAATAAATCATTGGACGTTCTTGCAAAACAAAACAGAAAAAGGAAAAAAAATTGAAATTTCTTGTGAAAATGAATTGTATTGCTTTTTGAAGTTGGCCTGTAATAGGCATTTTGTACAAAGAGACTGACGTCCTAGTAAGAGAACGCCGCCGAAAGACAGAAATTATATAATTTGTATAAAAGAAAGAAAAAACAGCTATGTGAAACAATCCCATTGGGTTCCAACTCTGCTATTTCCTTTATATCTTCAAGCGTCTCATCACTTTGCTACTTGGCCGAAGGTGGATCAGATTGATTGGCGCCGTCTGAGCTTGATAGTCGATATCGAAGTCTGGTTGCAAGATGATCCAATGAGACATAGTGTTACGCTTCGATCCCTAATTTTTGCCTGGACCGCCCTTTCGAGTTTTCAGTCCACCGGGATACCCTTTTTTGCCCAAGTCGCCTTTTCAGGTTTTTAACTTGCCGGGTGTACAGTTTTTTTTCATTTTCATCCCTTACTTTTTCTTGAACCCTTTTGGTTCGCCGGGAAGCCCTTATTTTTTCCTAGGCCAGTCAATCTAGCGGGTCTTTGATTATGCGTAGTATCTTTTCACTATGTCTACATTGACGGGGTGAGGAAGGTCGTCACCATCCATGGTGGTTAGAATCATAGCTCCTCTCGAGAAAATGTTCTTAACCACAAATGGACCTTCATATGTGGGGGTCCATTTTCCCCTGGGATCACCTTGCGGTAGCATGATGCGTTTGATCACTAGATCCCCGACTTGATATTCTTGACGTCTGACTTTCTTGTTAAAAGCCTTGATCATTAACTTTTGATACGTCTGACCATGACAGATAGCTGTAAGTACTTTTCATCGATTAGATTCAGATGATCAAGTCGGGTTTGGATCCAGTCGTCTTCGTTCAAACCCGCATCCTTCATAATCTTGAGAGAGGGTATCTGGACTTCGATGGGTAGGACTGCCTCCATGCCATACACCAAAGAGTAGGGTGTTGCCCCTGTCGATATCTGTGCTGAGGTACGATACCCATGAAGAGCGAACGGTAACATCTCATGCTAGTCTTTATATGTCACTGTCATCTTCTGTACAATCTTCTTGATGTTCTTGTTAGCTGTTTCAACAGCCCCATTCATCTTCGGCCGGTAGGGAGAAGAGTTATGATGTTGTATCTTGAACTGTCTATAGAGCTCGATGATCATCGTGTTATTGAGATTCGTACCATTGTCAGTAATAATCTTCTCTATTACACCATATCGATAAATCAGATTGTGTCAGATAAACCGCGCCACAACGTTCTTGGTTACTGTAGCAAAGGAAGCTGCCTCAACCCACTTTGTAAAATAATCAATTTCTACCAGAATGAAACGATGCCCGTTAGATGCAGTAGGTCTGATCTTGCCGATTATGTCGATTCCCCACATTGCAAAGGGCCAAGGAGCTGTCAAAACATTCAGGGGAACCAGAGGTACATGCACCTTATCAGTATAGATTTGGCACTTATGACAGGTTCGAGAATGCTGATAACAATCGGCTTCCATAGTGGACCAGTAATATCCCACTCGTAGGATTTTCTTCGCCATGGTGTGTCCACTAGAATGGGTTCCGAAGGTACCTTCATGTAACTCTGCCATGATTCTTTCTGCCTCGCTCTTGTTCACACATCACAGTAAGGTTGAATCATGGTTACGCTTATAGAGGATTCCATTACTAATGAAGAACTTCGCAACGAACCTTCTCAAAAACTTCTTATCATTAACAGATTCCCCCTCAGGATATTCTTGAGCCTTAAGATACCTCTTTACCTCGTGAAACCAGGGTTTATCTGCTACCTCTCCAGTCTCAATGTCACAACAATGTGCAGGTTTGTCCAAACTTTCAATGGTAATCTGGGGAGCTTCATTGTCCCACCTGACTTTGAACATAGAAGACATGGTAGCTAGCGCGCCCGCTAACTGGTTCTCCACTTGTGGGAAATGTTCAAAGGTTATCTCTTTAAAGTGTGGGAGAAATGTCAGTACATACTCTTTGTAAGGAATAAGATTCGGGTGCTTCGTATCCCACTCGCCTTTGATCTGAATTATCACCAGAGCGGAATCCCCGAATACACTTAAGAACTTAATCCTCAGGTCAATAGCAGCTCGAACACCCATGATACACGCTTCATACTCCGCCATATTGTTGGTGCAGTTAAAACATAATCGGGCGGTGAATGGAGTATGACAGCCCTCAGGAGATATAATTACAGCGCCAATGCCATTACCCAACGCGTTCGAGGCTCTATCAAAATACATAGACCATCGGGATCCCTCCTCGGGTCCTTCATCTGGTCCAAGTTCTTCGCAGTCAGTTACTAACATGATATTCTCATCCGGGAACTCGAAATTCATGGACTGGTAGTCATCCACGGCCTAATGCGCCAAATGATCCACCAATACACTCCCTTTGATTGCTTTTTGGGTTGTGTATTGGATGTCGTACTCGGTTAAGATCATCTGCCATCTTGCTATCCTTCCGGAGAGAGCGGGCTTCTCGAAAATATACTTGATCGAATCCATTTTTGATATCAAAAAGGTAGTGTGAGTCAGCATATACTGTCTCAATCAGCGAGCAGCCCATGCCAAAGCGCAACCAGTTTTCTCGAGCAATGAGTATCGGGTCTCACAGTCGGTAAACTTTTTGCTAAGGTAATAAATGGCGTGCTCTTTTCGACCAGACTCGTCATGCTGCCCTAGCACACACCCCATTGAATTTTCTAGCACTGTCAGGTATAATATCAAAGGTCTTCCTTCAACTAGAGGCATCAGGAAAGCGGTATGGCATTCGTCATTCCACTTTACCACTTGATCTTTCTTCAGCAGCTTAAAGATTGGCTCACAAGTAGCAGTCAGATGTGAAATGAACCTGGCGATGTGATTTAGACGTCCCAAGAAACCTCTAACTTCTTTTTCCATGCGGGGAGCCGAAATTTCTTGTATGGCTTTTACCTTTGCAGGATCTACCTGAATACCTTTATCACTAACGAAGAAACCCAAAAGCTTCCCAGACCTTACCCCGAAGGTACACTTGTTCGGATTCAACCTCAGCTTGTACGTCTTCAACCTGTCAAATAGTTTCTGGAGATGATCAAGGTGCTCTTCCTCAGTCTGGGACCTGGCTATCATGTCATCAACATAAACCTCAATCTCGTGGTGAATCATATCGTGGAACAAAGTGACCATGGCGCGCTGATAAGTTGCCCCAACATTCTTCAACCCAAAAGGCATTACCTTGTAACAAAAGGTGCCCCACTGTATAACGAAGGTTGTCTTCTCCATGTCTTCGGGAGCCATCTTGATCTGGTTGTAGAAAGAGAAACCATCCATGAAGGATAAGATCTTGTGTTGCACGGTGTTGTCGACTAGAACATGAATGTGAGGAAGTGGGAAGTCATCCTCGGGGCTTGCCCTGTTCAGATCTCTGTAGTCCACACACATCCGTACCTTACCGTCCTTCTTAGGTACCGGAACGACGTTGGCAACCCACTGCGGATAAGAAGTAACAGCTAAGAATCCTGCGTCGAACTGTTTCATAACCTCTGCCTTGATTTTCTCTAACATTTCAGAGCGCATACGGTGGACCTTCTGCTTTACCGAAGAGCAGTCTTCTCTAGTCGGTAGGCGATGTACCATAATATCAGTGTCCAACCCAGGCATGTCTTTATAGGACCAGGCGAAGATCTCGAGATAGTCGTGTAGCATTTGTATTAACCGTTGTTTGACACTAGGCTCCAAATTCGCATCTATCTTAACCTCTTTCCTGTCTTCTTCTGTACCCAAATTCACTGACTCAACTGGATCTTCATGAGGCTGTATGGCCATTTCTTCCTGCCATAATAGTCTAGCAAGTTCTCCAGGCACCTCACAATCATCCTCACCTTCGTCCTCAGCTTGGTTGATCGGATTTTTGAAGTCATAACTGGCAGTAGCATAGCTGTTATCATCGGGATCCAGAGTGGATATGGATCTGCAGTATGATACGTGAGTGTGTGTAAGAGAATAGCTGTTTTGATAAAGTGAGAAACAGAAAAGAAAAACAAGGAGCGCAAAATTTGTATGCAAGAAACGTCAAATGCTTTATTAATGATATATGAAATGATAAATAATAGCCCTCACAAGCAAAGCCAAGGTGCCTCGGGCAAGGCACCGGGCCGTAAAGTTTTAAACTTGTTTATTACAAATCTTAAAACAAAATTCAATTACTGCGGAATAAAATTAACAGGTATGAAGTCCTTCGCCGTCCAGTTATTCGGTACACCATTGGTTGTTGGGTAGATCCAGCTGTCAATGTTTAAGTCTACTTCACTGTCTTCAATTGCATTAATTCCCTGATTGCTGATGTGTAGGGGAGGTCTTCCAGCCCGAGAGCGTCTGACAGCCCTTTGAGCCCCTATAGTAAAGCCCAAACCAAATTTGTCAGTTTTGTGAGTGAAATCAGGGAGCTGACCCCAATTGGTACACCCACCTTCTTCGACCACAGCCCTGGCGTCCTTGAGAGAAACCATCTTCAACGGAGGTTTGTTGGTAGTAACTTCAGTTGATGCCGAGAACTGAGGGACCTCTTCGAAATTCTGATAAGGAGTTTCTATGAATTCCCCGTCTGTCACCACGTAGCGGAAGGAATTGAGATGACTCACCATATACTCTTCTTTACCTCGCACTATGATAATTTTCCCCTTCACTGGGTACTTCAGCATTTGATGGAGTGTGGAAGTAACTGCCCCAGCCCTATCGATCCAAGGATGACCCAGCAAGAAAGAATATGATGGCTTGATATCCATTACGTAGAAGGTGGACCAAAAAGTCTGAGAACCCACTTTAACAAGGATGTCCACCTCCGTGTGCACCATTCTTTTTTATCCGTCAAAAGCCCTTACCACAATGTTACTAGGCTTTAGAGTCAATCCCTCACAATCCAAACGGTCTAATGCTTTCTTCGGCAGAACATTCAGCGAAGACCCGGTATCTACCAACACATGCGCCATAGTGGTTCCCCTGCACTCAATCGAGACATGCAGAGCATCATTATGATTCCTCCCCTTAGGGGTCAGATCCGCATCTGAAAAACCCATCCCATCATCAGCAGTCAGGCTGGCCACACAATCTTTGAACTGATCTGCTGAAGTTTCCTGCGGCACATGCGCAGTTTTGAGGAATGCAATCAAAGCCTTCGCATGGGCTTCTGAAAACAACAACAAAGACAACATGGAGATCTTTGACGGGGTCTTCCCCAGCTGCTCGACCACATTGTAGTCGCTCTTCTTGATAATTTTCAGTATTTCCTCTATTTCTTGTTTAGAGGCTTCCACAATGATTTTCTTAGGTGCCTCCGTCCGGGAAGGCTCACCTATAACTTCCTTGCCCTGAGTCCCAGATGGCTCAGCAGCAGGGGTAATAACTGGAGTAGGAATAGGAGAAATGTCAAGAGTGCTGGTTGGAGCAGCAGTTGGAATAACAGTAGGCTTGATGATAGTCTTCGGGGAAATCTTGGGAGAGAAGACCCTTCCACTTTGGGTAACTTTACTAGTCCCGACAATATTACTGACATCAGTATCAACTTCATCATTCTTTAGATCTTGCTTAACACCATGATAATACACATCAGCACCATAATGCCATGGGACAACCTTATCTGAGGTGTACGGGATGGGACCAGGAACAATGATTATCAACAAAGCAATTCTTTGAACAAGTGTAACCCTAACAGGTCTTTTCGAGGAAACTTTTGAAGGATTGGCGGAAATGGTTATAATAGCGACGTCTTCAACAGGAACAACAGGGGTCATAGTCTTCTCGAACTAAATTTATTTATTATCCATTAGGCGCTGAACACCTGACTTCAACAAAAGGCAACCAGTAGGTATGATCGAGCACATGTGGCAACCTTCACCATAACCCGGAAATAAACCGACCAACAACAAATTCTTCTTAACAGTCATAAGAGGAGTAGAAATTTCTTCAACAGAGGTCACCAACAAATTGGTGTCAACAGCATTAACTCCATGACCATGTTTGGGCATGGGAGCAGTTATAACATTCGGCTTTTCTAGAGCATCAAACTCTATCTCCTTGGCTTCGAGCAAATCTTATACTTTGTTTCTCAAAGCCCAACAATCATTTGTGTCGTGGCCAGGACTCTCAGAATGGTAGGCGCACCGCGCGTTGGGATTGTATCTGGCAGAAGTAGTGTTTGGATTCTTGGGAGCCTCTCTCAAGGTTACCAAGCTGGATTTTAACAGATGATGCAGAACTTCACCCAAAGTCATGTTGATGCGGGTAAATTGTCGTTATGGTCTTTCCACCCTTTGTTGATTGTTGCATTATGGAGCAACCGCGGGTCTTGGTATCACTACAACATTTACCGTTTGACGATGTTCAGATCTGCTTTGGCCCCTCGGGCTATAGACTGCACTGGCCTCCTTCTTACCAGGAAAAGGTTTCTTTACCGAACTCGAAGAGGCATCCTTCTGTATTTTACCACTCCGAGTTCCAGCTTCTAATCTTTCTCCAGTTAAAACCAGCTTGGTGAAACCAGAGGATGAGATGCCGATTAAGTGATTGAAAAATGGACCAGACAACGTCCCTAGAAACATATGAACCAACTCCCTATCAGACAATGGGGGTTGGACTCTTCCAGTCAAGTTCTCCACTTCTGAGCATAATCTTTAAAATCTTCACCTGCACCCATGGACATACCCTGGAGCTGAGTATGAGTGGGAGCAAGGTCGGCATTATACTGATACTGCTTGTAGAAAGCAGCAACAAGATCTTCCCAGTTTCGGACACTGGCTCCCTCTAACTGGTAGAACCATTCAAGCTGAGTCCCTGACAGACTATCTTGAAAGAAATGCACCCACAAATTTCTATCAGCAGTGTGGGGTTGGATTTTCCTGACATACGAGCGGAGATGAAGTTTTGGACAGGACACTCCATCATACTTGGCAAAAACCGGAGCCTTGAACTTATGAGGGATGACCACTCCCGATACCAATCCCAATTCCCCGAAATCCAAACCAGGGATCTTCTGAACTTCCATAGCACTCAGCCGGTCTTCTAACTGCTTGTATCTATCCTCAGCAGGAGGATATTGCTCATCGTCGTAATCATTATCGTTGTCAGAAACTGTAGGACTAGGGTCCTTTTCCTTTTCTTGGTTCCCCCCGTCCTTGGATGAAGAGGTCAGATCAGTTTGATGCTTCAACCTTTCTCCGAACCTTCTGCCCATATTCAAAATACCGACCTTCTTCTCTTTCAGAATAAGGGTCTTCAGATCCTCTTACCCCTTAGCCAGACTTATGAACATCTGTTGGAACTGGGCGTTCTGCGCCTGAAGATCTTTGATGACTTGATCAGAAGACATTTCTGCTGAAATAAACAGCGAAGAAGATGAGAAACCTGTAGTGGTACCCGTAATGATGTGCATGATAATGGGATGTGCATGTAATGATTTCAAATACTTTGGGAGATTTAAATTTGCAAACAAAAAATAAACAAAACTTTATTAGCTTAAACTTTGAAGGTTTACAATGCCTTTAAGGCTTTACAAAATAACCAAATCTAAAACTAGAAATAGAACATCAAAAGTCCCATGGACGCTTTCTCTTTGTGCTGATATAGTCATTGATCACTCTTTCTTCCTCGAGCTACCTGGTGAGCTTTAAAACCTTCCTTTCTTGCTCATGGAACTGCTCCCGGTAAGTATCCCGCTCGTTCTTCAGCTGAATCCAAGACCTCTGTAACTCCCCAGGATCAGTGGGCATGTAAGGATAGAGAACCGTATAACGAATGCCTTCTTCATTAGTGGGCTCCACAATAACTGGTAATACGGCCTCATAAGGCATCATAAGCTTCTGGGCACGAGCTCAGACCCATTGGAGGTAAGGCTGCATAGGAAGGGAAGTCTCCGGTCCCAACTTTTTGGGGTCATATCTGTTTACCATGCCCCAAGCCCGTATGAACCTTCGGCGATGCTCCTTAACATCATCCTTATAGTTGAATACAATATCCTCGAGAAGTAACTCATGGGGACCATCTCTTTGAGCACGACCAAATTTTCGTAAGGCTAGACAAGGATTGTAAGTTATACCCCATCTGATACCAAGTAATGGGACATTAGGGTATCCCCCACAGCGGTCAATAACAGCAGTGTCTTCCATAGCTCTGGAACACTAAAGAATATTTGTATGAGCAAGTGAAATTATTATGTATGACCAACCCAAACCTTCTTCGTTCTTCAGCAGACTTAGGGAGGTGAGAAATAAACCACCTCGACAGCAACGACATGCAGCACATAAGGGTCCCTCTTCTCCTCATAGTACGAGTATGGAGAGCATGCAAGATATCTCCAAGCAAGGTAGGCACAGGGTTGCGAGAAAGGAAAATCTTGACAGCATTCACATCTACAAAGGAGTCCGGACTAGGGAAGAGAACTAAACCATAGATAAGAAGAGCCAAGACATCTTCAAAAGCCTGAAAATCCAAATCATCCCAAATCCGCTTCGAGTTTCCTAATTGGATACCAAATCGGCCCATTTTAAATGTAAAGCTGAGGCAATGTCTTTTGGCCTAGGAACTTCTTCCATACCTGTGAAGGGTACCTGTTCAAGAATGGATATGCTCAATAGAAGAGAGAATTCTTCCAAGGTGGGCACCGGCTGGTAATCTGGAAAGGTGGAGCAGTGATGCTTGGGATCGAAGAACTGAAATAGTACGCTCATCATCTGTTCATCAAGGTTTGAAGTAACCAAGCTGAGAAGTTGACCGTGTCTCTTATTGAAAGTAGAAGTTTCAGAAACTCTTGATGCTAGCTCTTCAAGTTGAGCAGGTATCTGCACAAAGTTGATTCGGATGGTATTTCTACGCACGGAAGCCATGATCTGCAAAATAGAACAAAGATAAACTCCCTTGGTCTTTGAAATGGTTAGTGTAATGAAACATGAATGCCATATTATGATACATGATGTCATGATAAACCACAGGTATAGCAAACACAAGTATTGCAAACACAGTCAAATCACACAAAGCCCTTAGGTTTAAGGCTTGCATGAGGTCAAAGGTAATACCCTCTTAAAGTTAAGTTGGTTTCAAACCTGTCCTAGAAAAGTAACCGGGTTCTAAAGGATCTCAATATCACTGACCATCCTCCATCGGTCATGGTTTCAGCTCACGCAATCTTTTCTTGCGGCCGAAATTATTCCGAGAGTATGGTCTCAATGAGTGTAGCATCGAGTATCAACCAGTTCTCAGCTCTACACCGAGGCTGTCTATCTCACTACTTACTAATGGCCAAGTTGGGCGATTAAAGGTTTTAAGGTCAGTTGATGCTTAAAGACACCACGCGGTGGCACCATATTCTCCTTGTTTCTCCACAAGGGATACCGATACCAACCAAAGTGCCACATCAACGTAGCTACTTCTTCAACCGTATCGGCCTACACCATACAGTTCCCTCACAGTCTATTGCTACTTACCTAAAAGGTATTCCCCAGATCCAGGTGTAGGATCTATAGTAACCCCAAACAAAACCCTCAAAAATAAAGCAAACAAATCAATCAAGAGAAGTGTTGTACCCCAAAATTTGCCCTCCTCTTTTTTTTTTCACAAGAAATCACAGCTTCGGGCTTTTCCTGATTTTTCAAATTGGCGTAAGAATCAGTCAAACAGACTTTTCTTATCAGTCAGACAAAATTAGGGGTTTTCATTGATTTTAAACCAGTTCAAGCAGATTGCTAAGGTTTGGTTGAGTTGGCTCAGGTTTTGATCAGGCGAACGCTTCTTTGGCGTTTAATCAAGAATCAGGGTTTGTGCGCATATTTTTTAGAAAGGATTAATTCTACAGTGCTTTTCAATTTACTCTGGATGACGAGCTGAGGCATTTGATTTGAGTTTGCAATGTGCATTAATCAGTGAAAAAAGGACATGTGGACGTTTGTTGTTTAGCTGTGCAATGCTATGATTATTCGGAACTCCGGACGTTTATTGATCATTTATTATTCTGAGTTAAAATAGTTGGGATTTATTACCAGTTATCATAATTTTAAGAATTATAAATAATTAAATAAACAATTGAAGAAGAAAAAGAATTAACTGACAAAAGTGGATTTTATTCATCTTTAATTATTTGTTACAATTATTATTTGTACACTGTAAATTTATTTACAGATGTTTACATTAATAATGTTACAATAATTAAAAGTAAAATAAAGCTATCCTAATTTCCTAAATCTTCATTCTTCTACTGATGCTCTTTTGCTCCATTGATTTTTATCTACAAAACAAAGAAAAAGAAAAAGTCAAAAGCAGATGAAATAAAATTAAGAGCAGACAGTTAATTCAAAAGTCATCATTAAAAGCGACTGGCCGGAATCAGTTTGCCCTCTCTTCAAATCACAAGATTTCTCTTGGTTCACAAAGAAGGATAGAAGCATGCTTGCAATTAAAGTATGAAATGCACAAATTTACAAATTGCACAAATTCAAAGTTTGTCAAACATACTGCATAAATCCAAAAATTGTCAACCAAAGTTTCCAAACAGCATGTACAACTATGAAGTCCAAACTGAATTGCCTAACCAAACCAAAAAGGCAAACTGAAAGTCACAAGTCCAAACTGGACAGCAAGCTGTCCAAAACTGTCAAAGGTACAAGAGATATCAAAGATTATCAAAAGGGCTGTCAAAGAAGTACACAAAGTATGCAGGAAAGCAGGAAATATGCAGAGTAAACCAACAATGCAAGCAAGATCCAAATTCATCATTTTTAGGCCAGTACTTTTTCAGCATAAGACAAATTTAACCAATATTAAATGCTTTAATCTGTGTGGAGAGAGAAAAAGAGAAAAAAGAAGAAGGCTTACAGCAGGCTTAGGCTTGAAGAAAAATATATAAAACAAACAGTCAACACAGATGGGAAAGGGGGGGCAGAAATAACACAAACCAAAATACCACAAGCTTCAAACACAAAAGCCAAAAGCTCTCAAACTGTATCAAGAAGACAGTCTTGCCTCCAACACAAACAAACAACCAAAACCTGTTTCAACACAAGCTCAAAACCAGAACCCTGTAATAAGGCCATCCTGCACAAATCTGTAAACTTAAAACAAAACAGGCCAAGCCTCAAAGCTTCAAGCCTACAACCTGCTTCTCACCAAAAGCCATACACCAGAAGCCCTTTCAAAAAACCACAAACCTGTGTATAAACCATAACCTGTTTCTAACCAGAAGCCTAAAACATCAAACCCCTGCTAACCTGCATAAGCCTTTGTCCTAAACCAGCATAAGCCTTGGTCCTAGACCAACATCAAACCAAAAGCCATACACCAGAAACCTGTACAGAAGCCTAAACCTATTTCAAAGCATCAAAGCCATCAACGAACCTGCCAGTCTGTAACACAAGCCTAAGCCACAAACTGAGGCCTAGAACTCTAAGCCTCTAAACAACAAACAGAACCCTCAAGCCCTGTAAAATCCAGAACCAACACATAACAAAAGTCCAAGCCTAACTTGCATCATCAAGCATATCAGAAGCACACAAGCATTCGAGGCAACTCAGATTCAACTGAAACAACAAAGCCCTCAGAAGGTTTTCATCACAGGGCTAGTGCATAAATGTCAAAGACATCAAAATCATCAAGGCCATCACTCAGAAGCAAATAGGAAGCAAGCATACATAAGCGAAGCAAGCAATCAAAGGTAACAGAAACAGGCAACCAGAAGATGAAAGGGATATACAAAGGTTTTCCGACGTTTCATCATTAAACCTAAAAAAGCAAAGACAATGAATACCAGGTTTTCCAGCAAAGCAAGCTAGTTCACAGTGCATCACGTCCTCGTCCTTGGCCGCCTGAAGCACATACGATCCTCTCCTCCTCCGTCTCCAAAGGTCAAAGGTAGTATTTCTTCTCCCACTTTTCATGCATCTCAAATAGCAAACAATAAAAATATAAAATCAGAACACGAAATCAAAACATGCAAAGGGAACTAATGAAAACCTTAAGACATAGAAACGAGAAATCAGACCTTGTAAACATTGCCTGAGTGGTCCACAGAGGGAGAAGGAGGGATGATGGCGCCTGGTGGCCCTGGGCGAAGGATGTTGTTCAGAAGCTTGGCATGAGAACGAACGAAGAGGAGAAGACAGCGAAGAAGACGGCGCCATTCTCAGCTATGCTGTAACCCTTATTTCCCAAAATGAAACAAGACAACTAGAACCCTAAACAAAACAAATGTGTCAAACGTTGGGCCTTGCCCCATTCACTGCCTAAGCCCATACATTACACGCCTCACCCCTCTTTTTGGCTTTGACTTCCCCTTTTGTTTGGGCCAAATCAGTGCACCAGGCCCATTCAAACTCTTCTTTTCGTTTTTACAAATCACCCTTTTTTTCTTACTTTGCCATTTTTATACATAATCTACAATAATACTTTTTTTGTTTTGTTAAATAAAATAACACCTTTTTACAAAATATTATTAATTGTTACATTTTAGAAAATATACAAACATTAATTTTTCTTAAAACATTTCTTTTTCTTTTAATTAAAACTTTGTACATAAAAATACTAATTAAAATACATTAATATGTAAATACATAAAAAATACTTTTCTTTAACTTAAGGCATTTTCTTTTCTTTTATTAAAATCTTTTATTTGTACATAATCAACAAATATCTAAAAAACAAATAAATACTTAATAATACATTAAGTTAACATTCCACACTTGTAAATAAATCATACACTTACACAAATACATTGATACATGTACATTACTCTATTCTTATATATTGCTATACACTACATATTACATTTGCGATTGATTCGATTTGGTTGTAAATTTATTTGGACACTACTCTCCTAATAAGTCTCATCCCCATTTGTAAATATTTGTACCCCCACTCCAGGATACTTATTTGTAATAGCGTAGACTTTAAATTTCCGCAATTTATCGCTTTCAAATATACCATGGTTAGACCTAGGGTTTGTATGTAAATAAAATCAAACGCTAGATAACCTAATACAAGACAAATGCATGAAATCAATACACTATTCACACTTGCACCCCTAGGGTAATCCCGCTTGTTGCCTTCCAAAATGGGCCATGCTTGCACGTTGAGTTTCTTTTGCAAAATAAAAACGAATCAAATGATCATAGTCCCTCGATGACGCTTTCGAAAGTTGCCTACAAAATGATCATAGTCCCTTCAAGCAAAATTGCCAAAGACACTTGGCACCATTGCATTCATGGTCCATACAATGACTCACGCCTGTCCCGTTAACATCCTAACGCAAGATTGTCCACCAAATACAATGGTGGAACAATACTGTTAAAAGGGTTAAAACACGAGAAAAATCTTTGAGTACAATAGGGGTAGACAACTCTTAGTTACTTGATCAAGACTTGCAAAACACACTTGCCTACTTTTCAAAACCACATTCCACAAACACAAATTCAAAACAAACTTTTAAAAACATTTGAAACATCTTTTCAAAAAGACAAACACCTTTGCATATACTCAAACAAGAGTCATTTCAACGGTTGCCTAGACAAGGCCTCTCTTTTTCAAAACATTTTCAAAACACACACACACACACACACCACAATTTCAAGCAATTGAAAATCAAAGGCAAGTGATCTAAAACAAGTAACTAAGAGCCCATGGATAACCATGGATGAAAAGGGTGCTAATACCTTCCCTTTTCATAATCTACCCCCCGAACCCACGAAACATCTCAAAAGGTTTTTCCTGTGCTTTTTAACCTTTCCTTTAGGATAAAATAAAAAGTTGGTGGCGACTCTTGCTAAACCGAACAAGTGCAAATACAAACGCAAAACCTCAAGTCAGTTCTCCCACCGTATCACAGAACTGGCGACTCTGCTGGGGATAAAAGAATCTAAAAGTGGGGTTACCTTAGGGTTTAGATCACCTTTACATACTTGCTTTGATTACTTTACTTTTTGGGTCCTTGATTGGGTTTGATGTAAATCCTACACCCGGATTTGGGGCACCTTCTTAGGTAAATAGCAAAAAAAACTGTGAGGGAACTGTGCGGGGTATACCGACATGGTTGAAGCAGTAATCTATGTTAGTGTGACATATTTGTGAGTAACGGTAACCCTTGAGTTCAATCAAGGAGAGTACGGGGCCGCTGAGTGATGTCGTGAAGCACTAACGAACTCTTAGAACCTTAATTGACCATCCTAGCCTTTTTAGGGGTAGTGAGATGACCGACTTTGGTGCAGTCCGAAGTTGGTAGATACTCGATACTACACTCATTGAGGGTTGTTTTCTTGGAATATTTTGGTCGCCAGTTAAGTGGCTAAACCAAAACAATGAACACAGAAAACAATCCAATGATATTGAGCTCCTTAGAACCCGGTTTCTATTTTAGGACAAGATGAGCCAACTAACTTCAAGAGGGTACTTACCTACAAACCCCATGCAAGCCTAAAACTAAGGACTTGTTTGCTTTGTGTGAATATGATTACCTGTATATACACTCACTTGCTTTTGCATACATGTACATAACATCATGACATCATACCATAGCATTTTTCAATAACCATTTCAAGGATCTCGAGGGTTCTTTTGATGCAGGGTTACGTTGAACCAGACGTCTACCAAAGGGCAAGATGTTTTCTCCTCTAAGAAAATGTCGTCAAAGATCAAGTGCAACAACTTGAATCAGGGGCTATGACCCACTTGACATGGTGAGCTTGATTCTCGTGGAAAGACATCCACCGGTGCAAAGTTCTCCAATCAAAGATCAAGTGCAACAACTTGAATCAGGGGCTATGACCCACTTGACATGGTGAGCTTGATTCTCGTGGAAAGACATCCACCGGTGCAAAGTTCTCCAATCAAAGATCGAAGTTCAACCTCTAACATTCTCTTGTGTTTACCCTAAGAGATCCTCGAAAACATTGCATATATATCATACATATCATTGCATAACAGGTTTCTCCCATGCAGGTTTTCTTATCTTCTTACTGTTTATTTCAGTAAGATGGATATGGAACAAACGGTGAAGGATCTCCAGGCTCAAAATGCTCAATTCCAACAAATGCTGCTGGCTATGGGTAATGGGCAAGAGGATCTGAAAGCTCTCCTTCTCAAAGACAAGGGGGTCAGTCTTGAAGAAGACCGCAATATGGGGATTGATGAAGCTGACTACTCCGAGGAACAATATCCTCCCGCTGATGACAAGTACAAACAGTTGGAGGATCGCCTCAATGCTATGGAGGTTCAACAAGTACTTGGCTTGGACTTAAGAGACTTGGGTTTAGTTCCTGGATTGGTCATTCTGCCAAAGTTCAAAGTCCCTACCTTTGCTCTGTACGATGGAGTTTCTTGCCCTAAGATGCATCTAATGTCTTATGTCCGCAAGATTCAACCATACGCAACTGATCCAAGGCTTTGGATCCATTTCTTCCAAGAAAGCCTGGTAGGGGCTCAACTCGAGTGGTTCTATCAATTGGAGAGTTCTCGCATCCATACCTGGGAGGATTTAGCTAGGGCTTTCTACAAACAATATCAGTACAATGCTGATCTTGCACCAACTCGTGTGCAACTGCAGAACATGACCATGGGTCCTGACGAGAGCTTCAAAGGATATGCCCAAAGGTGGAGAGATTTGGCTGGTAGGGTGCAACCTCCTTTAACTGATAGGGAGCTGATTGACATCTTCATGGGAACTTTGACAAGGCCTTTCTTCAATCACTTAATCGGAAGCTCCTCAGCTGGGTTCACCAAGCTGATACTGACCGGCGAAAGAGTCGAAGCTGGCATCAAGAGTGGAAAAATCCCAGGAACTACACCCTCGGATACTCAGATAATTCCCTACAACGGAAAGCAAGAGTCCAATGCTGTCAACAGTCAGAAGAGACGCCGTGACCAACATGCAGGGGCAGTCCTGATCTCTGGTTCTACGTCACGCCGACAACATCCAAAGGGAAATCAACGAAGGCTAGACGCGCCTAAAAGACAATACACTGAGATCAACATGTCATTAGCTCAGGCGCTACAACACATGTTGAAGAAAGGGCTGATTACATTAAAGGTTCCTCATCCGGACTCTAAGACTTCTTCTCCCAATTACAACCCGGATGCAAGATGTGCTTATCATTGTGATAGCCCGGGGCATGACACAAACATCTGTTGGGCTCTGAAGAACAAGGTCCAAGACATGATTGATGCCGAGGAGATCGAGTTTGACCCTCCAGAGACTCCAGCATGATCACTGCTCCTATGCCAGCTCATTGAGATTGTGTTTGTTTCATTTTGAATTTTCAAAGTTGTAATCTTTTGTTATTCAAACAATTGTCTTTTAATGTCAAACTCTGTTTCATTAATGCATTGCATATGTTTGTCTAGAATTCATCCATTCGTTTTCACTACTCTTATGCTTTCTTTATGATATTTGACTCTTGATAAAAAGCTGCAAGCCTTTAGAGGGAGGATGACGAAATAATACCGTAATCTCATACAGTATGCTTTTGAACAGACCTTGCTGATGATGTACAGACATTTCTTTCAATTCCCAAACACTGGAGTTATAAGGAAGATAATCCCTAGTCAACCCCTTCGAGCCAAAGAAGTAGGAGTTTTCTGTTCTAAACAATCAAAACCTTTGATATAAACCTGGGGCAGGGTAGTATCTCAGTTAATTCAAAAAGGTGCGCATTAAAGTCGCAAACTCTCAATTCGTAATACAACGAACGACATCAAAAAAAAATCAAAAGCATTCCTTTGGAATCAAAAGACAATGATGGTTCCCTATCACATAGGCAGTCAATCTCTCAAAAAAGAAAAAGCCCACTGAGCCAAAACCTGTAAAGGAGGCTTAAGAAAGCTGGGGCATCCCGCTGACTGTAATCTCAAAAACAGAAACAGTCAGGCAAAAGTTAGGGATAACAAATCAAAATCAAAATAAAGAGGTCATTACAAATCCTCAACAACATGAAAAATGTTGCAAAAGAAAAAAAGGAGATGATGACTGTCTCCCAATTTCAACTGGTGAACCATCACCCAAAAGTCGTTCCAAACTCGAATAGAGTGAGACGCACAATTAACTGAGCTTAGGGTTGAAGAACATCACGAAGAGCGGGTGGGTACAAATATACTTTGAGCCTTTATCCTTTGTTTCTTAAACCGTGAACCAAGCCACGTTACAACCCTTCAAAAGTCCTAATTGAAGCATGGGTTAGTTTGAAAGCATACTGTTACAAAAGGTATCCTGACTCCTGTAAGGCTTTGCTCTAAAATCTTGTGTTGATTTTGTCTTATAAAAAGTTTTCTGCTAAAAAACGCATTTTTCAAAACTTCGAGACAAACATAAACTTTGCATTGCTTGAATATCACTGTTTGCATTTGACTATTTGTTTGACAGCGAAGAAATTCATACAGCGAATGTTCCGATGAACGAAAACTCTCTCCGTGAGTAAAATCACTTCAAAATGGGTGACACTTCCATTGACCAATCTCCTATCAACAAGGGGACATGACATGTCACAATCCAGCACGCCTGGGGCAGTCCAGTCAAGGTTTCAACAGATCTTTCGAAGTTTAGTTAACCTGGGGCAGTCCAGTCAAGATTTCAAGAAATCTCTCAATTCGCAGAGTAATCTGATTCAAGACTCCTTCATCATCACTTGGGGAATTCGAATGTCAAAAGTGTTCAACAATTCCTTCATCACCTGCTGGAAGTTACAACCACCGACAGAATAGCGGACAATTGAAGCTCCTAAAAATCTGTTTCTCTCAAGCATGAAGATTCTCATCAACTCAGAAGATTGGTATACTCCCAATTTCTGACTCCCGACAGAATGAAGATTCTCATTCTCAAAGTGGAGTATTTCTTAAGTTCCAGATTAATACCTGTAGCAAGCCAGGAAAATATCTGTGGACGACTGATTGCGGATTAACACCTGTAACAAGCCAGGAAATTATCTACATGAAGAGATTGAAGATCAATACCTGTAACAAGCCAGGAAAACTATCTTTCTTTCTCAGGTCAGAGATCAACACCTGAAACTAGCCAGGACAGTATCTCCTTGACCAACATTTCTTAAGTTCCAGATCAACACCTGTAGCAAGCCAGGAAAATATCTGTGGACGATTGATTATGGATTAACACCTGTAACAAGCCAGGAAATTATCTACATGAAGAGATTGAAGATCAATACCTGTAACAAGCCAGGAAAACTATCTTTCTTTCTCAGGTTAGAGATCAACACCTGAAACAAGCCAGGACAATATCTGCTTGACCAACATTTCTTAAGTTCCAGATCAACACCTGTAGCAAGCCAGGAAAATATCTGTGGATAACTGATTATGGATTAACACCTGTAACAAGCCAGGAAATTATCTACACGGAGAGATTGAAGATCAATACCTAAAACAAGCCAGGAAAACTATCTTTCTTTCTCAGGTCAGAGATCAACACCTGAAACAAGCCAGGACAGTATCTCCTTGACCAACCTTTCTTAAGTTCCAGATTAATACCTGTAGCAAGCCAGGAAAATATCTGTGGACGACTGAATGTGGATTAACACCTGAAATAAGCCAGGAAATTATCTACATGAAGAGATTGAAGATCAATACCTGAAACAAGCCAGGGAACCATCTATCTTTCTCAGGTCAAAGATCAACACCTGAAACAAGCCAGGACAATATCTCCTTGACCAACCTGATCAATACCTGCAACGATCAAAAGATTCTCGACTTCCCCAGCCAGAGAGCCTTACAGAATCTAATTCTCCTCAGAGTCAAGATTCAAAATCCCCAGTGGAGCCAAAACTGTCAATCCCCAGCGGAGCTAAAACTTCCAACTATCAATCCCCAAGCAGAATGAAGACTCTCATTCTCAGCACCTCACAGAATATTCGAATATTCTCTAGTGAAGATCTCCTCCAGACAGGAATTCCCCAGTAGATTGGCATACAACCCAAGCTTCTGATTCCCCAACAGTGGTCCCAGGACTTCTCATTTTCAACGATCAAAATATTCTTGCCCTCCCCTGCAGCAGTCAGGAATTATTTTCCCCGGCAGCAGTCAAGATTCTTTTGTCTCCAGTCATCCAGGATTCATCTATCCTCAGCGAGGCGGCTCATCAGCTTACATACGCATTCATCACATTCATGTCATAAACATTGATATAACATACATTGCATCATGCATCATGACATTTCATACAACTAACTCTTTACCTTTTCAGGAAAGATCAGTCAACAGACAAAAATCATCATCTTCCGAGATTCATCCAGAAATAGTTCAAATATGACCCAGACACGGCGACATTTTGATACTTATTCCAGATTCATCCAGATGCAGTTTTTCACGGACTCGTCATCAGGAAACCCTAATTCTAATTTTTGATTTTTTTGATTTTATGATTTTTTATGAAAAAAACAATTAATTTGTTAACTAAAATGATTAAAATAAAAATTAGAAGAATTAAAGAAAATCAAAAGAAATGAGAAAAAGAGTAATGGTCCTGATAACAATGCTGAAGAGGGGGGTGTGTTGTTAAAATTCTGGGCCCAAACAAATCCAAGCTCTTTTGACTTTGCTGGATATGGTCTGTATGTTGACTTAAAGAGCATGGTTGGCCTCCAAGGATTGCACGTTGGATCTGGGCCAGAGATGTGTTTGATGGCCAGATGTTGATGGCATATGGTGGACATCCTGATAAGCAGCGCAGCTAATCATATGAAGCAAAATTAAATGAAACAAATATTGGGACCTGGGGATCGAACTCAGGCCCTTATGCACGTTCCCAGTACCACGCTGCCAACTGAGATGTTTTGCTTGTTTGTACATATAATAGAAATAAACAATATAATCAAATCACATGGTGTAATCAGAAAAAGCGCGAAAATTCAAATGGGCGAATCACATGTTGCCACGCGAGCTTCTTCTTCCTTGGACCGTTGTTTTAGCCAACGACACTTTTACCTACGGTTGCTTTGCTGTACGTACAAACCTACGCATCTCAAAAATTGCATATGCTCAAGATAAATGACAATGGCTGGTACCAATCAACTCGTCTCATCTTGACGGGTATCATGGTACCTGAATCCAGGCTTAATTTTTCCTATACTGCAAAGCCCTAAAACAAGCCAAGAAACCCTAACAATGGTGCATCATGATTCTTGTACTATAAACGCAATTAAGTTGTTCCAATAGCTTGCAAACTCAATGATGAACAAGAATATATAATCAAAACTTTCATATGATGAGTAAATAAATGAAATCGAAAACGAGTTTTTAGGAAAACTGTGTGACTTCTATGCGCGAATTCTAGACCTGAGGCGGCTTGCAATTGATTGGGATACATTCCTGGGATGTCCAACAATCTGTTGGCAATGTTAGAATGGCTTGGATTGGCCTCTAGGATGGAAATTGAATCACCACTTTTCTTTGAAATTTTCAATTTTTGTTCTTGACTATGCACGGCCTCTAACCCTTGTTCTTGCTTTGGATACGTTCAATATATATCATAGAATGCATTAGGGTTGTAAAACTGATCACATCTTTGGAAGTTTTCAAGATTTGATTTGATTTTCATGGCACATATAAACTTGCTATATTGAGCCAAATTATGCCTTTCTTGTCCCAATCAGCCTTGATTCGAATTGATCATGATATCCTTGCATTATTTGATTGAGATCCTGTCCAAAAATCAGATCACAACATATCTTTTTCATTATTCATTAATTATTTGATTTAATTGAAATTTTAATTAACAAAAAATCAAAATAAATTGAAAAGTGAAGCAAGTAACATGAGGTTGGATATTTGGGTCGTGGATCATATTATAAGTGAGGTGCAAGCATAAAAAGTTGGGCCCATTTAGCAAAAAATGCAAATTTGAGCACATTTGTCTTTTGGCAATTTTGCAAAAATGGTCAACTTGGACAATGCATAACTATCTCAATTGTGACCCTAGAGAGGTGTTCTTGGACTTTTTAGAAAGATTAGGATGTTCTCTAAGCAAACCTTTTGGTCTCATCTCAATTGATTCTTCCATGTTCATGTATGAAGCTTTGACCCAAAAGGTGTTTTTGTTGGCTTTTCAAAAGGACCTATAATGTCAAAGTTCATATCTTTTTGTGAGTGCATATTTTGAACTTTGGAGCTGAAGATGAATTGTAGGGAATTACATCCTCTTAAAAATGAGCTTTGAATGGGTCATTTCTGATAAAGTATTAGAAAGTTATGCTTGGTCAAAGTTGAGTTGACTTTTCCTAAAAACCCTAATTTAGCAACTTTTGAGTTTTGATGAATTGTGAGCAATCCTTGAGGAAACATGATCAACCCTTGATCAAATGATGGATAATAATTCAAAATTAGGATGTTGACCAAAAATCTTGAAGTTTGACTGTATGTGAGCCACAGTTGACTTTTGACCAAGTACAATTGATTTTCAGGCATTTGAGCAATTAACTGAGAAAACTTCCTCTGCAAGGCTTGAAACTTGACATGGATTATCTTGAGAACATATTAGGACAATGGTGAGAATTTGGGTCCTTTGTGGTCCACACATCTTGATGAAAATGGAAACCCTAATTTGAGGTATACTGCCTTAGGAGAGAGTTTGTCTGGTCAACTCTTGGACTTCCTTGACCAATTTGGGGACCACACTTGCCATGTATTGAGAAATAAGGGAGGGCAAATTTTGGGGTACAACACCCCAGAAACATCTTTTTATGTTTATTTCTTGATATTTTTACCCTATTATTTGTCAAACAATATTCCTGGACCAGAACTTCTAGACACTCTCATCCAACAGCATTGTCACCTCACTCTCTCAACAACCAGAACTTCTAACCCTCCAGTAACATTAGAACTTCTAGGTTCTCAGCAATAAAAAATTCTAGACTCTCTTATGAAATCATAAGTTCTAGGCTTTTCTTTGCTCCCAGCAACCTCAGAACGTTAGTGCGTCTAGATCCAGAACTTCTGGATTTCCCCTTTTGGCTAACATTTTCTTTTTGATTTGCAGCGGGCCTGGGTCATAACTTCTCCGCTCACTTCTTTCATCCATGCACTGACTCTAGTTTTTTTTCCTATTTTCATTAATCAAAAACACCAAAAAATACTTTATATTCACATGCTCTATTTTATTTCTTTTAAAACAAAAAGACTAAAAAATATTTTCTTAAGCAAATTTATTTCTTCTCTTAACAAAAACAAAACAAGTATATTTTGCATTTCTTGTACATTATTTAGATATAGTTGTAATACATAATTAGGATTATATTTTCTTGCAATCCCCATTTGTAAATTTGTACACCCCATCCCCAAGTGATTGTAATAGCGTAGGATATTTACTTTCTGTAATTTATCGCTTTCATTTAAATGCTAGTAATTAGGATTTGTATGGTAATATAAAAACAACAAGTAGACAACCCTTAATCAAAGACTAAATGCATGCAAATCAAACACACTATTCACACATGCACCCCTAGGGTTAACTCCACTTGTTGCCTAAAAATGGTCATGTTATGCATGTGAGACGTCTTAGCAAAAACAATCAAAATACAATATCATAGTCCCTTGATGACGCTTCAAATGTTGCCTTACAAATGATCTTAGTTCCTAAAGAGAAATTCTAAGATGTCTCACAACATTGCTATCATGTCTATACAATGACCCACGCGCGTCCCTTCACATCCAATGATGGGGCTTCTTACCAAAACAATGGTAAAGATAGCAACATCTAAAGGAGGAGGAAAAAAACACAAAAGACTTTTGAGTAGGTAGATTGCTCCTGGTTGCTCGCTTGCTCACAACAAAAACATTTCATACACCAAACACTTTAATTTTGAAATGTTTTCCAAACAACACTTTGTATGCCTTCTTATAGAGACGAGAATCATTACAATTGCACGTTGTCAAAATACTTTCAAAACCACACCACAAGTATATTTTCAAACAAAAGCAAGTGATCTAGAAAGCAACTAAGATCTCATAGATAACTATGGATGAGAAGGGTGATAACACCTTCCCTTTTCATAATCTACCCCCCCGAACTCAAGAAAATAATCTCAAAGGTCTTTCCTGTTCTTTTCACCCTTTCCATTATTTGGATAAAAGAAAATTCGGTGGCGAATCTTTCTATCCACAACAATTGCGATCAAACGCAAAACATCCCAAGTCAGTTCTCCCACTGTGTTACAGAACTGGTGACTCTGCTGGGGAAATCTTAAAAGTGGGGTTACCTTAGCATTAGATCAACTTTACTTGCTTTTATTTGTTTGACTTGTTTGATTTACATTTTGGTTCCTTGTTTGGGCTTGTTTTGATCCTCTACCCGCATCTGGGACACCTTTTTAGGTAAGTAGCAATAAGTTGTGTAAACTATGCGGGGTATACTGACATGGTCTAAGCAATAGCTATGTTAGTGTGACAGATTTGTTGGTACCAGTAGCCCTTGAGTAGTCAAGGAGAATACGGGGCCATTGTGTAGTGTCATGAAGCACTAACTGACTTTAGAACCTTTACTTGAACAACTTGGCCATTAGGAAGTAATAAGGTAGCCGGCTTTGGTGTAGTCCGAAGTTGGTTGATACTTGATACTACGCTCATTGAGATCAAACTTTCGGGATATTTCTGTCGCCAATAAAGAGGCTTGCGCTAAAACAATGCCCGATGAAGAAAGATCAGTGATATTGAGATTCCCTAGAACCCGTTTACTTTCTAGGACAGGTTGAACCAACTAAACTTCAAGAGGATACTTACCTATAAACCTCATGCAAGCCTAAACCTAGGGACTTGTTTGATTTAACTTGTGCATATGCTTGTACATAACATCATGACATCATACCATAGAATTTTAGACTAACCATTTCAAGGATTTTGAGATTCATCTTTGTTCTGTTTTGTAGGATATGACTCCCACTCGCAGGAACATAATCCAAGTCAACCTTGTACGAATACCTTTTCAGCTCAAAGAGTTAGCATCAAGGGTCCCTAATAATTCTCCATTCACCAAAAGACATGGACGACTTCTCAACTTGGTTACCTCATTCTTTAATTAAGATATGATGAAGGTGCTTTTCTAGTACTTTGACCCTTTGCACCATTGCTTTACCTTCCCCGGTTACCAGCTTATACCTACTATGGAAGAATTCTCTCAACTCTTGGGAATTCCTATTCTCAACCAACTACCTTTCAACAGTACTGAAAGAGACCCATGCCCTGAAGAGGTTTCCCGAGCACTACACTTGCAACAATCCAACGTCACGGCTATTTGGGAAAGGAGAAGTGGTGTCAAAGGGTTCCTATCCAAGTTCTTGTTGTAAAAAGCTCAAGACTGTTGGAACACTCTGGATTTACAAGCTTTCGAATAAATTTTGGCTCTTCTCGTCTATGGGATGGTACTATTTCCAAATCCTGACCAAATTATAGATGTGAATGCTGTCAAAATCTTCTTAGCTCATAATCCAGTACCTACTTTATTGGGAGATATCTTGCATTCTCTCCACTCTCGCACCATGAAGAGAAGAGGAACCCTCATGTGTTTTACTCCTCTGTTAGCTAGATGGTTTGTTTCGCATCTCCCCCGATCCATTGTGAAGAACGAGCAAGGCTTGATATGGTCCAATAGGCTGATGTCACTCAGACATTTGGATATCCACTGGTGTTCTCGATCCTTGGAGGACATTACTATCATCGACCATTATGGGGAATTCCCTAATGTCCCTCTGCTTGGTGTTAGGGGAGGTATCACTTATAACCCTTGCTTAGCTCTGCGACAGTTTGGGTACGCACGAAGAGATGGTCCACATGATGCGCTCATCCAAGGTGTGGTGTTCGACTATGAGAGCGACGATCAAGGCTACTGTCATAGGTTTATACGAGCTTGGAGGATGGTAAACAAGGTGGATAGTAGGACATTGGGATACAAAAATTGCATTCCCCTTGAGCCTAACCTTAGGTGGGTATGAGCTCGTTCTCAGAGTCTCGCAATGCCTTTCCCCTCCATCCTCCCTGCTATCATGGAGCCTATGGTTTAAGGAGATGTCCCGTATATTGTCCTTCATCCCAACATGCCAACCTCTCTCGAAGACTTGCAAAAGGATTGGATTCATCTAAAGGAAGAACGAGACACTTTCGAAGCCCAATTCTATGCCAGTAAGAAGAAAGTTCGGGAAATCACCAAGAAGCTTCATGAAGAATGGTGTTTGAACGCCTACATCGCGCCAAAGAGGAAGCCTTCAACCTTTTTGTCTTAGGAGTTTTTATTTTATTTCTTTCATTGTAAGCCCAAAGAGGCATGATGTACTCGAACTTGAATTTACTAATATAATGTGTGTTTCCTTTTTATCTAAACGAATTTAAATCTTTAATTTCCTTGAAATCATTTGCATATGCATTTTCATTCATCATAACACAAACAAGTTTCTTACAACAGGTCTCCTTATCTTTCTATAGTTTATTTCAGTAAGATGGATATTGAACAGACAGTAAAGGATCTTCAATCGCAGAACGCTCAATTCTAACAAATGTTCTTGGCTCTGGCTAAAGGACAAGAGGACTTGAAGGCTCTGATGATCAAATATAAGAAGAAAAAGGCGACGAAACCAGTCGATATTTTGAATCTAGGAAGAAGGTTCAAAGGACCATCCAGGCGAAATCTAGATTTCGCAACCTTGTCGGGTGAAGGACATAATCAAGAAGGAAAAAATAAGGAGGGTGTTGTACCCCAAAATTTTCCTTCTCATTTCTCAAAATTTCTCACAAGATCTTCCATGAACCAAGTTTGCAGCACTGATACATCAATTTAGGTTTGGAATTGGCACAAGGGCAAAATGGTCAAAATGCACACTAAAAAGTCAAACTTTGACTTTTGGATCAAAATCAAGTTTCAAGAGTCACATTTCATCAAGACATGTTAGAATATGAAGTTGGTTCATCAAGAAAATCAAAAGTCAAAATTACTTTGGAAAAGTCAAAGTTCTAAACACTTAGAAATATTTCTAAGTGTTAAGAAAATATGATAAGTTCAGAACTTCTGGCCAGGTTTTCATCATGATGCAAGAGGATTCAGGAAGAACTTATGACACGAGAGTTGTAGATGTCAATAAGACCTAAAACATTGCAGAACAGAGCTTCTCCTAGAAATGCTGGGATTTCAAGTTATAAATCTTTGAAGACACGTCCATGAAACCAAAACATTTAGTAAATTATAAGCATTTCCAAGTCAAAATTTCGTTAGAACTCCTGGGCCAATTTTCACGTAGGTGCAATCAGAGTTTGCAAAGATAATTTAAAGAGGGATTATAAAGCATGTTACAATCTTTCTGAAAAGTCTGAGAACTCCTTCAGATCATGCTGGAGCAGAGAGATTCAAAGATCAGAAGTTGGACATTTGTTCTTAATTTAAGTTACATTTATGTTGAACTTCTGATCCAGCTTCAAGCTAGGCTTCATAATCTTAGGTTGCAGGTCTCCTTACTTGTTAAATCTCATCATCATTTAATGCTCACACCCACTTTTGAGTCTTTATCCCAATGTTTAAACCTTTACCCAAAAGATCTTCCCACGTGTGGCATGAAAGTACCATTGTTGTCCTTGGAAGGTAAAATTTTGTACAAAGATTATGTTGGGCCCATGCTTTACTTTTGCTTCTGAATGTACTTCTCCACAAATCATGCCTACAAACTCAGATTAGGCGCGGCTAAAGCTGCTAACCACTCTACTTTGCCTTGAAGCATTCTTGGCTAAACTTGCTTCAAAGATAAGTCAACGATCCATAACCCATGATGTCTGTACTCTTAACTTCTCCAAGCTTATAAATCCTTTGCCTATAAATTAACATCATTTGCAAACTGAAAAAAGGGGGAGATTTTTGAAAAAAAGCCTTGAAACCTTGCTGAAAATTCCAGGAACCTGAAATTGTAGCCCAAACACAAAACCTGCTAATTTTGGGTTTTTGCACCCAAGCTCTAATTTTACTTGTTCATTTCTTGGCCAAATCACCCATACAGTTTATGATATACACTTAGAAGTCGTCCTAACTTCTGTTTTCAGACTGTAACACAATCTCCACCAATATCCATTTCAAAAATCAAAACTTTGCTTCTTGGCTGCTCCAGAACATTCCAGCCATCCATAACTCAAGTTGAGGGTTGCTTTAGCTTTCTAAGAACGTGAGAAAGCTGATCAGAACTTCACAGCAGTCAGAACCAGGCTCTAGTTCACAGAACAATTTGCAGTTGCAAGGTAAGTTTCTTCTGATTTTTATCTCATTACTTAGGCATTACTAGACCTGCATTTTCAAAGATACAATGTAGATATCATGGCTCTGATTCTGTACATATTTAAAGATTTCATTTATGTGGCCTAAGTAGAGAGAATTTCAGATCAAAACTTCTTTAGGAAATTAGGGTTCAAAATTAGGATTAGCAAAATTCATGCTTGCTGCTGGTTTACAGTTTTAATGCTTTGTATTTCTAAAACCATGACAAAATTTTCCATAACTGCTATGTTTGCATTTTCCATTTTTGTTGAAAAATGACTAAGTTGCAGATACTCTTGTTGGTGTGGAGAAATATATGAAGTTCATCACCAGAACTTACTTTGTGATACGTGTTTATGTTTTTGCTTCTAATACCGGATGTACAGCCACCCTAGTGGTAGAAAGTACACACATAACATTAGAACTTACTATCTCTTCTAGACACTCTCATCCAACAACATTGTCACCTTACTCTCTCAACAACCAGAACTTCTAACCCTCCAGTAACATTAGAACTTATAGGTTCTCAGTAACCAAAACTTCTAGACTCTCTCATGCAATCTGAACTTCTATGCTTTCCTTTTCTCCCAGCAACCTCAGAATGTTAGTGCGTCTGGATCCATAACTTCTGACTTTCCCCTTTTAGCTAACATTTTCTTTCTGATTAGCAGCGCGCCTGGGTCAGAACTTCTGCTCTCTCTTCTTTCAGCCATGCGCTGACTCTAACTTTTGTTTTCGTATTTTCATTAATCAAAAACACCAAAATATACTTTATATTCACATGCTCTATTTTATTTCTATTAAAACAAAAATACTAAAAAATATTTTCTTAAGCAAATTTATTTCTTCTCTTAACAAAAACAAAGCAAGTCTATTTTGCATTTCTTGTACATTATTTCAATATGGTTGTAATAGATAATTAGGACTTTATTTTCTTATAGTCCCCATTTGTAAATTTGTACACCCCATCCCAAGTGATTGTAATAGTGTAGGATATTTACTTTCTGTAATTTATCGCTTTCATATAAATGCTAGTAATTAGGATTTGTATGGTAAGATAAAAACAACAAGTAGACAACCCTTAATCAAAGACTAAATGCATGCAAATCAAACACACCATTCACACATGCACCCCTAGGATTAACTATACTTGTTGCCTAAAAATGGTCATGTTATGCATATGAGACGTCTTAGCAAAAACAATCGAAATACACGATCATAGTCCCTCGACGACGCTTCGAATGTTGCCTTACAAATGATCTTAGTCCCTCAAGAGAAATGCTAAGATATCTCACAACATTGCTATCATGTCTAAACGATGACCCACGCCCGTCCCTTCACATCCAATGACGGGGCTTCTTACCAAAATAATGGTAAAGATAACAACATATAAAAGAGGAGAAAAAGAACACTAAAGACTTTTGAGTAGGTAGATTGCTCTTGGTTGCTCGATTTCTCACAACAAAAACATTTCATACACCAAACACTTTCATTTTGAAACATTTTCCAAACAACAATTTGTATGCGTTCTTATAGAGACGAGAATCATTACAAAGGCACATTTTCAAAATATTTTTAAAACCACACCACAAGCATATTTTCAAACAAAAGAAAGTGATCTAGAAAGCAACTAAGAGCCCATAGATAACTATGGATGAGAAGGGTGTTAAAACTTTCCCTTTTCATAATCTACCCCCCGAACTCAAGAAAATAATCTCAAAGGTCTTTCCTGTTCTTTTCACCCTTTCCTTTATTTGCATAAAAGAAAAGTCGGTGGCGACTCTTGCTATCCGCAACAATTGCGATCAAACGTAAAACATCCCAAGTCAATTCTCCCACCGTGTTACAGAGGGAAATAACCACCCAGAGTCTGAAGAAGAGGAAGAAGTGGACTACTCTGAAGAACAGTATCCCCCATCTGATGATAAATACAAGTAGTTGGAGGATCGCCTCAATGCTATGGAGATCTAGAGGGTACCCGAGTTAGTTTTTGAAGAGCTAGGACTTGTCTTAGGGGTTGTCATCCCGCAGAAATTCAAAGTCCCCACTTTTGCTAAATATGAAGGTGTTTATTGTCCAATGTTGCATTTAAGGTCATACGTCCGAAAAATTCAGCCCCATACTGCTGATAGGAACCTATGGATGCATTTATTCCAAGAAAGCTTGTCAGGAACGCAATTGGGTTGGTTCTATCAGTTAGAAGGGACCAATATTCGCAATTGGGAAGATTTGGCTGCCGCTTTTTACAAGCAATACCAGTATAATGCTGACTTAGCTCCAACTCGAACACAATTGCAAGGCATGTCTATGGGTGCTGGTGAAGGTTTCAAAATTTATGCTCAAAAATGGAGGGATCTCGCGGGAAGAGTCCAACCCCCTTTATCTAACAGAGAAATGGTGGATATTTTCTTAGGCACTTTGTCTGGTCCATTCTTCAACCATCTAATCAGAAGCTCTTCGGTTGGATATACTGAACTAATCATGACTGGTGAGCGGGTAGAAGCCGGTATTAAGAGAGGAAAAATTCAAAGGGATGTATCCTCGAGCACGATGAAGAAACCCTTTACCGAAAAGAAGGAGGCCAGTGTTGCATATGACCATATGAATCAAAACAAAACTGAACGTCGCCCAACGGTAGAGGCTGTTATGATTTCCAATCATGTACCAAATCAGCAGCGAAACTATCAACATAGGCCAGAGGCGCCCATGAGACATTTCACTCGGATCAACATGACCTTGTCCCAAGTTTTGCCACATCTTTTGAAGTCCAATATAGTGGCTCTAAAGGAAGCTCCCAACAACACCAATACTGTTTCTCCTTGCTACAACCTGAATGCTTGATGTGCCTACCATTTTGAAAGCCCGGGGCATGATACAAACGATTGTTGGGCCTTGAAGAATAAGGTACAATACCTTATCGAGGAAAAAGAGATTGAGT
Source organism: Vicia faba (assembly GCA_948472305.1). Taxonomy (NCBI): domain Eukaryota; kingdom Viridiplantae; phylum Streptophyta; class Magnoliopsida; order Fabales; family Fabaceae; genus Vicia; species Vicia faba. The sequence continues at coordinate 442,849,114 of OX451740.1, forward strand.
TTGACCCCCCAAAAACACCTGATGTGATAACGGCGCCAATGCCCAAACACCATCAAGGTGTCAATGCTGTTGATGATGCTTGTTTTGTTTCCTCCGTGAATGATTTAACTACTCCCCTTTTGACTATTAAACAGAATCTATTGCAAGCTGGTCTATTTCTGGGCTGTCATGAAAGTTGTCGCTTATGTATGTCTCTACCAGATGGCTATTTTTTACTGAAGATGGGCGTCTAGCGCCTGATGGCTAACAAAGAAATCCTATTTGAAAAAGTTCCCCTTACCAGAAATTCCTGTGAAGATGTTTAAATAATCACCATTTCCGATAATCCTCCCAGGGTCTCCACCAAAAGACCCGTCAGGATTACATCTGTTCCAAAGTCTACTCCCCTAATCATCACCATGACGGGGCCAATACCATATTCTTTGGATAAAGCTATTCCCTAGAACTATGGGGCTGACATTTATTACCCTGGCGTCATACAAGATCTATTGGCTATTGAAGACAATGTTGCGAAAGACACTGATCCTGACATTGACAATATCGTGGGGACCAGTAAGATAACAAGAAGTGGAAGAGTTTTCTCTCCCGAGATCTCTCCAAAAACCATTGCTCCTCCTATAATTATTCTCGCTACCGCTCCTACCAGCATTCCCAGTAATGCTCCCGTTGACAATTATACTGTTATCCCTGCTACCGAGACAAGGGGTAGAGAGGTATTGTTTGAGCCTATCCAGAAGAAGGCACATCCATAGGCATTCTTGAAGCATCTAGCAAAGAGATGGAAGAGATACTAAAAATAATCTAGAAAAGTCACTACAACATCGTGGAACAGTTGGGGCAGACCCCCTCAAAAATATCAATGTTGACCTTACTGTTGTGTTCTGAGGCCCATGCCAAGGACTTAGTAAAGTTTCTAAAGACCACCCACATGCCCCAAGAGACCTCCATTGATCAAGTTGAGAATTGCGTGGCCAGTCTAACTGCTGATAATGGACTGGATTTTTTTGACGTTGATTTAACTCCCAAAGGAAGGAAACACAATGATGCCTTTCACTTTTCCATTGAGTGCAGGGGAACTACGTTAGCCCATGTTCTGGTGGATATGGGTTCATCTCTGAATGTCTTACCAAAGAGTGCTCTGGACTGGTTAGATTGCGAGGGACTCACTTTAAAGCCTAGCAACATTGTTGTAAGGGCCTTTGATGGTTCTAAAAGAACAGTGCAAGGAGAAGTAGACATCCCTATAAAAGTTGGAACTCAGACTTTTGATTCAACTTTATACATGATGGATATCCGCCCTTCCTATTCCTATCTATTGGGCCGACCTTGGATCCATGGCGTTGGTGCCGTCACTTCTACCCTACATCAGATGTTGAAGTACCCAATCAAGGGAAATATCATCATAATCCATGGGGAGGAGGAATACATGGTTAGTCACCTGAACTCTTTCTGGTCTGTGGAAATGGATGGTGAGTTCATTGAGACCCCATATCAGAATTTTGAGGAGGTCTCACAAACAGTTGTGGCAACCAAGACTACTACCAAGACTCCGAAGGCTACCAAATATCCATTAAAAATGGGCTCTCTGAAATATGCTAAGGCAGTAGTTGAGGAAGGTGGATGTACCATCTTGGGTCAACTTCCGGATATTCCCTACAAATCCAACATATTTGGTTTGGGTTTTACTACGGAGGCCCAAAGAGTTGTTCGATGTTCTCGCGCTAGGGGATCACCTTAACGTATAAACAATCATGGAGCCAATGCATTGGAAGACAATGATGGCAGCTGTGACATGGACGAGTGGATTTTTCAAACCATCAACGGAGGACTCAACAATTAGGAGGCCAAAGAATTTATCCCTATTACTTTTATTAAAGAGTAATTGTATTTTAATTTTTTTTGTCGGACTTGTAATATTTAAACAATTTAGACTTTAATACCTTGTGTCTTACCTGAGGCATAATGGTGCATTTGTTAGGGTTGTTACTTCATCTTCATATGTCATCAATAAATCACGGACGTTTTTGCATGCAAATTTTTATGCTCTTTGTTTTTCTTTTTCCTACCTTTTATTTTATCAAAGATAGCTATGCTTTTACACACACACACTCACATATCGAAATGCAGATCCACATCCACTCAGGATCCCATGGGTAATGATTCTGCTATGGCCTATTGTGACTTTGAAAATCTGATCTACCAAGTCGAAGACGAAGGTGAGGAAGATTGTGAGGTACCGGGGGAACTAGCCAGGTTATTGCAACAGGAAGAAAGGACCATACAGTCCCACGAAGAGCCGGTGGAAATAGTTAACTTAGGTATTGAAGAGGACAAGGAAGAAGTCAAGCTAGGTGCCAACCTGAAGCCTAGTGTCAAGAAGTGCTTTAATCAATTACTACATGACTATGTTGAGGTCTTTTCCTGGTCATACGAAGACATGCCAAGACACGACACTAATAACGTGGTCCATCGTCTGCCGACAAAAGAAGGTTTCCCTCCGGTAAAACAGAAGGTCCGTCGCATGCAGCCATAAATGTCAGAGAAAATCAACACTGAAGTCATGAAACTGTTCAACAGTGTATTCTTAGCTGTCACCTCCTATCCACAATGGGTCGCCAACATTGTTCCATTGCCTAAAAAGGAAGGTAAGGTACGTATGTGTGTGGATTATAGAGACTTGAATAGGGCAAGCCCTAAGGATGACTTCCCGCTTCCCCACATTGATATTCTGGTTGACAATACCGCACAGCATAAAGTATTTTCCTTCATGGATGGTTTCTCCAGATACAATCAGATCAAAATGGCACCTGAGGACATGGAGAAAACGACCTTCGTCACACAGTAGGGCATGTTCTATTACAAAGTTATGCCATTTGGGTTGAAGAACATCGGGGCACCTATCAACGTGCCATGGTAGCTTTGTTTCACGACATGATCCATCACGAGATAGAGGTCTATGTGGATGACATGATAGCCAGATCTTAAACTTAAGAGGAACACCTTGACCATCTGCAGAAACTATTTGAAAGACTGGAGAAATACAAACTAAGGTTGAACCCAAATAAATGCACTTTTTACGTGAGGTCCGGTAAGCTCTTAGGCTACGTTGTCAGCGGAAAAGGTATCAAAGTGGGCCCTGCAAAGGTAAAAGAAATACAAGAAATGCCTGCTCCTCGCACTGAGAAGGAAGTTAGGGGATTCTTAGGATGGCTAAACTACATCCCCAGGTTCATTTCCCATCTAACCGCCACTTGTGAACCAATCATCAAATTACTGAAGAAAGATCAAGTGGTGGAATGGAACGACGATTTCCAGGCTGCCTTCGATAGGATCAAAGAGTACCTTCAAGAGCCTCCCATTTTGATGCCACCATTTGAGGGAAGACCTCTGATCATGCATCTAATAGTTTTAGAAAATTCAATGGGGTGTGTGTTGGGGCAGCATGATGAGTCTGGCCGAAAAGAGCATGCAATATACTACCTGAGCAAAGAGTTTACCGACTATGAAACCAGATATTCACTTCTCAAGAAAACTTGCTGCACTCTAGCATGGGTTGCTCGCCGACTAAGACAGTATATGTTGACTCACATTACCTTATTGATATCCAAGATGGATCTAATTAAGTACATATTCGAGAAGCCCGCTCTCTCTGGGAGAATAGCAACATGGCAGATGGTCCTGACTGAATACGACATTCAATACACTACCTAGAAAGTAATAAAGAGAAGTGTGCTAGCTGATCACCTTGCTCATCAGGTTGTGGATGACTATCAATCCATGAATTTCGAATTCCCGGACAAAGACATCATGGTGGTAAACAATTATGAAGAACTTAGACCATATGACGGACTTGAACAAGGATCCTGATGGACCATGGTTTTTGATGGAGCTTCCAACGCACTCAGAAACAGCATCGGTGCTATAATCATATCCCCTGAAGGTTGTCATACCCCCTTAATTTCTAGATTGTGTATCAACTGTACCAATAAAAGGGCCGAATATGAAGCGTGTATTATGGGTCTCAAAGATGCCATAGATTTGGGAATCAAGTCCTTAAGTGTATTTGGATATTCAGCCTTAGTCATCAATCAGATAAAAGGAGAATGGGACACAAAGCATCCTAATCCCATCCCTTACAAAGAACATGTGTTAACATTACTCCTGCATTTTGAGGAAATTACCTTCGAGCACTTTTCACGAGAGGAAAATCAACTAGCGAAAACGCTAGCCATTATGTCATCCATGTTCAAAATCAGGTGGGGTAATGAGGCTCCTCAGATCCCCATTGAACGGATGGACGAACCAGCTTACTGTCACGAGATTGATACTGAAGAAGTAGTGGACAAGCCTTGGTTCCAAGAAATTAAGAGATATCTCGAGGCCTAAGAGTATCCGGAGAGAGCATCATTCAACGACAAGAAATTCTTGAGAAGATTCTCTTCTAAGTTCTTCCTTAGTAACAAAGTTCTCTATAAACGCAACTACGACTCTACTTTGATTTTGTGCATAGGCAATTGTGAGGCAAACAAGATCATGGCTGATCTACACGAAGGCACCTTTGGCACCCATTCTAGTGGGAACACATGGCTAAAAAGATCCTCAGAGCTGGATACTACTGGTCCACCATGGAAGCAGATTGTCATCAACATTCACAAACCTGTCACAAGTGTCAGATCTATGCTGACAAAGTACAGGTGCCTCCGGTTCCTCTAAACATTCTGACTACTCCTTGGTCATTCGCAATGTGGGGCATTGACATGATTGGAGAGGTCAAACCTACAGCTTCTAATGGACACCGCTTCATCTTGGTTGCCATTGATTACTTCACGAAGTGGGTCGAGGAAACTTCATTTTCTTATGTTACCAACAATGTTATGGCTCGATTCATCAAACAGAATCTTATCTGTCAGTACGGTATTCCGGAAAGAATCATTATAGATAATGGTACCAATCTCAACAATACTATGATCACTGCACTATGCGTGTAATTCAAGATCCAGCATCATAACTCTTCTCCTTATCGGTCGAAGATGAATGGCACTGTAGAAGCCGCTAATAATAACATCAAGAAGATCATACAAAAAATAATAGTGACCTACAAGGACTGTCATGAGATGTTATCATTTTCTCTCCACGGCTACCGTACCACGACGCGCACGTCAACAGGGGAAACTCCTTTCTCTTTGGTATACGGCATGGAAGTTGTCTTGCCAATTAAAGTCCAAATACCTTCTTTGAGAATCATGGGGATGTAGGTTTGAATGAAGATGAATTGATTCAAACTCGATTTGACCAGTTGAACTTGATTGATGAGAAGAGGCTTACGGTTATCTGCCATGTCCAGACGTACCAGAAGCGTATGATTGCGGATTTTTACAAGAAGGTCAGATTTCAGGTATACCAGGTTGGTGACTTGGTAATCAAACGTATCATACTGCCACAAGATGATCCCAGGGGCAAATGGACTCCTACATATGAAGGACCATTTGTGACTAAAAACATATTTTCTGGTGGAGAAATGATCTTAACCACTATGGAAGGCAATGACCTTTCGCATCCTGTAAACGCAGACATAGTTAAAAGATACTACGCATGAAAAAAAACCGCTAGATCGACTAGCCTAGGCAAAAATTAGGGATAAATACAAAAAAATATGTACACCCAGCAAGCTTAAAACCTGAAAAGGCGGCTTGGGTAAAAAAGGGTATCCCGGTGGACTGGAAACCCGAATGGGAGGTCCAGGAAAAAGTTAGGGATTTAAAGCATATGACTATGTCCCTTTGGATCACCATACATCATATCTTCAGTATCAATCGTCAAACTCAAACGGTTCTAATCAATCTAATCAGCTTCGGATAAAGCAGCAAGTGGATGAGACGCTCAGAGACATGAAGGCTATAGCAGAATGGAAACCCCAGGGGATTATTTCACATAGTTGTCCTTTCTTTGTACCAATTTTCATTTTTACGACGATATTCTCTTACTAGGATGTTCGTCTCTTTGTATAAAAATACTTATTCAAGTTAATGCAAATATATTCCTTTAAAAGTGCAAAACTATCTATTTTTCTTTTACTTTTCTGTTTTGTTTGCAAAAACGTCCAGTGATTATTTTTGAACATATGCATTTGAACGTAATTATTGTTTACAGAACGCATGAAAAAGGAAAACTGAACAGAAAGAAAATTACTAATGGCTTTAAGAAACAACATAATATCTATGGGCCATTCCATAAAATCCCCGTAGATACTTTCTCTAACGGAGCAGAAGCAAGGACATCTTGCTACAAGATCATTGTCATATCTCCACCATGCAGCCTAATGGTATCTTTTGCTTTCATATCCCCGACCGAGTGAAACTTCCAGTTACTGCTCTAAAGGCTCCCCAGTGAAAGTCGCCCAGCTGCTCAGGAATTCCCCAGCAGGATGTCACCAAGTCCACAAGCAATGCATGACGTTTCCCTTCCCCAATAAATTTTACTTCTCTAATGACAGAAACCCATCTATCAATACTTCAATTTCAACAAAATATGAAGGTTTACACTCCACATTCCCAACAGCAGTCATGGATTTATTTTCCCTAATCTAAACAGCGCTGCAGCAAAACAAATAATATGTGCATACATTGCATTCATACATCATAAACATCGAAAACACAAATGCATATATCACAATCTCATTTATTTTGAGAAACATCATTACACCATGCATTTCATACATCATGACATTACATACAACTAACTCTTTACCTTTTAAGGAAAGATCATCATCAAATTTTCAACAAGACAAGGCAATCATTTATAAACAAATCAATGATAGATCAATTCCCGAAACAGGACATGGTGACTATCTACATGACAAATACTTCCTCCAGACTTCTGCTGGTTCAGTTTAAATCGATCAATGATTTATCCTGATTCCTTTTCGGTAGACATATTCTCTGGTTCAAATAAATCACTCCAAGATTTGTTCTGATTCTTTGTCAGACCTCTGCTGGTTCAGTTTAAATCCCCCAACGGTTTATCCTGATTCTTTCCCATAGAAATATTCTTTGGTTCAGATAAATTGCTCTAAGATTTATTCTGATTCTTTCTAGTTAAAGAATATTCAAAACTTTTGCATGTTCAGTTTAAATCGATCAATGGTTTATCCTGATTCCTTTCTGGAAGACATTTTCTTTGGTTCAGTTTAAATCACTCAATGGTTTATCCTGATGCTTTCCTAGTAGACGCTTTCCCTGGTTCAGATAAATCGTTCCAAGATTTATTCTGATTCATTCCAGTTAAAGAACATTCAAGACCTCTGCTGGTTCAGTTTAAATCTCTCAGCGGTTTATCCTGATTCTTTCTGGTAGACATTTTCTTTGGTTCAGTTTAAATCTCTCAATGGTTTATCCTGATGCTTTCCTAGTAGACGCTTTCCCTGGTTCAGATAAACCACTCCAAGATTTATTTTGATTATTTCCAATTAAAGAACATTCAACACCTCTGTTGGTTCAGTTTAAATCTCTCCATGGTTTATCATGATTCTTTCCCATAGACATTTTCTCTGGTTCAGTTTAAATCTCTCAATGGTTTATCCTGATGCTTTCCCAGTAGACGCTTTCCCTGGTTCAAATAAATCACTCCAAAGATTTACCCTGTGTGATACGGTGGGAGAACTGACTAGTGTTTTGCGTTCGTATTCGCACTTGTGCGGTTGAGCAAGAGTCGCCACCGACTTTTTATTTTATCCTAAAGGAAAGGTTAAAAGAGCACAGCAAAAACCTTTTGAGATATTTCGTGGGTTCGGGGGGTAGATTATGAAAAGGGAAGGTATTAGCACCCTTTTCATCCATGGTTATCCATGGGCTCTTAATTACTTGGTTTTTTAGATCACTTGCCTTGTTTTTTTGATTGCTTTGAAAATGGTGTGTGTGTGGGTGCTTTTTGAAAATGTTTTTGAAAAAAGATGCCTTGTCTTAGGCAACTAATGTATTTGACTCGGGTTTGAGTGTTTTACAAAAGTGTGAATCTTTTCGAAAAGATGTTTTCAAATGTTTTTGAGAGTTTGTTTGAAAGTGTTGTGGTTTGTGGTTTTTGAAAAGAAGGCAAGTGTTTTTGCAAGTTTGATCTCAAGTAACTAAGAGTTTTGTCTACCCTATTGTACTCAAAGGTTTTTGTTATGTTTTAACCCCTTTTAACAATTTTGTTCTACCATTGAAATTGGTAGACAATCTTGCGTTTAGGAAGTTTATTCGGGACGGGCGCGGGTCATCGTATGGACCATGAATGCAATGATGCCAAGTGTCTTTGGCAATTTGTTTTGAAGGGACTATGATCATTCCGTTTAGGCAACACTTTGAGACTTATGATCATTTGATTTTGTTTTGCCAAAGATACTCGACGTGCAAGCATGGCCCATTTTGGAAGGCAACATGTGGGATTACCCTAGGGGGTGCAAGTGTGGTTGTGTATTGATTACATGTATTTGTCTTTGTATTAGGTTATCTAGCGTTTGATATTATGTACATACAAACCCTAGGTCTAACCATGGCATAATTGAAAACTGTAAATTGCGGAATGTAAAATCTACGTTATTACAAAATAGTGTCCGGGAGTGGGAGTATAAATGTACAAGGGGATGAGACTTATAGTATCCAATAAGTTACAACCAAATCGAATGTGCGATCAAAAATGTAAATATCGAATATACAAATATAAGATAAAAATGTGTATAGGGCAATGTGAATGTGTAAGTGTGAGATGTATATGTATTGTGTGATTATTTACAAGTGCGAATCGAAACGTATTAGGGTTTTAGACCTAGATATGTATCTTAATGAATCTTTGATTTTTGTGTGTTTAATTGTGTATAAAAGAAAAAGAAAGTGTTTTGATTTAAATGTTCAAGTTTTTAATTGGAAAGTATTTTAGTCAAATGTTTGTGAATTTTAATATTAGAAAATAAATGTATTTAAATTGTTATGTACAAATGTGTATGTTAATTAAAAAGTTTCAATTTTAATTATGTATAAAAAAATGTATAATATGTACAAAATTAATGTTTTAAAATGTATGTACAAATATCTATCTAAAAAAATGTTTTAACCTTATGATAAAAAAAAATGTATTTTAATTAAGTTAGTATTTTACAAAGAATAAAAAAACATTGTTTATAAAATAAAGTTAGTAAAAGAAGTAAATATTGTTTATAAAAATAAAAAAGGGTTAGTGTTAAGAAAAAGAAGTAAATATAAAAAAAAAAGAAAAAAAAGAAAGGGTTAGTGTTTAATGAGAATGTTTGGTTAGAAAATGAGATGATTCTTTTGTTGGGCTTTAGAGGTGAATCAGAAACGGGTCAAACCCATGCTAAGCTTGAAACGAAATTAGGGTTAGGGAATTGGTATGTTCAGTTGAGACAAAGGACTTTAGGGGAAAGCAGCGGCGCCGTTCATGAGCTCGTCTTCTCCGTTCTTCTTTATCTCCCTGAATGCTGAATGTGATGCCTAATGATGCTGAGCCAACCCAACGCCACCTCCGGTTCCGCTCATCTCCGCGGTCGGACTAAACCTAAACGGACAGGGTAACGATCTCACCTTCTCTATGCATTAGGGTTTTCACTCTTCTTTGCATGCTTAGTTTGACTTATAATTTCACACGTTATTATTGTTTGTTTTTTTTCCTTGAGATTGAGAAGAGGAACGAAAAGCTACCTTAACCTTTTTGGGGACGGAGGAAAGGGAACCGGAACTGGAGGCGTTGAGGCGGAGGCCCGGTGGCGAAGCTGGAAGCTAGCTTGGGAAAGTTTGGTACTTTTATATTTATTACCGTTTTAGGGTTTGATGATGAGTTGTACTGAAAACCTTTTAATTCACTTCTTTATCTCTTCTTCTGTGCCACTGATGCTTTGAATTGTTGCTTGCTTCTGAACGAAATTTCTCTCTTCTTCTTGAACGCTGTATTATTTGTTTGTTTTGCCCAGTGATGACCTCAGAGGTCTGAGGGCCTAGGTTGCCTTTGATACTCTTTGTCTTCCTCTGAGCCCCTGACGCCTTGAATCGTCGTTCTGTGTTATCTTGAACTTGCCCTTTTGTACGTTTGCTTGCCTTTAGACTTTTGACTTGCTTCCTGAGATTGATGCCCTTGACGCTTTTGTTGAGTTGGATGTCATGTATTTATTGCCTATGATGAAGAAATTCTGAGGCTTAGAGGTTGGATGGCTTTAGAGATTTTTAGGATGGGTTATGTTTGGATATATCTTTCTGATTTGCCTATGATGAAGCCCCCCTTCTGAGGCCTAAGGTGGGTTTAGGAAATTTGGCTATGGAAGGTTCATACTTCAGGTTTGATGTTATGCCTTGGTAATGGTTCACTGATGCAGCTTTTTATGGTGAGGCTTTTGAGTTTGTATGCTAAAGTTTGGGTGTTTGGATGATGCAGGCAGGTTATGATGCTAGCAGGTTTTAACTGGTTTTTATGTTAGCTTGGCTTGATAACTTAGTTTACAGGTTATGCTTCAGTGTGTTTGTTGGGCTTGGCCAAGTTTGAGGTTGCTCAGGTTTGATAGTGTTTTGTGTGACTGGACAGTAGGCAAGTTATGATGTTTGTAACTGGTTTTGCAAGGTTTTGTGTGGATTAATGCAGGTTGATGGGATTTGGCAGGTTCTGAGTAGTTTTTGTATATCTTTTTCTCTCTTGCTATGCTGAACTGAGTTGTGTTTTCAGGTTTTTTAGGCTTGAGATGTGTTATGTTGGGTCTGTAAGGAGGATGCAGGCTCTTGGTTTTGTATCTTTCTCCTCTCTTCTAACCTCACTTCTGAACTATCTTGTATTGGCTTGTGGGTTTGTATATCTTTTTTCTGTCTTCTCCTAAGCCTAAACCTGCCTATGCTTGCTTTATCTCTTTTTCTTCTCCCCCTACAGTACAGTAAAGAATTTTATATAATTTATGTTGTACTTGCTCTGAAGGGGCCTACTATGCTGGGAAATGATGATAAGATTGCTTGCATAACACATTTTGCATCTTTATCTAGCTTTTGACAACTTTGATCTGACTTTGCACTTTGATATCCTTTCCAAAATCTTCTTTGACAGTTTGTATGCTTTGATAGCAACTTGTACTATTTTGATTTCTTTGAGTAAACTTAGGCATTTTGACAGTAACTTCCCTTTTGCTTTGGATAGAAAGTTGAAATTGGATCTTTTCAGTTTAGTTTGGATTTTGGATTTGAGATTCTATGCAGCTTGAATTTGTAACTTATGCTTTTGACATTTGCATTTCATGAATAAAAAATCTTCCCTCTCTGTGAACCGGGAGAAATCCCGTGATTTGTAGAGAGGGCAACTGATCCCAGTCAGTGGCCCCTAATGATGAGCAACTTTAACTGTCTTTTTTAATTTAACTGCTTTCTGACTTTTTCTTCTCTTTTTGCAGACAAAACATGGAGTACCGGAGCGGAGTGAAGAATGAAGAATATTAGAGAATAGGATAGTTTCTATTTTATGTAATATTTTAAATTAATGTATATTATTGTTCATAATTTAAATTATAAACAACAATTTGTACAAATAATTCAAATATCAATAAAATCTAAACTATCCAATTAATTCTAATTTCTTTATTGTTTATTTATTTATTTAAAATTCTTAGAATTAAAACAATTGAAAAATAAATTTCAATCATTCAATTTTTTTAGAATAATAAATAACTTAAATAATAACAATATTGATCAATTAAACCTGTCTCTTCCGATATCCAAAGCAAAGCAGCAGTCAACCAAACTGAATTGTCCAAGCGCATTCCTTCTTCACTGATTTGCCATAAACATTGTGAACCCAATACCGCATACTGTATCTGACTGGCCCAATCAAAACGTACTGAATTCAAACCACTGTCTCTTTTACTGATTAAATCAAGATAACGCGAATTTTAACCCGAATCTCGGAATAAACTGCGAAGTGCTGTGGAATTTAAATTCTTCTAAGAATATGCCCATAAAACCTTAATTCCCGATTAAATGACAAATAACGCTCGCCTGATCAAAATTGGACCAAAAATCATCCAAAACCCTGAGCCAACTGTGAAACAATCCAAAGCTCTGAAAATCAGTAAAAAACCCTAATTTTGCTTGACTGTCAAGAAAAGTCCATTTGTCCGATTCTTGAGCCAGTTTGAAAAGTCAGGAAATGTTTGAAGCTGATATTTCTTGTGGAAAAGCGCGAGGGCAAATTTTGGGGTACAACAGTTGCCCCTGTTCAATCTTCTTGGACCTGAAGAGTTAGATTGGCAAGTTTGCCTTTCGCGACTTGAAGGTAAAAGGAGATTGGACACTAATGTGCCCAGAAAATTTGCGCTCGTCGATGTGATGGCGGAGGTGAATGGGCTTAAAGATGCCATTTGGCGATGGGCTTAAAGATGCCATCTGGTGCGAGAGAATTTTGTCGGGGGATGGGCTTAGAGATGCCATCTGAGAATGGGCTTAAAGATGTCATTCGGCGACTGCTGGTAGGAGGATGGGCTTATAGATGCCATCTGGACATGTTGAACTGTATGCCAATGGTGAGTGGACAAGTATCAGAAGGGCATCCTTATTTTGGAATATCTCTGAATTGGGGTCTGAACAAGCAACAGATTGACGTCCGTGTCGGGAGAATCTGTGAACTATCCGAGATTGAATAAGCAATAGAGCAGTATCCGTTGTTGGGACATGTCCGTAAACTATTTTCAAGAATTGAGAAGAGTCTAAATAAGTCGGTGGATTGACATCCGTTGTAGGGAAGAATCCGTAAACTGTTTCAGAAGTTGAGAAGGGTTTGAATCAGTTGGTAGATTGACATCCATTGTAGGGAAGAATTCGTAAACTGTCTTCAAAAGTTGAGAAGAGTCTGAATCAGTTGGTAGATTGACGTCCGTTGTAGGGAAGAATCCGTAAACTGTCTTCAAAAGTTGAGAAGAGTCTGAATCAGTTGGTAGATTGACGTCCGTTGTAGGGAAGAATCCGTAAACTGTCTTCAGAAGTCTTGAAGTTGAAGAGGAACCGGTGTAGGGTTTCCGCTGATGCGTCTGAATGAATTTGGAATAAGTATCAGAATGTTGCCGTGTCTGGGTCACATCTGAACTATTTCTGGATGAATCTCGGGAGATGATCTGTGTCTGTCGACTGATCTTTCCTGAAAAGGCAAAGGGTTAGTTGTATGCAATGTTATGATGCATGATGCAATGTACGTGACATCAATATTTATGAATGTGATGGATGCGCATGTAAGCTGATGAGCTAATCTTGCCAAGGATACATGAATCCGAGATGGCTGAAGATAAAAACGTTCTGACTGCTGCTGGGGAAAGTAAATCCTTGGCTGTCGCTGGGGAAGAGAATTCCTGATGACCTCTACTGGGGAGCTCCAAACTAGCAGACTCATGCTGGGGAGACCAGATTGAGAATCTTCGGCTTGATGGGAAGTAACCCTGGAGACTTCACTGGGGAACTCAAGATTTTTCTTCTAAAAACTCTGTGGGGAGAAGATTTAAAAGTCTGACTCCGCTGGGGATTGTCCATTTGAAGCTTTTGATCTGCTGGGGATACTGAAGCTTAAAATCTGAGGAAAAATGATTTCCGGAAGATTCTTTGGCTGGGGATTTGCAAAGATAAACTCTTCCGGGGATAGTATTGATAAGTTATTGTTGGGGGAATTTTGAGGGACTCCGCTGGGGATGAGAAGAGTTCTGACGAGCGCGACCTTCCGTGGTGGTTAGCTTGAGAAGAATCTGAACAAGCGATAGGTTAACCTCCGTTGTTGGGGTGAATCCATGAACTGTTTTCAGAAGTCTTGAAGAATCTGAACAAGTTGGTAGATTAGCGTCCGTTGTTGAGAAGAATCCGTAAACTTGTTTCAGAATTCTTGATGAGGACCCGGTGTAGGGCTTCCTGAAGATGAGCTTGTGTAAAAACTGCATTGGGTTTTGAACACTTTTGACATTCGAATGCCCCAAGTGGTGATGTAGATAAATTCCTGGCTTATTACAGGTGTTGGTCTACAATCGGTCGTTCACAGATATTTCCTGGGTTGTTACAAGTGTTGATCTGGAATTCTTCAGACATGCCCTGGCTGGATATAGGAATCGAATCTGGAAAGGTGATAGTTGATAGATATGCCCTGGCTGGATACAGGAATCGAATCCGGAAATAGTCGTCAACAGATATGCCCTGGCTGGATACAGGAATCGAATCCGGAAATAGTCGTCAACAGATATGCCCTGGCTGGATACAGGAATCGAATCCGGAAATAGTCGTCAACAGATATGCCCTGGCTGGATACAGGAATCGAATCTTCGAACTCTTCAGACGTGCCCTGGCTAGATACAGGAATCGAGTCTGGAAATGTGATCAACAGATATGCCCTGGCTGGATACAGGAGTCGAATCTGGAAATAGTCGTCAACAGATATGCCCTGGCTGGATACAGGAGTCGAATCTGGAAATAGTCGTCAACAGATATGCCCTGGCTAGATACAGGAATCGAATCTTCGAACTCTTCAGACGTGCCCTGGCTAGATACAGGAATCGAGTCTGGAAATGTGATCAACAGATATGCCCTGGCTGGATACAGGAGTCGAATCTGGAAACGTCGTCAACAGATATGCCCTGGCTGGATACAGGAATTGAATCTTCGAACTCTTCGGACGTGCCCTGGCTAGATACAGGAATCGAGTCTGGAAATGATGTAGTTGATTTGTTGGACACTTTTGACATTCGAATGCCCCAAGTGGTGATGAAGGAATCTTGAATCGGATTACTCTGCATATTGAGAGATTTCTTGAAATCTTGACTGGACTGCCCCAGGTTAATTGAACTGTGATATGTCATGCCCCTTGTTGATAAGAGATTTGTAATGGAAGTGTCATCCTTTTGAAGTGATTTTGACTTACTGAGAGAGTTTTCGTTCCTCCGAACATTCGCTGTATAACTTTCTTCGCTGTCAAACAAAAGGGGTTAAATGTAGACAGTGATATTCGAATAATGCAAAGTTTATGTTTGTCTCGAAGTTTTTGAAAAATGCGTTTTTAGCAGAAAACTTTTCATAAGACAAGTTAACACAAGATTTAGAGCAAAGCCCTACAGGAGTCAGGATACCTTTTGTAACAGTATGCTTTCGAACTAACCCATGCTTCAATTAGGACTTTTAAAGGGTTGTAACGTGGCCTGGTTCACGGTTTAAGAAGCAAAGGATAAAGGCTCAAAGTATATTTGTACCCACCCGTTCTTCGTGATGTTCTTCGACCTAAGCTCAGTTAATTGCGTCCTTCTCTGTTTTGAGTTTGGAACGACCTTTGGGCGATGGTTCACCAGTTTGAATTTTGGGAGACAGTCATCATCTCCTTTTTCTTTTTCAACACTTTTCATGTTGTTGAGGGCTTTGTAATGACCCCACTATTTTGATTTTGATTTGTTATCCCTAACTTTTGCCTGACTGTTACCGTTTTCGGGATTACTGTCAGCGGGATGCCCCCAGCTTTCTTAAGCCTCCTTTATAGGTTTTGGCTTGGTGGGCTTTTCTCTTTTGAGAGATTGACTGTCTATATGATAGGGAACCACCCTTGTCTTTTGATTCCAAAGGAATGCTTTCTTTTTTGATGTCGTTCGTTGCATTACGAACTGAGAGTTTGCGACTTCAATGCGCATTTTCTTTTGAATTAACTGAGATACTACCCTGCCCCGGGTTTATATCAAAGGTTTCGATTGTTTAGAACAGGAAACTCCTACTTCTTTGGCTCGAAGGGGTTGACTAGGGATTAACTTCCTTATAACTCCAGTGTTTGGGAATTGAAAGAAATGCCTGTACATCATCAGCAAGGTCTGTTCAAAAGCATACTGTATAAGATCGCGGTATTATTTCGTCATCCTCCCTCTAAAGGCTTGCAGCTTTTTATCAAGAGTTTAAATATCATAAAGAAAAGCATAAGAGTAGTGAAACGAATGGATGAATTCAAGACAAACATATGCAATGCATTAATGAAAATAGAGTTTAACATCAACAGATAATTGTTTTGACAGCAAAAGAAATTACAACTTTGAAAAATTCGAAAAGAAGCAAAAGTCTTTCAGTTCAAGCTTCGTCACTTCAGATGGAGAACCCTTTAACGGAAGATTTTCATCTCGCCGTCTGGCATGAATTCCAGCACCCCAATGTCGATCAGATCTTGAATCTTGTTCTTCAAGGCCCAACAGTCGTTGGTACTGTGTCTCGGGCTGTAGGAGTGGTAAACACAGAATGCGTCGGGATTAAAGTGAGGAGAGGAGATATTGAGCTTCTGAGGAGGGTCCTTTACGGTGAGCAAATTGACCTCCAACAGGCGCTTCAGTATGAAGAATGATGGTATTTCAGTCTCCGTAAACTGTCTTCCCGACTTTTCTTGTTTACGCTGATTGCCCCGTTGACGCTGGCGAGGTTGTTGATGAGTTTGTGACCCTGGAGCAAGCAAAGGAGATTTCCCCTTGTCTTCTTGAGTTGATGGAGGCTGAGCGGTGACTTGCTCTTCAACCTCAGATGTTTGCCCTAGTTGGTTGTTTAGAAGCAGTTGGCGGACAAGAATTCTGAGTTCCTCTTGTCTTTGAGATAGGTCTTGGATGAGAGCCATCTGGCCCACCAACTGTCCCATCATTTGGGTCCTCAGTGTTGTCAGATCAAACTGCAGCTCCGCAATTTGATCATTCCTGGCATTGTTGGAACTCCCCAAGTCCTTGGTGAGGAGAGCTTTCATCTCTTCTTGCCCCAGAGACAAGTTCAGGAACATCTCCTGCAGCTGAGCCGTCTGGTCCTGGATGTCTTTGACAGACCGTTCTAGAGCCATCTCTTGCTGAAATAAACAGCAGGAGAGTAAGGAAACCTGAAAGATGAAAGATTGTCAAAATGAAATGCATGATATGTGGATGCATGCTTTCAAGGATCTCTTGGGGTAAACACAAGAAAATGTTAGAGGTTGAACTCTGCTCTTGGATTGGAGATCTCTGCACGGGTGGATGTCTTTCCACGAGAATCAAGCTCACCATGTCGAGTGGGTCATAGCCACTGATTCAAGTTGTTGCACTTGAACTTTGACTGGATTGGTTAGGGGAGAAACCTCTTGCCCCTTGATAGACGTCTGGCTCAACGTAATCCTGCATCAACAGAACCCTCGAGATCCTTGAAATGGTTATTGAAAATGCTAAAATGCTATGGTATGATGTCATGATGTTATGTACATGTATACACAAGCAAGTAAGTGTATATATACAGGCAAACATATTCACACAAAGCACACAAGGCCTTAGGTTTAGGCTTGCATGAGGTTCAGGTACTACCCTCTTTCAGTTTGTTGGTTAAAACCTGTCTTATCAAAAGTAACCGGGTTCTAGAGGATCTCATATCATTGGCTACCCTCAATCGGTCATAACTCTAGCATCGCAACCTTTTCTCGCGGCCGGAACCATCTCGAGAGTTTAGCCTCAATGAGTGTAGCATACTGCTACTGTTCTAATGGCCAAGTTGGTCAATTAGGGTTCTAAGGTCGGTTGGTGCTTAATGACTCCTTGGAAGACCCATATTCTCCCCGTCTGAACATGAGGGATATCGGTAGAGACCAAGACGCCACACCAACGTAGCCACTGCTTCACCCATGTCGGTATACGCCGGACAGGTCCCTCACAGATTATGCTACCTAAAAGGGTTTCCCCAGATCCGAGTTAGGATCTATAAAACTCTGATACAAAGCCCACAAATGTAAAGCAAACAAAGCAATCAATTGAAAGTAAAGGTGATCTAAACCCTAAGGTAACCCCACTTAAAAAAAAATTATCCCCAGCAGAGTCGCCAGTTCTGTGATACGGTGGGAGAACTGACTAGTGTTTTGCGTTCGTATTCGCACTTGTGCGGTTGAGCAAGAGTCGCCACCGACTTTTTATTTTATCCTAAAGGAAAGGTTAAAAGAGCACAGCAAAAACCTTTTGAGATATTTCGTGGGTTCGGGGGGTAGATTATGAAAAGGGAAGGTATTAGCACCCTTTTCATCCATGGTTATCCATGGGCTCTTAATTACTTGGTTTTTTAGATCACTTGCCTTGTTTTTTTGATTGCTTTGAAAATGGTGTGTGTGTGGGTGCTTTTTGAAAATGTTTTTGAAAAAAGATGCCTTGTCTTAGGCAACTAATGTATTTGACTCGGGTTTGAGTGTTTTACAAAAGTGTGAATCTTTTCGAAAAGATGTTTTCAAATGTTTTTGAGAGTTTGTTTGAAAGTGTTGTGGTTTGTGGTTTTTGAAAAGAAGGCAAGTGTTTTTGCAAGTTTGATCTCAAGTAACTAAGAGTTTTGTCTACCCTATTGTACTCAAAGGTTTTTGTTATGTTTTAACCCCTTTTAACAATTTTGTTCTACCATTGAAATTGGTAGACAATCTTGCGTTTAGGAAGTTTATTCGGGACGGGCGCGGGTCATCGTATGGACCATGAATGCAATGATGCCAAGTGTCTTTGGCAATTTGTTTTGAAGGGACTATGATCATTCCGTTTAGGCAACACTTTGAGACTTATGATCATTTGATTTTGTTTTGCCAAAGATACTCGACGTGCAAGCATGGCCCATTTTGGAAGGCAACATGTGGGATTACCCTAGGGGGTGCAAGTGTGGTTGTGTATTGATTACATGTATTTGTCTTTGTATTAGGTTATCTAGCGTTTGATTTTATGTACATACAAACCCTAGGTCTAACCATGGCATAATTGAAAACTGTAAATTGCGGAATGTAAAATCTACGCTATTACAAAATAGTGTCCGGGAGTGGGAGTATAAATGTACAAGGGGATGAGACTTATAGTATCCAATAAGTTACAACCAAATCGAATGTGCGATCAAAAATGTAAATATCGAATATACAAATATAAGATAAAAATGTGTATAGGGCAATGTGAATGTGTAAGTGTGAGATGTATATGTATTGTGTGATTATTTACAAGTGCGAATCGAAACGTATTAGGGTTTTAGACCTAGATATGTATCTTAATGAATCTTTGATTTTTGTGTGTTTAATTGTGTATAAAAGAAAAAGAAAGTGTTTTGATTTAAATGTTCAAGTTTTTAATTGGAAAGTATTTTAGTCAAATGTTTGTGAATTTTAATATTAGAAAATAAATGTATTTAAATTGTTATGTACAAATGTGTATGTTAATTAAAAAGTTTCAATTTTAATTATGTATAAAAAAATGTATAATATGTACAAAATTAATGTTTTAAAATGTATGTACAAATATCTATCTAAAAAAATGTTTTAACCTTATGATAAAAAAAAATGTATTTTAATTAAGTTAGTATTTTACAAAGAATAAAAAAACATTGTTTATAAAATAAAGTTAGTAAAAGAAGTAAATATTGTTTATAAAAATAAAAAAGGGTTAGTGTTAAGAAAAAGAAGTAAATATAAAAAAAAAAAAAAAAGAAAGGGTTAGTGTTTAATGAGAATGTTTGGTTAGAAAATGAGATGATTTTTTTGTTGGGCTTTAGAGGTGAATCAGAAACGGGTCAAACCCATGCTAAGCTTGAAACGAAATTAGGGTTAGGGAATTGGTATGTTCAGTTGAGACAAAGGACTTTAGGGGAAAGCAGCGGCGCCGTTCATGAGCTCGTCTTCTCCGTTCTTCTTTATCTCCCTGAATGCTGAATGTGATGCCTAATGATGCCGAGCCAACCCAACGCCACCTCCGGTTCCGCTCATCTCCGCGGTCGGACTAAACCTAAACGGACAGGGTAACGATCTCACCTTCTCTATGCATTAGGGTTTTCACTCTTCTTTGCATGCTTAGTTTGACTTATAATTTCACACGTTATTATTGTTTGTTTTTTTTCCTTGAGATTGAGAAGAGGAACGAAAAGCTACCTTAACCTTTTTGGGGACGGAGGAAAGGGAACCGGAACTGGAGGCGTTGAGGCGGAGGCCCGGTGGCGAAGCTGGAAGCTAGCTTGGGAAAGTTTGGTACTTTTATATTTATTACCGTTTTAGGGTTTGATGATGAGTTGTACTGAAAACCTTTTAATTCACTTCTTTATCTCTTCTTCTGTGCCACTGATGCTTTGAATTGTTGCTTGCTTCTGAACGAAATTTCTCTCTTCTTCTTGAACGCTGTATTATTTGTTTGTTTTGCCCAGTGATGACCTCAGAGGTCTGAGGGCCTAGGTTGCCTTTGATACTCTTTGTCTTCCTCTGAGCCCCTGACGCCTTGAATCTTCGTTCTGTGTTATCTTGAACTTGCCCTTTTGTACGTTTGCTTGCCTTTAGACTTTTGACTTGCTTCCTGAGATTGATTCCCTTGACGCTTTTGTTGAGTTGGATGTCATGTATTTATTGCCTATGATGAAGAAATTCTGAGGCTTAGAGGTTGGATGGCTTTAGAGATTTTTAGGATGGGTTATGTTTGGATATATCTTTCTGATTTGCCTATGATGAAGCCCCCCTTCTGAGGCCTAAGGTGGGTTTAGGAAATTTGGCTATGGAAGGTTCATACTTCAGGTTTGATGTTATGCCTTGGTAATGGTTCACTGATGCAGCTTTTTATGGTGAGGCTTTTGAGTTTGTATGCTAAAGTTTGGGTGTTTGGATGATGCAGGCAGGTTATGATGCTAGCAGGTTTTAACTGGTTTTTATGTTAGCTTGGCTTGATAACTTAGTTTACAGGTTATGCTTCAGTGTGTTTGTTGGGCTTGGCCAAGTTTGAGGTTGCTCAGGTTTGATAGTGTTTTGTGTGACTGGACAGTAGGCAAGTTATGATGTTTGTAACTGGTTTTGCAAGGTTTTGTGTGGATTAATGCAGGTTGATGGGCTTTGGCAGGTTCTGAGTAGTTTTTGTATATCTTTTTCTCTCTTGCTATGCTGAACTGAGTTGTGTTTTCAGGTTTTTTAGGCTTGAGATGTGTTATGTTGGGTCTGTAAGGAGGATGCAGGCTCTTGGTTTTGTATCTTTCTCCTCTCTTCTAACCTCACTTCTGAACTATCTTGTATTGGCTTGTGGGTTTGTATATCTTTTTTCTGTCTTCTCCTAAGCCTAAACCTGCCTATGCTTGCTTTATCTCTTTTTCTTCTCCCCCTACAGTACAGTAAAGAATTTTATATAATTTATGTTGTACTTGCTCTGAAGGGGCCTACTATGCTGGGAAATGATGATAAGATTGCTTGCATAACACATTTTGCATCTTTATCTAGCTTTTGACAACTTTGATCTGACTTTGCACTTTGATATCCTTTCCAAAATCTTCTTTGACAGTTTGTATGCTTTGATAGCAACTTGTACTATTTTGATTTCTTTGAGTAAACTTAGGCATTTTGACAGTAACTTCCCTTTTGCTTTGGATAGAAAGTTGAAATTGGATCTTTTCAGTTTAGTTTGGATTTTGGATTTGAGATTCTATGCAGCTTGAATTTGTAACTTATGCTTTTGACATTTGCATTTCATGAATAAAAAATCTTCCCTCTCTGTGAACCGGGAGAAATCCCGTGATTTGCAGAGAGGGCAACTGATCCCAGTCAGTGGCCCCTAATGATGAGCAACTTTAACTGTCTTTTTTAATTTAACTGCTTTCTGACTTTTTCTTCTCTTTTTGCAGACAAAACATGGAGTACCGGAGCGGAGTGAAGAATGAAGAATATTAGAGAATAGGATAGTTTCTATTTTATGTAATATTTTAAATTAATGTATATTATTGTTCATAATTTAAATTATAAACAACAATTTGTACAAATAATTCAAATATCAATAAAATCTAAATTATCCAATTAATTCTAATTTCTTTATTGTTTATTTATTTATTTAAAATTCTTAGAATTAAAACAATTGAAAAATAAATTTCAATCATTCAATTTTTTTAGAATAATAAATAACTTAAATAATAACAATATTGATCAATTAAACCTGTCTCTTCCGATATCCAAAGCAAAGCAGCAGTCAACCAAACTGAACTGTCCAAGCGCATTCCTTCTTCACTGATTTGCCATAAACATTGTGAACCCAATACTGCATATTGTATCTGACTGGCCCAATCAAAACGTACTGAATTCAAACCACTGTCTCTTTTACTGATTAAATCAAGATAACGCGAATTTTAACCCGAATCTCGGAATAAACTGCGAAGTGCTGTGGAATTTAAATTCTTATGAGAATATGCCCATAAAACCTTAATTCCTGATTAAATGCCAAATAACGCTCGCCTGATCAAAATTGGACCAAAAATCATCCAAAACCCTGAGCCAACTGTGAAACAATCCAAAGCTCTGAAAATCAGTAAAAAACCCTAATTTTGCTTGACTGTCAAGAAAAGTCCATTTGTCCGATTCTTGAGCCAGTTTGAAAAGTCAGGAAATGTTTGAAGCTGATATTTCTTGTGGAAAAGCGCGAGGGCAAATTTTGGGGTACAACACCCTGATTCTTTCAAGTTAAAGATTATTCAAGACTTTTGCTTGGTTCAATTTTAAATCGACCAAAGGTTTATTCTGATGCTTTTAACAGTTGAAGTCAAGCTTAGACTTAGTCTAATTTCTGTCAACAATCACCTTTGGATGGCATCTATAAGCCCATCTCTGTCAGCTCTCCATCATTTCTCCAAATGGAATCTTTAAGCCCATTCCTCACACCTCAACCACAATATCATCAAGTGCAAATTTCTGGGCACTCTAGTGTTCAATCATCTTCCACCCTCAAGTCACGAATGGAAGATTCACCAATCTAACTCTTTAGGTTTAAGAAGATTTAATAGGGGAAGCTGTTGTACCATAAAATTTGCCCTCTCATTCCTCAAGACAATTATCACAAAGGGCTCCCAAAAATTCAAGCTTACACAAATATATTTGGATTTTTCAGCATTAAGATTAAGGAAGAAATTGCTAAAAAAGGACAAAACAAATGAAAAATACTCTTTTGACAAAATTAAAGGAAAGAAAGTTCTTTTCGATTTTGCATCCTTCAATTGGAAACTTTAGCTTTGGTTGCATCTTTCATTTAAGTGCTGGACTCCTTTGGGGCAAGCTCATTTCATGCTTCGATTGGGGCACTGGACTCAGTGGGGTTTTTCCTGCATGTCAGCCAAGACTTACAAGGCAGATTTCCCTACCATGTTAACATGCGCAAGGCCAAAGTCACCCTTTTAAGCAACTTGTTACATGCTTCAACAGGGCAAGACTTCTCATCAAATTGCTTCAATTCAAAAGGCAAAAAGCCTCCTGATGACATCCTTCGATTCAAGAGGCCAAATCCTCTCTTCTACCCTCTTTTGATCACACGTTTTGCCCCATGCAGGCCTCCTTCATTTGGGGCATTGGATTTCCCAGTGTTGCAAGATTCAATTGAGTCTTTCATCCCCTGCATGCATCCTTCATTTAAGGTGTGTAAATCCTTCAGCACAAACTCTTAGTCATGCCTTTCGTTTAGGCATATGGCTCCCTCTTTACAAGCTTTCGTTTGAACATATTTGCATAAGGTCACAAGGCAGGAACCTCATGCATACACTCTTTTGTTTGGCCATATGGCCCCCTTGCAGGCAAATTTGAGTGGAAAGTATCTCCTTTGGAAATGGCATACTTTAACACACAAATTCTGCACTATGCCATTATCTCATGCGAAAGAAGTGCCATGGTGGTGCATTCGAAGGGCTTGCCAGGCATGTCTGGATGTCCCAATCAAATGACATGCTTTGTTGACTCATCCCAAGAGCCTGCATTTGGACCATTCGAAGGAATCCATGAAGGGCCTGGTCGAAAGACATTTATTTGGCCCCCTTCAAGGGATACTCACATAAGTCATTTGAAGGACACTTCAATTTGAAAAAGAAGTGATTGCTGAAGAGTCTATTCAAAGGACAAAGCTAGGGGGTCAAGACAAAAGGTTGAGATACCAAAGGTCCTTGTTGACCAAGTCCCATGTGCTGCTAGGATCAGGCTTGATACACTGGTCATAAAACTCCAAAACTGCTGCACAACAGTTCTGTAACGCCTCCTTATGCCTTGAACCAAAATGGCATAAAAATACTGTATCTCGAAAGCTACAAATAAAGCATGCCTTTTTTTTTGAATCTTTTGTTTTCCCTCCCAAAACATAATCCCTGGCCATCTATAAATAGGAGACATCACCACACATGTTAGGGGCGCCTAAAGGATTGTAAGAAAACAATTGTGAACATTCTCAAATATTCTCAAACACTTCCCAACATTCTTTTTCAAACACTTCTATACATTAAGTAAGAACCTTCGATTCACCCTCCAAGTGACCATCAAACTAACCTTCGACCCACTCCCCCAGTTACCATACAGTAGGCCTTTGAGTCATTCCATCACTTATTACAAAAGAGCTTTTGATCCACTCACACAACCTATTTCGATCAAGTCACTGCTTTCACAAAGTAGTAACTGGATTAGCCTCAGAAAGGTCCCAACCAACTCCCATTCTCCGTCAAAGAAAGAACTTGCATCCCCCTTCTATTTAAGAAATTCAAGAGGTAAGTTTCCTTCAAACTTGAGTCTATTCTATTTTTAATATCATGTGCACATGCCAATAAAGAAAAATGTAAATATTTCATATAGGGAACTAGACCATGTTTTAGCTTTCGATTATGACTTCCTGTATGCTGAAAACCCAACCTTAATTAGTTAGGCTTAGGACATTGAGACCCATTAGTTTTTGTGCTAACCACTGGGCTGTAGTTATGTTTGGATATTGCATTTTAAGAATTTGAGACAGGTTTGTTATACCCTCTGATTGGCTAGCCGCACAAGCCTTTCGAATCACAATCTGAGGGCCCAATATGCTTACAGTCGAAGGAGTTGGCAAGGAGCCTGTGGAAAAACATGAGCCTTGCTGCTTCTAGTCCTCAAACGAAGGCCAGAACCTTGTTGTCTCCAGGCCTCAAGCGAAAGACAGAACTATGCTAACTTCCATACCCAGAAGAAAGGCGCTACTACCCTGATTCTAACCCCCAGTGGAAGGAGACAGAAAGGAAAATCGAAGAGCATGAATCTACTGACTCTAGAACCCAAATCGAAGAGAGCCAGAAATTGCAAAATCGAAGGGCATTTCTTCCTAAATCGAAAGACCCCCCTTTTCTTGCTTTTACTTTATTTTTGCCTTTATATTTTCATGATATTCAATATGTTGTAATAGTGTAGGATTTTATCTTTCTGCATTTTATTATTTTTGTATAAATGCTAGTAACTAGGATGTATGGCAAGATAAAAACAACAAGTAGATAACCAAAAATTCAAAATAAAAAATGCATGCAATCAAAAACACTACTCACACACATGCACCCTTAGGGTAATTCCACTTGTTGCCTAGAAAAAATAGTCATGTTCGTCGTATATGGGATTTTTAGCAAAGACCCTTGATAAAAGATCATAGTCCCTCGATGTCACTCAATGTTGCCTTTGGTAAACGATCTAGTCCTTAAATGACATTGCTAAAACGTCTCATAGGTTGCCTTCTATGACTATACAAACGTCTCACGCCCGTCCCTTTACATCCAATGATGGGGCTCCTTACCAAATCAATGGTAAGATAGCAACATCTAAAGGAGAAGGAAAAGAACGTTTAAGACCTTTTGAGTAGGTAGGATGCTCCTAGTTGCTCTCTTGCTCACAACAAAACATTTTTATACACCCACAATTTCACTTTGAAACATTTTCAAAAGACAAAGCTTTTTGTATGCGTTCTTATAAAGACGAGAACCATTACAAAGACACTTTTCAAAATCACTTTTAAAAACACATTCCACAAACACCTCTTTGAACTATTTTCAAAACAACACTTTGTACGCGTTCTTATAGAGACGAGAACCATTATAAAGACGTTTTCAAAATACTTTCAAAACCCACACCACAGGCACATTTTCAAACAAAAGCAAGTGATCTAGAAAGCAACTAAGATCCTGTAGATAACTACAGATGAAAAGGGTGCTAATACCTTCCCTTTTCATAACCTACCCCCCGAACACTAAGCCAAAAAGGGCTTTTAACAGCGCACATTAGATAGTGCTTTTATACAAAAGTGCTGTTATAAGTGAATTTAAAAATAAACATGGAAACTGTATACAATAATAAATAAAAGCGTTGCTAAAAATGTGTTGAAGAATGAGCAAGGCATGCGGTGGTCTAAAAGGTTGATGTCTCTCACGCATTTGAATATTCACTGTTGTCCTAGATCTATGGAAGATGTTACCATCATTTGAATATTCCCTAATGTACCTCTCCTGGGAATTAGGGGAGGAATCACTTATAACCCTTGTTTGGCATTGCGACAGTTTGGGTATGCTAGGAGGGACGGTCTTCATGATGCATTGATTCAGGGAATTGCATTTGACTATGAGAATGATATCCAAGGGTACCGTCAGAGGTTCATCCGAGCTTGGGGCATGGTGGACAGAGTGGATAGCAAGACATTGGGGTATAATAACTCCATCCCTTTGGAGCCTTATTTTAAGTGGGTGCGAGCACGCTCTCAAAATCTCATGATTCCTTACCCCCCATCCTGCCTATTGTCATGGAACCTATTGCCAAGACAAATGTACCTCATACTATTCTCCATCCTGACATGTTGACTACTCTCGAGGAATTGCAAATATCTTAGATTCAACTCAAAGAGGAACGAGACACCTTTGAAAACCAGTTCTACGCAAGCGAGAAGAAGGTTTTGGAGCTTACCAGACAACTACATGAATAACAGAGTTTGAATGCCTACATTGCACCAAAGAGGATGCACTCATGGGAAGCCTGAGTCCTGTTTGGTTTAGGAGTTTTTGTTTTATCTTTGTTTCTTTCATTAAAACTTATGAATGCGATTAATGTTTGTTCTTTCTTCGTCTAAGCAAATTTAAAATCTTAAAAGTCCTTGAAAACATTGCATAAGCAAGTATTTTGAGACAGGTTTCTTATTTTTTTAGCTGTTTATTTCAGCAAAAGAAATGGCTCTTGAACAAACAATAAAGGATCTTAAAGCTCAAAATGCTCAGTTCCAACAAATGTTCCTGGCGCAGGCTAAGGGGCAAGAAGATCTTAAAGCTCTGATTGTTAAAGAGAAGACTAAGAAGGCAAAGAACCCAACTGGTGTCTTGAATTTTGGAAGAAGGTTCAGAGGACCGGCTAAGTGAGCTCTAGATTTCACAACCTCGCCAAATGAGGGGGACAATTAAGAAGAGAAGCCAACAGAAGAAAACAACAACCCAGGATCTGAAGAAGATGAAGCTGACTATTCTGAGGAGCAGTATCCTCATGCTGGTAATAAATACAAACAGCTGGAGGATCGTCCCCATGCTATGGAGATCCAGAGGGTACCCGGGCTGGAATTTGAAGAGCTAGGATTGGTCTCAGGGGTGGACATCCCGCAGAAATTCAAGGTCCCTACCTTTGCTAAGTATGACGGTGTCTCCTGTCCTAAGCTTCACTTCAGGTCATATGTCAGGAAGATTCAACCCCACGCTACTGATAGGAACCTGTGGGTCCATTTCTTCCAGGAAAGTTTGGTAGGAACTCATCTGGAATGGTTCTATCAACTTGAAAGAACCAACATTCTTAATTGGTAAGATCTAGCTGCTACTTTCTACAAGCAGTACCAATATAACACTGACCTCACCCAAACTCGTACACAATTGCAAAGTATGTCTATGAGTTCCGGCGAAGGTTTCAAAGATTATGCTCAAACGTGGAGAGACCTTGCGGGAAGAGTCCAACCTCCTTTGTCTGATAGAGAGCTGGTGGACATGTTCTTGGGCACATTATCTGGTCCATTCTTTAACCATCTGATTGGAAGCTCGTTTGCTGGGTTTACTGAATTGATATTGATTGGTGAACGGGTAGAAGATGGCATCAAGAGTGGTAAAATCCAGAGAGATGCATCCTGTGGTACAGCAAAAAAAACCTTCACTGGAAAGAAGGAGGTCAGTGTTGCTTATGGCCAGAGAAATCAAAACAAAACTGAATGTCGTCTGACGGTAGGGGCTGTTATGATTTCCAATCCTGCGTTAAACAATCAGCGCATATCGGATGCGCCCAGAAGACAGTTCTCCCAGATCAACATGACCTTGTCCCAGGTTTTGCCACACCTGCTGAAGTCTAATCTAGTGACTCTAAAGGAAGCTCCTAAGAATCCCAATACTGCTTCTCCTCGCTACAACCCAAATGCTCGATGTGCCTACCATTCCAAAAGCCCGGGGCATGATCAAATGATTGTTGGGATCTGAAAAATAAGGTGTAGGATCTTATCAAAGCGAATGAGATTGAGTTTTACCTTCAAGAGACATATAATGTAATAACTGCGCCAATGCCCAAACATGGCCAGAGTGTCAATGCTGTTGGCGACGACTAGTTTGTTTCTTCTGTGGATGAGTTAGCTACTCCTATTCTAACTGTTAAAAGGAGTCTGTTGCGAGCCAGTTTATTTTCGGGCTATGGTGAAGGTTACCACTTATGTATGTCTCTACCAGATGGTTGTTTGTTGTTAAAGATGGGTGTACATCGCCTGATGGTTAACAAATAAATTTTGTTTGAGAAGGTTCCCCTTGAAATAAATTTGTGTAAATATGTCTCAATAATTACCATGTTCAACAATTCTCCCAGGGTCTCCACCAAAAGACCCGTCAGGATTACATATGTTCCCAAGTTTTCTCCCTTGATCATCACCCTTCCTGAGCCAATACCATATTCCTCTAATAAAGTTGTTCCCTGGAATTATGGGGCTGGCGTCTATTACCATGGCGTCAAGCAAGACCTATTGGCTGTTGAAGATAAGGTTGCTGAAGATACTGATCCTGACATCTATAACATCGTTGGGACCAGTAAAATTATGAGAAGCGAAAGAGTTTTCTCTCCCAAAACTACTCCGAAGACCACTGCTACTCTTATAATTATCCCTGCTACTACTCCTATTAGTACTCCCATTTCTACTCCGATTGTTATCCCTGCTAATGAGTCTGTCGAGACTCGGGGCAAAGAGGTATTGGTTGAGCCTGTCCAGATGAAGGCGCACAAAGAAGTCATTCTTGAGGCTTCTAAAAAAGAAATGGAAGAGATACTGAAGATAATAAATAAAAGTGATTACGACATCGTGGAGCAGTTGGGGCAGACCCCTTCAAAGATCTCAATGTTGGCCTTACTTTTGTGCTCTAAAGCACATGCTAAGGCTTTAGTAAAATTCCTGAAGTCTGCCCATGTGCCTCAAGAGACCTCCTCTGATCAATTTGAGGACTGTGTTGCCAGCCTGACTGTTGATAATGGATTGGGTTTTTCCGACGCTGATTTAACTCCCAAGGGAAGGAAACACAATGATGCCCTGAATGTCTTTATTGAGTGCAGGGGACCACCTTAGCTCATGTTCTAGTAGATGCGGGATCATCATTGAATGTCTTAGCCAAGAATGCTTTGGACATATTGGATTGTGAAGGACTCACGCTGAAGCCCAGTAACATTGTGGTGAGGGCATTCGATGGTTCCAAAAGAATGGTGCACGAGGAAGTGGACATCCCTATCAAAGTTAGTACTTAGACTTTTGACTCAAATTTCTATGTGATGGACATCCGCATGTCTTATTAATGCTTATTGGGTCAACCCTGGATCCATGGGGATGGTGTTGTTACTTCTATCCTACATCAGATGTTAAAGTACCCAGTCAACAGAAAGATTATCACAGTCCATGGCGAGGAAGAATACATGGTGAGCCACCTGAACTCTTTCATGTATGTTGAAATGGGCGGCGAGTTCATTAAGACCCCATGTCAGAACTTTAAGGAGGTTCCACAGATAGTTGTTGCGACCAAGATTTCTACCAGTGTTACAAAGACAACCAGACCTCCATTGAAAATGGCTTCTCTGAGGGATGCCAAAGCAGTAGTTGAAGAAGGTGGGTGTACCATTTGGGGCCAACTTCCAGACATTCCCTACAAATCTGACAAGTTTGGTTTGGGTTTTACTTCAGGAGCCCAAAGAGTTGTTCGTCGTGCTCGTGCCGGGGGACCACCACTGCGCATCAGCAACCATGGAGTCAATGCATTAGAAGACAGTGATAGCGATTATGACATGGAGAAGTGGATCTTCCCAACTACCAGCGGTGGACTCAACAATTGGGGGGCCAAAGATTTTGTTCCTATTACTTTTATTCAAGAGTAATTTTCTTTTTTGTTTTTTAGGATATGTAATATTTGAACAATTGAAACTTTAAAGCCTTGTGTCTTACCCGAGGCACAATGGTCTATTTTTTGAGGGTTATTACTTCATATTCATATGTCATTAATAAATCATTGGACGTTTTGCATACAAATTTTACGCTCTATGTCTTTCTTTTCTGCTTTTACTTTATCAAAAACAACTATGCTCTTACACACACCTACATATCAAACTGCAGATCGACATCCACTCTGGATCCCATTGATAACGATTCTGCTATTGCCAATTATGACTTTGAAAATCCGATCTACCAAGCCGAGGACGAAGGTGAGGAAGATTGTGAAGTACCAGGGGAACTAGCCAGACTGTTACAACAGGAGGAAAGGATAATACAGCCTCATGAAGAGTCGGTTGAGACAATGAACTTAGGTACTGAAGAGGATAAGAAGGAAGTAAAAATAGGAGCCGATCTGGAGCATAGTGTCAAAAGGCGTCTAATACAAATGCTACATGACTATGTTGATATCTTTTCCTGGTCATATAAAGACATGACAGTACTTGACACTGATATCGTGATCCATCATCTGCCAACAAAAGAAGACTTCCCTCCGTTTAAACAAAAGGTTCGTCGCATGCGGCCAGAGATGTCAGAAAAGATCAAGGACAAAGTCATGAAACAGTTCAACGTTTGTTTCTTAGCTATTACCTCTTATCCATAATGGGTTGCTAATGTTGTTCCGGTACCTGAGAAGGACTGTAAAGTACATATGTATGTGGATTACAGAGACCTGAATAGGGCCAACCCCAAGGATGACTTTCCGCTTCCCCATATTGATGTTCTGGTTGACAACACCGCACAACATAAGGTATTCTCCTTCATGGATGGTTTCTTCGGGTATAATCAGATCAAAATGGCGCCTGAAGATATGGAGAAAACAACCTTCGTCATGCAGTGGGGCACTTTCTGCTACAAAGTTATGCCATTTTGGTTAAAGAACACCGGGGAAACCTACCAGCGTGCCATGGTAGCTTTGTTTCATTATATGATCCATCACGAGATAGAGGTCTACGTTGATGATATGATAGCCAAGTATCAGACTGAAGAGGACCTGCAGAAGCTGTTTGAAAGACTGAAAAAGTACAAACTGAGGTTGAACCCAAATAAGTGCACCTTTGGAGTAAGATCCGGTAAGCTCTTAGGATTCGTTGTCAGCGGAAAAGGTATTGAAGTAGACCCTGCAAAGGTTAAATCTATACAAGAAATGCCAACTCCTCACACTAAAAATAAGGTTAGGGGATTCTTGGGACGTCAAAACTACATTGCCAGATTCATTTCCAATATAACCGCTACTTGTGAGCCAATCTTCAAATTACTGAAGAAAGACCAAGCAGTGAAGTAGAATGACGATTTCCAGAACACCTTTGACAAAATCAAGGAATATCTTCAAGATTCTCCAATCTTAATGTCGCCAGTTGAAGGAAGACCTTTGATCATGTATTTAACAGTGTTGGAGAACTCAATGAGGTGTGTGATGGGGCAGCGTGACGAGTCTGGTCAAAAAGAGCATGCAATATACTACCTTAGCAAAAAGTTTATCGACTATGAAACAAGATAATCACTACTAGAGAAAACTTGTTGCGCTTTGGCATGGGCTGCTCGCTGACTAAGATAGTATATGTTGACTCAAACTACCCTGTTGATATCTAAAATGGATCCTATCAAATACATCTTTGAGAAGCCCGCTCTGTCCGGAAGAATAGCAAGATGGCAAATGATCCTGACTGAATATGAAATTTAGTATACAAACCAGAAGGCTATTAAAAGAAGTGTATTAGCTGATCATTTGGCTCATCAGGCTGTGGACGACTACCAATCCATGAATTTTGTGTTCCCAGATGAAAGCATCATGTTAGTAACTGATTGTGAAGAACCTGGACTGGATGAAGGACCTGAAAAAAGATCCCGATGGACTATGGTTTTTGACAGAGCTTCCAACGCACTTGGCAATGGCATCAGTGTTGTGATCATATCTCCCGAAGGCTGTCATACTCCTTTCACTGCTAGGCTATGTTTCAATTGTACCAACAATATGGCTGGATATGAAGCATGCATTATGGGTCTCAAAGCTGCTATCGACTTGAGGATCAAATTCTTGAGTGTATTTGGAGACTCGGCCTTAGTAATCAGTAAAATCAAAGGAGAATGGGACACGAAGCATCCTAATCTTATCCCTTACAAAGAGCATGTGTTGACACTAATTCCACACTTTGAAGAAATTACCTTTGGGCATTTTCCACGAGAGGAAAATCAACTAGCGGATGCGCTAGCTACTATGTCATCCATGTTCAAGGTCAAATGGGATAATGAGGCTCCTCAAATCACTATTGAGAGAATGGATGAACCAGCATACTATCATGAGATTGATACTGAAGAAGTAGTGGAAAAACCCTGGTTCCATGAAGTCAAAAGATATCTTGGAACCCAAGAGTATCCCGAGGGAGCTTCAGTCAATGATAAGAAGTTCCTAAGAAGGTTCTCTGCCAAGTTCTTCCTCAGTAACGAAATCCTCTACAAGCACAATCACGATTATACTTTGCTTCAGTGTGTAGACAAGAGTGAGGCAGAGAAGATTATGGTTTATTTACATGAAGGTACCTTTAGCACCCATTCTAGTGGAAATACAATGGCTAAAAGTATCCTACAGGTAGGATACTATTGGTCCAATATGGAAATGGACTGTTATCAGCATTCACGAACTTGTCACAAATGCCAGATCTATGCTAATAAAGTACATGTGCCTCTGGTTCCTCTAAACGTCTTGACTGCTCCCTGGCCCTTCGCAATGTGGGGCATCGACATGATTGGAGAGATTAGACCTACAGCTTCTAATGGGAACCGCTTTATCCTGGTTGCCATTGATTATTTCATGAAGTGGGTTAAGGAAGCCTCATTTGCTTCTATTACCAAGAATGTTGTAGCCTGATTCATTAGACATAACTTTATCTGTCGGTATGGTATTCCAGAAAGAATCATTACGAATAATGGTACCAATCTCAATAATACTATGATCATCAAGCTCTGCACGCAATTCAAGATCCAACATCACAACTCTTCTCCTTACCGGCCAAAGATGAATTGAGTTGTAGAAGCTGCTAATAAATATATCAAAAAGATCATACAGAAGATGACAGTGAGATACAAAGAATGGCACGACATGTTACCATTTGCTCTTCATGGTAACCCTACCACAATGTGCATAACAACATGGGAAACTCCTTTCTCTCTGGTGTACGATATGGAAGCTGTCCTACCCATTGAATTCCAAATCCCTTCCCTGAGAATCTTGAAGGACACAGGTTTGAATAAAGACGAATGGGTTCAGACAGAATTGACCAATTAAACCTGATTGACGAGAAAAGGCTCGCAGCTGTCTGCCATGGTCATATGTACTAAAAACATATGATCAAAGCTTTTAAAAAGAAGGTCAGATGTCAAGTATATCAGGCTGGTGATCTGGTAATCAAACGCATTATCCTGCCGCAAGGTGATCCTAGGGGAAAATGGACTCCCACATACGAAGGGCCATTTGTGATCAAGAACATATTTTCTGGTGGGGCCATGATCTTAACCACTATGGACGGTGACGACCTTTTGCGCCCTGTAAACGCGGACATAGTTAAAATATACTACACATGAACAAAGACCCGCTAGGTTGACCGGCCTAGGAAAAAATAAGGGCATCCTGGAAAACCAAAAGGGTTTGGGCAAAAATTAGGGTTATACATATAAAAATATGTACACCCGACAAGTCGAAAACCTAAAAAGGCAGGTTGGGCAAAAAGGGTATCCTGGTGGACTGAAAACCCGAAAGGGCGGTCCAGGAAAAAGTTAGGGATGTTAAGCGTATGACTATGTCCCGTTGGATCACTTTATAGTCAATCTTCAGTATCAGCTATCAAGCTCAAATGGTACTAATACATCCCGTCAGCTTCGGATAAATAACAAAGAGATTAGACGCTCAAAGACATAAAGGCAATAGCAGAATGGGAATCCAATGGGATTATTTCACATAGCTGTTTTTTCTTTGTACTCTATTTTGTATTAGTTTCATTATTACGATGACATTATCTTACTAGGATGTTCGTCTCTTTGTACAAAATTTCTTCAAATTAATACAAAGCTATTCCTTTGGAAATGCAAAACTATTTGTTTTTGTTTTTCTATTTTGTTTTCCAAAACGTACAGTGATTATTTTTGAACATATGCATTTGAATGTGATTACTGTCTACAATTATACGCTTAAAAAATATAAAGACAATGGCTTTAAGAAACGAGACAATGTCTAAAGGCCATCCACAAAATCCCCGCAGAAACTTTCTTCAGCAGGTACAGAGGTAGGGGCATCCTACTATAAGATCACTTCCATATTCTCAGCATACAGCCTAATGAGGTCAGGTGTTCTTATATCCCTGGCAGAGCAAAAATATCTAATTACTGCTCCGACATCTAAAAAAATCCCCAGTGAAGTCGCCAAGCTTCTCAGGATTCCCCAACAGGATTTCACAAAATCCCCAAATAGTGCACGAAGTTTTCCTTCCCTAACAGAGTTTACTTCTCTAACAATGAAAATATATCTCCTAGCAATTAACTTTAACATATTTGAAAACCTACATTCTTCATCCCCAGCAACAATCAAGGATTTATTTTCCCTAATTTTGCAACACTGCAACATAACAGCTAACACGTTCATACATTGCATTCATACATAATTTCTATAAATATCATAGCATATACAACACAAATGCATATATCACAATCTCATTTATTTTGAGAGCATCATGAAATTCATACATCATGACATCGCATGAAACTAGTTTTACCTTTTCAGGTTAAAATTAGTAGACAGACAAACACTATCAACTTATACAGCAGGTCAAAGATTAATATCTGAAACTAGACGGGGAAACTATCTACATGACCAAGTGGTATGAACTCTCGAAGCAATATGGGTTTACCAACAAATACAGAAGGCCACAAATTAATGCCCGAAACCAGACGGGGAAACTATCTACGTGACCAACGTTGCCAAGTCCCAGATTAATACTTGTAACAAGCCAGGACAACTATCTATGGACGACTGATTGTAGATTAATAACTGGAACCAGACAGGAAAACTATCTACATGAGCAGGTTGAATATTAATAACCGAAACCAGACGGGAAAACTATCTTTCTTCCGCTTAGGTTAGAGATTAATACCTAAAACTAGACAAGACAACTATCTCAATAACCGATAAAAACAAGTTCCAGATTAATACCCGAAACAAGATAGGGTAAATATCTGTGCACGACTGATTGTAGATTAATACCTCAAACCAGACAGGAAAACTATCTACATGAGAAGATTAAAGATTAATACCCGAAACCAGACGGGAAAACTATCTTTCTTTCTAAGGTCAGAGATTAATACCTGAAACCAGCCAGGACAACTATCTCAACGACCGACAAAAACAAGGTCCAAATTAATACCTGAAACTAGACAGGGCAACTATTTATGGATGAGTGATTGTAGATTAATACCTGGAACCAGACAGGAACACTATCTACATGAGCAGATTGAAGATTAATACCCGAAACAAGATGGGAAAACTATCTTTCTTTCTAAGGTTAGAGATTAATACCTAAAACCAGCCAGGATAACTATCTCAACGACCAATAAAAACAAGTTCCAGATTAATACTTGAAACTAACCAGGACAACTGTCTATGGACGACCGATTGTAGATTAATACTTGGAACAAGACAGGAAAACTATCTACATGAGAATATTGAAGATTAATACCCGAAACCAGAAGGGAAACTATCTTTATTTCTAAGGTCAAAGATTAATACCTGAAACCAGCAAGGACAACTATCTCAATGACCAAAAAAAGCAAGTTCTGGATTAACACCTGAAACAAGACAGAACAACTATCCGGGAACAACTGATTGTAGATTAATTCCTGAAACCAGACGGGGCGACTATCTAAATGATCATCCTGAAGAAATCTTACACGGGTTCCTTCTCATGATCTCCAGATGCAGCTTTACACGGGCTCATCCCGAAGTAATCTTACACAGGTTTCTTCTCAATCTCTAGATGCAGTCTAACATAGAATCATCCTGAAACAATCTTACACGGATTCCTTCTTACAGTTTCCAGATGCAGTATAACACGGACTCATCCTGAAGAAGCCCTACACAAGCTCCTTCTAATACAGTTCTAGATAATAGTTAACTTCATCTTCCCCGACAAGTTACTACGAAGCCTGGAATTCAACCAAAAAACAACAAACTTTTTCCAGGGATAACTCCTCAGTAGAGCCTTGGACAACTGAAGTTCCTAGACTCTATTCACCACAGAGTTTACCTCAAGCAGGAGAACAACAGAAATCAACCTTCCCCATTGGACTCCTCCTCAGACAGCAGGAATAGGAATTCCCCATAAAGAGACTTCTTATGAAGTCAACATCTACTTTGGATGGCATCTTTAAGCCCATCTATGACAACTCTCAGTCATCTTCTCCAAATGGCATCTTTAAGCCCATTCCCTACACAATCAACCATCACATCATGCGAGAGAAAATTTTGGGCACTCTAGTCTTCAATCATCTTCCACCTTCAGATCACGAAAGGAAAATAAGCAAATCTAAATCTTCAGGTTTAAGAGGATTGAACAGGGGCAGTTGTTGTACCCCAAAATTTTCTCTCTTATGTTTTCCAAGATCTTCCCTTTGCATGGTGGTTACAAACATTTGCTTAAAGAAAATAAAGTTTTTGAAGACAGTCAAGTGTCTTTCGATGGACATCTGAACAAGGTCTTTTGACTGGCATTTTGACAAAGGTCTTTCGACTGGCATCTTAACAAAGGTCTTTCGACTGACATCTTGACAAAGGTATTTCGACTGGCATCTTGACAAAGGTCTTTCGAGTGACATCTTAACAAGGACGTTCGATGGGAATCTGAATAAGGTGTTTCGATTGAACCTCTAAAAACCTTCGATTAAGCTTTGGGTCCAAAAGAATCATTCTAGCAGTGCATTCTCTGCGCTTGCCTTCAATGCATAAGGCACAAACTTTCTCTTCATGCTTGCCTTTGATTCACAAGGCAAGAGCTTCTTTCATGTGTGCTTCAACCCATAAGGAAATGACTTCCTCTGTGCGTGCCTTCAGCGCACAAGGCAAAAGGCTTCTTTCAACTTGCCTTTGATGCACAAGGCAAATACTCCCTTTGTGCGTGCCTTCAGCGCACAAGGCAAAGGCTCCCTCTTCAACTTGCCTTCAGCGCACTAGGAAAAATACTCCCTTTGTGCGTGCCTTCAGCGCACAAGGAAAAGGCTTCCTCTTCAATTTGTCTTCAATTTACAAGGACAAGACCCTTTCAATTGACCTTTGATTCACAAAGCAATAGCCTCTCTCATGCTAGCATCCACAAGGCATTGGATTCCTTGGTGCTAGTTTCGTCTGGGCAATGGTTCCCTTTGAAACTGCTTGCGTCGAGTCTATCTCTGAACCCTTCAGCACATGATTTCTACATTATAATCACACATTGGTGGCCCATTCGAAGAATGCATAAGGCATACATGTGGGATATTCAAAGGACACACAAAAGGTCCATTCGAAGGATACATAATTATGGGAAACAAACTTGTTTTGCCTTTTGATGAGTATTGGTTCAAGATGCTTGCTGGCTAAGATCCTACATGCTGCCAGGCCCAAGCCTCCAGTACAATCACATTCATGACAAAAGAAGCTTCGACTAGCCAGAGAAGAGTTTCCGATTGGGTTAGTTGAAAAGTTTCAGATCAAGCTACCAAGGCAAATAGGGGCTCAATCGAAGAAGCCCCAATGATGAGGATTGGAGCCATTCGAAGCGGGAAACTCTGGGCCAATGGAATAGCAAGGATTGAGGGTATTCGAAGGAGTCAAACATGTCCAGGTTCATCCCAAAGCTCAAAGGGGTAGGAATTCATCAAGAAAGGCAATCCCTTAATGTGTCTGATTTCTCCTTCAAATCCTAGTTAATGGCTTTCCCTTTCTATTTCCATGATATGACCCTCTCTCTATCTCCTATAAATACACAACACTTCTACAAGCCAAAGAGGGGATACGCACATGCTGACACGACCTGAAGAAACCCTCTCAAAATCATCAATTTTTCAAAGAAATTGCAAAAATTCAAAACTCTCATCCAAGTCCATATTCATCAAGTCTAAGCCTTGTGTTGTACTCATGAGACTCCCAAGAGTCTACTCCAAGCAATTCCACGCCCCAATTCACATATCGAAGCATCTCCTATTAGTAAGGGTTAGCAAAACGAAACTACACATTTTGGCCATTTAAATCCATATTGCACATACTTTCGTTTTTACTAAAGATATTTGCGTTTGAATGAATGTCTTATATGCAAGCTAAAAGTGTAGGGATGAGATCATGCCATTGTTGGGGCACGATCTAAGTTTCTTTCGAATTTCATGACTTAGGTTGTTTCAGGCCAAACAAGCCCAAATTCAAACTCAAGGGGGTCAAATTCAGGGAGAGTCAAATTAAGGGAAAGGACCTAGGTTAGACACCCAGGTCATGCTTTTATTTTTGTTAACATTTTTTCTTGTAGATTCAATGCCCCAACAGGAAATCCATCAGACGCCTCCAACAATATCCTCTGCTGGATCGAAGGCCACATCCTTCACTGGACCGAAGGCCACATCCTTCACTGGAATGAAAGCCATCTTTCAGTAGATCGAAAGCCATCTTTTCAGTTGGATCAAAAGCCCTCTCCTTCATTGGATCGAAAGCCCTCTCTTTATTTGGATCGAAAGACTTTTATTCTTGTAATTTTATTTTTTTGTGTAATTCATTTATTTTAATAGTTTCCCTCTTTAAATCGTCATATAAAAAAACATCATAAAAATTAGGATTAGGTTTTACTAATTTAATTAATTCCTGAATTAATTAATTAATTAATTTTAACATATTTTTTTTCAAAAATTAAAATAAATTAGAATTTAGGTTTAACTTTATCTTTTAATTTGTTTCCTTTTTTATAAAAAAAAATTTAAAAATATAAAATAAAAAGATTTTATTCTTAGGATTTTGGACATCTTTTCAAATTCACGTGTTATTATTCTTTCACACTTTCTTTTATTATTATAACTGTATATTGGGATGTAATAGATGATTATTAGAACATTTACTGCTTTTACTTCCCCCCATTTTCGGAATTGTAATAATCCCCCTCCCCGAAGCCTTGTAATATCTAGGTCTTATATTTCTGCACTTTTAATTACTGTAATTATTAAATGCTAGATGTATGACTAATAGAATTGTATGACAAGAAATTAAAAGCAACACTAGCAAACCTAACACAAAAGACAAAAAATAACTGAATACAACACACTTGCACATATACACCTCTGGGGGTCTCCCACTTTGGTTGCCTATGGAAAATAAAACAGTCATGTCCCTCGAAAGTAGGGACGCTTTAGAAAAGACCCTCGAATCAAAAGATCATAGTTCCTCGATGACCCTACAATGTTGCCTTTCGGTAAATGATCTAGTCCCTTAAACAAAATTGCTAAAGTGTCTCCATATGTTGCCTTTATGATTGTACGATGACCCATGAATGCCCCTCAAACATCCAAACGATAGGGCTACCTACTCACTACTAGTAGGATAGTATTGTCTAAAGGAAGGGAGGAAATGAACAAACCTTTCGAGTAAAAGTAGATAATTGTTAGATGTTTGCTCAAAAACAAACTTTCACACTTACACAAAACAACTTTCAAAAACATTTTCAAATTCTTTATCAACACTCTTGAAGACTGATACAAGAGTTATTATAAAGCAAAGCGCCGCACTAATGCATTTAAAAATAATTTTCAAAAAACACATAAAAAGCACAAGGTATTTTTTCAAATGAGCTAAGCATCTAAGAGCCCGTAGATAACTACGGATGAAAAGGGTGCTAACACTTTCCCTTTCCATAATATACACCCATTACTCAGAAATAATCTCGAAATGTCTTTTTCTGTTCTTTTCACCCTTTTCTTTTTTGGATAAAATAAATTTCGGTGGCGACTCTTGCTTACCGCAACATTTGCAAATACAAACACAAAACCAATATAACCGTCGGTAGTGCCATTGTATCACAATTACCTTCAACTATCAGCCCTTTAGATTATCTTCCCCTAAGTCACTCTGAGAAAAAGAAAGACATTGAGAGAGAAACAAGATGAGAGAGAGGGACTTGGAACATTGTGAGATTCAAAGGGTCACAAGAAAGAGAAACTAAATGCGATCGTTTTGGGACTTATCCATTAATTATTTTGTTTTCTAATTCAATTAATTAGGAAATTCTGAATAAAAATTGCAGTAAAACAAGATCTAAATAATTGTCTGGACTCTCAGATTGGGATTAGTTTTGGGCCACTACTCATCCCTGCATGTTCCATTGTACCCCCTAGTTTATATTAATTTCACTTTTGTGTTCTCAATCTTTTTGCATTTAATTTTTGATGATTTTTTCATGATTTTTTCAGATTTTTCGTGGGAATATTAACATGTTGATTCCTGACTTTGTCATATTTTTTCTTGGTTTTTTTCTAGTTTAGGAATTAATTGGGTAATAGTTAAATGCATGGCTAGAAATAGGTTTTAGACTCGATTCTTGTTGATCCTTCTTGTTTGATTCAATTTCTTGGCATGATGATTGAGTGAGAGGCAAGTTCTGGTCCTTATTTGTTTGATTAGTTGTTTACTTGTGTTTACATTTATAAAAAGTCGCATAAACTTGATAAAAATAGGCTTTATGTTTCATTGAATGATCATATGGTTTGCCAACTTTGTGGTCGAATGTTGATCCAACTTTTGTAATATGAAATGCTTAAGGATTAATTTGTTTGATAACTTGTATGAAGCTTCTGTAGAGTTTTCGTATCGCTTGCATGTATTTGTAGAGGAGATAGACATTCTCCGTTAGGTATCCTTGGAATTATTTTTACTCTCTCATTTAAGCATCGTTTTAGATTGTTCTTGACATGAGAAGTAGGATAAAGATGCCATGATATGAAGTCCTACCTTTGTAGGATCTGCATTTACGTAGCTAGGAATCAATTTGTGATGTTGGGTATTGATACTTTAGTTTGATGCTTTACTTCTACACTTTGGTTTTGTTACTACTGTTCCTGTCACATTTTGTGATGGACAAAGAGTCACTCAACTTGCCCCCCATGGATTCTTTCATTTTATTTTCTTTTTTGATAATTGTTTTAATTGGTAGTGTTTTCTTGTGTGATTCCATGCTCCCTTAGGATTTTTAATTCAATTTTAATCTCTTAATTAAATTGAATTAATTATACTTTAGGCTTTAAAACCAAGCATGACAACAATTAGGTAGAATTCCCTTGATCCAAACTTTAGGACCATGATGTATGACAACATTAGGATTAGTTTCCCTTAGTCATTATCTCTTTCTTTTGCATTACATCCTATTAAAACAAAAATTATTTTTCTTAATCAAAATACATGAACACCTAATAAATATGGTACGTACAAATATGTCACGAGTCTTAAGCACGTGTAGAATACTTTGGATACGAGGCGCATGACTCAACCATCTAAAAGTCTCTCATGTCATAGGAATTAGTATTATATGTATCTCAAACACTTTCATAAATAAAGGGGAAATACTCGGATACCTCCAGCCTTGGAGGACCATCTTAGGTACTATCCTAACAAAAACACAAACAAATCAAACGTGGAACTTTGCCTTTAGGATGTAACTCAAAACTTTTTCAAAAGGGTTCATCACCCATAAAAAACACAATAAACCAAAAATTTTAAGCCGAACTACGGTGCTCTAATTCTTTAAAATGGATACGTAGGCATTAGGTCGCAGGGCCTAAGCGAGCAAACTATTTAAAACCTTTGTTTTCCCTATATATTTATTTTGCATGCATGCATTCCTTTAGCTTGTAAGTTTAGATAGACACACCCTTTGATTAGAACAATATGAGTGGATCTCATGGAGTACCACGAGCGTGAGGGGTGCTAATACCTTCCTCTTGCTTAATCGACTTCCGTACCTTTTCTCTTGGTTGCAAGACCATCTTATCCTTCCTTTTGGGGTTTTCTCGATATTTTCCCTTCATTCAGGATAAATAAAGTTCGGTGGCGACTCTTTGTTTTTTCACAGCGCGACAGTGATCAACAGGTATGTGCATTTTGAAATTTGTAACATGCTATGTGCAAAAGTTTAGAGAAAGTTGCGCAAAATCTATGATTTATTGTATAATTATGCGTTTGGGGAAATAAGGTGTTACGTTAGTGGTATCAGAGCAGGTCGTTCCATCCGACCAAGTTTGTGTGATATTGTTAATTCCTTGGTAAGCGACATGTATATGAAACACTGTCGGTACTCATTGTTATTCTAACGGCTTGTAGGAGCAAGATTTAAATAAGTAGGGGAGAGCTTCTGCTTCTCTGACTCTAGTTGCTTAAGATGATTTTCAAGGGCGGAAATTCTTTAAGTGGGGGATGGAGGTGCGAGAAACACAAGAAAATAAGGGGGGGAGTTAAATTGGGTTGCACCAAATATAATATTTTTGCAACTCAAAACACGAAGATAACAAGTGAATAAAAATAGATGAAGACAATTATTTTTATCCTGGTTCACTGTTAAATAAGTTAATCAAGTCCACCCCGCAAGGTGATTTTCCTTATACACAAGAACTTAATCTACTATAATCAACCAGATTACAGACAATTATAATAAGTTCGATCAATCCTATTAGAACCCCCAATAAGTTCGTTCATCCTTATTGCAAACCACTATGAACGCAACCAAAGTCTTCTTGGGAATCCAGACTACACAGAGTCTCTCAAGGAATCTATCAACAAAAGTTAATTACCAAGATGTGTATACAAAGATGCTTCTACACAAGCAGATTACACAATATTTAAGTGCAATAACACAAAAGTGTTGATAGAAAGATATGAGCAATAAATCCTTGATTATTTACAAAAATATACAAAATAAGATTTCTCTATAGAGTTTTTGTGCAGTGGGTTAGTATAAATTTGTTAAACTGATTCGTTGATTTAAAGTTCTTGCGAGTACTTCTTTTATAGCTAAAAAGAAGAGATCCTTTGGAGGTTAGAATATGAAATACAAATACAAATGTATTGTTCCCAACGATCATGGTGAGACTTCTAGATAACAGTAAAAAAGTTTGTCCTTGCGCCACTCTAGAGAGTAGAGGTCACAATGTACTTTTTTACTTTTATACTCACCATCACACACAATCCCTTTAGTCTTGATCTTCGCTTCTATGTCTTCAGAGGCTTCTAATATAATTGTTGATGAAACATGTTGTAGAAGGACCAGAACTAGTATCTTCTAGAACCTAAGTCATTAGAAACTTTCAGGGCATGTTCAGAGAACTCTTGCCTTTACAGTTCTTCAATACTTGGTCGTCAGAATAATGTATTCAGATCTTCAGATATTTTCTCAGAAGAATTTTTGTCTTCAGAATCTTCAAAATTTGGAACAACAAAAGTAAAGCTTTAGAAGGCCTCCAAAGCTTCCTTGAATAAGTTAGGATCAAAAGCTCTTCTACTGACATTCCTTATAACCATTGCATAAGACACATTCCTTAATCTTGACTTAACTTGTAACACACCAAAGGTATTTATCTAGAGTGTTTAGTTCAGAACCTGATGATGTCACACACCTTCTTACCAGAGTCAGAACCTATATGACAAAAACTATACACTAGACAAAACCCTGTTAGAGTATACAATTGTTCTTAAAGATAACATGTAAAGTTATCATCAAAACATAAGGCTACATGAAGAACAAACTTTGTTCTCACAATCTCTCCCTTCTTAATGATGACAAAACCATGTATTTTTATAGAACAATTCATACAGGGTAATCACCATGGAATGCAAATTCAGTAGAGCTAGCAGGCTCCCCTTGAAT
The DNA here is from genome assembly GCA_948472305.1 of Vicia faba. Classification (NCBI taxonomy): domain Eukaryota; kingdom Viridiplantae; phylum Streptophyta; class Magnoliopsida; order Fabales; family Fabaceae; genus Vicia; species Vicia faba. The sequence continues at coordinate 442,893,265 of OX451740.1, forward strand.
CTGTTAATATTCAAAATTACATTAAAGCTTGTTCAGATTCTCCCCCTAAGCCCAATACTTACAAAAATGAATTTTGCAGTACACAAAGTAACATAGAGAAGGAATACTTCTCCATTGACGGCTCATAACCGTCTGACTAGAAATACCTGGTCTTCATCTCAGAACCTGGATTGCTATCAGAACACTATGAGGCACTAGAACATGTTTAGTCGTTGTGTTGATGACTATCATCAAACATCAGAACTAATTTGTGGTTATTCCAGAAACTAAAATTATGCCACCAGAAGGTGAATAACATCATGTGATCAGAGAGTTCAGCACCTGAATTATTTCCTGATTGACCATGTATTTTGAACATGTCTTTTGACTATGTGTTAGAACATGTCTTTTAGACCATGTCTTTAGAACATGTCTTTAGAACATGTCTTAGACCATGTTTTAGACAATGTCTTTCGAACATGTCTTAGACTATGTATTTCGAACATGTCTTAGACAATGTCTTCTAACGATTCACAACCTTTGAAGCAACTTGGTTATCAATAGAATTACTATACTAACTGGTAGTTCACAATTTATGTAGTATCAGAATCTGATAACGTATAACCTGGTTACAAACACTTTGAGACAGTTAACAACTTTTAAACAATCTTGTGATAGTGGATCGAACGTTGTTGAAGAACGCGTTAAAATTCCTTCTGATAGTCCATGACTTCTAAAATGAATTCTAAGTAACATAACATATTTGTTAAGCTTCCAGAAAGTTCACAACTTCTGAAGCAACAAAGCCTGATTACCATATTTTCATAAAGTTCACAACTTCTAACCAATAGGTATTTTCAACATACAATCTTCTTACTTTAGGAAGTTCACAACTTCCTTGAACATTAGGAATATCAGAGCTTGATGTAACCATATTTTCACGAAGTTCACTCCTTCTGGACAATAGGTAAGATCAACACATGATTTCCTTAATTTCAATTAGTTCACAATTTTTTGAACAGTAGGAATATCATAGATTGATTAACCATATTTACACGAAGTTCACTCCTTCTGAACAATAGGTAAATCAACGTCTATTTCACCTTTTAACTTAGTCAGAGCCTTCTGACCAAATCATATTTTCAATTCATGATTAATTTTTAAACAAATCACAACTTCTAACAAATACATGTTCGTAGATGCTTAGCTCATCTGAGCTTTCTTCAAGGCTTTCTTCATGCATTTTGACCTTTTGGTTGCTTCCCAGATGTTTAGCTCATTAGAGAATTCTTTGAGCATCTTGATCTTCAATCTTCTGGATGGCAGGTGATAATCTTCTGATAGCCATTTAATATCTCTTATGAAAATTAGTGGACTTTTGCAAAGTTCCTGAATTAAACATCAAACAAACTGTTAGCAGTAAAAGCATTGTATCATGTTTGGGTTTGAGATCTGAGATTAAGTACTATTAAAATCATTTACTCTTTCTCCCCCTTTTTCATAAATCAAAAAGGATTTTAACAGAAAAATAAATTTTCATTGAAAACAAAAGGATCAAGATACAATTGTTTTAGAAACAAAAGAAAAACTATTCTTAAGTTCTAATACAAAGGGATAGGGCTCTAAGAATTATCCTTCTTGTCTAGATTTTCCATGAACTTCGTCACTGCATCACATAGTTCCCTGAAAAAAGAAACTTGAGCTTCAATCCTTTCATCCTAGCTGTCCAAGTGTTGATGGATGTGACGATTCTCTTCCTGTTGTATTTTCTATAATAACCTCCAGTCAAGTTGGTTCGTCTTTATCATTTACAACTTGTTTTCCTTTTGAACCAGATGATTGTCCAACAACCAATGACATTATGGACCTTGAAGCAGTAGCATCATCAATAGCTTTTTATGAAGAACCAACATAGGCAACATCTTGTTGCTCTATAATAGAACCAAGAACCTCTGGAGCAGGTAAATTCAAGGGAATATTTGAGCGGGTTTTGATCCATTCTTCATATCTCCTCTTCATACCTCAGAAGCTCTTTTACTAACTTTCCTTAGAACCGTTGCATAATACGCATTCCTTAATCTTGACTTAACTAGTAACACACAAAAGCTATTCTTCCAGAGTGTTGAGTTCAGAACCTAATGACGCCACACGCCTTTTTACCAGAGTCAGAACCTACATGAAAAAAGCCACACACTAGATAGAAACCTGTTAGAGTATATAATTATTCAAAAAGATAACATGTAAAGTTATCATCAAAATATAAGGCCAGATGTAGAACAAACTTTGTTCTCACAGGGGAGAGTTGTAACACCCTATTTTTTATTAAATCATTTTAACTGAGTTATTTTTGAATTCTTTGTAATTTATACGCATTTTATTTAATTATTTTGTGTGAATAATTAGATAAATAAGAGGTCATGGGTGTATGTCATATAGATAGAGGTGAAGAGAATAAGTTGTGTCTTGTTAGAGTTGATATAAATTATTTAATAATTATAATAAAGAGTATTTGGATTAAATTATTTAAATAAGTGTGATGGGGTATGTGACCGTGAGAGGAGAGGGTAGAGAGTAATTAGAAGTTGATAGATTTTATTTAGAATTACTTTAATAATCAAAATAATGTTCTAGGTTTATCACTTAAATAAAATAAATAAATAAAAGAGAAAATAGGTGTGTAGAGGAATTAAGGGTAATAATATTGGACTTATGATGAGTAAGTGAGGGAAAGGTAGGCACTATGGAAAAACATTAAGGTTAATATGGAGATAGTCTAATGAGAGAACTAGGTTTTTAGAGAATTGTGAGGGAGTAGAGTCGAAAGTACGTATTTTGAGAGAAAAGAGAAAAGAGGCAAGAGTCTGAAAGAAAGAAAGAGGCTTAGGACTTGGGAAAGGAAAAGTCAAGGATGGTTCAAAATTTTCTGCAGTCACAAGGTAAGGTTGGGGATTTGGTTCAATAATAGGGGTATGATGAAGGGTATAATTGAGGGATCCTTAACCTCCAATAGGATTAACTTATTTGATGAGAAATATTAAATTTGATGATTGTATGTGATTTCATGTGTTATGATTGTTGAATTTCTTGTGTCAATGTGTGAATAAAATCATGTTTTGATGTGTCCATGTATTTCCTCCATTGATGATGTTTAAAGGTTTTAGAGAATTGAGATAGTATATAAATTCATGATTATATTTTACTAATTGTTTAATTTGATAATAATTTGATGAGTATGTGATGCGTTTATAATGATAAATTAGCTTACTGTGTCAGAAACTTGAAATAAGTTGTTTTGGTGTTAGGTATTTGGTACCTTAGAGTTGCCAGAGTTACTACTTGAGTATCTCTGATATGTTTTAGAGTTGTGTTAGTATGACTTGGTGTTAAGGGTTATTACCCTGTTAATGGTCTGACACAAGTAATAATAATAATGGATTGCTCTAATGATGAATTTTGAGAGTTAGGAGAATTTTGTGAAATTAGATGTTTGTCGATAGGTTTAGAGTGAAATAATGGTAGGTAATTGACCCACAATAATAGATGTTAGGTCTGTGGTTTTATGGTTGGCAACAATTTTGGTAAACCAAGTAGTTGGCAGCAATTTTATCAAAATATGTTTCATTTTGAAAACATGTATTACAGAATAATATTGAGCAAAATGTCATAACATCTTGACCAACTGGTACAGAAGAGTCTGTTGGTACTTATTTGACATATGTTATATCAGATGTTGTAAAATGTTGCAACAAAATATCATGACAGTACAGCTGGATAATATCCTTGAAGATTTGATTAAAAAATATGAGATTTTGGAGGCTTCTAGTACTCATAACAGGCGCAAACAAACAAGAATTTTTAGGAACAATTGCAGATTTGAATTGTTTCATAAAAGGATCTTTGAGACTTTTTAGGAAATATTTGAAAGATTTGTTTTTTGTTTCTATTTTTGTGGAGAAGATTCTACAAAGATTTAGAGTTGAAGATTGGATTTTATTGAAGAGTCCAAGCCCAACCCAGAAGTCTATACAAGGAGACGTCCAAGAACTAGTTTTTTTAAGCATTATTTTTATTGTAAAACCTTCTGAAAAATAAGGGTTTGGGGTTTGAGGGTTCCTTAGTTTCTTTGTGTGTTTTTGTACATCCTCATGTATCTTTTGATTCATTTGAATTGACTGATTGTTACCTATTTATCAATTTATTGTTCTCCTCTAAGCTTTTAAGCAAAGAGTTGAGTATTGTCCTTAGTTAAAGCTTTAAAGAAAGACTAAGTATTTTTATATTAAAAGTATAATCTTCTTTTTGGTTTCTTGAGACATTCCTTGGGATTAGAATTATTTTATATCACTACGGTGACTGGGAGTGATAGGGGTTCTCATATCTAGGAGGTTCCTAGGTAGAAATTGCATTGGGTAGGGATTAAGTGATAAGTTGTAAACTGGGACTGTTTAGCTTTGAATTGATACTACTGATAGTGAATTTCCTTCCTGGCTTGGTAGCCCCCAGAGTAGGTGAAGTTGCACCAAACTGGGTTAATAATTTATTATGTTCTTTAAGTTCTGCAATTTACTTTTCTGCACAATCTTTCTTTTTTTAGCAAGTCTCTTTGTTGTCAGCAGATGTTATAACATATTTCGTGACACTGTGTGTTGTTGAGACATCAGTCTTGACTTCTGTTATTGCAAGTGCCAAAATTTCAATTATCATCAAGAGAAGTCACCTTGTTTTGTTTATTGGGTGAGATCCATGGATATGACTTTCTAGTACTATGGAGAAAGAAGGAGGATATAAAAATAGACCACCTATGTTGGATGGTTCAAACTACGACTGGTGGAAGATCAGAATGGTAGCTTTTCTGAAATCTATGGATAACAAATCTTGGAAGGCTATTTTTAAAGGATGGAAACATCTTGTTTTGAATTATAAAGATGGAAGAGTAATATCTACAAAACCAGAAGAAGATTGAGATGAATCTGATGATAAATAGGCTATTTTAAACTTCAAAGCTTTGAATGCTTTGTTCAATAGAGTAGACAAGATTGTATTAAGGTTAATTAATACTTGTACTATAGCCAAGGATGTTTGGGAAATTATCAATTTAACTTATGAAGATACCTATAAATTGGATATTTCAATACTTCAGCTTCTCACTACCAAATTTGAGAATTTGAAGATGAATGATGTTGAGACAATTCAGGAATATCAGATGAAGATTCTTGAAATTACTAGTGTATCAAGTGCCTTGGGAGAAAAGATGTCAGAAGCTAAGCTGGTTAGAATGATTCTTAGGTCCTTACCTACAAGATTTGACATGAAGGTTACAACCATTTAAGAGCTCATGAAATCAACAACATGAGAGTTAATGAGCTTATTGGGTCACTTCAAACATTTGAATTGGCTATAGGTGATAAGGATGAGAAAAAAAACAAAAGCATAGATTTTGTATCCAATGCTGAAGATGATAAAAGTCAAGCCGAGCTGGACACTGATGAGGATCTGTCTAATACCATTAAGCTACTTGGGAAGAAATTCAATAGAGTATTGAAAAGATTGTACAAAAGAGGGAAACCAGATGTTAAGAACCTCTCATATGACATTAGTAACAATCTTGATTCTCAAAAGAAATCAAGAAAGAAGAGAAGTCAAGTCAAAGAAAAGGCATTCAATGTTATGAATGTGATTGATATGGTCATATTAGACCTGAATGTCCCAACTTCCTCAAGAAATAGTAGAAGGGCTTCACTGTGTCTTGGTCTGATGATGATAAGTCACAGAATGAAGATAATCATGAGACTTCCAAACTTGTGATGGCTCTCTCTAACAGATGGGAAGATGAAGTTAAAGCTTATGATGAGAATGAAAATTATGAAGGCTTGGATGTGTTCTTCAAGGATACTTATGACATGTGTGAGGAAAGCCTCAAGAAAGAGGAAGATCAAAGGAAGATCATTGATGATTTGGAGAATGAGAGGAAGCAACTCTTAATTATTGTTTCTCATTTACAAAGAGAGGTAACTCGCTTAAATTCCAAGCTTGATAACTTGAATGATTCCATATATACGGTGAAAGAGGGTGAAGATGGAAGAGTTCATTATCAATTTGATAATAAATTGGGAAGAATGTAAGAAGAAAAGTTTTTTCCTTCTGAAAAGAAGAAAAAGTTCAACATGTCCAAACACATGTTACAACATCCTGGCGAATACGATGAATCTTCAAATCAACTTCAATCTACTTGGAGATGTCACTGTTGTGGTGAGTCTGGTCATATAAAGTCTTTTTGTTTCAAATTGTATGGAAATAAAAAATCTTCATTTCTTTCCAAGGATAATAAAGTAATCAAAAAGAGAAGTGTTGAAAATAGGTATATTAACCTTATAGCTCATACTTCCTTGAGAGACTCGACTAGTGAAGACTGGTACTTTACATATGACAGGGATCCAGAAGATGTTAGTGGATGTCAAGCCTCATCCTACAGGTTCTTCCTGATTTAGTGATGGTTTAAAGGAGAAATCAAAGGAGTTGGTAAGCTGATGAGTGGTGGTTATCCAAATTTAGAAGACGTGTTTTTTGTGAAAGGACTAACTGCTAATTTTATTAGCATTAGTCAATTGTGTGACTAAGGTATGTTAGAAAACTTCTGAAAATCAGAATGTCTGGTCAAAGATGAGAAAAAAGTTGTTCTTATGAAAGACATAAGGTCCAAAGACAACTTCTATTTGTGGGAATCTCAAATAATTGCTTACTCTTCCACATGTTCAACAACCAATGAGGATGAAGTGTAGCTAAGGCACCAGAAACATGGACATCTTTATTTCAAAATAATGAAGGAATTTGTATATGAATGAGCCATTATAGATATGCCAGAGCTCAATATTAAAGAAGGGAATATCTGTGATGAGTGTGTGAGTAATAAGAAAAGCATGATGTTACACCCAATGTTGCAACATTAGACTACTTCCAAAGTTTTGGAACTTCTTCATATGGATGTGTAATACGGTGGGAGAATTGACTTGGGTGTTTTGCATTTTATCGCAATTGTTATGGATAGCAAGAGTCGCCACGAACTTTTCTTTTATCTAATAAAGGAAAGGGTGAAAATAATAGGAAAGACCTTTTGAGAATTTTCTTGAGTTTGGGGGGTAGGTTATGAAAAGGGAAGGTGTTAGCACCATTTTCATCCGTAGTTATCTACGGGCTCTTAGTCGCTAGCTCACTTTGAAATGCTTTGTAAATGCTTTGTAAATGCTTTGTAAATGCGCTTGTGATTTGTTTTGAAAGTATTTTTGAAAAGTGTCTTCGTTTAGGCGAACTTTGTAATGTTTTTCGTTTCGGCGAAAACGTATACAAAGCGTTAACTTTTGAAAATATTTCATGAAGGTGTTGGTGTGTTTGAAAATATGTTTTTTTTGAAATGTTTGTGAGCAAGCAACTACAAACTTTCTACCTACTCAAAAGAAAATTCTTTATTCTTTTCCTCCTCCTTTAGATTGCGTTATCTTACTATTAGTTAGTAAGAAAACTTATTATTGGATGTGAAGGGACAGGCGTGGGTCGTCGTACAATCATAGAAGGCAACATTGTAGGATACCTTAGCAAATTTTTGTAAGGGTTTAAGATCGTTTACCGAAGGTAACATTGAAGGGGCATCGAGGGACTTCGATCTTTTAATCGAGGGTCTTTTGCTAAAGTATCCCATGTTCGAGGGACATGACTGTTTTATCTGAGGAAACAAGTGTGGATTACCCTAGAGGTGGAAGTGTGCAAAGTATTTTTGTTTTCATGCATTTTGTCTTGATTAGGGTTGTCTAATGTTTGGTTTTAAAGTCTTTCCATACAAACCCTACTTACTAACAATAATATGGAAAGCGATAAATTGCGGAATTTAAATATCCTACGCTATTACAATACTTTAGGGGATGGGGGTACAAATTACAAATGAGGATGACAAATAAAAATAAACCCTAATTACTATTACAAGGCTTTGACAATTACATAATTTAATGCGGAATAATGTACAAAGGAATGTAAAAGAGAAAATAAATTGTTCATTTTTAGAGTTTTTTGATAGAAAAGGTTTTGTAGTTCATTTATATGAAGAACAAACCTAAGTCTAAGTTAACATAAAAAGAAAACTATTTGTTTAGGAAAATGTTTTTTGATGTCTCACTTTACAAAAATCGTTTTATGGTGTTAGGTCATCTCCAAGCAAGGCAATATATCCAAAAATAAACTAAAAAAACTCAAAATTAGAAAATTTGGTGCCTGAGTTGACACAGGCCGTGTCAGTGGACACGGGCACCCGTGTCAGGACCTGCCCATGGCTTCTTCTTCATATTTTGTTCCATCCAAAATGACACGGGCGCCCGTGTTAACCACTTCCTGCCTATTTTTGCACGTGTCTGAACCAGTTGAGTTGACATGGACCATGTCGTGTGACACAGATACTCGTATCAGGACCTGCCCTGCATTTTTGTTAAGTTTTCAACCCAGTTGAGTTGACATGGACCGTGTCGTGTGACACGGACACCCGTGTCAGGACCTGCCCTACATTTTTGTTAAGTTTTCAACCCAGTTGAGCTAACACGGGCCGTGTCATGTGACACGGGCACCCGTGTCAGCCCCTGGCCTGACTTTTTGCTAAGTTATTTCTTTGATCTGTCATGTTGTATCCTTTTGAAAGAAAAAGAAAATGATGTATGGATAAAGATATTACAGTTTGATAATTTTACCTCTTGAAGTGAAAACTTTAGAACATGTATGGACGTTTCCGGGTGCGGAGTGGTGATTGATCGAGCTCCTTTCGACCTTCTTGAAGTTGTTCCAATCCTCACTTTATGCTGAAAGTTGTTGAATTACTCGAACCAGGTCAAGTTGCAAAGTACCATTAATGATGTTACAGAAGTTTTTCTTATGTTTGAATAACTTCTACATGATGTATGTGAAGTATTTGGATGGTTTGTTTGGGAAAAACTTGCAAGGTGTGAGAGGTTCAAAGATTTAGACTTCAAAGCTCAAAATAGAGGTTTTTATGGATAGTTCTGGTTTTTTAAGGGTATAGGAGTTTTGAGGGATTGTTCATCTCATTTTTTATATTCTCTCCTTCTGCTCCTTTTTTTGTCTTGCAAATGCTCCCTCTATTTATAGGCAAGAACTGACCAGGTTTACAATTTATGGAGTTATGGCTTGGTTAGGTTGTAAGTGGGAGTTCATGACTTTTCATAGTTCTAATGGCCTGTTTTTAGGAGTGCTTTGCAGATTGTAGATGGTTTCTTCTTGCTTTGACATTGTGTATGTGCAGAAGAAACCATTGAGAGGCTCAAAGAGTTGACATTGTGATTAAAGCATGCTTTTCAAGAATGGAAACGGTGCCTTTATGCTAAAAATGGAAAGATCACTTGGACAATGCTTAAACCAATTGGACCATAGCTCAAAATTTTGTGTAAATATTAAATTATTGTGAGATTTTCAAGTTAGAAGGCCTGGAATACAAGATTATGCAACATAGCATGTAGATTGGGTTTATGTGTTCTTCACCAAAATGACTTGTAATTCAAGAATGGATGCCCAACTTCATGCCTTTGAATCTCCTAGCTCAGGTATGATAAATTCATGCTCTTGGACATTTTGGAAAGCTTGAAACATTATGTACACCTTTCATGTTGACCATTTTGGCTAAATCCAAAGGGAACTTGATTAAAATTAGCCAAAAAGTTGGGACAAAAATCTGACTAAACCTGTTGAAAATTTCTCTAAGTGTTAGATAAAAATGTCATGGCTTCATGGGATTATATCTTAAAATCTAATAATTGTTTAGACATCAACCCTATAATACAAAGTTGTAGAATTCATAAAGATCTACAACTTTAATGTTGAAAGTTTTCTATGAATCATCTTGCATCTTGGTGAAAAAATGTCATGAAGTATTGAAATTATCAAGGTTAAAAACACTTAGAAATTGTCTAAGTATTGAAAATCTTGACTTTTTGTTGACTTTGTTGATTCTTGTTGACCAAGTTTGATACTATTGAATTTCTTGATGAATTTTGATTTTTGAAATCCAATGTTGACCAAAAAGTCAAAGTTTGACTTTTTGTGTGCCAGTTGACTTTTCATCAGTTGATCAAAAATTCAACTATCAATCTTTTGATCTTGAGAAATGATTTGAGTCATGAAATTAAGTCAACATGTCATGTTTGAGCCTTGAGATTATGTTTCAAACCATTAGATTGTGTATTAGGTCAAAAGTCGATGATCAATCATTCTTCGTCAAAACCCTAATTTGGAGGCTCAGTGCTTTGGAGGTGAGCTTTCCTGATCAAACCCTTGAGAACCATTAAGCATTGGAGATCTTTGGTGAGAAATTTCTTGAGAAAAAGGGAATGAAAATATTGGGGTACAACAGTTGTCCCTGTTCAATCTTCTTAAACCTGAAAAGTTAGATTGGTATATTCACCATTTGTTACTTGAAGGTGGAAGATGATTGAACACTAGAGTGCCCATAAATTTGAACTTGTTGGTGCATGAAGTAATATTGTTGGTTGATTGTGTCGGGAATGGGCTTAAACATGCCATTTGGAGAGGTAATGAAGAGTTATCGGAGATGGGCTTATAGATGTCATCCAAAATGATTATTGGTAACTCTAGCGCTTGACTTGATCTTTAAGAGATGTATTTGGGAAAGAGTCTACACGTGAATACTACTTAGAAAAGTAATGAAGGAATCTATGATGACTTCCACTTCAACAGATAATGAAGGAATCTATGATGACTACTACTTTGACAGGTAATGAAGGAATCTATGACGACTACTACTTCAACGAGTAATGAAAGAATCTATGACGACTACTACTTCAATAGGTAATAAAGGAATCTATGACGACTACTACTTCAACAAGCAATAAATGAATTTATGATGACTACTACTTCAACAGGTAATGAAGGAATCTATGACGACTACTACTTCAACAGGTAATGAAGGAATTTGTGAGGACTACTACTTCAACAAGTAAAGAAGGAATCTCTAGCGACTACTACTTCAACGGGTGATGAAGGAACCTGTGACAACTACTACTTCAACAGGTAACGGAGGAATATATGATGACTACTACTTAAATAGGTAATGAAGGAATCTCTGACTACTACTACTTCAACAAGTAATGAAGGAATATATGACGACTACTACTTCAACATGTAATGAATGAATCTATGACGACTACTACTTCAACATGTAATGAATGAATCTATGACGACTACTACTTTAACAAGTATTGAAGGAATCTATGACGACTACTACTTCAACAGGTAATGAAGGAATCTATTACTACTACTACTACTTCAATAGATAATGAAGGAATATTTGACGACTACTACTTCAACAAGTAATGAAGGAATCTATGAAGACTACTACTTCAACATGTAATGAAGGAATCTATGACGACTACTACTTCAACAGGTAATAAAGGAATCTATGACGAATACTACTTCAACAGGTAATGAAGGAATCCAAGCTTGATTTCGTCTCGGAGAGATATTCTTCAGAATGACTCCTTGGGGCAAGTCTTCGACGGAAATACTTATCAGATTTTAGTCTTTGGAGAAATTTGTCTAATTATGTAAATAGTTGATAATATTTATCTGTTAACTGATCTTTCCTAGAAAGGTGAAGAGTTAGTTGTATGCAATATCATGATATATAAAATGCATTGCTTAATGAAGTTCTCAAAATAAATGAGATTATTCTATATGTTTCGTATGCATATGTCATGATGTATGATGTTGTTAAAATGTATCTTCGTCTGGGAAAATAAACCCCTGATTATTGATGTGCATGAAAAGTATGTGTATCTTTTGTTTTGTATAGAATACTTCCAATGGGGATGTTGATTTCTGCTTGGGGAGTAGAGTTCAGGAACCTTAGTCTCTAGTTTCTCTACTGGGGAATTTAATACTTATATACCCTGACTGGGGATAAAAAAGATGATTAAACTTCCGATTTGTCTGGGAAGAGTAAAGTTAACTGATATTCTGGTCGGATTCCAGGTTTTACAACAACTCTCTGGGGATAGTATCAACTCTACCGAAGAAGAGGAGTTTTGTCAGTGATGTATAGTAGTCTGAGGAATAGACTTAAGCTGGGGAGACTGTATTCTGTTGGGGAAATAAACCCTGTTGAGGAAGATATTTCAGAGATTTCACTGGGGAAACAAATCCTTATGGGGAATAACTTTGCAAGGTTTCTCTTTCAGTTTTAGAAGATCCAACTCGGACGGGGAAGAGAATTTCTGGGAGATATGCTGATTGGAACTCCGAAAGGAAATTATGGAGAATTTACTGGGGATCTCCTTATGAAAGGGATTCTATGGGGATTTATGAACAACTTGAGTGTCATCTCAATCCCTAGAGTTATGAGAAAATGTTTATTCCTGTTCTTATGTATATATTTGTTAACAGTTAATCATGTTCATATGCATATGTTCATTCAATTTTAGTCATTGGATGTTTTTGCAATCAAAACAGAAAAAACAAAAAGTTTGCACTTCAAAGTATTTGTATTGATAATTTGCCTATAAACAAATGTTTTAGTACAAAGAGACGAAAATCCTAGTAAGAGGAAGTCGTCGTGAAATGAAAAGAATATAAAGTGAAAATATATATAGCCATGTGGAAGTGATCTCATTGGGTTCCAACTTTGCTATTGCCCCTACGTCTTCGAACATCTAATCCTTTGTTGTCAGAAGAAGTTGATTGAACTGATCTTGTATCATTTGAACTTTTGATCTTGGTAATAAAGCTGGCTATAGTGATCCAACGGGGCATAGTCGTATGCTTTTAATCCTTAACTTTTGCCTGGACCGCCCTTTCGGGTTTTCAGTCCACCAGGATACCTTTTTTCCCAAGGCGCCCTTGCGGGTTTTCGACTTGCCGGGTGTACAATCTTTTGTATATATCCCTAATTTTCACCCGAACCCTTTTGGTTCATCGGGATGCCCTTATTTTTTCCTAGATATGTCAACCTAACAGGTCATTCTTTATGCATAATATTTTTTTACTATGTTCGCGTTCAGAGGGTGCTGGAAATCTTCACCGTCCATAGTGGTTAACATCATGGCACCGCTCGAAAATACTTTCTTGACACCCTGTAGTAGAATGATGCGTCTTATTACCAAGTCACCAGCCGGGTATATTCGATGTTTTATCTTCTTGTTGAATGCCTTGATCATACGTTTTTGATAAATTTGACCATGATAGACAACAATCAGTCTTTTTTCATCGATCAAGTTCAACTGATCTAACCTACTCTGAATCCATTCGTCTTCTCCTAAATCTGCTTCTTTCATAATATTTAGAGAAGTAATTTGAACTTCGATAGGTAGGACAACTTCCATTCCATTGACTGGAGAGAATAGGGTTGCCTCAGTTGATGTTCGAGTCGAAGTACGATAGAAATGAAGAGCAAATGGTAGCATCTCATGCCAGTCTTTATAGGTCACCACCATCTTTTGCACAATCTTCTTTATATTTTTATTGGCAGCTTCTACTGTGCCATTCATCTTAGGTCTGTATGGAGAAGAGTTGTGATGCTTGATTTTGAACTACGTGTAGAGTTCAGTCATCATAGCATTATTGAGGTTGGTACCGTTGTTAATGATAATCCTTTCAGGGATGTCGTATCGATAGATGAGGTTATGATTGATAAATTGGGCTATAACATTTTTTGTAACTGAGGAAAATGAAGCTGCTTCGACCCATTTGGTGAAGTAGTCAATGGTGACTAGGATGAAACGGTGTCCATTAGAGGCGGTGGGCTTGATTTTCCCGATCATGTCAATTCCCCACATTGAAAATGGCCAAAGAGCATTCATGACATTCAAAGGAACTGGAGGTACATGAACCTTATCAGCATAGATCTGGCATTTATGGCAAGTCCTCAAGTGGTGGTAACAATCGATTTCCATAGTCGACCAATAGTAACCAGCCCTCAGAATCTTCTTGGCCATAGTTTTTCTACTGGAATGAGTTCCGAAGATACCTTCATGCATGTCCTCCATGATCTTCTCCGCTTCCTTCTTGTCCATACAACAGATCAGAGTATAATCATGGTTGCGCTTGTACAAAATCCCATTGCTTAGGAAGAACTTGGCTGAGAACCCCCGCAGGAATTTCTTGTCATTAATTAAAGCTCCCTAAGGATATTCTTGAACTTCGAGATATCTTTTCACCTCGTGAAACCAAGGCTTCTCTTCATTAGTGTCAATCTCACAAAAGTGTGTTGGTTCGTCAAATCTTTCGATAGTAATTCTGGGAGCTTCGTTGTCCCAATTGACCTTGAACATAGATGACATAGTTACTAAGGCGTCTGCCAATTAATTTTCTTCCCTCAGGATATTTTCAAAGGTGACCTCTTCAAAGTACGGGATCAAGGTTAGCACAAGCTCTTTGTAATGGATCAGGTTTGAATGTTTGGTATTCCACTCTCCTTTAACTTGAATGATCATTAGGGTCGAATCTCCGTATACACTTAATAATTTGATTCTTAGGTCTATGGCAGCATTAAGACCCAAGATGTATGCTTCATACTCAGCCATATTATTTGTACAGTTGAAGCAAAGTCCAGCAGTGAAAGGTGTATGGAAACCTTTAAGAGAAATGATCACAACACCAATTCCCTTACCCAATGCATTGGAAGCTCCATCAAAAACCATAGTCCATCGGGATCCTTGTTCAGGTCCTTCATACGGTCTAGGCTTTGCACAGTCGGTTATCAGCATGATATTCTCGTTTGGGAATTCAAAGTTCATGGACTAGTAGTCTTCAACAGCTTGATGGGCCAAATGATTCGCCAACACACGTCCTTTGGTTTCCTTTTGTGTAGTGTACTGGATGTCATATTCAGTCAAAATAATTTGCCATCTTGCCATTCGTCCGGAGAGGGCTGGCTTCTCGAAGATATACTTGATGGGATTCATCTTAGAAATCAATAGAGTAGTGTGATACGGTGGCAGAACCGACGGTTAATACTGGTTTTGCATTTTGTATTCGTAAATGTTGTAGTAAGCAAGAGTCGGCACCGACTTTTCTTTTATTCAAATTAAGGAAAGGGTGATTATGGAAAGGGAAGGTGTTAGCACCCTTTCCATCCATAGTTTTCTACGGGCTCTTAGATGCTTAGCTCATGTTTTGAAAATTGCTTGTGCTTTCGTGTATTTTTGAAAAGTATTTTCAAATGCCTTAGTGCGGCAGTTTTCTTTATGATAACTCTTGTATCAGTCCTCAAGAGTGTTGATAAAGCATTTTTTTGAAAATGTTTTTGAAAGTGTTTTGTGTATGTGAAAAAAATTTGTTTAGAGCATAACATCTAGGAACTATCTACTTATACTCGAAATGGTTGTTCTTTTCGTCTTATCCTTTAGACACTGCTATCCTACTATTAGTGAGTAGGTAGCCCTATCGTTGGATGTTGAGGGACAATCGAAGGGATGTACAGTCATAAAGGCAACATGTGGATACGCTTTAGCAATTTTGTCTAGGGACTGGATCATTTACCGAAAGGCAACACTGTAGGGTCATCGTTGGACTTATGATCTTTTAATTCAAAGGGTCTTTGCCAAAGTGTCCCTACTCTCGAGGGACATGACTGTTATTTTCCGAAAGGAAACCAAAGTGGACATACCCTAGAGGTGTATATGTGCAATTGTGTTGGTTTTCAGTTATTTTAGTCTTGTGTTAAGTTTGCTAACGCTTTGTTTACAGTCTTTCCGTACAAGCCTAATTACTAACAGTTAATATCTTGCGGAAATTTAAAGTGCGGGAATTATAAATCCTACATTATTATAATGCTTCGGGGAGGGGGTATTTACATGTCCAAATGGGGAAACAAAAAGTAAAAAGTCCTAAATTTAACTACTACAACCTTTTGCAGTTACATAAATATAAAATGAACGAAATTTAAAATGGGTGCGCGAATATGGAAAGCGAGGTAAGTCCTAAAATACTTCTACATACTTAGCACTTTTTTTGTCATTTTTATTAAGAAAAATACTTAAATTAAAAAAAAAAACTTAATTTTAACTAAATAAAGAAAAGAGTGATAAATAAGATTCAATTAAAACTAATCAAAAGGAAACTAATTCTAACATTTTTTAGATTTTTATTATTGAGAAAAAGATTTGAAATGATTAAGTATAATTTCTAATTGATTTTAAATTACTTGAAATAAATCAAAATATAATTAATTAACTTGCACAAATTAAATTTAATTATATATATAAAAAAACTAAATCTAATTTTTTATTTTTTTATTTTATGATTAAATAAAAATGATTTTGAGAAAAGTAAATATAAAAAGAAGTAAATAAAGAAATTCGATGTTAGTTTTGGCTAAAGGTCTCTGAATTTTGTGTTTCGAAACCAAGCTTCCAATCGGTGTTGAGAATGGAATCTCATGAACCAGGCCTCAAAATTTACATGCTTCACGTCCAACCTGCTCTATGTACGACTACAAACATATATGCAAACGTCAAATAGATTAATAAATGCAGATTAACAAGATTAGATTTAAATAAACTATACCGAATGATGCAACTTGTATGGACAACTCGGGCGCGCTTCCAAGCCAAGGTGAGGAATGGAAATGACTCCTAGGGACCTCAGGAGTGCAAAGATGGCACGAGATTGGATGGAGGAAAGCTGAAGATCAGGTTTTGAATTTTCACAACTTTTGAACGATTTTGAGAATTTTGAGAGAGCTTTGTGAAGAGCTTTTGAAGAGATTTTTGAAGAGTAATTTCATGCCCCTTTGCATATGGTTTGCTTATGCTTATATAGAGGTATGAATGAGGCAACATACATGGTAAGGAATCAATTAATCAAACCATGATAAAACAAAAATCAAACATATTGAAAACTTTCCATTTTTTGAGTTTGTTCTTTCCATTTTTGAAGATCCTTGTCTCTTTTTTAATGTTCAATGAACCTGGACCATTTGGATGTATATTTCACGAAAATATGGGCCTTCTAATAGATCAAATCAAACCCAAATTTAATGGCCCATTATTCTTTGTATTTTTATTTAATTTATTTGATTTAATTCATATTTAAATGAATAAAAATTCAAATAAATAGAAATAAAAATCAAAATAGTGCATGGTTAGGTTTAGAGGTCCTTGGGTATGTCATAAACATGTTTGAACCATAAACGTTAGGCCCATTAACCTAAAAATACAATTTTGCTCAAAGTTGACTTCATGCATTTTTCACAACTTTTCCCAACTTGTGAAAACCATAACTTGTTCAATTTTTATCTTTTGAAGATGATCTTGGTCTTTTTAGAAATACCAAGATGTCCTCTACAATCTTTATGTTTATAATTTTTTATTTTGAAGATATTATCTTGATGTAAGTTGTCTTGACAAAAAGTGTCTTTTGTTGACTTTTTGAAAATGACCTGTAATGTATGAGCTTGTATCTTTCAAATGGTGCATTTATTGAACTCGAGGATAAAAGAGAAGTTATAGGGAATTGGATTCTCTTTAAAATGAGCTTTTTTGGGGGGAAATGGATTAATTGTGTAAAATTTATGCCTGGTCAAAGTTCAATTGACTTTTCCTAGGAAACCCTTATTTAGAAAATCTTGACTTTTGATGATCTGAGGACTTTACTTGAGGAATCATTATCAAACCTTGATTAAACGATGAATATCACTTAAAAATGTTGATGTTGACCAAAAATCTTGAAGTTTGACTGTATATAGGCCACAATTGACTTTTGACCTAGTATAGTTAATTTGCAGGCATTTGAGCAATTGACTGAACAAACTTGTGGTGGAATGCTTGAACTTTGTCATGGGCAATCTTTAAGGCATATTAGGACCATGGCAAACATTTTGACCTTTGGAGCTTACACTTCTTGATGAAACGTGAAACCCTAATTAGAGGTTCATTTCTAAGGAGGAGAGTTTGTCTGATCAATTCTTGGTCAACCTTGAGTAATTGAGGACCTATAAAAGCATGTCTTGAGGGAAAATGGGAGGGAAAATTTTGGGGTACAACAGCTTCCCCTGTTCAATCTTCTTAAAGATTAGGATTTAGATTGGCTTATCTGCCTTTCGTGATCTGATGGTGGAAGAGGATTGAACACTAGAGTGCCCAAAAATTTGCACTCGTATGAAGTAACATTGTTGGTTGATGCTAATCGAGAATGGGCTTACAAATGCCATTTGGAGTACATGACTGAGAGTCGTCGGAGATAGGCTTAAAGATGCCATCAGAAGTAGATGACTGAGAGTCATAAATGGTCCCTTTGTGGGGATTCCTATTCCTATTGTCTGAGGAGGAGTCCACTGGGGGATGTTGATTTCTGTTGTTTTCCTGTTTGAGGAAAACTCTATGGGGAATAGAGTCTAGGAACTTGAGTTGTCCATGACTCTACTGAGGGGTTATCTTTGGATTGGAGAGATGAAAGTTTGCTATTTTCTAGTTGAAATCCAGGCTTCGTAGTAATTTGTTAGGGAGAATGAAATTAACTGTTATCTGGAAATGTATCAGAAGAAACCTGTGTAGGGTTGTTTCAGGATGAGTCAGGGTAAGACTTCATTTGGAAGTGTATGAGAAGTAACCTGGGTGGGGCTGTTTTAGGAGATATATGAGAGGGATCCTGGGTAGGGCAGCTTCAGGATGAGTCCGGGTAAAACTGCATCTGGAAATTGTAAGAAGGAACCTGGGTAGGGTTGCCTCAGGATGAGTCCGTGTAAAAATGCATCTGGAAATTGTGAGAAGGAACCTGGGTAAGGTTGCCTCAAGATGAGTCCATGTAAAACTGCATCTGGAGATTGTGAGAAGGAACTTGGGTAGGGTTGCTTTAGGATGAGTTCGTGTAAAACTGCATCTGGAAATTCAAGAGAATGAACCTGGGTAAGGTTGCCTCAGGATGAGTCCGTGTAAAATTGCATCTGGAAATTCAAGAGAAGGAACCTGGGTAGGGTTGCCTCAGGATGAGCCCGTGTAAAACTGCATCTGGAAATTCAAGAGAAGGAACCTGGGTAGGGTTTCCTCAGGATGAGTCTGTGTAAAACTGCATCTGGAGATTGTGAGAAGGAACCTGGGTAGGGTTGCTTCAGGATGAGTCCATGTAAAAATTCAGAAGGAGGGAGAAGGAACCCATGTAAGATTGCTTTATGAAGAGCCCGTATAAAGCTGTATTTAGAAGTCAGAAGAAACCCATGTAAGATTGCTTCATGAAGAGCCCGTATAAATTTGTATTTGGAAGTCAGAAGAAACCTGTGTAAGATTGCTTCATGATGAGCCCGTGTAAAGCTATATTTGAAAGTCAGAAGAAACCCGTGTAAGATTGCTTCATAATGAGCCTGTGTAAAGCTGTATTTGGAATTCAGAAGAAACCCGTGTAAGATTGCTTCATGATGAGCCCGTGTAAAGTTGTATTTAGAAGTCAGAAGAAACCCGTGTAAGATTGCTTCATGTTGAGCCCATGTAAAGATGTATTTGGAAGTTAGAAGAAACCCATGTAAGATTTCTTTATGTTGAGCCCGTGTAAAGTTGTATTTGGAAGTCAGAAGAAACCCGTGTAAGATTGTTTCATGATGAGCCCGTGTAAAGCTGTATTTGGTCGCATAGATAATTACTCTGTTTTGTTTCAGGAGCTAATCCTGAACCTGTTGAAAATTATTGATGTAAATATCTGTTGATTGATCTTTCCTGAAAAGGTAAAGCTTTAGCTGTATGCAATGTCATGATGTATGAAATGCATTGTGTAATGGTGCTCTCAAAATAAATGAGATTGGGATGTATGCATTTGTACTGCAGATGCTATGACGTTTGTAGAATGATGTATGAATGCAATATGTGAATGTATCAGTTGTTCTATTACAACGCTATTGAATTAGGGAAAATAAATCCCTGATTGCAGCTGGCAATGAAGAATGTAGGTCTTCAGATTTTGTTGAAGCTGAACTACTGGGAGATGATCTTCGGTTGTTAGAGAAATAAACTTTGTTGGGGAAGGAAAGCTTTGTGCACTGCGTGATGATTTTGTGAAATCCTGTTGGGGAATCCTGAGAAGTTTGACGACTTTACTGGGGAAAACCTGGTGTCGAATCACTAGTTAGAAATTATTATTCTGTCGGGGATACAAGAACACCTGACATCACTAGGTTGTAAGTTAAGGATATGGCAGTGACTTTTAGTAAGATGCCCCTGACTCTGTACCTACTGAAGAAAGTACCTACGGAGACTTTGTGGATGGTTTGAGTGTCATCCTAACTCCTAGGTGCTTGGTAAATGCTGATCAGAATGATAAGTCTTCTACTGATAAACAAATGACAAGATGAAGGGACATAGTCGTACATTTTTAATCCCTAACTTTTGCCTGGTGTTGTACCCCAAAATTTGCCCTCCCTTTTTCACAAGAAATCACAGCTTCGGGTTTTCCCTGATTTTTCAAATTGGCTCAAGAATCGGTCAAACAGACTTTTTCTTATCAGTCTATCGAAATTAGGGTTTCCATTGATTTTGAATCAGTCCAAGCAGATTATTAGGGTTTCTATTGATTTGGTTGAGTTTGGCTCAGGGTTTGACCAAGCAGACGCTTCTTTGACAATAAATCCACAATTAGGGTTTGCACGCGCATTCTCAAAAGAATTGGAATCCACAGCATTTCATTTGACTGTCACACTGCTTTGATGCTTGTTCAAGATGGCCGTTTATTTCTCAAAGCCTAAACATATGGGATAGCAGCTGAGGCTTCTGATTGAAAGTTGAAGCTTTAGTTTGATCAGTGAGGTAAAAGGCGTGTGGACGTTTGTTTGTTTAATTGTGCAATGCTTTTGGTTATTTGGAATGCCGGATGTATTGTTGGTTAATGCGGGGTTGCGAGACTACCGCGTTTATTAATTATTTATTTTATCTAAGTTAGAATAATTGGGATGTACTTCCAGTTATTTTAATTCAAGAAACTTAAATAATTAAATAGACAGTGAAATAAAGAATTATCTGACAAAAGGACTTTTATTTATTTATTGGTACAAGTGTTATTTGAATACAGTAAATTTATTTATAGTATTTATAATAATGTTTATTACAAATGATTAGAAATAAAATAAAACTATCCTAAGTCTCTTGAAGTATTCATCTTCTACCGCTGCTTCCTTTCCCCGACTGGTATTTACCTGCAAAGACAGAAAAAGGAATCAGTACAGATGAATTAAAAAAAAGGCATTCTCAGACAGATAAATAAAGTTCATCATTAAAGGTTGTTGGCTGGAATCAGTTTATTTTGGGTTTTCATCATATTTTGCTCGTCCTCTTTGCAAATCGCAAGAAGATTTCTCTTCTTGGTTCACAAAGAGGAAAAGTAAAATTAAATGTTTACAAGCATATGAATCAATTAAGCAAAATGCACAAAGCTGCATAAGTCCAAACAAATTGCATTGTCAAACTGAAAATGCCAAACCAAGTCACAAGTGACAAACTAAGCTGAATAAGTTTCAAACTAAGCAAACTAAATCACAAGTTCAAAACTGTCCAAAGAAGCTTTCAAAACTGTCCAAAGAAGCTACCAAACTGTCAAGAAGATATCAAAAGATATCAAAAGCTATCAAACTGTCATCAAAGAAAAGAAGAAAGTACAGAATGCAGAGGAAAGCTAAATTGCAAGCAAGCTTGTAAAACCAATTTCATCATTTTCTAGCCACAACCTTTTCAGAAAAAAATACAGTTAAAGCAATAAAATATGCTTTTCTGGAGAGAGAGAAAGAGAGTAAAAAAGCAGGCTTATAGTTTTTGGGCAGGCTTAGAGGACAATAAATATAACAAAGAGTTTCAGTTCAAAAAAGGGGGGGGAGAACACAAAAGAGAAAAAGGCCACAAAACTTAAACACAAGCAAGTCTGCCTGAAACCTCCAACAGAACCTGCATAAAAACTCAAAGCAAACCTTCAGGCCTGCCTGATACCTGTTACTAAACCACAAAACTGTATCCACCCCCCAAAAATCAAAAAACCACAGGCCTGCATAAAACACAAACTTCAAACCTGTGTTAAAAACACCACAAGCCTGCATAAAACAGAACATGCCTCAAAATTTCAAAACAACAAACCCTTGAAGCCTGTTCAAAAATCCTGCATAAAACACAAGCCAAAAAGCCTGCATAAAACACAAGCCTAAAAACCTGTTACAGAAGCAAGCATTCAAGCCAAAGCCTCAAGCCTGTTTCAATCTTGTGAACAACAAAAGCATAAGCCTGCTAAAACCTTCAAAAAAAACTGTACCATACAAACCTGCTAAAGCCTTCAATCCAAACACCCTCAGAACAAGTTCATCATAGGGTCAACATCCTCAAATTCAGAAACAAGCAACTCAGAAGCATATAGTCATCAGAATAATAGCATCATCAGTAAAGAACAAAGCAAGCATTCAGAGAGGAAAAGTCAGAAGCAAAAGTGCCTCAGAATCAAAGTATAATCATCAAAAGCATCAAAGAAGCAAGTATTCAGAGAGGAAGAGATTCAGAAGTTGGTGGAGCATTGTTTTCAGAAATTTCATCATAAAGCATTCAAAGCTGTAGATACAAATACCAGAAAGCCAGCAAGAACAAAGCCAACATCACGAGTTCCCTGCCTTGGCCACCTGAGAAGCGCTGCCGTCCAAACCCTCCGTCCCCTCTCCCGAAGCAAAACCCTAAGCTATCGTTCTCCTCCTTCCTTTTTCTACAATCTCGTATCATAAACACAAAATGACATAAAGGTCAGAACATGTAAAAATTTAATCATGCAAAGAACAAAAACCTAAAACGCATTTGAATAGAAAATCGTTACCCTTTTTGAATCATCGCCTTGAGCAACCGTGAGGAGGGGAGAGATTTGAGGTGGCGTCCAGTAGCCAGGCATGGAAGGCGTCAGAGGCTCTGATTGAGAAAGACGAAGAAGACAAGATGGAGAGCGGCGCCGTTCAAAACTGTGTAACCCTATTCTGAGCCAAACCATTTGAAACCCTAACAAACTTTGTCAAACGCGTTCGGGCCTGCTCCACGCACAAAACCCTTAAGCCCAATTAATCCCGGCACTACACCCCCCCTTTTTTTGTCTTAATCTGCCTTGTTTCATTTTTTGGGCCATGTATATAACCCCTAAGCCCATTTAATTTCTTAACTTTTTTATACAAATCAATCTTTATTTTTCTTTCTTTTTATCACCTTATTTCCTTTTTTTTTATATAACCTATTTTATTAAATAAAAAATAATACATTAACTCTTTTTGTACAAAATTTTCTTAAATACTTTTTTTATTTAGTACAATTAAAAATACATAAAAATAGAGTTTATTAAGTTAAATAATTTTCTTGTGTTAAAACTTTTTAATTAAAACCTTGTTTATATAATTAACAAAAAATACAAAAAAATGATGATAATCTTTTTAGGTTACAATTTTTACTCATTTGTAAATAATCATATACATTTCATAAATACTTTTGATTCTCTTTTATCCTTATACTTTGCTATATTTTTACATTGAGAATGCGATGATTCGATTTGGTTGTAAATAATATTTGGACACTATTATTCTGATAAGACTCATCCCCATTTGTAAACATTTGTACCCCCATCCCCGAATACTCATTTGTAATAGCTTAGACTTTAAATTCCCTCAATTTATCGCTTTCCATATACTGTATTGTAATTAGGGTTTGTATGCGAAGATTCAAAATCAACCGCTAGATAACCTAACACAAAGATAAATGCATGAAAATCAAATACACAATTCACACTTGCACCTCTAGGGTAACCTCGCTTGTTGCCTCGGAAAATGCAATCATGTCCCTCGAGTATGAGACACTCTAGCAAATGTCCCTTCAATAAACAAAGATCGTAGTCCCTCGATGACCCTCAATGTTGCCTTCAATAAAACGATCTCGTCCCTTACAAAATTGCTAGAGCGTCTCACAAGTTGCCTTCAATGATTGTATACGATGACCCGCGCCCGTCCCGTTCAAACATCCTAACGCAAGGTTGTTCATCAAACACAATGGTGAAACAACACTGTTAAAAGGGTTAAAAAACATGAGAAAGATCTTTGAGTAAAATAGGGTAGACAAACTCTTAGTTACTTGATCAAACTTGCAAAACATCCTTGCCATTTTTCAAACACACATCTCCACACAATTTTAAAACAACTTTCAAAAACATTGAAATATCTTTTCAAAAAGACAAACACCTTTGTATATACTCAAACATGAGTCATTACAAAGGTTGCCTAGACAAGGCATATTTTTCAAAAGATTTTCAAAACCACACACACAAAGCACCATTTCAAACAATTGAAAAGCAAAGGCAAGTGATCTAAAACAAGAAACTAAGAGCCCGTGGATAACCATGGATGAAAAGGGTGCTAGCACCTTCCCTTTTCATAATCTACCCCCCGAACCCATGAAAACATCTCAAAGGTCTTTCCTGTGCTTTTTGACCTTTCCTTAGGATAAATAAAAAGTCGGTGTCGACTCTTGCTAAACTGAACAAGTGCGAATACAAACGCAAAAACCCAAGCCAGTTCTCCCACCGTATCACAGAACTGGCGACTCTGCTGGGGATTGATCTAAAAGTGGGGTTACCTTAGGGTTTTAGATCACCTTTACATGCTTGATTTGATTTCTTTGATTGCTTTACCTTTTGGGTTCCTTGTTTGGGTTTGCTGTGAATCCTACACCCGGATTTTGGGGCACCTTCTTAGGTAAATAGCAATAAACTGTGAGGGAACTATGTGGGGTATACCGACATGGTTGAAGCAGTAGCTATGTTAGTGTGAAATATTTGTGAGTACCGGTATCCCTTGAGTAGTCAAGGAGAATACGGGGCCGCTGAGCGATGTCATGAAGCACTAACGAACTCTAGAACCTTACTTGACCATCTTGGCCTTTTTAGGGGTAGTGAGATGACCGACTTTGGTGCAGTCCGAAGTTGGTAGATACTCGATACTACACTCATTGAGGATTGTTTTCTTGGAATATTTTGGTCGCCAGTTAAGTGGCTAAACCAAAACAATGAACACAGAAAATAATCCAATGATATTGAGCTCCTTAGAACCCGATTTCTATTTTAGGACAGGATGAGCCAACTAACTTCAAGAGGGTACTTACCTACGAACCCCATGCAAGCCTAAACCTAAGGACTTGTTTTCTTTGTGTGAATATGATTACCTGTATATACACTTACTTGCTTTTGCATACATGTACATCATAACATCATACCATAGCATTTCCAATAACCATTTCAAGGATCTCGAGGGTCTTTTGATGCAGGGTCACGTTGAACCAGATGTCTACCAAAGGGAAAGAGGGTTCTCCTCTAAACAAATGCCATCAAAGATCAAGTGCAACAACTTGAATCAGGGGCTATGACCCACTTGACATGGTGAGCTTGATTCTCGTGGAAATACATCCACCGTTACAAGGTTCTCCAATCAGAGATGTTGATCGAAGTTCAGCCTCTAACATTTTCTTGTGTTTACCCCGAAAGATTCTTGAAAACATTGCATGCATATGTCATACATATCATTGCATAACAGGTTTCTCCCATACAGGTCACCTTATCTTCCTACTGTTTATTTTAGTAAGATGGATATGGAACAAACGGTGAAAGATCTCCAAGCTCAAAACGCTCAATTCCAACAAATTTTTCTGGCTATGGGTAAAGGGCAAGAGGATCTGAAAGCTCTCCTTCTCAAAGACAAGAAGAAGAAGCCCAAGAAGGCAGCGGGCATCCTGAAAAGAAGACCTAAAGCCCTGGATCTTTCAACTCCATCCAACATAGGGGATAGTCTTGAAGAAGACCACAATTTGGAGATTGATGAAGTTGAAGCTAACTACTCTGAGGAACAATATCCTCCCACTGATGACAAGTACAAACAGTTGGAGGATCGCCTCAGTGCTATGGAGATTCAACAGATACCTGGCTTGGATTTAGGAGACATGGGTTTAGTTTCTGGACTGGTCATCCCGCCAAAGTTCAAAGTCCCTACTTTTTCCCTGTCCGATGGAGTCTCTTGCCCTAAGATGCACTTAAAATCTTATGTCCGCAAGATTCAGCCATACACAACTGATCCAAAGCTTTAGATCCATTTCTTACAAGAAAGCCTGGTAGGGACTCAACTCGAGTGGTTCTATCAATTGGAGAGTTCTCGCATCCACACCTGGGAGGACTTAACTGTTGCTTTTTATAAGCAGTATCAGTACAATGCTGATCTTGCATCAACTCGCGTGCAATTGCAGAACATGACCATGGGTTCTGACCAGAGCTTCAAAGGATATGCCCAAAAGTGGAGAGATCTGGCTGGTAGGGTGCAACCCCCTTTAACTGACAGAGAGCTGATTGACATCTTCATGGGAACTTTGATAGGGCCTTTCTTCAATCACTTAATTGGAAGCTCCTCAGTCGGGTTCACTGAGCTAATACTGACCGGTGAAAGGGTCGAAGATGGCATCAAAAGTGGGAAGATCCAAGGAGCTACTCCCTCTGATGCTCAGAAAATTCCCCATAATGGGAAGAAAGAGTCCAATGCAGTGACTGGTCAAAAGAGTCATCATGATCAACATGAAGGGGCAATCTTGATCTCTGATCTCACGCCTGTTCAACAAAGACAGAGTAATAGGCGTAGGGTAAGATATCAAGAAAGGAAGTATACTAACATCAACATGCCTTTATCTCAAGCGTTACAACATTTGCTGAAGTTGAAGTTAATCACGCTAAAGGATCCTCCTCAAAATCCTGATACTTCCTCTTCTAAGTATAACCCGAGTGTGAGATGTGCCTACCATTCTGACAGTCCTGGACATGACACCGACGGCTGTTGGACTTTGAAGAACAAGATTCAAGACTTGATTGATGCCAAAGAGATCAAGTTTGACCCTCCGGAGACCCCAAATGTGATCACTGCTCCTATGCCAAATCATTGAGAATGTCTTTGTTTCATTTGAATTTTCAAGTTGTAATTTCTTTTGTTATTCAAATAATTAACTGTTGATGTCAAACTCTGTTTCATTAATGCATTGCATATGTTTGTCTTGAATTCATCCATTCGTTTTCACTATTCTTAAACTATGCTTTCTGCTTTCTTTATGATATTTAACTATTGATAAAAAGCTACAAGCCTTTAGAGGGAGGATGACGAAACAATGCCATAATCTCATACAGTATGCTTTTGAACAGACCTTGCTGACGATGTACAGGCATTCTTTCAAATCCTAAACATTGGAGTCATAAGGAAGATAATCCCTAGTCAACCCCTTCGAGCCAAAGAAGTATGGGTTTTATGTTCTAAACAAATTGAAACCTTTGATTTAAACCTGGGGCAGGGTAGTCTCTCAGTTAGTCCAAAAAAAAGATGCGCAGTGAAGTCGCAAACTCTCAGTTCGTAATACAACGGATAACATCCAAAACATTCCTCTGGAACCAAAAGACAGTGATGGTTCCTTATCTCATAGGCAGTCATTACCTCTCAAAAGAGAAAAGCCCACTGAGCCAAAACCTACAAAGGAGGCTTAAGAAAGTTGGGGCATCCCGTTGACTGTAATCTCGAAAACGGGAACAGTCAGGCAAAAGTTAGGGATAACAAATCAAAAGAACGAGGTCATTACAAATACTCAACAACATGAAAAATATTTCAAAAATGATGACAGCCTTCCATAAAATTCAACTGGTGTGAGCCATCACCAAAAAGTCGTTCCAAACTCGAATAGAGTTCGACGCACAATTAACTGAGTTTAGGATTGAAGGACATCACGAAGAGCGGGTGGGTACAAATATACTTTGAGCCTTTATCCCTTGTTTCTTAAACCGTGAACCAAGCCACATTACAACCCTGCAAAAGTCCTAATTGAAGCATGGGTAAGTTCGAAAGCATACTGTTACAAAAGGTATCCTGACTCCTGTAAGGCTTTGCCCTAAATCTTGTGTTGAATTTGTCTTATAAAAATTTTTCTGCTAAAAAACGCATTTTTCAAAACTTCGAGACAAGCATAAACGTTGCATTACTTGAATATCATTGTTTGCATATTGCTATTTGTTTGACAACGGAGAAATTCACACAATGAATATCCAGTGAACAAAAGCCCTCTCAGTGAGCAAAATCATTTCAAAAAGGATGACACTTCCATTGACAAATCTCCTATCAAATGGGGCATGACATCTCACTATCCAGCACACCTGGGGCAGTCCAGTCAAGGTTTCAACAAGATCTTTCAAAGTTCAGTTAACCTGGGGCAGTCCAGTCAAGATTTCAACAGATCTTTCAAAGTTCAATTAACCTGGGGCAGTCCAGTCAAGATTTCAACAGATCTTTCAAAGTTCAGTTAACTTGGGGCAGTCCAGTCAAGATTTCAACAAATCTCTCAATTGCAGGATAACCTGGGGCAAGTCTCCATCTCCATCACTTGAGGAATCAAACGTCAATCTCATCGAAGGGTTACGTACAGTCCAAATGTCATGGCAATATCACAAGCATCTCATACTAGGGGCAGTGATGAAACCTCTCCGAAATCTTTCTGAAAAGAAATTCAAGTATCCTCGAGAAGTTCATCACCTCTCTAGCAGACCAGCGGTCATGGGTTTATTTCCCCAACATTTATCAAGGATTTATTCTCCAAAACAAAATTACATTTCAACAACATTCTTAACATATGCAGATTGATCAACAGGTAAAAGATCATCATCTTTTGGAGTAGTAGTCATCAAAGATTCCTTCATCATCCTGCTGAGGTTGTAGTCGTCCAGAGATTCCTTCATCATCCTGCTGAAGTTGTAGTCGTACAGAGATTCCTTCATCATCCTGCTGAGGTTGTAGTCATCCAAGATTCCTTCATCATCCTGCCGAAGTTGTAGTCGTCCAAAGATTCCTTCATCATCCTTCTAAGGTTGTAGTCGTTCAAGATTCCTTCATCATCCTGTTGAGGTTGTAGTCATCCAGAGATTCCTTCATCATTCTGCTGAGGTTGTAGTCATCCAGAGATTCCTTCATCATCCTGCTGAGGTTATAGTTGTCCAGAGATTCCTTCATCATCCTGCTGAGGTTGTAGTCGTCCAGAGATTCCTTCATCATCCTGCTGAGGTTGTAGTCATCCAAGATCCCTTCATCATCCTGCTGAGGTTGTAGTCATCCAGAGATTCCTTCATCATCCTGCTGAGGTTGTAGTCGTCCAGAGATTCCTTCATCATCCTGCTGAGGTTGTAGTCATCCAAGATTCCTTCATCATCCTGCTGAGGTTGTAGTCGTCCAGAGATTCCTTCATCATCCTGCTGAGGTTGTAGTCGTCCAGAGATTCCTTCATCATCCTGCTGAGGTTGTAGTCATCCAAGATTCCTTCATCATCCTGCTGAGGTTGTAGTCATCCAGAGATTCCTTCATCATCCTGCTGAGGTTGTAGTCGTCCAGAGATTCCTTCATCATCCTGCTGAGGTTGTAGTCATTCAATATTCCTTCATCATCCTGCTGAGGTTGTAGTCGTCCAGAGATTCCTTCATCATCCTGCTGAGGTTGTAGTCATCCAAGATTCCTTCATCATCCTGATGAGGTTGTAGTCATCCAAGATTCCTTCATCATCCTGCTGAGGTTGTAGTCATCCAAGATTCCTTCATCATCCTGCTGAAGTTGTAGTCGTCCAGAGATTCCCTCATCATCCTGCTGAGGTTGTAGTCGTTCAAGATTCCTTCATCATCCTGCTGAGGTTGTAGTCATCCAGAGATTCCTTCATTATCCTGCTGAGGTTGTAGTCATCCAGAGATTCCTTCATCATCCTGCTGAGGTTGTAGTCGTCCAGAGATTCCTTCATCATCCTGCTGAGGTTGTAGTCGTCTAGAGATTCCTTCATCATCCTGCTGAGGTTGTAGTCATCCAAGATTCCTTCATCATCCTGATGAGGTAGCAGTCGTCAAAGATTCCTTCATCATCTTTTGGAGTAGTAATCGTCAAAAATTCCTTCATCACCTATTGGAATTCAAGATCGTCATCAAAATTCCTTCATCACCTGTTTAAATTACAGCCACCAACGGAATAACGGACAACTGAAGCTCCTAAAAATTTGTTTCTCTCAAAGAATAAAGATTCTCATCCTTGAAACCCCAGTAGATTGGCATACAACCCAAACTCCTGATTTCCCCAACAGTGGTTCCATGACTTCTCATTTTCAACGATCAAAGGATTTTCAACCCCCAGCGGCAGTCAAGGATTTATTTTCTCCGACAGCATTCAAAGAATCCATTATCCCCAGCTATCCAGGATTCATCTATCCCCAGCAAGACAGCTCATCAGCTTACATGCGCATTCACTACATTCATATATCATAAACATTGAAATACAATTCATTGCATCATACATTTCATGCAACATAACTTTGTGTTTCAGCTAATATTTTACCCTTTTCAGGATAAGATTAATAAGCTTCAAGACTTCTGAAAACAGTTCACGGGTTCTCCAGATACGGATGTTAACCTATTGCTTGTTCAGATTCAAGACCTCTGAAAATAGTTTACGGGTTCTCCAGATACGGATGTTAACCTATCGCTTGTTCAGATTCAAGATCTCTGAAAACAGTTTACAGGTTCTCCAGATACGGATGTTAACCTATCGCTTGTTCAGATCCAAGACTTCTGAAAACAGTTTACGGATTCTCCAAACATGGATATCAATCTATTGCTTATTCAGACCCCCAGCTCAGAGATGTTCCAAACATGGATAACTTTCTGATACTCGTCCACTCACCAACGACATACAGTTCAACAAACATTCTTGGATGGCATCTACAAGCCCATCTCCAACAAGATACAATCACCTTCAGATGGCATCTATAAGCCCATCCTCCTACCAACAATTTCCAGATGGCATCTCTAAGCCCATCCCCCGACGAGATTCTGTCACATCTCCAAATGGCATCTTTAAGCCTATCTCCAAATGGCATCTTTAAGCCCATTCCCACATCCATGTCTTGACGAGTGCAAATTTACGGGCACTCTAGTGTCCAATCTCATTTTACCTTCGAGGCGCGAAAGGCAAACTTGCCAATCTAACTCTTCAGGTTCAAGAAGATTGAACAGGGGCAACTGTTGTACCCCAAAATTTGCCCTCCCTTTTTCACAAGAAATCACAGCTTCGGGTTTTCCCTGATTTTTCAAATTGGCTCAAGAATCGGTCAAACAGACTTTTTCTTATCAGTCTATTGAAATTAGGGTTTCCATTGATTTTGAATCAGTCCAAGCAGATTATTAGGGTTTATATTGATTTGGTTGAGTTTGGCTCAGGGTTTGACCAAGCAGATGCTTCTTTGACAATAAATCCACAATTAGGGTTTGCACGCGCATTCTCAAAAGAATTGGAATCCACAGCATTTCATTTGACTGTCATACTGCTTTGATGCTTGTTCAACATGGTCGTTTATTTCTCAAAGCCTAAACATATGGGATAGCAGCTGAGGCTTCTGATTGAAAGTTGAAGCTTTAGTTTGATCAGTGAGGTAAAAGGCGTGTGGATGTTTGTTTGTTTAATTGTGCAATGCTTTTGGTTATTTGGAATGCCAGATGTATTGTTGGTTAATGCGGGGTTGCGAGACTACAACGTTTATTAATTATTTATTTTATCTAAGTTAGAATAATTGGGATGTACTTCCAGTTATTTTAATTCAAGAAACTTAAATAATTAAATAGACAGTGAAATAAAGAATTATCTGACAAAAGGACTTTTATTTATTTATTGGTACAAGTGTTATTTGAATACAGTAAATTTATTTACAGTATTTATAATAATGTTTATTAAAAATGATTAGAAATAAAATAAAACTATCCTAAGTCTCTTGAAGTCTTCATCTTCTACCGCTGCTTCCTTTGCCCGACTGGTATTTACCTACAAAGACAGAAAAAGGAATCAGTACAGATGAATTAAAAAAAAGGCATTCTCAGACAAATAAATAAAGTTCATCATTAAAGGTTGTTGGCCGGAATCAGTTTATTTTGGGTTTTCATCATATTTTGCTCGTCCTCTTTGCAAATCGCAAGAAGATTTCTCTTCTTGGTTCACAAAGAGGAAAAGTAAAATTAAATGTTTACAAGCATATGAATCAATTAAGCAAAATGCACAAAGCTGCATAAGTCCAAACAAATTGCATTGTCAAACTGAAAATGCCAAACCAAGTCACAAGTGACAAACTAAGCTGAATAAGTTTCAAACTAAGCAAACTAAATCACAAGTTCAAAACTGTCCAAAGAAGCTGTCAAAACTATCCAAAGAAGCTACCAAACTGTCGAGAAGATATCAAAAGATATCAAAAGCTATCAAACTGTCATCAAAGAAAAGAAGAAAGTACAGAATGCAGAGGAAAGCTAAATTGCAAGCAAGCTTGTAAAACCAATTTCATCATTTTCTAGCCACAACCTTTTCAGAAAAAAGTACAGTTAAAGCAATAAAATATGCTTTTCTGGGGAGAGAGAAAGATAGTAAAAAAGCAGGCTTACAGTTTTTGGGAAGGCTTAGAGGACAATAAATATAACAAAGAGTTTCAGTTCAAAAAAGGGGGGGAGAACACAAAAGAGAAAAAGGCCACAAAACTTAAACACAAGCAAGTCTGCCTGAAACCTCCAACAGAACCTGCATAAAAACTCAAAGCAAACCTTCAGGCCTGCCTGATACCTGTTACTAAACCACAAAACTGTATCCACCCCCCAAAAATCAAAACACCACAGGCCTGCATAAAACACAAACTTCAAACCTGTGTTAAAAACACCACAAGCCTGCATACAACAGAACCTGCCTCAAAATTTCAAAACAACAAAACCTTGAAGCCTGTTCAAAAAGCCTGCATAAAACACAAGCCAAAAAGCCTGCATAAAACACAAGCCTAAAAACCTGTTACAGAAGCAAGCATTCAAGCCAAAGCCTCAAGCCTGTTTCAAACTTGTGAACAACAAAAGCATAAGCCTGCTAAAACCTTCAAACAAAACTGTACCATACAAACCTGCTAAAGCCTTCAATCCTAACACCCTCAGAACAAGTTCATCATAGGGTCAACATCCTCAAATTCAGAAACAAGCAACTCAGAAGCATACAATCATCAGAATAATAGCATCATCAGTAAAGAACAAAGCAAGCATTCAGAGAGGAAAAGTCAGAAGCAAAAGTGCTTCAGAATCTAAGTATAATCATCAAAAGCATCACAAAAGCAAGTATTCAGAGAGGAAGAGATTCAGAAGTTGGTGGAGCATTGTTTTCAGAAATTTCATCATAAAGCATTCAAAGCTGTAGATACAAATACCAGAAAGCCAGCAAGAACAAAGCCAACATCACGAGTTCCCTGCCTTGGCCACCTGAGAAGCGCTGCCGTCCAAACCCTTTGTCCCCTCTCCCGAAGCAAAACCCTAAGGTATCGTTCTCCTCCTTCCTTTTTCTACAATCTCGTATCATAAACACAAAATGACATAAAGGTCAGAACATGTAAAAATTTAATCATGCAAAGAACAAAAACCTAAAACGCATTTGAATAGAAAATCGTAACCCTTTTTGAATCATCGCCTTGAGCAACCGTGAGGAGGGGAGAGATTGGAGGTGGCGTCCAGTAGCCAGGCATGGAAGACGTCAGAGGCTCTGATTGAGAAAGACGAAGAAGACAAGATGGAGAGCGGTGCCGTTCAAAACTGTGTAACCCTATTCTGAGCCAAACCATTTGAAACCCTAACAAACTTTGTCAAACGCGTTCGGGCCTGCTCCACGCACAAAACCCTTAAGCCCAATTAATCCTGGCACTACACCCCCCCCCCCTTTTTTTGTCTTAATTTACCTTGTTTCATTTTTTGGGCCATGTATATAACCCCTAAGCCCATTTAATTTCTTAACTTTTTTATACAAATCAATCTTTATTTTTCTTTCTTTTTATCACCTTATTTCCTTTTTTTTATATAACCTATTTTATTAAATAAAAAATAATACATTAACTCTTTTTGTACAAAATTTTCTTAAATACTTTTTTTATTTAGTACAATTAAAAATACATAAAAATAGAGTTTATTAAGTTAAATAATTTTCTTGTGTTAAAACTTTTTAATTAAAACCTTGTTTATATAATTAACAAAAAATACAAAAAAATGATGATAATCTTTTTAGGTTACAATTTTTACTCATTTGTAAATAATCATATACATTTCATAAATACTTTTGATTCTCTTTTATCCTTATACTTTGCTATATTTTTACATTGAGAATGCGATGATTCGATTTGGTTGTAAATAATATTTGGACACTATTATTCTGATAAGACTCATCCCCATTTGTAAACATTTGTACCCCCATCCCCGGATACTCATTTGTAATAGCTTAGACTTTAAATTCCCGCAATTTATCGCTTTCCATATACTGTATAGTAATTAGGGTTTGTATGCGAAGATTCAAAATCAACCGCTAGATAACCTAACACAAAGATAAATGCATGAAAATCAAATACACAATTCACACTTGCACCTCTAGGGTAACCTCGCTTGTTGCCTCGGAAAATGCAATCATGTCCCTCGAGTATGAGACACTCTAGCAAATGTCCCTTCAATAAACAAAGATCGTAGTCCCTCGATGACCCTCAATGTTGCCTTCGATAAAATGATCTCGTCCCTTACAAAATTGCTAGAGCGTCTCACAAGTTGCCTTCAATGATTGTATACGATGACCCGCGCCCGTCCCGTTCAAACATCCTAACGCAAGGTTGTTCATCAAACACAATGGTGAAACAACACTGTTAAAAGGGTTAAAAAACATGAGAAAGATCTTTGAGTAAAATAGGGTAGACAAACTCTTAGTTACTTGATCAAACTTGCAAAACATCCTTGCCATTTTTCAAACACATATCTCCATACAATTTCAAAACAACTTTCAAAAACATTGAAATATCTTTTCAAAAAGACAAACACCTTTGTATATACTCAAACATGAGTCATTACAAAGGTTGCCTAGACAAGGCATCTTTTTCAAAACATTTTCAAAACCACACACACAAAGCACCATTTCAAACAATTGAAAAGCAAAGGAAAGTGATCTAAAACAAGTAACTAAGAGCCCATGGATAACCATGGATGAAAAGGGTGCTAGCACCTTCCCTTTTCATAATCTACCCCCCGAACCCACGAAAACATCTCAAAGGTCTTTCCTGTGCTTTTTGACCTTTCCTTAGGATAAATAAAAAGTTGGTGGTGACTCTTGCTAAACCTAACAAGTGCGAATACAAACGCAAAAACCCAAGTCAGTTCTCCCACCGTATCACACCTGGACCGCTCTTTCAGGTTTTCAGTCCACCGGGATACCCTTTATTGCTCAAGCTCCCTTTTCAGGCTTTCTACTTGCCGGGTGTACAATTTTTTTGTATATATCCCTAATTTTTGCCCGAACTCTTTTGGTTCGCCGGGATGCCCTTAATTTTGCCTAGGCCTGTCAACCTAGCGGGTCTTTTTCTTGCGTAGTATTTTCTGACTATGTCTGTGCTCATAGGATGTGGAGAGTTGTCACCGTCTATGACAACAAGTGTTGTAGAAATTCCAGAAAATGTTTATGTGATCGCATGTGCCCTTTCATACGTGGGAGCCTGTATGGGGATACTTCAGGATGAATCTGGTGCACCTGATGTTTGATCAAGTTTCTGATAGTCTTGAATTTCCTAGGTATCTTTTCTAAGAATTGTCAGGGAAGGATTCAGAGACATGATACTGACACCATCCGATACTATTGGCATAAACAAGCAATTTGGTGGTACCAAAGGTTCAAATTTCACAGTCATTTTTGTTGGAATCTGTGATACGGTGGGAGAACTGACTATGGTTTTGCGTTTGTTTTCGCAAATGTTTCGGTTGAGAAAGAGTCGCCACTGACTTTTTATTTTATCCTAAGGAAAGGTTTAAAAAGCACAGCAAAAACCTTTGAGATTTTTCTTGGGTTCGGGGAGTAGATTATAGAAAGGGAAGGTATTAGCACCCTTTCTATCCATGGTTATCCATGGGCTCTTAGGTACTTGCTTAGATCAACTTGCCTTGGTTTTCAATTGTTTGAAATGGTGCTTGGTGTGTGGTTTTTGAAAATGTTTTGAAAAAAGATGCCTTGTCTAGGCTACCCTTGTAACAATTCTTTACTCGAATGTTTTACAAAAGGTGTTTTGTCTTTTTGAAAAGATGTTCCAAGGTTTTTGAAAGTTTGTTTTGAAAGTGTTTGTGAAGTGTGGTTTGAAAATAGGCAAGTGTTTTGTTTTGCAAGTTGACAAGTACCTAAGAGCTATCTACCCTAAAGTTCTCAAAGATTTTTGTTATGTTTTAACCCTTTTGACAATTTTGTTCCACCATTGCATTTGGTGGACAATCTTGTTTTAGGAGTTTAACGGGACGGGCGCGGGTCATCGTTTAGACCATAATTGCAATAGTGCTAAGTATCTTTGGGCAATTTCTCTTTGAAAGGGACTTGATCATTTTAGGCAACTTTTCGAAAGCATCATCGAGGGACTATGATCATTTGATTGTTTGTTTTACCCAAAGAAACCTAACATGCAATATGGCCCAATTATTTGAAGGCAACAAGTGGAATACCCTAGGGGTGCAAGTGTGATATGTGTTGTCCATATTTCATGCTTGTTTATCTTGAAATTAGGTCAAACTATTTTGTTCTTTTTATTTGCATACAAACCCTAATTCTAGCATGGTATATTTAGAAAGCGTTTAAAGTGCGAAAAGTAAAATTCCTACACTATTACAACACAATATGGGAAGGGGGGTACAAATGTTCAAATGGGGGATATTTAGACAAGAAATTAAAACCTAGCTATTACATCAACTTTGAATATTACAAGATAATTGATTGCATAATTTAAATGGAAAATAAAATAAAGATGCAAAATGCAAAAAGGGTTTTCACATGTATGAAAAAAAAGTATTATTTATGTCAAATAAATAAAAATAAAAAAAAGGTATTATTTTGGAGTTTTTGTATTTTAAGGGTAAAACCCTAATATTTATTAAGTAAACATATATCTTATTTAATTTATACAAGTATTTATTTATTATGTACAAAAAATAAAATAAAATGAAATATATTTATAAAAAGTATTTTTCATGTCAAACATTAATAAAATAAAAAATGTATGTATTTTGGTATTTTTGCCCTAAGTATATTAATATATAAATATCTTTATTATTTACTAAATAAATGTTATATATATACAAAAATAACAATATTTAATATTTATAAAAAAAGTATATTTTGTATAAAATATTTTCAAAAAGAAAAATGAAACAAAAAATCAGAAATAAAGTATATTTGCACTATTTTTTTCTAGTTTTCTAAATAATAGTATATATATATATTTTATGCACAAATGTTTCTTATAAACAAATAAATGCTTAAAAATAGAAAAATGGTGTAAAAATAATTTTTTTATGTTTTTAATATTATTAGCAAAAATAAATAAGTCAAAATGAAAAAAGAAAAGTAAAAAAATCAAGAAAATAAACATAATGGGCTCAGGGCGTATGAAACCAAAAATGTGGTGTGAAAAGGAAAGACAAAGTTGGCCCAGCCCATGAAACTTCTTCTTCAACCTCTGAACAAAAAATGTTCAAAAAACGCGCGCCTGAAACTTCATTCAAACATCCTGAATCCTTGATCTTTTGCACAAACTTCCAACATAAGAAATGTTAAGCATTGAATCACGATTCTAAATATATAAAAAACTCATCCTAACTCTCAGAAATAAGAGAGAATTTTGACATTCCCAAATCCTGACCTAAGTTTTCTTCCATTTTCAAACCTTAAATTCTCACAGCTCAGGCAAAATAAATGAAAAGTAAAAGCATGTACAGGTTCAGGGGCATGAGTAGAACATTTCTTATTCACAAACCTAGAGCTAATGATGCCTATACTAAGAGTTAGAAGTTCACAAAAATACATGTTCAGTTGAAGTTCTATCTGGCAATGGGGGAGCTTTCAGAGCAAGATGATGATCTGTATAGCTTGCCTGAGGTGTGGTGATGCTATTCCAATGTTTGCTTTGCTTTGAAACATCTTGAATCGAGCTATGGACCTTCAACTGCAAAATAAGAAAGTGAAAATGGTGGAACTGGTTAGAGGAATTACAGGTCGTGTTTTAGGTTTTGGTTAGCTTGCATTGATGCTAGGGAATGTGTTTGATGAGCTTTGGGCAAGAAATCATGCAAGGGATGAGAGTTGGCACTCAAACTGCAGTGAGAACTCTGTTTTAGCAGTTTGAGGGTGGTTCTGAGTTTGTGGAGGTATTGGAGGTATTGGAGTCGTGTGCTAGCTTAGTTAGGATGATTAGAAGGTGTACAAAACAATTGCTTAAGGTTTCTTATGCTGAGATCAAAGTTATGTTATGTTATGCCACTTTTCTTAACACTTAAGCAAACAAAAGCCAAGTTGTATTCTAGACAGGTAGAGGACCCCTAATCATGCTGCAAAAACTTTCCTTGATCAGTGTGTTATGCTCATAATCTTGTGCCAATTAGATTTGATATGTACTTGTGGATTTGCAACTTTGACATAAAGCTTGCTTTTGCAAAAATGGCTATTTCACTTTTTCCATAAATGGCTTTATTCAACATGTAATGCATAAGCTCATGAAACAAGGCCTTAGCACAATGAACATGCATTAAATTATTGAGTGTTGGATGGTTTAGAGGCCTGTAATGCAGCACAAACCAAGCTGACTTGCAAATGGCATAAGTTATGAACATGTACATGACCAATTCAAAAGTGAGTTTTTGCCATATTGTGAAATTCGAATCTCTCAAGTTATGAGGTTGTTTGATGATTTCTTGGATATTTTGGAAAGCTTGGAATGTGTACTACAATCCATCTTTGAAATGCAAATTGAAATTCCAAGTGGAAGTGTATGGAAATGGCCTTGAAGTTAGGTAGAAAACCTTGCCAAAATAGGTTAAAATTTCACTAAGTTAAGAATGGTTTAGTACCCTTATTCAAAAAATTGTAACTTGAGATACAAGCCTCTTTTGGGAAAACTTTGTGAATCAAAGTTGTAGATTATGCAACAAGCTACAACTTGCATGTTTTGACTTTTGCTTGAATCCAAATGAATCTTGGTGAGAAAGTGGGGCAAAGTTGGGGAAAAATTAGGGTTTTTCATAACTTAGAAAAATTCTAAGTTATGAAAAATTCTCATTTCAAACCCTAATTTGCAATTTTTGATTTCTTGGTGAACAAGTTTCATGATTTGGCATGTTTTGATGAAAAATGAATCTTGACCCTTGATTTTGACCAAAAAGTCAAAGTTTGACTTTTCAGTATACAGTCAAAATTGATCAATTGACTGGGAAATTCAATTGTCAATCTTGTGTACTTGGGATCTTTTGAACTTGTTGAGCATGTCAAGATAATTCCATGGGGTCCTTGAGTCCATATGTGAGCTTGGTTTTCCATTGGTTGGGTCAAACAGTCAAAAATTGCCTTTGTGCAGTCAAAACCCTAAAAATGACCATTTTGCCCTTTTGGTGATCTGATCAAATTTCTTGTGGAATTGTGATCCAAACTTGATCAGATGGTTCATATGAGTTCATAATGTTGATGTGGGTCAATTTTCATGAGATTTGACTGTCAATTGGTCACAGTTGACTTTTTCCCCAATACAGCTGATTTCTAGGTCAACTGTCCAATTGACTGGGCTAAACTTGGAATCAAGACTTGAAACTTCATATGGATAAACTTGGGAGTCCAATATGAAGCAAGAAGGTCATCTTAGGCATTTTAGGTCAAAACATCTTTGTGCAAACACAAACCCTAATTTGGGTCAACAGTGCAAGGAGAAGTCTTGAGCAGATGAAACCCTAACTGGATCTTGATCTTCAAGAGCCTTGTGATGAGAAATGTTGAGAGAATGGGAGGGCAAAATTTGGGGTACAACAGTTGCCCCTGTTCAATCTTCTTGAATTCGTAGAGTTAGATTGGCAAGTTTGCCTTTCGTGACTCGAGGGTAAAAGGAGATTGGACACTAGAGTGCCCTTAAATTTGCACTCGTCAAAGTAATGGATGCGGGAATGGGCTTAGAGATGCCATTTGGAGATGGGCTTAGAGATGCCATCTGGAGGGGTGACAGAATCTTGTCGGGGATGGGCTTAAAGATGCCATCTGGAATGAGTATCAGGAAGGTGTCCATGCTTTGGACCATCTTCGAACTGGGGGTCTGAATAAGCAATAGATTGACATCCGTTGTTGGGAGGAATTCGTAAACTGTTTTCAAAAGTTATATCTGAACAAGTTGATAGATTAACATCCGTTGTTGGGGAGAATCCATAAACTGTTTTCAGAAGTCTTGAAGTTGAATAAGCAATAGAGCAGTATCCGTTGTTGGGAAGCGTCCGTAAACTGTTTTCCAAAAGTTGCATCTGAACAAGCGATAGATTAACATCCGTTGTTGGGAAGAATCCATAAACTGTTTTCAGAAGTCTTGAGAAGAAAACTGAACAAGTGATAGGTTAACATCCGTTACTTGGAGAACCCGTGAACTTTTTTCAGAAATCTTGAGTTTGAATAAGCAATAGAGCAGCATCCGTTGTTGGGGAGCGTCCGTAAGCTGTTTTCAAAAGTTGCATCTGAACAAGCGATACATTAACATCCGCTGTTGGGAAGAATCCATAAACTGTTTTCAGAAGTCTTGAGAAGAAAACTGAACAAGTGATAGGTTAACATCCGTTACTTGGAGAACCCGTGAACTATTTTCAGAAATCTTGGAGGTAGAGGAAGAACCGGTGTAGGGTTTCCTGATGATGAGCTCGTATAAAACTGCATCTGGATGAATCTGGAATAAGCATTAGAATGTTTCCATGTCTGGGTCACATCTGAACTATTCCTAGAAAGAATCTCGGAAGATAATGATTTTAGTCCTTCGACTGATCTTACCTGAAAGGGTAAGGAGTTAGTTATATGCAATGTCATGATGCATGATACAATGTATGTTATGTAATATGAATGTAAATGAATGTGCATGTAAGCTGGAGAGCTGTCTTGCAAAGGATAGATGAATCCGAGATGGCTGAAGATGACAGTATCTTGACTGCTGCCGGGAAGAATAATTCCTGGTTGTTGCTGGATAAAGAACTTGGGTTGTATACCAATCTTCTAGGGAATTCCTGATGACTTTTACTAGGGAGTTCCAATCTAATAGACTCATGCTGGGGAGGTAAGACCGAGAATCTTTAGTTTGGTGGGAAGTATCTCTGGCGACTTCACTGGGGAACTCAAGATTTGCCCTCCTCAAAACTCTGTGGGGAGAAGGTTCATTAGTCTGGCTTCGCTGGGGATACTGAAACTTAAACTCTGAGGGGAAATGAGTTCTGGAGGATTCCCTGGCTGGAGATAACAAAGATAGGTTCCTCTGGGGGATTGTATTGATAAGTTATTGCTGGGGAATTTTGATGAACTCCGTTGGGGACAGGAATAAATTTGACGAGTGCGATCTTCAATGGCAGTTAGCTGAGGATAACCCAGTTATAAGCCCTTGTGAGGAATAACTTTGAATAAAACTTGGGAGAGACGTCCGTACTCTGCAGGGGATAAGCTTCAGGGTTTGCTGGGGATATGGATTCCAAATCTCTTGGGGGTTTTCTTTGAAGGGTATCAAGATATCCAACTGCACCTTTGACCTATCAGTAATCCTCTTTCTTGATTCATAAGGAAATGATTATGTTCAAATGCATATGCCTATTTAACAAAACATTGGACGTTTCTCAAAATAAAACAAATAGTGCAAGAGAAAAGAAAAGGAAATGACACAAATTTCTGGGAAAAGTATTTGTATTGACTTTCTATGAGTATATTTGTACAAAGGAGACAATCATCCTAGTAAGAGGATTTTGTCGTAAATATTGAAAGATTTATACAAAATAAAGGATGGCTATGTGAAATAATTCCATGGGATTCCATTCCGCTATAGCTTTCACAACTCTGAATATCTGTCCATTCAATGCTTCGTTTGCCGATGACTGGATTGATCCGAAGCCTGGAACCGGTTGATGAAGAGATTGTCTTTGAAGTGATCCGACGAGACATAGCCATACGCTTTAATTCCCTAACTTTTGCCTGAATCGCCCTTTCGGGTTTTCGATCCACCGGGAAACCCCTTTTTGCCCAAGCCGCCCTTTCGGGTTTTCAACTTGCCGGGTGTACAGATTTTTTTTGTTTTTATCCCTAATTTTTGCCTGAACCGCCCTTTCGGGTTTTCGATCCACCGGGATGCCCATTTTTGCCCAAGCCGCCCTTTCGGGTTTTCGACTTGTCGGGTTATTTTTATGCGTAGTATCTTTTGACTATGTCTGCGTTCGCAGGGTGTGGCAGATCATCGCCGTCCATGGTGGTCAGAATCATTGCACCACCAGAAAATATGCTCTTGATCACAAATGGTCCCTCATATGTAGGAGTCCATTTGCCCCTGGGATCGCTTTGCGGCAAGATAATCCGCTTGATTACGAGATCTCCGACTTGATACACTTAACGTCTAACTTTCTTATTGAAGGCCTTGATCATTCGCTTTTGATACGTCTGACCATGGCAGATAGCAGCGAGTCGCTTTTCGTCGATCAGATTGAGTTGATCAAGTTGGGTCTGCATCCAATCATCTTCATTCAAACCTGCATCCTTCATAATCCTTAGAGAAGGAATCTGGACTTCCATAGGCAAAACAGCTTCCATGCCATATACCAAAGAAAATGGGGTTGCCCCAGTTGAAGTACGTGCCGTTGTACGGTATCCATGCAGAGCAAACGGTAACATCTCATGCCAGTCTTTGTAAGTGACTGTCATTTTCTGAATGATCTTCTTAATGTTTTTGTTCGCAGCTTCAACAACACCGTTCATCTTCGGCCGATAGGGAGATGAATTGTGATGATAAATCTTGAACTGTTCGCACAATGCAGTGATCATCGTGTTATTCAGATTCGTACCGTTGTCTGTGATGATCCTGTCCGGCACACCATACCGACATATGAGATTTTGCTTGATAAAGCGGGCAACCACATTTTTAGTAACAGAGGCGAAGGAAGCTGCTTCGACCCATTTGGTGAAATAGTCAATGGCAACCAGAATAAAGCGATGTCCGTTGGAAGCCGTGGGTTTGATCTCTCCAATCATATCAATGCCCCACATTGCAAATGGCCAAGGAGCAGTCAGAACGTTGAGAGGAACCGGAGGGATATGAACTTTATCGGCGTAGACTTGGCACTTGTGGCAAGTACGGGAATGTTGATGGCAGTCAGCTTCCATGGTAGACCAGTAATAGCCTGCCCTTAGGATCTTCTTAGCCATTATATGCCCGCTCAGGTGAGTGCCAAATGTGCCGCTGTGTATATCAGTCATGATCAACTCTGCTTCAGCTTTGTCTACGCATCGGAGTAATACACAATCATGGCTTCGTTTGTAAAGGATGCCGTTGCTCAGGAAGAATTTAGCAACGAATTTCCTTAAGAACTTCTTGTCATTTACGGAAGCTCCTTCGGGATAATCTCTAGTCTCGAGATACCTTTTGATTTCATGGAACCAGGGTTGTTCCATTACTTCTTCGGTATTAATCTCGTGGCAATGCGCAGGTTCACCCATTCGCTCGATGGTGATTTGGGGAGCCTCGTTATCCCAGTTGAGTTTAAACATGGAGGACATTGTGGCTAGAGCATCTGCTAGCTGATTCTCTTCTCGCGGGAAATGCTCGAAGGTAATTTGCTCGAAATGAGGCAACAATGTCAAGACATGTTCTTTGTACGGGATAAGATTAGGATGCTTGGTATCCCACTCTCCTTTGATTTGACTGATGACCAAAGCCGAGTCCCCAAATACGATCAAAGATTTAATCCCCAAGTCTACAGCAGCCTTGAGACCAAAGATGCAAGCTTCATACTCAGCCATGTTGTTTGTGCAGCTGAAGCAAAGTCGGGCCGTGAAAGGTGTGTGACAGCCTTCCGGAGAAATGAGTACTGCGCCGATACCATTTCCAAGTGCATTTGAAGCACCATCAAAGTACATGGTCCATCGGGATCCCTTTTCGGATCCGTCATACGGTCCGTCACCTTCAATGTTGTTCAAATTCATGATGTCCTCGTCTGGGAAGTCAAATCTCATGGGTTGATAGTCTTCGATAGCTTGATGAGCCAGATGGTCAGCTAGTACACTCCCTTTTATAGCTTTTTGGGTGGTGTACTGGATGTCATACTCAGTTAGAATCATTTGCCATCTAGCTATCCTTCCAGATAAAGCGGGCTTTTCGAAGATATACTTGATAGGGTCCATTTTGGAAATCAACAAGGTAGTATGAGTCAACATATACTGTCTTAGTCGGCGAGCAGCCCATACCAAAGCGCAGCAAGTTTTATCGAGCAGTGAGTAGCGAGTCTCACAGTCGGTAAACTTTTTGCTAAGGTAATAAATATCATGCTCTTTTCGACCAGACTCGTCATGCTGGCCCAAAACACACCCCATTGAGTTATCCAAGACGGTCAAATACATGATCAATGGTCTTCCTTCGACGGGTGGCATCAGAATAGGAGGTTCTAGCAAATACTCCTTGATTTTATCAAAAGCAGCTTGACAATCGTCGTTCCATTCAACTACCTGATCTTTCTTCAAGAGTTTGAAAATTGGCTCACAGGTAGAAGTCAGATGCGAGATGAATCTGGCAAT
The DNA here is from genome assembly GCA_948472305.1 of Vicia faba. Classification (NCBI taxonomy): domain Eukaryota; kingdom Viridiplantae; phylum Streptophyta; class Magnoliopsida; order Fabales; family Fabaceae; genus Vicia; species Vicia faba. Next base: position 442,937,933 of record OX451740.1, read on the forward strand.
ATAGTTCAAGCGCCCCAAGAATCCTCTAACTTCCTTTTCAGTACGGGGAGCAGGCATTTCTTGTATGGCTTTCACTTTTGCTGGATCGACCTCAATGCCTTTGTTGCTTACAATGAATCCCAGGAGTTTACCAGATCTGACTCCAAAAGTGCATTTACTTGGATTCAGCCTGAGCTTGTATTCTTTCAACCTGGCAAACAGCTTTTCTAGATGTTCAAGGTGCTCTTCCTCTGTTTGTGACCGAGCTATCATATCGTCTACGTAAACTTCAATCTCATGATGTATCATATCATGAAATAAAGCTACCATGGCGCGTTGATAAGTTGCCCCTGCGTTTTTCAACCCGAACGACATCACCTTGTAACAGAAAGTTCCCCATTGTGTGACAAAAGTTGTTTTCTCCATATCCTCGGGGGCCATTTTGATTTGATTGTAGCCCGAGAATCCATCCATGAAGGAAAACACTTTATGTTGAGCTGTATTGTCGATCAAAATGTCAATGTGTGGCAGCGGAAAATCATCTTTGGGGTTGGCCCTATTCAAATCCCGGTAGTCCACACACATCCTGACTTTGCCATCCTTCTTTGGTACTGGCACGATGTTAGCGACCCATTGAGGATAGGACGTAACTGCCAGAAAGCCAGCGTCGAATTGCTTCATTACTTCTGCCTTGATCTTTTCAGACATGTCAGGCCTCATTCGGCGAACTTTTTGCTTGATCGACGGACAATCCTCTCTTGTGGGGAGACGATGAACCACGATGTCTGTGTCTAAACCCAATATGTCTTCATAAGACCAAGCGAATATTTCAACATACTCATTCAAAAACTGTATCAGGCGCTCCTTGACTCTTGATTCCAGATTGGCACCCACTTGCACCTCCTTCCGGTCTTCCTCGGTCCCTAAGTTGACAGTTTCCAATGACTCTTCATGAGGTAAGATGGCCCTTTCCTCTTGCTGTAGAAGTCTGGCTAGTTCCCCTGGTACTTCACAACCTTCGTCATCTTCATACTCGGCTTGATTGACCAGATCTTCAGAGTTATTGAAAGACACAACAGAATAGTCACCTATGGAATCCGGAGTGGATGGGTACCTGCATTGGTGAGTGTGGGTGTGTGTAAGGGATAGCCATCCTTAAACAAAATGCAAAAGGAAAGAAAATGAACATAAGCAGTTTATCAAATGAAAAACGTCCAATGAATCATTAAACATGGCATATGGATATGAAAAATAATCAAAACCCTTACAAGTGGACCTACATGCCCCGGGCAAGGCATGAGGTGAAAAGATAGTGTACGGATTGTTTGAAAATAGATATTACAGACCAAATAGGAAATGTTTAACAGATAAATTACTGATGAATAAAAGTGATGGGGACAAAGTCTTTTGCCTCCCAGTTGCTCAATCCTCCTTTGACAGTTGGATAAATCCACTCTTCGATGTTGCTCTCTTTGTCTTCGTCTTCCAAAGCGTTGACCTCGTAGGGAGAAATTTTGACTGGCGCTCTTTCAATCTTCGAACGGCGCATAGCCTTCTGGCCTGCGGTAGTGAACCCTAATCCAAATTTGCCTGTCTTATATGGAATGTCAGGTAACTGCCCCCATGCTGAATTCTTCCCTTCCTTTATCGCGGCCCTCGCATCCTCCAGAGATGCCATCCTGGCCATCTGTCTCGGTGTCTCAGCTGCCAGCTTCGCTACTGCTATTTCAGGAAGGACTTCTTCGAAATGCTGAAAAGGCGTTTCAATGAATTCCCCTTCAACCTCCACATATCGGATAGAATTCAAATGGCTAATCATGTACTCCTCTTCGACATGGACATTGATGATCTTTCCCTTGACAGGATACTTCAACATCTGATGTAAGGAGGAGGTGACTGCCCCAGCATGGTGTATCCAAGGCCTACCCAGCAAGCAAGAGTATGACGGACGGATGTCCATCACATAGAAAGTAGATTTAAACACCTCGGTGCCTATCTTGATGGGAATTTCAACCTCTCCATGGACCATTCTCTTCGAACCATCGAAAGCTCTGACAACAATATCACTCGGCTTCAATTCCAACCCTTCACAATCTAGTCGGTCCAAGGCCTTCTTAGGCAGTACATTCAGCGACGAACCAGTGTCAACCAAGACATGTGCGAGGGTGGTTCCTCGACACTCGCCTGAAATGTGCAAAGCATCATTGTGGTTTCTACCTTTAGGAGTTAAGTCGGCATCAGAGAACCCTAATCCATTGTCCGCAGTCAGGCTAGCCACGCAATTCTGAAACTGATCTGCAGAGGTTTCCTGGGGCACATGGGCTGCCTTCAGGAATTTTATCAGAGCTTTAGCATGCGCTTCCGAGAAAAGTAGCAGTGCCAGCATGGAGATCTTTGAGGGGGTTTGCCCCAGCTGTTCTACCATATCGTAATCACTCCTTTTGATTATCCTCAAAATCTCATCCATTTCCTTCTTGGAGGTTTTCGAGATGACCAAGGGCTGAGCCCTCGTCCTGACGAGCTCATCTTGGATTCCCTTACCTTTATCAGCAGCGGTAGGAGAGAGAGTACTAGGAACAAAAACATTCTCAATCAAAGGGGTTCTAGCAGAGAGTTTTATTGGTGCAGGGATGACCTTGTCAGCTGATGAAGGTCCAAAGATTGCTCTTGGAGGGGCAATCTCTGGAGAAAATATTCTCCCGCTCCTGGTGATTTTACTCGTGCCTGCAATGTTACCAATGCTGGCTTCTTCATCATCCAAACTTTCTTCATTTATTTCGATTGGTTTGATACCATGGTAGTAAACGTCACCGCCATAGTTCCATGGTATGGACTTCTCGGAAACATAGGGGACAGGCCCTGGCATTGTTATCTTCAAAGGAACAGATTTCGTAGCTGGTGTAATCTTAGCAGGCCTTTTGACGGCCTTGGAAAGATTGGCGTGAATGGTTATGATTGAGACATCTTCAATATGAGTTGGGACAGCAGAAACTTTTTCAAACAAAATTTGTCGACTATCCATAAGGCCTTGGATGCCTTTCTTCAGTAACGGACAATCAAACGGAAGAGAGTAACAACAATAGCAGTCTTCTTTACATCCCGGGAAGATCCCGGCCCTTAACAGATTCAACTTAATGGTTAGCAATGGAGTAGTCAGATCATTGACATCAGCAACATACAAATCTTCTTCAATGGCATTGACATTTTGGCCGTGCTTCGGCATGGGTGCAGATATCACATTAGGCTTCTCCAGAGCATCAAACTCCACCTCCTTTGCCTCTATCAGGTCTTGGATTTTATGCTTGAGTGCCCAACAATCATTGGTGTCGTGCCCGACACTGTCAGAATGGTAGGCGCATTTAGCATTAGCATGATAATGCGGAGAGGACGTATTCACATTCTTTGGTGCCTCCTTGATGGTGGCGAGATTCAACTTCAACAGATGGGGAAGCACTTGCGCTGGAGTCATATTAATGCGGGTGAACTGCCGTTGTGGCCGTTCCACCCGTTGTTGATTTGGTCTGGACTGGTTATAGCGAGGCTTCTCACTTGGAGTATTTTGAATCATTACGGCCCCCACAGTTGGCCGGCGCTCAGTCTTCCCTGCTCTTCTCTGAGAATATACCACAACTGTTTCCTTCTTAAAAGGCTTCTTCTCAACACTTGCAGCAACACCCTTCTGAATCTTTCCTGACTTGATGCCAGCTTCTATTCTTTCGCCTGTTAAGATCAAATCGGTAAACCCCGCGGAAGAGTTACTAATCAGATGATTGAAAAATGGCCCAGATAGGGTCCCAAGAAACATATCAACAAGTTCGCGGTCGGTTAAAGGAGGCTGCACCCTGCCAGCCAAATCCCTCCATTTTTGTGCATATTTGTTGAATCCTTCGCCTGTTCCTAACGACATACCCTGAAGTTGGGTACGAGTAGGAGCAAGGTCAGAATTATACTGGTATTGTTTGTAGAAAGCGGTGGCCAAATCTTCCCAATTTCGGACGCTGGTTCCCTCTAGCTGATAAAACCCTTCCAACTGAGCCCCAGAAAGGCTGTCTTGAAAAAAATGAATCCAAAGGTTTTTATCTGCCGTATAGGGTTGGATCTTTCTCACGTAGGACCTGAGATGCATTTTGGGACAGGACAGTCCATCATACCTCACAAACATTGGCACTTTGAATTTTGGGGGAATCACAATCCCGGCAACCAAACCCAAGTCTTCAAAGTCCAAACCCGGTACTCTTTGTAGCTCCATGGCGGCCAACCTGTCTTCTAAACCTTTGTATTTATCATCAACTGGAGGGTATTGATGATCAGAATAATCTTCATCCTCTTCGACCTCTTCTTCTTCCGCATCAGACTCGGAAGGTACCGCAGCTCCACCTCCTTTGCTGGTTCCTTCATCAGAGATAGGAGGAAATTCAAGCACTCTCCGAGCTTCTCCGTCAAATCTTCTCCCTAAAGTAGCCACCCCGAGTCTCTTTTTCTTCTTTTTCACTAGGTCTTTGTTCCCCAATTGAGTCTTGATATCCTCCTGAACCTTAGCCAAGGTCATCAGGAGTTGCTGGAACTGTGCATTTTGAGCTTGCAGGTCTTTGACTGTTTGCTCGAGATCCATCCTACTGAAATAAACAGCAGACAGATAAGGAAACCTGGAGTGAGACCTGCTTATGCACATGATGAATGGTATGCTTATGTATGCAATGCATTCAAGGATTTAGGACATTCAAAATTGTTTCAGACAAAGAAGAACGCACGTCATATTAATAAGAAGAAATTTGTTAGTACATAAATGCCCCATGGGCCAAATATTACAAAATAACTTCTCAAGGCAAAAAGACATTGCGCATCCTCTTTGGTGCGATGTAGGTGTTGAGGGCCTCTTGCTCATGGAGTCGGCGGGTAAGCTCTAGAACCTTCTTCTCACTGGCGTAGAAGCTAGCTTCAAAAGTATTTCATTCCTCCTTGAGCTGAATCCAACTTTTCTGCATTTCCTCCCACGATGTAGGCATGTCTGGATGTAGGATGGTGTAGGGAACCTCTCCTTCCTTGACGGGCTCTTTAATCACAGGGAGAACATGAGGATAAGGCATCATCAGACTTTGGGCTTGGGCTCGTACCCACTTGAGATAAGGCTCAAGAAGGATGGAGTTCTTGTGTCCCAGAGTCTTGCTATCAACCTTGTTGAGTTTTCCCCAAGCTCTGATGAATCTTTGGCGAAGTCCTTGCGCATCGTTGTCGAAGTCAAAAACTAGGTTAGGAATCAACATGTCATGAGGGCCATCCCTCCGTGCATATCCAAATTTCCTCAAAGCTAGGCAAGGGTTGTAGGTGATACCTCCCCTAATTCCAAGTAAAGGAACATTAGGAAACTCTCCACAACGATCGACGATGATGACATTTTCTCTGGACCGAGAACACCAATGTACATCAGAGTGAGTAAGAGTCATCAACCGTTGGGACCACCTTGAGCCTTGGTCATTCTTCAAGACAGATTGTGGAAGGTGCGAAATAAACCACCTTGCAAGGAGAGGAGTACAACACATGAGAACACCCCTCTTTCTCATTGTTCGTGTGTAAAATGAGTGAAGAATGTCCCCAAACAATGTTGGTATTGGATTTCTGGACAAGAAGATTTTGACGGCGTTGACATCTACCAATTGGTCAGAATTTGGGAACAAGACCAACCCATAGATAAGGAGTGCCACAATTTCTTCAAAGGCTTGTAGGTCCAATGAGTTCCAACATTCTTGTGCTTTTTCAAACAAGAATTTTGCTAAGAATCCTTTGACGCTGCTTCTGGTTTCCCAATGCCCCTTGATGTCGGATGGTTGTAGATGTAATGCTCGAGCAACATCTTCCGGCTTTGGTTCATTTTCCGTACCGTTGAAGGGTAGTTGATTAAGGATAGGGATTCTTAGGAGTTGAGAAAACTCCTCCAAAGTGGGCACCAACTGGTAATCCGGGAAAGTGAAACAGTGGTGAAGAGGGTCAAAGAACTGGAATAGCACTTTCATCATGTCTTCTTCAATGTTGGTGTTGACTAGGATGAGCAGTCTACCATGTCTTTCACTGAAGGATGAGTTTTCCGGAATTCTTGAGGTGAGCTCCTTGAGTTGAGGAGAAATTCTTACAAGGTTGACTTGAATGGTGTTTCTGCGAGGAATTTCCATGACCTACAAAACAGGAACAAAGATGAAGATCCAAACCCTTGAAATGGTTAGTGAATGCATATGATGCTTTATGATGTTTATGATGTATGCACAAAACATATGTACAAGCAAATCACACCAAACCCTAGTTTTAGGCTTGCATGGGGTTTCATAGGTAAGTACCCTCTTGAGTGTAGTTGGCTTAAAAACCTGTCCTATAAATAGTAATCGGGTTCTAAGGAGCTCAATATCATTGGATTGTTTTCAATGTTCATTGTTTTGGTTTAGCCACTTAACTAGCGACCAAAATATTCCAAGAAAACAACCCTCAATGAGTGTAGTATCGAGTATCTACCAACTTCGGACTGCACCAAAGCCGGTCATCTCACTACCCCTAATAAAAGGCCAAGATGGTCAAGTAAGGTTCTAGGTCATTAGTGCTTAGTGACATCACTCAGCGGCCCCGTACTCTCCTTGATTGAACTCAAGGGTTACCGGTACTCACAAATATGTCACACTAATATAGCTATTGCTTCGACCGTGTCGGTATACCCCGCACAGTTTCCACAACGTATTGCTATCTATGAATGTTTCCCAAAATCCGGGTGTAGGATTGCAAACCCAAACAATAGAACCAAGATATAAAGCAAACAATTCAAACAATTAGTCATGCAAGAGGGTGATCTAAGCCCTAAGGTTACTCCACTTTTAAAATCTTCCCCAGCAGAGTCGCCAGTTCTGTGATACAGTGGGAGAACTGACTATGGTTTTGCGTTTGTTTTCACAAATGTTTCGGTTGAGCAAGAGTCGCCACCGACTTTTTATTTTATCCTAAGGAAAGGTTTAAAAAGCACAGCAAAAACCTTTGAGATTTTTCTTGGGTTCGGGGAGTAGATTATAGAAAGGGAAGGTATTAGCACCCTTTCTATCCATGGTTATCCATGGGCTCTTAGGTACTTGCTTAGATCAACTTGCCTTAGTTTTCAATTGTTTGAAATGGTGCTTGGTGTGTGGTTTTTGAAAATGTTTTGAAAAAAGATGCCTTGTCTAGGCTACCCTTGTAACAATTCTTTACTCGAATGTTTTACAAAAGGTGTTTTGTCTTTTTGAAAAGATGTTCCAAGGTTTTTGAAAGTTTGTTTTGAAAGTGTTTGTGAAGTGTGGTTTGAAAATAGGCAAGTGTTTTGTTTTGCAAGTTGACAAGTACATAAGAGCTATCTACCCTAAAGTTCTCAAAGATTTTTGTTATGTTTTAACCCTTTTGACAATTTTGTTCCACCATTGCATTTGGTGGACAATCTTGTTTTAGGAGTTTAACGGGACGGGCGCGGGTCATCGTTTAGACCATAATTGCAATAGTGCTAAGTATCTTTGGGCAATTTCTCTTTGAAAGGGACTTGATCATTTTAGGCAACTTTTCGAAAGCGTCATCGAGGGACTATGATCATTTGATTGTTTGTTTTACCCAAAGAAACCTAACATGCAATATGGCCCAATTATTTGAAGGCAACAAGTGGAATACCCTAGGGGTGCAAGTGTGATATATGTTGTCCATATTTAATGCTTGTTTATCTTGAAATTAGGTCAAACTATTTTGTTCTTTTTATTTGCATACAAACGCTAATTCTAGCATGGTATATTTAGAAAGCGTTTAAAGTGCGAAAAGTAAAATTCCTACACTATTACAACACAATATGGGAAGGGGGTACAAATGTTCAAATGGGGGATATTTAGACAAGAAATTAAAACCTAGCTATTACATCAACTTTGAATATTACAAGATAATTGATTGCATAATTTAAATGGAAAATAAAATAAAGATGCAAAATGCAAAAAGGGTTTTCACATGTATGAAAAAAAAGTATTATTTATGTCAAATAAATAAAAATAAAAATAAAGGTATTATTTTGGAGTTTTTGTATTTTAAGGGTAAAACCCTAATATTTATTAAGTAAACATATATCTTATTTAATTTATACAAGTATTTATTTATTATGTACAAAAAATAAAATAAAATGAAATATATTTATAAAAAGTATTTTTCATGTCAAACATTAATAAAATAAAAAATGTATGTATTTTGGTATTTTTGCCCTAAGTATATTAATATATAAATATCTTTATTATTTACTAAATAAATGTTATATATATACAAAAATAACAATATTTAATATTTATAAAAAAAGTATATTTTGTATAAAATATTTTCAAAAAGAAAAATGAAACAAAAAATCAGAAATAAAGTATATTTGCACTATTTTTTTCTAGTTTTCTAAATAATAGTATATATATATATATATATATATATATATATATATATATATATATATATATATATATATATATATATATATTTTATGCACAAATGATTCTTATAAACAAATAAATGCTTAAAAATAGAAAAATGGTGTAAAAATAATTTTTTTTTATGTTTTTAATATTATTAGCAAAAATAAATAAGTCAAAATGAAAAAAGAAAAGTCAAAAAATCAAGAAAATAAACATAATGGGCTCAGGGGGTATGAAACCAAAAATGTGGTGTGAAAAGGAAAGACAAAGCTGGCCCAGCCCATGAAACTTCTTCTTCAACCTCTGAACAAAAAATGTTCAAAAAACGCGCGCCTGAAACTCCATTCAAACATCCTGATTCCTTGATCTTTTGCACAAACTTCCAACATAAGAAATGTTAAGCATTGAATCACGATTCTAAATATATAAAAAACTCATCCTAACTCTCAGAAATGAGAGAGAATTTTGACATTCCCAAATCCTGACCTAAGTTTTCTTCCATTTTCAAACCTTAAATTCTCACAGCTCAGGCAAAATAAATGAAAAGTAAAAGCATGTACAGGTTCAGGGGCATGAGTAGAACATTTCTTATTCACAAACCTAGAGCTAATGATGCCTATACTAAGAGTTAGAAGTTCACAAAAATACCTGTTCGGTTGAAGTTCTATCTGGCAATGGGGGAGCTTTCAGAGCAAGATGATGATCTGTATAGCTTGCCTGAGGTGTGGTGATGCTATTCCAATGCTTGCTTTGCTTTGAAACACCTTGAATCGAGCTATGGACCTTCAACTGCAAAATAAGAAAGTGAAAATGGTGGAACTGGTTAGAGGAATTACAGGTCGTGTTTTAGGTTTTGGTTAGCTTGCATTGATGCTAGGGAATGTGTTTGATGAGCTTTGGGCAAGAAATCATGCAAGGGATGAGAGTTGGCACTCAAACTGCAGTGAGAACTCTGTTTTAGCAGTTTGAGGGTGGTTCTGAGTTTGTGGAGGTATTGGAGGTATTGGAGTCGTGTGCTAGCTTAGTTAGGATGATTAGAAGGTGTACAAAACAATTGCTTAAGGTTTCTTATGCTGAGATTAAAGTTATGTTATGTTATGCCACTTTTCTTAACACTTAAGCAAACAAAAGCCAAGTTGTATTCTAGACAGGTAGAGGACCCCTAATCATGCTGCAAAACCTTTCCTTGATCAGTGTGTTATGCTCATAATCTTGTGCCAATTAGATTTGATATGTACTTGTGGATTTGCAACTTTGACATAAAGCTTGCTTTTGCAAAAATGGCTATTTCACTTTTTCCATAAATGGCTTTATTCAACATGTAATGCATAAGCTCATGAAACAAGGCCTTAGCACAATGAACATGCATTAAATTATTGAGTGTTGGATGGTTTAGAGGCCTGTAATGCAGCACAAACCAAGCTGACTTGCAAATGGCATAAGTTATGAACATGTACATGACCAATTCAAAAGTGAGTTTTTGCCATATTGTGAAATTCGAATCTCTCAAGTTATGAGGTTGTTTGATGAGTTCTTGGATATTTTGGAAAGCTTGGAATGTGTACTACAATCCATCTTTGAAATGAAAATTGAAATTCCAAGTGGAAGTGTATGGAAAATGGCCTTGAAGTTAGGTAGAAAACCTTGCCAAAATAGGTTAAAATTTCACTAAGTTAAGAATGGTTTAGTACCCTTATTCAAAAAATTGTAACTTGAGATACAAGCCTCTTTTGGGAAAACTTTATGAATCAAAGTTGTAGATTATGCAACAAGCTATAACTTTCATGTTTTGACTTTTGCTTGAATTCAAATGAATCTTGGTGAGAAAGTGGGGCAAAGTTGGGAAAAAATTAGGGTTTTTCATAACTTAGAAAAATTCTAAGTTATGAAAAATTCTCATTTCAAACCCTAATTTGCAATTTTTGATTTCTTGGTGAACAAGGTTCATGATTTGGCATGTTTTGATGAAAAATGAATCTCGACCCTTGATTTTGACCAAAAAGTCAAAGTTTGACTTTTCAGTATACAGTCAAAATTGATCAATTGACTGGGAAATTCAACTGTCAATCTTGTGTACTTGGGATCTTTTGAACTTGTTGAGCATGTCAAGATAATTCCATGGGGTCCTTGAGTCCATATGTGAGCTTGGTTTGCCATTGGTTGGGTCAAACAGTCAAAAATTGCCTTTGTGCAGTCAAAACCCTAAAAATGACCATTTTGCCCTTTTGGTGATCTGATCAAATTTCTTGTGGAATTGTGATCCAAACTTGATCAGATGGTTCATATGATTTCATAATGTTGATGTGGGTCAATTTTCATGAGATTTGACTGTCAATTGGTCACAGTTGACTTTTTCCCCAATACAGCTGATTTCTAGGTCAACTGTCCAATTGACTGGGCAAAACTTGGAATCAAGACTTAAAACTTGATATGGATAAACTTGGGAGTCCAATATGAAGCAAGAAGGTCATCTTAGGCATTTTAGGTCAAAACATCTTTGTGCAAACACAAACCCTAATTTGGGTCAACAGTGCAAGGAGAAGTCTTGAGCAGATGAAACCCTAACTGGATCTTGATCTTCAAGAGCCTTGTGATGAGAAATGTTGAGAGAATGGGAGGGAAAATTTTGGGGTACAACAGAATCCCTGACCAATGTAACAGGCCCCGAGTGATTCAGATGGAGATCTGCCCCTGGCTATTCAGCACTTTTGGAGAGATTCTTTATATATTGGCTTGACTGCCCCAGATTAATTGGACACCATGCTATACCCCTTGATTATGAAAGGCCTATCACTGGAATGTCTTTCCATCTAAGGTGATTCTGTCTATTGAGAGGATTTCTGCTCATCGAATATCCGTCGTGTGAATTTCTCTGCTGTTGAACAAATAGTCATATGCAAACAATGGTTTTTTAAGAATTCAAAGCTTATGTCTGTCTTGAAGTTTGAAAATTTATTTTTTAGTAAAACAAACCAATTTTGTAAAAGTGTGATATCAGCTCAGGATTTATAGGGAACCCTACAGGAGTCAGGATACCTTTTATAACAGTATGCTTTCAAATTAACCCATGATTCAGCTAGGACTTTTAAGGGTTGTAACGTGGCATGGTTCACAGTTTTAAGAAACAAAGGATAAGGGCTCAAAATTTATTTGTACCCAACCCGTTCTTCGTGATGTTCTTCAGTCCTATGCTCATTTAATTGTGCGGTTAACTCCCGCTTGAGTCTTTGTTCTGATATTCCGATGATGGTTCAGAAATTGAAAGTTTATTTTGAAGGGGAAGTCATTTTTGTAATCTTCTTTTTATCGAGGATTTGTAGTAACCTCTTTTTTGTTTTCATTATCCCTACTTTTTCCTGAACTATTTCTTTTATGATTACAGCCAACGGGATGCCCAATTTTTTTTTCTTAAGTCTCCTTCATAGGTTTTTGACTTAACGGGCTTTTATTTTGAAAAATAATGACTGCCTGTCTTGATGATTATAGGGAACCATCACCATCTTTTGGAAAGCATCTTCTACACCATTTCTCGTGTATGAAGGTAGAGCTTGCGACTGAATGCACATCTGAATTAACTGAGAAAACTACCCTGCCCCAGGTTATGATTAAGGGTTTTAATTTGTGAAAAGAAAAAACTCCTACTTCTTAGGCTAAAAGGGGTTGAATAGGGGTTATCTTCCTTATAACTCCACTATTTAGGTTTTGAAACAACGCCTGTACATCGTCAGCGGGGTCTGTTCAAAAGCATACTGTAGAGACTGTGGTATCATTTTCTCCATCCTCCCTCTAAAGGCTTAAAGCTTTTAATTGAGTGGTGAATATCACAATAAGAAAGCAGTTTAAATATAATGAACATGAAATAATTCAATACCAACATATGCAATACATTAATGGGAAAACCAAAGTTTGACATAACAGTAATTGTTTGAACAAGCAAAGGAAATTACAATTGAAAAATCACAAATGAAATAGATGCTCTCAATGATTTGGCCTAGGAACAGTGATCACATGGTGAGTCTCTGGAGGGTCGAACTCAATCTCCTTAGCGTCAATCATATTTTTAATCTTGTATTTCAATGCCCAACAATCATTAGTATCGTGCCCAAGACTGCCAGAATGATAGGCACACCTTGCATCAGGATTTGTAGTTAGGAGAAGAAGTCTTAGGGTTTCGATGAGGTCCTATCAACGTAATCAAATCCATCCTCAACATATGTTGTAATGCTTGAGACAGCGGCATGTTAATCTTGGTAAAATGTCTCTTATGCTCGTCTTGCCTTCTCTTTTTACCTCGTTGTTATGGTCGTTGCATGCGTGCTAAATTAGAGACTAGCACTTCCCCTACAGATTGGTGGTAGTCTGCCTTATTACGACCCTTTTGGACATAAATAGCATTGGCTTCCCTCTTACCAACAAATGGCTTCTTCTCAGCATTAGAAGATGCAGCTGTCGGGATCTTCCCACTCTTGATACCACTTTCGATCCTTTCTCCAGTCATAACCATCTCTGTGAACCCGAATGAGGAACTCCCAATCATCAGATTAAAGAATGGGCCTGTCAGAGTGCCCATGAACATGTCTACCATTTCCCAATCATTAAGAGGAGGTTGTACCCTGCCATCTAGATCCCTCCATTTTTGGGAATATTCCTTAAAGCCTTCGCTAGAACCCATAGACATGCGTTAAAGTTGTGTACGAGTTGGACCGAGGTCAAAACTGTATTGGTACTGCTTGTAGAGAGCATCAACCAAGTCTTCCCAAGTATGAATGTCTGCTCTTTCTAGCTGATAGAACCACTCCAGTTATGTGCCAGCTAAACTTTCTTTGAAGAAATGGACCCATAACTTTCGGTCAGCAATGTGAGGCTGGACCTTCCTGACATAGGACCTTAATTACAACTTAGGGCAGGAGACACTGTCATACTTAGCAAATGTGGGAACCTTGAACTTTGGTGGGATGACTACTCCAGAAACCAACCCTAACTCTTCAAAGTCCAAGCCAGATACCTGCTAAATCTCCATAGCATTGAGACGATCCTCCAGCTGTTTGTATTTATCATTAGCAGGAGGATATTGTTCCTCAGAGTAATCAGTTTCTTCTTCATCAGCCTCGGGGTTGTTAACTTCTTCATGATTATCCCTTTCATTTAATAGAGTTGTGAAATCTAGAGCTCGTTTAACCGGTCCTCTTAGTGTTCTTCCCATATTCAATATGTCAACCGGTTTCTTTGCCTTCTTCTTCTTCTCTTTGATGACGAGAGCTTTCAGTTCTTCCTGCCCCTGAGCCAAAGACATGAACATTTGTTGGAACTGAGCATTTTGAGCTTGAAGGTCTTTTAGTGTTTGTTCAAGGGCAATTTCTTTTATGAAATAAACAGCGAAAAGATGAGAAACCTGTACTAGAAGACCTGTTATGAAATGGCATGCATGCAATGTTTTCAAGGATCTCGCGGGGTAAACAAGAAAATATCAGAATTTGAAATTTGCAGCTTTGATTGAAGAACTTCGTATCGTTGAGTGTCCTTCTAAGAGATTCAAGCTCACCATATCAAGTGGGCCATAGCCACTGAATTAAGTTGTTGAGTTTTGATCTTTTGACGGCATTGGCTAGAGGAAAATAAATCCCCTTTCCCCTTACTAGACGTCTGATTTATCATAACCTGCATCACAAACCTTTGAGATCCTTGAAATGGTTAAGGAAATTTTGTGGCATGATGTTATGATGTGTATGCTATGTGTTAAGAAAAAGTGTAAGGTGGTGAAGACAAGTGAGTCTAAGAAGTCCAAGTTACTTGATAATGACTGTAAACAAATTCTGCAAGGAGATCATGTTGTTAGATAAAAACCCTGCAAGCAGCTCAAGTTAAAAGCAAACAAATCACACAAGCAGCCTTAGGTTTAGGATTTGCATGGGGTTTGTAGGTAAGTACCCTCTTGAAATTTAGTTGGCTCAACCTGTCCTAGTAATAGTAACAGGGTTCTAAGGGATCACAATATCACTTATCTTTCCCACAAGTTTCGTTCCGATCGACAACTGACATTCCACTAAACAAAAATCGGGAGTCAAATCTTAATGAGTGTAATATCGAGTATCAACCGACTTAGGACTACACCAAAGAAGGCTATCTCACTACTTCCTAATGTCCAAGTTGGTCAATTAAAGGTTCTAAGGCCAATTGATGCTTTATGACACCACGCAGCGGCCTCGTATTCTCCTTGATTACTCAAGGGCTACCTGTATTCCCCGCAGGAATTTCTTGTCATTAATTAAAGCTCCCTAAGGATATTCTTGAACTTAGAGATATCTTTTCACCTCATGAAACCAAGGCTTCTCCTCATTAGTGTCAATCTCACAAAAGTGTGTTGGTTCATCTAATTTTTCGATAGTAATTCTGAGAGCTTCGTTGTCCCAATTAACCTTGAACATAGATGACATAGTTGCTAAGGTGTCTGCCAATTAATTTTATTCCTTCGGGATATGTTCAAAGGTGACCTCTTCAAAGTACGAGATCAAGGTTAGCACAAGCTCTTTGTAAGGGATCATGTTTGGATGTTTGGTATCCCACTCTCCTTTAACTTGACTGATCACTAGGGTCGAATCTCCGTATACGCTTAAGAATTTGATTCTTAGGTCTATGGCAGCATTAATACCCAAGATGTATGCTTCATACTCAGCCATATCATTTGTACAGTCGAAGCAAAGTCCAGCAGTGAAAGGTGTATGGCAACCTTCAGGAGAAATGATCACAATACCAATTCCGTTACCCAATGCATTGGAAGCTCCATCAAAAACCATAGTCCATCGGGATCCTTGTTCAGGTCCTTCATATGGTCCAGGCTTTTCACAGTCGGTTATCAACATGATATTCTCGTCTGGGAATTCAAAATTCATGGACTGGTAGTCTTCAACAGCTTGATAGGCCAAATGATTCCCCAACACACTTCCTTTGGTTTCCTTTTGTGTAGTGTACTGGATGTCATATTCAGTCAAAATCATTTGCCATCTTGCTATTCGTCTGGAGAGGGTTGGCTTCTCGAAGATATACTTGATGGGATCCATCTTAGAAATCAATAGAGTAGTGTGACACGGTGGCAGAACCGACGGTTAATACTGGTTTTGCATTTTGTATTCGTAAATGTTGTAGTAAGTAAGAGTCGGCACCGACTTTTCTTTTATCCAAATTAAGGAAAGGGTGAAAAGAACAGAAAAAGACCTTTTCGAGAATTTTTAGTAAGGGGGGTAGATTATGGAAATGGAAGGTTCTAGCACCCTTTCCATCCATAGGTTTCTACGGGCTCTTAGATGCTTAGCTCATGTTTTGAAAATTGCTTGTGCTTTCGTGTATTTTTGAAAAGTATTTTCAAATGCCTTAGTGCGGCAGTTTTCTTTATGATAACTCTTGTATCAGTCCTCAAGAGTGTTGATAAAGCATTTTTTTGAAAATGTTTTTGAAAGTGTTTTGTGTATGTGAAAAAAATTTGTTTTGAGCATAACATCTAGGAACTATCTACTTATACTCGAAATGGTTGTTCTTTTCCTCTTATCCTTTAGACACTGCTATCCTACTATTAGTGAGTAGGTAGCCCTATCGTTGGATGTTGAGGGACAATTGAAGGGATGTACAGTCATAAAGGCAACATGTGGAGACGCTTTAGCAATTTTGTCTAGGGACTAGATCATTTACTGAAAGGCAACACTATAGGGTCATCGAGGGACTTATGATCTTTTGATTCAAAGGGTCTTTGCCAAAGCGTCCCTATTCTCGAGGGACATGACTGTTATTTTCCGAAAGGCAACCAAAGTGGGCATACCATAGAGGTGTATATGTGCAATTGTGTTGGTTTTCAGTTATTTTAGTCTTGTGTTAAGTTTGCTAACGCTTTTTTTACAGTCTTTCCATACAAGCCTAATTACTAACAGTTAATATCTTGCGGATATTTAAAGTGCGGGAATTATAAATCCTACATTATTATAATGCTTCGGGGAGGGGGTATTTACATGTCCAAATGGGGAAACAAAAAGTAAAAAGTCCTAAATTTAACTACTACAACCTTTTGCAGTTACATAAATATAAAATGAACGAAATTTAAAATGGGCGCGCGAATATGGAAAGCGAGGTAAGCCCTAAAATACTTCTACATACTTAGCACTTTTTTTGTCATTTTTATTAAGAAAAATACTTAAATTAAAAAAAAAATTAATTTTAACTAAATAAAGAAAAGAGTGATAAATAAGATGCAATTAAAACTAATCAAAAGGAAACTAATTCTAACATTTTTTGGATTTTTATTATTGAGAAAAAGATTTGAAATGATTAAGTCTAAGTTCTAATTGATTTTAAATTACTTGAAATAAATCAAAATATAATTAATTAACTTGCACAAATTAAATTTAATTATATATAAAAAAAACTAAATCTATTTTTTTTTATTTTTTTATTTTATGATTAAATAAAAATGATTTTGAGAAAAGTAAATATAAAAAGAAGTAAATAAAGAAATCTGACGTTAGTTTTGGCTAAAGGTCTCTGCATTTTGTGTTTCGAAACCAAGCTTCCAATCGGTGTTGAGAATGGCATCTCATGAACCAGGTCTCCAAACTTAAATGCTTCACGCCCAACCTGCTATATGTACGACTACAAACATATATGCGAACGTCAAATAGATTAATAAATGCAGATTACCAAGATTAGATTTAAATAAACTATACCGAATGATGCAACTTGTATGGACAACTCGGGCGCGCTCCAAGCAAAGGTGAATAATGGAAATGACTCCTAGGGACCTCAAGAGTGAAAAGATGGAACAAGATTGGATGGAGTAATGCTGAAGATCAGGTTTTGAATTTTCACAACTTTTGAATGATTTTGAGAATTTTGAGAGAGCTTTATGAAGAACTTTTGAAGAGATTTTTGAAGAGTAGTTTCGTGCCCCTTTGCATATGGTTTGCTTATGCTTATATAGAGGTATGCATGAGGCAACATACATGGCAAGGAATCAATTAATCAAACCATGATAAAACAAAAATCAAACATATTGACAACTTTCAATTTTTTGAGTTTGTTCTTGCCATTTTTGAAGATCTTTCTCTCTTTTTGAATGTTCAATGAACCTAGAATATTTAGATGTATCTTTCACGAAAATATGGGCCTTCTAATAGATCAAATCAAACCCAAATGTCATGGCCCATTATTATTTCTATTTTTATTTAATTTATTTGATTTAATTCATATTTAAATGAATAAAAATTCAAATAAATAGAAATAAAAATCAAAATAGTGCATGGTTAGGTTTATTGGTCCTTGGGTATGTCATAAACATGTTTGAACCCTAAAAGTTAGGTCCATTAACCTAAAAATGCAATTTTGGTCAAAGTTGACTTCATGCATTTTTCACAAATTTTTCACAAATCTCTACGTTTATCATTTTTGCTTGAGACATTATCTTGATGTAAGTTATCTTGACAAAAAATGTCTTTTGTTGACTTTTTGAAAATGACATGTAATGTATGAGCTTGTATATTTCAAATGGTGTCTTTATTGAACTTGAGGATAAAAGATAAGTTGTAGGAAATTGGATTCTCTTCAAAATGAGCTTTGGTTGGGGAAAATGGATGAAGTATGTGAAAGTTATGCCTGGTAAAAGTTTAATTGACTTTTCCTAGGAAACCCTAATTTAGCAAATCTTTTTTGATGATCTGAGGACTTTCCTTGAGGAATCATGATCAACCCTTTATTAAATGATGAATATCACTTAAAAATATTGATTTTGACCAAAAGTCTTGAAGTTTAACTGTATATAGGCCACAATTGACTTTTGACCTTGTATAGTTGATTTTCAGGCATTTGAGAAATTGATTGAGCAAACTTGTAGTGGAATGCATGAAATTTGTCATGGACAATCTTCAAGGCATATTAGGACCATGCTAAATATTTGTGACCTTTGGAGCTTACACATCTTGATGAAAAGTGAAACCCTAATTAGAGGTTCATTGCTTAGGAGAAGAGTTTGTCTGAACAATTCTTGGTCAACCTTGAGCAATTGAGGATCTCTAGAAGCATGTATTGAGGGAAAATGGGAGGGAAAGTTTTGAGGTACAACAAGTAGTATGAGTCAACATATACCATCTTAACCGACGAGCATCCCATGCCAAAGCGCAACAAGTTTTCTCGAGCAGTGAATATCTGGTTTCACAATCGGTAAACTTTTTGCTAAGGTAGTATATCGTAGGCTTTTTTCGACCAGACTCGTCATGTTGGCCCAACACATACCCCATTGAATTATCTAACACAATCAAGTACATGATCAGAGGTCTTCCTTAAACTGGAGGCATCAGGATTGGAGGTTCTTGTAAGTACTCCTTGATCTTGTCAAAAGCTGCTTGGCAGTCGTTATTCCATCTGACTACTTGATCTTTCTTCAATAGTTTGAAGATTGGCTCACAAGTAGCAGTTAAGTGGAAGATGAATTGGGCAATATAGTTGAGTCGACCTAAGAATCCCCTAACTTCCTTCTCAGTACAGGAAGCTGGCATCTCTTGTATGGCTTTGACTTTTACAGGATCGACTTCAATATCTTTTCCACTGACAACGAAGCCTAGGAGTTTTCTAGACCTCATCCCGAAAGTGCATTTGTTGGGATTCAACCCCAACTTGTATTTTTTGAACCTTTCAAATAGCTTGTGCAAATGATCAAGGGGTTCTTCCTTAGTCTGTGATCTTGCAATCATGTCGTTGACGTAGATTTCTATCTCATAATTAAAAAAATTATGAAATAGAGCTACCATAGCCCGTTGATAAGTTACGCCTGCATTTTTTAGCCCAAACGACATGACCTTATAGAAGAAGGTTCCCCACTGTGTAACAAAAGTGGTTTTCTCTATGTCTTCAGGCGCCATTTTGATTTGGTTGTAACCCGAGAATTCATCCATGAAAGAGAACACTTTATGTTGAGCAGTGTTGTCAACTAAGGCATCGATATGTGGTATAGGAAAGTCATCTTCGGGGATTTCCCTATTTAAATACCTATAGTCTACACACATACGGACCTTTCCATCTTTCTTCGACACTGGAACAACTTTTGATCCCATTGGGGATATGATGTTACTGC
Source organism: Vicia faba (assembly GCA_948472305.1). Classification (NCBI taxonomy): domain Eukaryota; kingdom Viridiplantae; phylum Streptophyta; class Magnoliopsida; order Fabales; family Fabaceae; genus Vicia; species Vicia faba. The sequence continues at coordinate 442,957,454 of OX451740.1, forward strand.
TAGGAAACCTGCATTGAGCTATTTCATTACCTCAGCTTTGATCTTCTCAAACATATATGGCCGCATGCAACGAACCTTTTTGTTTGATCAGAGGAAAACTTTGTTTCATAGGCAGACGATGAACTACAATATCAATATCAAAACCCGACATACATTCATATGACCAAGCGAACACCTCCACATAGTCGTGCAACATCTGGACCAATCTTCTCTTGACACTGTCTCCCAGGTTAACGCTAATCTTGACTTCTTTCTTATCTTCTTGAGTACCCAGATTCATTACCTCAACTAGTTCTTCATGCGGTTGAATGGACTTTTCCTCTTGTATCAGGAGTCTGGCGAGTTTCCCACGTATTTCACAATCTTCTTCACCTTCGTCTTCGGCTTGATAGATTGGATTTTCAAAGTCATAGATGGTAATAGCAGAATTGTTGCCAATGAGATCCGTAGTGGATATGGATCTGCAAACGTGTGTGTGTGTGTGCATGTAAGATCACATGGTTATTTGAAAATGCAGTAAAATAAAAGAGAGAAAAAGAGCGCAAAATTTAAATGCAAAATAGTCCAATGTTTTTTCATTAAAATGAACATATGGCATATGAAAACGAAAAACCCTTAACAAATAGATCACTGTGCCCCGAGTAAGGCACATGGTTTAAGTCGTTGTTTTAATGGAAATTACAGACAAATTTCTCAAAATAATAAAAACAGGAAATGGAATTTACTCCTGGCTGAAGAAGATTGGGATGAAGTCTTTGGTCTGCTAGTTGTTGAGTCCTCCATCAGCAGTTGGGTAGATCCAGTCGTCCCAACCACCGTCACTGTCAGAGTCTTCAAGAGCATTAACTTCATAGTTACTAATGCGGAGAGGTGGTTTCCTCGCACGAGTACGTAGAACTTATTTTTGAGCCTTAGAGGTGAAGCCCAACGTGAACTTGTCTGACTTGTATGGGATATCAGGAAGTTGCCCCTAAATGGTGCAACCTCCTTCTTCAATAACAGCACGAGCATCTTTGACAGAAGCCATCCTTGGTGTATCTTTAGCAGCTTTTGGAGTTTTAGAAGTGGCTTTGGAAACAACAACCATTGGAGAGACCACTTTGAATGCTTGACAAAGGGTCTCGATGAACTCTCCATCCATTTCAACATACTTGAATGAATTCAGATGACTGATCATAAACTCTTCTTCTCCATAGACGGTGACAATTTTCCCTTTGACCGGGTACCTTATCTTTTGGTGTAATGTGGAAGTAACCGCACCTGCCCCAAGTATCCATGGGCGTCCAAGAAGGCAAGAATAAGTCGGGCGGATATCTATCACATAGAATGTTGAGTTGCAGAACTGAGACCCAACCTTGACAGGGAGATCAACCTCTCCATGGACCATTCTCTTTGATCCGTCAAAAGCTATCACCACAATATCACTAGGTTTCAGCACTAAACCTTCACAGTCCAACCTATCCAGAGCACCTTTTGGTAAGACATTCAGGGAGGACCCAATATCCACTAACACATGTGCTAAAGTGGTTCCTTTACACTCGATGGAAACATGCAGAGCTTTATTGTGATTCTTCCCAACCGGGGTCAAATCTACATCCGAAAATCCCAACCCATTGTCAACAGTCAGGCTTGCTACATAATTTTCAAATTGGTCGACCGTAGTTTCTTGTGGGACATGTACATTTTTCAGGAATTTTAACAGTGCTTGGGCATGCGCCTCGGAGCATAGCAACAAAGATAGCATGGAAATCTTCGAGGGTGCTTTCCCCAACTGTTCCACTATCTTGTAATCACTTTTTCTAATAATTTTTAGAATCTCCTCCATCTCTTGGGTAGATGGGTCCTCAATGGTAATATATTTTGTGGGTTCCTCTGTCCTGGCAGGCTCAGTCATTTTTTCCTTTCCTCGAGTACCAACAACAGGTTTAACAACAATAATACAAATCGGTGTAGTAGTGGTTGTTAGAGGTGAAATCTCTGGAGAGAAGATCCTCCCTGTCCTAGTAACTTTACTTGATCCAGCAATGTTGTAATGTCAGTAGTTTCATCTTCGGCAATCCATGAATGTTGTTTGATACCATGGTAATACACTTCCGCCCCATAATTCTAAGGCACAACCTTATCAGAAGAGTAGGGGACTGGCCCTGGTGTGGTGATAATTAATGGAGCTATTTTTGGTTCAGCTGGAATCCTAATAGGACCTTTGGAGGTGATCCTAATAGGAGTGTTTGAGATAGTAATGATGGAAATATCTTCAAACTCTTGAGATACACTTTGGGTCAATCTTTTCACAGATGGAGTTTTTTCAAATAGAATCTCATGGCTATCTATCAGGTGTTGGACACCTTTCTTTAGCCATTCACAACCATTAATTTGTACATCACAATGGTAGCAGTCTTCAATACAGCCTGGAAATACACCGGCTTTCAGCAAATTATTTTTAACTGTCTTCAAAAGAGTGGTCAAATCTTTGATGGAGGAAACAAAATAGGCATCTTAAATAGAATTGACACCCTTACCATGATTACGCATGGGTGCGGTGATCACATTGGGAGTTGGTGGAGGATCGAATTCAATAGTCTTGTTATCAACCAGGTCTTGGATTATGTTTTTTAATGCCCAACAGTCATTGGTATCATGTCCGGGACTATTTGAATGGAAAGCATATTTTGCATTGGGATTATATTTCGGAGAAGCTATGTTAGGATTAGAAGGGGGATCTTGTAGCGTTACCAAATCAACTTTCAATAGGTGTTGCAGAGCTTGAGATAGTTGCATATTTATTCTAGTAAATTATCTCTTCTGGGCATCCGAGATCCTAAACTCGCTTTTAATATCGCTTTCTACCCTCTCACCAGTCAAGACCAATTCAATAAATTTGGATGATGAACTTCCAATTAGCAAGTTGAAGAAAGGACTAGTTAGTGTTCTCATAAACATGTCTACCAATTCTCTATCAGTTAGAGGTGGTTGCACCCTGCCATCCAAGTCTCTCTATTTTTGGGCATACTCTTTGAATCCCTAATTTGAACCCATGGTCATACCTTGCAATTGCATTCGGGTCGATGCCAAATCAGTATTATATTGGTATTGACAGTAAAAGGAAGCAGCCAGATCCTCCCACATATGGATGTTTGTCCCCTCCAAATGGTAAAAACACTCCAATTGTGTTCCAGATAGACTTTCTTTGAAAAAGTGCACCCATAGTTTCCTATTGGTGGTATGTGGTTGGATCTTGCAGACATATAATCTGAGATGAAGCTTTGGACATGAGATCCCATCATACTTGTAAAAAACGGGGATCTTGAATTTGTGGGGGATGACTACCCCAGGTACCAAACCCAAGTCTCCAAAGTCCAAGCCAGGCACAACTTGGATCTCTATAGCATTTAGTCTGTATTCGAGTTTCTTGTATTTGTCGTCGGCCGGTGGGTATTTCTCATCAGAATAATCCTCGTCTTCAGAGATGTGATTTTTTCCACCCAGCACAGGTGCTTCTAGCATCTTTATCTTGATTATCATCCTCTTCGGAGGAAACCTCTTCAATTTGAATTTGAAGAGAGGGGCCTTTGAACCTCTTCCCCATGCTGATAACAACTTTCTTCTTGGTCTTCTTCTTCGTGACGAGAAGCACCATCATTTCTTGGTGGCCCTTTTCTAAGTTGAGCGGAGTCTCTTGAAACTGGGAGTGTTGAGTCTGCAAGTCCTTGACGGTTTTCTCGAGATCCATCTTATACTGAAATAAATAGTAGAAAGATGAAGAAACCTGTGTCGAAAAACATGCTCATGATATGATGCATGTTATGTGGATGCAATGTTTTCAAGGACCTTTAAGAGATTTAAATTTTCTTAGCCAAAGAGGAAACAAAACATCAATAGTATTAATAAGTTCGAAGATTACAAATTGCCTCTTGGGCTTACAATGAAAAAGTAAAATGGTCTCAAAGAGACAACAAAATGAAGGCAATCCTTTCCTTCTTACTCTTATTTTCGTATTTTTCAAGACTTTGCAATTCTTGTTGATGTTCTTCCAGCTTTCCAAATAGAGTTGTAATAGTAAGCGTAGTAAGGTCATTTGCTTCCTTGATAGCTATTACTTTAGGTTGACATTCCCTGCTAAGACATCTCAAAATTTTATTAGTATAAATTTCATTGGAAGCAGGTTTTCCAAGTACATTTAAACAACTCACAAGATGAACGAATCTCTTCTGCATGTCAGAGACAGATTCTCCTTGTTTCATGCGAAAGAGCTTGAACTCTTGATTGAGTGTATTGATGCGGGACTGTTTAACTTTAGTAGTGCCTTCATGGAAAATTTCTAAAGCATCCCACATTTCTTTAACGGACGTGCAGTGAGACACCCTATAATACTCATCAACACCAAGTGCTGAGATTATCATATTTCTACCTCTCCAATGGCACAACCATTTCTTTTCATCCATTTCATTCCATTGATCCTCAGGTTTAGGTACTATTGCACCTACATCATTCCTCATGGTGATTTGAAAGGGACCATTTTGAATGGAAGTCCATACATTCCTTTCAATGGAATTCATGTGTACTCGCATGCAGTCTTTCCAGTAGCCATAGTTTTCACAATTGAAAACATGAGCTTTATTATACGCCCCTGTTGGTTCAAAGGCCATAGCGTTACTAGTAGATACAAAGCCCCAGCTAACCGGTGCTCTGATACCACTTGTTAGACGGCGTGGCAAGTGATCGAGAGGGGGGTGAATAAATACCTCTTACCTTTTCAAGGATTTAAGATTATTTTATCAAAGCGAGTTGAAAGCAGCGAAAATCAATATCCTGAATCAATTTCGTCTACTTTGAACCGACTACTAGAAAACTTGACATGTGAAAAACTTGCTGGATTTTTATTAAATTAAATGGATGAATATACAACTCAAAAAACTTAACGTTTCAATGAACTTATCATAAAAACAGTATTTCCAATGAATTTAGAAATTTGTTAGGAATTTTGTCAAACACTTGGCATATGCTTGTATAATGATTTAGTAGTGATGGTTTGGTGAAAATGTTTGAACCACTATGTTTATCATTAGGCAGAAAAGATTAGCAAGCCAATTGCATTTCAAAATTATGGAATATGTAAAACTATAAAGAGAAAGAAAGAAAGAACGATACGCAGGCAGTTTGGTAAGGAAGTTCCCCACTGTCGTCCTCGTGTGTGGGTACGTCTCCCTCTCAATTTCACAATTGAAACTGAGAACTTTTATAACAATTTGTTGAATGTTTGATAACAAGTTTACATTACACAGAAAGATAGAAATCCCTATGATCTTCTTCTTCTTATAAGAACCAACACTTGATATGAGTTGTATTAAGATTTCCTGCAAGGTCCACAAACGATCTTCCGCTTCTATGACCTGTTTGTTAATATCCTTCTAATTTCCAAACCCCTCGCTACGGCTGAATCCGACTCGTGCAACTGTGGCTAACAAAACCCTTAAGAACTCACCCGTTCTTGAAGGACAAACCCTCTGGTTTATTTCTTGAAGCCTCCTCTTCAACCTTCAACTCAGCTGAGATTCTTTCAATACACAGATGAATGTTATCTCTGACCACTTGATTCACTTCAACAAGGATGTTTGATTTTCTTTGTTGTTATTGAATTGAATATGGTTGAGAAGATGATGAAGATGAAGTTTCTTTAGGCTTCTGGTTGCTCACAAATATTTGCACATAATTCAAATATGTTGCTCTATTCTATTGAGAAAAATGCTTGCTTATATTTATAACAGAAAATAGTTAGTCAAGAAAGAAAGTATTATGAGTTGATGCCTGTTGGTCATGTGTCGACTCATGTTAGTTATGAGTGACAGGATGCATCGACACATTGTGTTTTGAGTCGATGCAATATCATATTATAACATTTTACAGAACCAACAATTTTATATCCGTCGACACATAACATGTATGTGTCGATACATACTGATTGTAATTTTAATTTTCGAACATAAAACATAGTATGAGTCGACACATGATATTATGTATCGATAATATAAGTTCAAAAATGTTTTCCAGGGGCATCAGAATGTTATGTGTCGATACATGAGGTTTTGTGTCGATGCATACAAGTTCATGAATGTATTATAGGGGCATCAAAGTGTTATGTGTCGATGCATGAGGTTTTGTGTCGATGCATACAAGTTTAAGTTTGTATTACAGGGGCATCAAAAATGTTATGTGTCGATGCATGAGATTATGTATTGATGCATGCAGGTTTTAAGTTTGCATTTCAGGGTCATCAAAGAGTTATGTGTTGACGCATAAGCTTTTGTATCGATGCATAATAGTTTTGAAATAGTATTCCAGGGACTTCAGTAAGTTATGTATCGATACAAAACCTGTTGTGTCGACTCATAATGATGCATTATGAGTAAAATACACTTTTAGCTTATTTAAACATGTTATACTATATTTTTGTAGTACATACATGTATTTGGTATTTCACATATATTTGCAATCATTCAAAAATCAATTATGAAGGGGTTGCTCACAAACTCCCCCTTTTTGATGATGTCAAATATCTGATGATGTGTGGTGATATAATGTAGATGAATAAGCTTGCTCCCCCTGAGTTTGTGCATCTTCTTTCTAACACAAACACAATCTTCACTAACACACTCATCTTCTCCCCCTTTGACCACATCAAAAAGAGAATAAGCAATATTTTCAGTAATCTTAGAAAATAAGAAAATTGATATACAATTTCAGCAAATAATTGTCTTGGCATTCACACAGAATGTCTTGACATTATTTTATCAATAATTGAGTAAATAATAGAGTAAACAGAAAGTGATCAAGTTAAAAGTAATTACTTTGCAGATAAAAGATAGATTACATAAGCAAAATAGAATGTTTGAAGGCAACATTATCAGTGGAACATTTAGATCAACTCATAAGTGATTGAGGGAGAAGATATGAAGGATATTACCTCGTTTGATTAGATAAGTAGACACATGTACTAAATCTGAAAAGCACATCTCAACAGTATGGTGAGACATAGATATATTTCAACTACATATATGCTTAGGAAATCATGTAAGAGAGATCTAAAATCCCTAGCTCACGACGAATGTTGAAGAAGAGTTCCATTGCTAGTGGCTTTGTAAAGATGTCAGCAAGTTGATTTTTAGTATCAACATGCTCAAACATAACATCTTCCTTTTCCACATGATCACAAAGAAAGTGATGTCTAATCTCTATGTGTTTAGTGCGTGAGTGTAAGACTAGATTCTTAGTGATATTTATAGCACTTGTGTTGTCACATTTTATTGGAATACATTTTAATTGAATATCGTAGTCTTATAATTGTTGCTTCAGCCATAAGATCTGAGCACAACAACTATCGGCTGCAATGTATTCAGCTTCAGCAGTTGACAAAGCGACAGAAACTTGCTTTTTGCTATGCCAACTTACTAGAGAGTTTGAAAACAAGTGACATGTTCCACTAGTGCTTTTCCTATCTGATTTGCAGCCAGCAAAATCAGAATCGGAGTAACCTACTAAACTGAAATCGCTTCCCTTGGAATACCATAGCCCATACTTAGATGTATTATTGAGATACCTAAGTATACGCTTGACAACTTTCAAGTGGGATTCCTTAGCATCCAATTGATATCATGCACACATGCAAACACTAAACATGATGTCAGGCCTAGATGTTGTAAGATACAAGAGTGATCCGATCATACCTCTGTATTTCTTGACATCAACACTCTTACCATGTTCATCCTTGTCTAAATTTCTGTTGGTAGGCATGGGGGTGTCAATTGGTTTTGAGTTGTTCATCCCAAATTGTTTAAGAAACTCTTGGCAATATTTTGTTTGACATATAATTGTGCCTTCATTGAGCTGCTTTATTTGGAGACCGAGAAAGTAGTTTAGCTCCCTCATGAGACTCATCTCAAATTCACCCTGCATGACTTTAGAAAATTCCTCGACCAAGTGTAGATTAGTTAAACCAAAAATAATGTCATCTACGTATATTTGAACTAAAAGGATGTGCTTTCCTTTACGTTTAATGAAAAGAGTGGTGTCCACTTTACCTCTTGAATAACCATGACCAAGTAGAAATTTACTAAGTCTCTCATACCAGACCCGAGGAGCTTGTTTAAGACCTTATAAAGCTCGTTTTAATTTAAAGACATGATCTGGATATATGTTATTTTCAAAACCAGAAGGTTGTGAGACATACACTTCTTCATTTATGACTCCGTTAAGAAAGGCACTCTTTACGTCCATTTGATAAAGCTTAAAATATTTTGCACACGCATAAGAGAGCAAGAGACGTATAGCCTCAAGGCGAGCAACTGGAGCATAAGTTTCCTCATAATCAATGCCCTCCTCTTGGTTATACCCTTGTGCTACCAAGCGTGATTTATTGCGGGTTATCATTCCATTTTCATCAAGTTTATTTCTAAAAACCCATTTAGTGCCTATGATATGATGGTCACGTGGACGAGGGACAAGTTCCCAAATGTCATTTCTTTTAAACTGATTTAGCTCTTCTTGCATGGCCATTAGCAAAAATTCACCAATCAAGGCCTTTTTAGCATTTTTAGGTTCTACTTGTGAAACGAAAGGAAAATGATAAGAAAAATTACTTATCTTGGAGCGAGTCATTACTCCTTTTGAGATGTCTCCCAATATGTTGTCAATAGGATGGTCTTTAGAGGACTTCCAAGCTAGTGGAAGATCATTTTCTTCCATTTGCTCTTCTTCCTCATCTTTTGAAAGGCTTGTATCTTTTTCTTTCTCATCATCAACTGTTTTAGATTGAACAATTTCCTCAACAGTTTCTTTGAGTATATTCTCAGTAGATACACCTGCACCATCAAGAGAAATACCTTTTCCGACATGTTTCAGATAAGATTCGTCAAAAGAGACATGAACTGACTCCTCAACTGTAAGTAAATGTTTATTGTATACCCTATATGCTTTGCTTGATTGTGAGTATTTGAGAAAGATACATTCATCTGCTTTTGCATCAAATTTTGCAAGATTTTCTTTTCCATTATTTAAAACAAAACATTTGCAACCGAATACATGAAGATGTGACAAATTTGGCTTTCTTCCTTTTAAAATTTCATAAGGTGTTTTATCCAAAATGGGACGAATTAATATTCAGTTTAAAACATAACAGGTTGTACTAATTGCATCAGCCCAAAAGTATTTTGGTAATCCACCTTCATTGAGCATTGTTCTTGCTAACTCCTCTAAGACGCGATTTTTTTCCACAACTCCATTATGCTGTGGAGTTCGAGGTGCTGAAAAATTATGCTCAATACCATGCTTGTCACAGTACTTATCAAAGAGATGGTTTTGAAATTCACCTCCACGATCGCTTCGAATTGCAATTATTTTCAATTCCATTCTATTTTGACATAGTTTTGCAAAACTCTTAAAAGCAGAAAAAGTTTCATTTTTGTTATGAAGGAATATAGTCCAAGTAAATCTAGAGTAGCCGTCAACAATCACAAAACCATAATAATTTCCTCCTAGACTTTTTGTTCTAGAGGGTCCAAAAAGGTCCATGTGGAGAAGCTCAAGGGGTCGTGAAGTGGAAATCATATTTTTGGATTTGAAAGAGGCCCTTGTTCGCTTTCCCATTTGACATGCATCATATAGGTGATCCTTTGTAAATTTTATATTTGGAAGACCTACTACTAGATCCCTGGATACAACCTTATTAAGCAAATCAAAGTTAACATGCGCTAGACGTCGATGCCAAAGCCAAGAATCATCATTCAAGGTGACTAGACACTTAGTGCTTGTTAAGGATACATCAAAAAGGTCAAGCATATAGACATTGCTTACTCTAATTCCCTTAAACACAATATCCTTTTCAGTATTTTCAATTATGCAGCAAGTGTTTGTGAAGGTAACTTTATAACCTTTGTCACATAATTGACTAATACTCAGCAAATTATGTTTAAGCCCATCTACTAAATGGACATCAGAAATAGTAGTGGTAAAGGGATTACCTACACTACCTTTACCGAGTATAGCTCCTTTGTTATTTTCTCCATAGGTAAAAAATCCTTTCTTCTTTTCCTTAAAGTCAATGAAGAGCGATATGTCACCGGTCATATGCCTTGAACACCCACTGTCTAGAAACCATCTTTTATCCATGGATGTAAGGCACTTTTCCTGCAATATCAAAAGAGAGAGGTAGGTAACCAATTTTTATTGGGTTCATGTGGGTAAGTGGTAACATGGTTTCCTTTAGGCCTCCATTGGTAAATGCCTTTAGGAATAAGAAACCTCCTAAACTTGCATTTTTCAATGGTATGACCAAAACGACAACAATAATGGCACAAACCATGATGATGATGTATTATTTTACTTCTGCTCATTGAATCCTTTGGTATATTTTCAACAAAAGAGTATTTTGAATATGGTGGGTTCAACGTTTTCTTAAAAATTATAGGATCGACTGCAAAAGTAACTTTTGGCTGTAAAGATTTTTCTAATTTGGAATTAAGAGTTCTAACCTCTTGTTTCCAAATATGCCAAACTTCACATTCCCTTCTGGGATTACATCCTGTAACATCCTTATATTTTGAACTTTCTGCAACACTAGCTTTTATACTTTTTAAGTCTTTTTCATCTTTATAGACTTTACTCTCCAGAAATGAAAATATTTGTTTATCGGAGGATAATCTCTTAAAAGCATCTTCGGCTTTGTATTGCAGTTTTTCAAAAGCTAATTTTAGTTTAGAAAAGGTCATAAAAGAAAAGTTGTTAGGATATGCTTGTCTTACTTGCTTGTTGTGGTTGTCTTTCTTGTGGTAGAATTGATTTTTGGTATGTGCCATCAGACATAAATTTGCACTATCATCACTACCACTTGAACTGTCATCGTCTGATGAATCACTATCACTTTCCCATGCAATGTAAGCTCTTCTTTGTTTGTTGAACTTCTTCAGTGGAGCTTTTCCCTTATCCTTTTTCATCTTTGGACAGTCTGGTTTGTACTGTCCAACTTTACCACATTTGTTACAAGGTCCTTTACCTCTTTGTTTTTTATTTTCTTCTTGCCTTGGCTCTTTGGATTGTTTTCAAAAGCTTATGAGATTCTTATCGGAGTGCTTGATTCCATTCTTTCGAATAAATTTATTGTATCTCTGAACAAAGAGTCCCATTTCTTCATCATCAGAATTTTCATCACTAGTTGAGTCATTATCATCTTGCTCATTGGTTGAGGACTTAGAGCTAGAAGCCATTAGAGCTATTGACTTCTTCTCACCCTCCCTATCTTTGTTATTTTCCTTCTTACTCTTATTTTTGTATTTTTCAAGACTTTGAAATTCTTGTTGATGTTCTTCCAGCTTTCCAAACAGAGTTGTAATGGTAAGCGTATTAAGGTCATTTGCTTCCTTGATAGATATTACTTTAGGTTGACATTCCCTTCTAAGACATCTCAGAATTTTATTAGTAGCAATTTCATTGGAAACAGGTTTTCCAAGTGCATTTAAATGACTCACAAGATGAACGAATCTCTTCTGTATGTCAGAGACAAATTCTCCTTGTTTCATGCGAAAGAGCTCGAACTCTTGATTGAGTGTATTGATGCGGGACTGTTTAACTTCAGTAGTGCCTTCATGGGAAATTTCTAAAGCATCCAACATTTCTTTAAAGGACGTGCAGTGAGGCACCCTATAATACTCATCAACACCAAGTGCTGAGATTATCATATTTCTGCCTCTCCAATTGCACAACCATTTCTTTTCATCCATTTCATTCCATTGATCCTCAGGTTTAGGTACTATTGCACCTGCATCATTCCTCATGGTGATTTGAAAGGGACCATTTTGAATGGCAGTCCATACATTCCTGTCAATGGAATTTATGTGTACTCGCATGTAGTCTTTCCAGTAGCCATAGTTTTCACCATTGAAAATTGGAGCTCTATTATACGCCCCTGTAGGTTCAAAGGCCATGGTGTTACTAGTAGATATAAAGCACCAACTAACTGGTGCTCTGATACCACTTGTTAGATGGTATGGCAAGTGATCGAGAGGGGGGTGAGTAGATCACCTCTTACTTTTTCAAGGATTTAAAACTATTTTATCAAAGTGAGTTGAAAGCAGCGAAAATCAATGTCCTGAATCAATTCCGTCTACTTTGAACCGACTACTAGAAAACTTGACATGTGAAAAACTTTCTGGATTTTTATTAAATGAAATGGATTAATATACAACTCAAAAAACTTAACGTTTCAATACACTTATCTTAAAAACAGTATTTCCAATGAATTTAGAAATTTGTTAGGAATTTTGTCAAACACTTGGCATATGCTTGTATAATGATTTAGTAGTGGTGGTTTGGTGAAAATGTTTGAACCACTATGTTTATCATTAGACAGAAAAGCTTAGCAAGCCAATTGAATTACAAAATTATGGAATATGTAAAACTATAAAGAGAAAGAAAGAATGATACGCATGCAGTTTGGTAAGGAATTTCCCCACAGTCGTCCTCGCATGTGGGTACGTCTCCCTTTCAATTTCACAATTGAAATTGAGAAATTTTATAACAATTTGCTGAATGTTTGATAACAAGGTTACACTACACAGAAAGATAGAAATCCCTATGATCTTCTTCTTCCTGTAAGAACCACCACTTGATATGAGTTGTATCAAGATTTCCTGCAAGGTCCACAAACGATCCTCCGCTTCAACGACCTGTTTGTAAAATCCTTCCAATTTCTAAACCCCTCGCTATGTATAAATCTGACTCGTGCGACCATGGCTAACAAAACCCTAAAGAACTCACCCGTTCTTAAAGGACAACCCCTCTGGTTTATTTCTTGATGCCTCCTTTTCAACCTTCAACTCAGCTGAGATTCTTTCAATACACAGATGAACGTTATCTTTGACCGCTTGATTCACTTCAACAAGGATGTTTGATTTTCTTTGTTGTTGTTGAATTGAAGATGGTTGAGAAGATAATGAAGATGAAGTTTCTTTAGGCTTCTGGTTGCTCACAAATATTTGCATACAATTCAAATATGTTGCTCTATTCTACTGAGAAAAATGCTTGCTTATATTTATAACAGAAAACGGTTAGTCAAGAAAGAAAGTATTATGAGTTGATGCATGTTGGTCATGTGTTGACTCATGTTAGTTATGAGTGACAGGATGCGTCAACACATTGTGTTTTGAGTCGATGCAAAATCATATTATAACATTTTACAGAACCAACAATTTTATATCCGTCGACACATAACACGTATGTGTCAATACATACTGATTGTAATTTTAATTTTTGAACATAAAACATAGTATGAGTCGACACATGATATTTTGAATCGATACATATAAGTTCAAAAATGTTTTCTAGGGGCATCCGAATGTTATGTGTCGATACATGAGGTTTTGTGTCGATGCATACAACTTCAAGAATGTATTACAGGGGCATCAAAGTGTTATGTGTCGATGCATGAGGTTTTGCGTCGATGCATTCAAGTTTAAGTTTGTATTAAAGGGGCATCAAAAATGTTATGTGTCGATGCATGAGATTATGTATCGATGCATGCAGGTTTTAAGTTTGCATTTCAAGGTCATCAAAGAGTTATGTGTCGACGCATAAGCTTTTGTATCAATGCATAGTAGTTTTGAAATAGTATTCCAGGGACTTCAGTAAGTTATGTATCAATATAAAACCTGTTGTGTCGACTCATAATGATGCATTATGAGTAAAATACATTTTTAGCTTATTTAGACATGTTATATTATATTTTTGTAGTGTACACATGTATTTAGTATTTCACATATATTTGAAATCATTCAAAAATCAATTATGAAAGGGTTGCTCACAATCATTGGATGTGAAAGAACAGGTGTGGGTCGTCATACAATCATAGAAGCAAACATTGTAGGATACCTTAGCAATTTGTCGTAAGGGTTTAAGATTGTTTACCGAAGGCAACATCGAAGGGGCATCGAGGGACTACAATCTTGTAATCGAGGGTCTTTTGCTAAAGTATCCCATGTTCGAGGGACAAAACTGTTTTATCCGAGGCAACAAGTGTGGATTACCCTAGAGGGGCAAGTGTGCAAAGTATTTTTGTTTTCTTGCATTTTGTCTTGATTAGGGTTGTCTAATGTTTGGTTTTAAAGTCTTGCCATACAAACCCTAATTACTAGCAATAATTTGGAAAGCAATAAATTATGGAATTTAATTGTCCTACGCTATTACAATACTTTAGGGGATGGGGGTAAAAATTATAAATGGGGATGACAAGTAAAAATAAACCCTGATTACTATTACAAGGCTTTTACAATTACATAATTTAATGCGAAATAATGTACAAAGGAATGTAAAAGAGAAAAGAAATTGTTCTTTTTTAGAGTTTTTTGATAGAAAAGGTTTTGTAGTTCATTTAATTGAAGAACAAACCCAGGTCTAAGTTAACATAAAAAGAAAACTAATTGTTTAGGAAATTTTTTTTTGATGTCTCACTTTAGAAAAATGGTTTTATGGTGTTAGGTCATCTCCAAGCAAGGCAATATGTCCAAAAATAAACTAAAAACTAAAAATTAGAAAATTTGGTGCCTGAGCTGACACGAGTCGTGTCAGTGGACACAAGCACCCGTGTCAGGACCTCTTCAAGGCTTCTTCTTCACATTTTGTTCCAACCAAAATGACACGGGCCGTGCCGTGTGACACAGGCGCCCGTTTCAGCCCCTGCCAGCCTATTTTTGCACGTGTCTGAACCAGTTGAGTTGGCACGGGCCTTGTCGTTTGATACGGGAACCCGTGTCAGGACCTGCCCTGCATTTTTGTTAAGTTTTCAACCCAGCTGAGCTGACACGGGCCATGTCGTGTGACACAGGCACCCGTGTCAGCCCCTGGCCTGGCTTTTTGCTAAGTTATTTCTTTGATCTGTCCTGTTGTATTATTTTGAAAGCAAAAGCAAATGATGTATAGATAAAGATATTACAGTTTGAGAAATTTTACCTCTTAAAGTGAAAACTTTAGAACACGTACAAACGTTTCCGTGTGAGAAATGGTGATTGATCGAGCTCCTTTGGACCTTCTTGAAGTTATTACAATCCTCACTTTATGCTGAAAGTTGTTGAATCACTCCAACCAGGTCAAGTTGCAAAATACTGTTTTTGAGTTATGAATATGGTGATAATGATGTTACATAAGTGTTCTTGTGTTTGAACAACTTCTATATGATGTATGTGAAGTATTTGGATGGTTTGTTTGGGCAAAACTTGCAAGGTGTGAGAGGTTCAAATATTTAGACTTTAAAGCTCAAAAAGGAGGTTTTTGTGGATAGTTCTGTTTTTTTAAGGGTATATGAGTTTTTAGGGCTTATTCATCTCCTTTTTTATCTTCTCTCCTTCTCCTCCATTTTTTGTCTTTCAAAAGCTCACTCTATTAATAGGCAAGAGCTGACCAGGTTTACAATTTATGGAGTTATTGCTTGGTTGGGTTGTAAGTGGGAGTTCATGACTTTTCTAGTTCAAATGGCCTATTTTTAGGAGTGATTTGCAGTTTGCAGATGATTGCTTCTTTCTTTAACATTGTGCATGCGCAGAAGAAACCATTGAGAGGCTCAAGGAGTTGAATGGCAACGACAATGGTAATGGTGCCTTTGTGCCAAAAATGGAAAGATCACTTGGACAATGCTTAAACCAAATGGACCATAGCTTAAAATTTTGTGTAAACATTAAATTATGGTGAGATTTGCAAGTTAGAAGGCCTACAACACAAGATTATGCAGCATAGTATGTAGATTGGGTTTATTTATTCTTCACCAAAATGACTTATAATTCAAGAATGGATGCCCAACTTCATGCCTTTGAATCTCCTAGCTCAAGTATGATAAATTCATGCTCTTTGACATTTTGGAAAGCTTGAAACATTGTCTACAACTTTCATGTCGACCATTTTGGATAAATCCAATGGGAACTTGATGAAAATTGGCCAAGAAGTTGGGACAAAAACCTGACCAAACCTGTTGAAAATTTCTCTAAGCGTTAGATAAAAATGTCATGACTTCATGGGATTATATCTTAAAATCTAAGCATTGTTTGGACATTAACCCTCTAATACAAAGTTATATAAGTCATCAAGATCTACAACTTTCATGTTGAAAGTTTTCTATGAATCATCTTGCATCTTGATGAAAAAATGTCATGAAGTATTAAAATTATCAAGGTTAAAAACACTTAGAAATTTTCTAAGTATTGAAAATCTTGACTTTTTGTTCACTTTCTTGACTTTCTTGATTCTTGTTGACCAAGTTTGATATTCTTGAATGTCTTGATGAATTTTGATATTTGAAATTCAATGTTGACCAAAATGTCAAAGTTTGACTTTTTGTGTGCTAGTTGACTTTTCATCAGTTGATCAAAAATTCAACTATCAATATTTTGATCTTGAGAAATGATTTGAGTCATGAAATTAAGTCAACATGTCGTGTTTGAGCCCTTGAGATTATGTTTCAAACCATTAGATTATGTATTAGGTCAAAAGTCGGTGATCAGTCATTCTTCGTCAAAACCCTAATTTGGAGGCTCAGTGCTTTGGTGGTGAGCTTGTCTGATCAAACCCTTGAGAACCCTTGAGCATTAGAGATCTTTGGTGAGAAATATCTTGAGAAAAAGGGAAGGAAAATTTTGGGGTACAACAGGATGTAATGGGACCATTACAGATATGCAACCCATGAGGAAAAAGTATGTTTTTGTGGTTGTAGATGACTTTTCTAGGTATACTTGGATGAATTTTATTAGAGAAAAATATGATACTTTTGAAGTCTTCAAAAGTCCATGTTAAAGAATTCAAGAGGAGAAGAAAAATGTGATTAACAAGGTCAGAAGTGACAATGACATAGAGTTTAAGAAAACAAAATTGTCTGGATTTTGTGATTCTGAAGGGATAAGCCATGAGTTCTCTTATTCTTGGAAAACTCAGGGAGATGGAATTGCTGAGCAAAATACTAGAGTCATACAAGAATCAGCTAGAGTCTTACTTAGTGCTAAGCAATTGTCATTTGATTTTTAGGCTGAAGTTATGAATATTGCATGCTATATTTACAATAGGGTCGCTTTGAGAGGAGGTACTACTACTACTCTCTATGATATATGGAAAGGAAGGAAACATAAAGTTAAATACTTTCATATGTTTGGAAGTAAATGACAGATCTTTACTGACAAATATCAAGTGGACAAGAAGTATTCCATAGGGGATGAAGGAATGTTTATGAGCTACTCTTCAAGCAGGAGAGCTTATAGCATTTTTAACTCCAAAATTGGAATGACAATGGAATCTATCAATGTGAAAATTGATGATTCATTTACTGAAGAGAAAGTGGATTTCAGAGACGATGTTGGAACATCCTGTGTGCAAGCTGCTGAAGCATTAAGGGAGAAGATTTGAAAATTCACAAACCCTGAGTCAATTAATTATCAATGCAACAAAGGTCTATCTACTGAAGGAGAGATAGAACAATCTAGGGAAATGATGAAAGTCACCTTGATAAAAATAACCTCACTAAAGTTAAGCAGAAGATAGCAAATACATGTGGATGTGTTGCCTTGAGGGAAACAAGAGAAAGCTTCTCTGGTGTGGTGTTGAAGAGACATGATGTTAAGAAGGATATCATGACATTTCATATTGAAGATCTGAGTTCCTTCAGATATCTCATTCAACATGGATGGAACAAGGACCTTGGTAGTAATCAACGGATCAAGAATCGTGTTGAAGGGAAGGTTGTAACTCTAGATCATATGGACAACAAGGAACAACTTATTTTTATAAAAATAGTGGGATTGGAACTTGTATTATTAAGGAGTTATATTAATTACAGATATGGAGGAGTGCAACAGTTGTTGCATATTTCCTCTATAATCTGAGGAATGACATGCCTGTACTAATTGTTATTGAGAAGGGATGGAAGGAAGGTGTTCGTCAAGATAGTGGGGCTGGCTACAACACCAACGAATGCAGAAGGCTCATTGACATAGGGAAGAGGTAGAATACCACCTGAATCTGACCAAGAATATGTGTTTCCATTTGTGATTTATGAAATATGTTTGTCTCCAATGATCTGTTTGTTTCCATTTGGGTTATTGCCTGGGTGCAATATGTTCTCATGTGCTATGTGTTTCCTCTGCATGTGTATATTTACTCCATTTTTTGTCAATATTTTAGCTAAAAAGGGGGAGTAAACTATTGGTGTGTTCTGTGTGTCCTGATGTTACATCACATGTCTTGACATGTTAATTTAGCATTATGATAGGACTGTGTAGTACTTCTTTTGGGAGAGTAACTGTTTGTGGTTGCTTATGCAATTATTAATGGGGAGCATGATTGTTCATGCTTGGTTGTGCTGAAGTTGTTGTTGCTGCTTCTGATGTGTCTTCTGCTACATGTGCTCTGATTTGGGGGTTTTCCCTTTAAGGGGGGAACTTATTGTGTATGACAGGGGGAGTAATAGAGTTATCTGATTGTACAAGATTTTGAGATGTGTTGTGTTTTATAGAGTTTACATGGTTTCATGTAACTTATGTTTGTGGTTTTATTCCTCTCTCAAGATTTTTGTGCAAAGGTTGTTTTAGCCAAAAATTTCCAAACGAGGAGATTGTTAGGTCTGTAATTTTAAGGTTGGAAACAATTTTGGAAAAACATGTATTGCAGCCTAATATTGAGTAAGATGTCATAACATCTTGACCAGCTGGTACAATAGAGTCCGCTGGTATTTATTTGAAAGATATTCTATCAGATGTTGTAACATGTTGCAACAAAATATTATGACAGTATAACTGGATAATATCCTTGATGATTTGATTGATAAATATGAGATTCTGGAGGGTTCTAGTACTCATAACAGGTGCAGACAATAAAGAATTTTTAGGAACAATTGCAGATTTGATTTGTTTCATAAAAAGGATCTTTGAGACTTTTTAGGAAAAAAATGTTTTTTGTTTCAATTTTTGTGGAGAAGATTCTCCAAGGATTTAGAGTTGAAGATTGGATTTGATTGAAGAATCCAAGCCCAACTTCATAAGTCTATATGAGGAGATGTCCAAGACCTAGTTTTTTTAAGCATTGTTTTTATTGTAAAACCTTGTGAAAAATAAGGATTTAGGGTTTGAGAGTTCCTTAGTTTCTCTGTATGTTTTTGTACGTCCTCGTGTATATTTTGATGCATTTGAGTTGACTAATTGTTACTTGTTTATCAAGTTAATATTCTCGTATAAGCTTTTAAGCAAAGAGTTGAGTATTGTTCTTAGTGAAGCTTTTAAGCAAACTAAGTATTTTGTATTGGAAGTGTAATCTTCTTTTTGGTTTCTTAAGACATTCGTTGGGATTGGGATTGTTTGATATCACTGTGGTGATTGGGAGTGGGATGGGCTCTGATATATTCTCTGGATTTTCTATAACACAGACCAAGATTAGTAGTGTCTTTCAGATACTTGAAAATTTGCTTAACTGCTGTTAAGTAAGATTCTCTAGGATCTTATTGGAATCTAGCATAAAGATACATACTATATAGAATATCAGGTCTTGAAGCTGTTAAATATAAGAGAGAACCAATCTTACCTCTGTAGAGTTTCTGTTCTACTTTCTACTTACCTCTTCCCTTTACAGAATGCATGTAGGATGCATAGGATTTTTGGATGGCTTACTTTCTGACAAATCAAATTTCTTCAGAATTTCTTTAACATACTTGCTTTGATGTATGTAGGTTCCTTCTGGAGTTTGATTGATTTGAATTCCTAGAAAGAACTTGAGTTCACCCATCAAGCTCATTTTAAATTATGTCTACATAGTCTTAGCAAATTCTTTTTCCAAGGAGGCTTTATTAGATTATATCATCTACATAAATTTGACAAACCAAAATATCATTTTTAAATGGTTTACAGAATATAGTTATGTCTTCCTTCCCTCTGGTAAACTCATTTTCTAACAGAAAGTTACTTAGTCTTTTATAACAAGCTCTGGGAGCTTGTTTCAAACCATATAACAATTTCTTAAGTTTATAAACATACTCTGGATGTTTTGTATTTTCAAAACCAGGGAGTTAGTGCACATAAACTTCTTCGTCGATGTAACCATTTAAAAAGCACTTTTGACATCCATCTGACAAAGAGTGATGCCACTATTTACAGCAAATGAAAGTAAGAATCTAATAGATTCTAACCTGGAGACTGGAGCAAAGGTTTATGTATAGTCTATCCCTTCTTGATGACTATAACCTTGTGCAACCATTCATGCTTTGCTTCTGATAACTTCTCCTTGTTCACTTAGCTTGTTTTTGAAGACCCATTTTGTTATAATGATGTTGAAGCCTTTTAGTTTAGGGACTAGATCACACACATTGTTTTTGGTAAATTAATTTAGTTCTTCCTGCATTGCAAGGATCCAATCATTGTCTAGAAGTGCTTAGTTTATGGAAGTTGGCTCGATCAAAGGTACTAATCCCATTAGAGATTCTTCAGTATTTCTGAATATAGATCTTCTTCTATTTGGATCATCTTTCTTTCCCAGAATCATGTTTTCAGGATGTGCTAAGTTATTTCTGGATTATCTTTTTTGGATGGATTCTTGAGAAGCTACTGTAATATTTGTGATGTCTTCTTTTGTATTTTACTGAAGTTGTGAACTTTTATTTTCTGAGGATCTATCTTCAGTACCTATAATTTGAACTTCTATATCTACAAAATATTTACCCTGCTTTGACTTTTGAGAGCCAAGCTTATCATCAAATATGACACTAATATATTCTTCCACAATTCATGTTTCTATGTTATATACTCTATAACCTTTTGAGCGTTTAGAGTATCCGAACATGAAACACTTTTGTGCTTTAGAATCAAACTTGCTCAAATGTTCTTTAGTGTTCAATATAAAACAAGTACATCCAAATGGATGGAAATAAGAGATATTGAGCTTTCTGTTCTTCCACAGTTCATATGGAGTCTTTTTTAGAACAGGTCTTATTGAGATTCTATTCTAAATATAACATGTTGTGATAACTTCTTCTGCCCTGAAGTTTTTAGCAATGTTAGTCTCCTTGATCATGGTTCTGGCTATTTCTTGTAAAGTTCTATTCTTCCGTCCTACAACTCTGTTTTGTTGAGGAGTTCTAGGACAAGAGAAATCATGAGAAATGCCATTCTCATTAAAAAATGAAAAAATTTTGTTTTCGAATTCCCCACCATGATCACTTATGACTTTAACAATTCTAAACTCTTTCTCATTTTGAACTTGGTTACAGAAAGTAGAGAACATAAAATGGGACCCGTCCTTGTGTCTTAAGAACTTTACCCATGTCTATCTACTATAGTCATCTACGATCACTAATCCATATTCTTGCTGCTGATGGATGCAGTTTTCACTGGTCCAAACAGATCTATATGCAGAAGTTTTAATAGTCTAGAGGTAGAAACAACATTTTTGGATTTGAAAGAGGATTTTGCAAACTTTCCTTTTTGACATGCTTCACACAGAGCATCAGAGCCGAATTTTAAGTTAGGAAGTTCTCTGACCAGATTGAGTTTGTTAATTTGAGATATTCTCCTCATACTAACATGCCTTAATCTTTTCTGCCAGACCCATTGCTCATCATTAACAGACATAAGGCATTTTACATTCTGACTTTTTAGTTCAGAAAGTTTTATTTTATAAATGTTGTTCTTTCGCTTACCATTAAAAAGGATAGTTCCATCTTTCTGACTAACTGTTTTACAGGACTTTTGATTAAAGATTATATCATAACAATTATCACTTAATTGACTTATGCATAACAGGTTATGCATTAAATCTATCTACTAACAAAACATTAGTTATAAATGGAAGTGTATCGTTATAAATGGTTCAAGAGCCAATAATATTTACTTTTTGATTGCCTCTGAAACCTACGTATCCTCCAAATTTAAGTTCCAGGATTTAGAACATATGCTTTCTTCTCGTCATGTGTCGAGAGCATCCACAGTCCAGGTACCAAGATTGGTGTTTCAATTTTGTTGTTAAAGACATATGCAACATAAATGATTTTATCCTTAGGTATCCATATCTTTTTGGGTCCTTGTTTGTTAGAGTTTCCAAAATTCCGATTGAATTTTGTTTTCGTAGAGTAAGAATCACTAGTATAGTTTATATCATGTGAGTGTCCATATGTAAAGTGTGAGTTTAAAGGAGTGTGTTTTATAACCATATCATTAACTTTTTTTGGTTGATATGATTCTTCTTCTCTTGGTTTCATACATCCTATGACTTTTCTGTCATTTCTGCTAACTCCGTAGATCATTGAGGCCATATTGCTTCTATCTATGTTTCTAGCTATAAATTTTTGAAAGTTGTGATCATATTCTTTTATGATGTTATTATAACTACTTGAAACTTCTTAAACATATTCTTTTTGAGCTTTTTGTAACTCGTTTTTAATAACAAAATTTTCAGTTTTTAGTTTAGAGATGGTTTCCTTTAGCTCAAAATTTTCTGCTTTTAGTTTGCTAGTTTCTTCAGAGTCAGATACTAGAACGTGTTTCAGGTTCTTGTTTTTGACTCGAAGTCGATGATATCTTTTAAGAATTTCAGATAGAATATCTTTTTATTTAGATCTAGAAAAGTTATAGAATACCTCTTATGCTTCCGAGTCTGATTCTGATTCAGAGGAACTGGTGTCATCTGATATGTTGGCCATTAAAGCAATATTGGCTCGCTCATCTTCTGATGTTGATTCTGCTTCTGAAGATTTTGAGTCATCCCACGTTTCCATAAGAATTTTCTTATTTTCTTTGAAGAACTTCTTATTAGGCTTTTCTTTCTGAAGTTTGGGGAAGTCGCTTTTGTAGTGACCTGACTCTTTGCATTCATAGCAGACGACAACTTTGCTGCTAGACTTTCTGTATCTTAAGGATGATTCAGAGTGATTACCTATTCTTCTGGAGTTTCTGAATTTCCTCTATATGTGCTTCCATAGGTGATGGAATCTTCTGAAGAGAAATGATAGTTCATCTTCTTATGACGAGGATCCACCAGAGTTTTATTCTTCTTTCTTCTGGGGCTCATCTTCTTCTAGTTCTATCTCGTGACTTCACAAAGAGCTGATTAGTTCTTCAAGAGATATTTTGTTCAGATCTTTGGCTAGTTTTAAGGTTGTGACCATGGGTCTCCATTTCTTGGGTAAGCTTCTAATGATTTTATTTACATGATCTGCTATTCAGTACCCTTTGTCTAGAACTTTTAGTCCAACAACCAGAATTTGAAAACTCGAGAACATTGTCTCAACTATTTCATCTTATTCCATTTTGAAGGCCTCATACTTCTGAATGAGTGAAAGAGCTTTGGTCTCTTTAACTTGTGTCTTTCCTTCATATGTCATTCTTAGAGAGTCAAACATGTTCTTAGCTGATTCTCTGTTTGTGATCTTCTCATACTCGGTCTACGAGATAACACTCAAGAGGATTGTTCTGGTCTTATGATGATTTCATAATTCTTTATTTTGTTGAGCTGTCCATTTCTTTTTGTCGATCTTCTGTCCGCTTTCGTCAACTGGATGAATGTTGCCATCAGTTACCATATCCCAAAGATCATCATCATGAGCTAGAAAGAAAATTTTGATTATGTCTTTCCAATAATCGAAGTTCTCACCATCAAAGATTGGAGGTTTACCGTTGATTCTGTCTTTCTCATCATACTTATCATTGTTGTTGATCTGATATGGTCCCACCATAGTGTTTTTCTTGTTAGGATCTTTTTCTGACACGGTTAAGTGTTAACACCCAGAACCAAGCGCTCTGATACCAATTGAAGGATAGAAAAACACAAGAAAGGGGGTTTGAATTGGGGTTTTCAAAAAATAAAACAGTAAGACATGTTTGGTTATCCTGGTTCGTTTGAACTCAAACTACTCCAGTCCACCCGCCAAGGTGATTTCGCCTCTCTCAAACGAGGTCTTAATCCACTAATCAAAAACTTTAATTGCACAAATATAATTACTAGCATCAATGTCTTCTTGAGAATAAACCACAACTTGGTTTCTCAAGGTATTACAAAGTATAAATAAATAATGTGTACAATGGTGTTTCTAGAAAAACTATATCACAACCGTGATTTATACACAAGATTAAAGCACAACAGAGAGCTAGTGAAGATATATCTTTATATGCGCTTGTCTGATTCTTCTTCATAGTCTTCTTTATATAGAGGAAGTGAATTGAATCGTTGGAGACATAATAAATTATCTTTATAAGGTTGATAAAATGTTGTTGATGCACTTTCCAAAAATACAGATCTTGTCTTGTTCCAGCCGTTACTCTTTGGTTTGTACTGAATGCATTGTAACGCATTTGAACTTTGCTTCTTCAAAATCTGACCAGAATAAGAATATTATCATTGATCACTTTGTTAGTTGAATACTTGGTTATTGATCATAGTTCTAGACCCAATGCATGTTGAATCTTCTTGCAACCATGAGCTATATTTTGTATTGAATTCTATCCTAAGCTTTGCTTTATGATGTTGTTGTGCCTTAATCTTAATGCCTTGCTCATTTGTTGCTTAGTTCTTAGGAACTAGCTGTGAATACATGTTGGTCTTTTGACTTAATTCTTGTTTGATCCTTGTGTGATATTTCTCAAACTTTGAAGTATGTTTGTGATGAGCTTTCTATGATGTAGCTACTGACTTGTATGGATTCTTATTTTGTTTACTTCAAATCATCTTTGTATTCCAAGTTTGAATAAGTGATTGATGCCTAAAGCTTTGTATGATAGTGCACCTTGTTGTTTGTTTGTGTTTGGGTTCTAAAACCTTAGGGTTAAAACCATTTGAGAATGACCCTTATGGGACTTATATATGTGTTTAAGTGTTTACTTTGACACATATTTTCTTATTTGTTGATGACATGAAGCATGTTAGAGGTTTAGTATTGTCTGCTTGCAACTTGTTATTGATTGATGATCTTCACACTTAGGTATATGTTTGGTTTGTGTGCTATTTTCAAATTGATACTTTGGGTTTTATTTTGTTACCTTTGTCTTATCTTTATTGTGAATGAAGAGTCACTCAGTCTTCCTTCCCAGCTGAGATCACAACATCGTTCTTTTTGTTTCTTTGTTGATTTCTTGTGCTCACATGCACCCTTAGGAGTTTGATTTGATCTTGTTCAAGGTGTGAATTAAAAGACTTTAGGTTTCAAACCAAGCATGATAATGTTAGGTATAATTTCCTTCAATCCTTTCCCTTAGGTCCATGATGCATGTTAAATTTTAAGTAGTTTTATCTTTTATATCTTAACTCTAGGACCATTGCATGACAACATTAGGACTTGAGTTTCCCCTTAGATTTTTGTTTTTTCGTTTTTTCATTGCATCTATAAGACTAAAAACTTATTTTTCTTATCAAATCTCAAAAAAACATAACAATAAAGAGGTGAACCATATGTCACGAGACTTAAGTATAGGGAGAAGTATGAGGCGGTACATTCCTATCCTTGTGCTTCGTCATAGTATTTAATGTGGTTCAATTCACACATATTTTTTCAAGGTAACAAAAAGATTCAACCAATCAAATATCTTTTGCCTTTGGGCTTTTTTTTAAAATCTCTTCATAAAAAGGACATGTTATTTCCATTCTGTGCAATACGATGCGTGAGTCTCCAAAAGTCGAGCGGCAAATGTCAACTGCTAGAATTTGAATGTAACATTGTCCATTAAAAAACACAAACAGAGCAATTTGTTTCCAGAAGAACTATGGTGCTCTGATTGCTTCGTGGGATACATAAGCACAAGATTGTAAAACTGAGGCGAGCACAATAATAAAAACTTTCTTTTTGTTTGTTAACAATTCATTCTCATGCATTCCCTTAGCTTGTAAGCCTTAGATAAAGTCACCCTTTGATCAGAATAACTAGAGTGGATCCCAATGAGTACCGCAGATGTGAGGGGTGCTAATACACTCCCCTTACGTAATCAACTCCCTTATCCTTCTCTTCGTCACGTGACCATGATCTTTTGCTTTGGAGGTTTTCTTTGATGTTTTCTTTTTCCTTCCTTGGGATAAATAAATATTCGATGGCGGCTTCATTGTGTTTGATATTTTTCGCGGCAGTGACACATAGTAAGAAATTTATCTCAATTCCAACGTAATCGAGGGAAGACGTAGCCATAGCGAGGACGATTGGTGAACTTCCTAAATAAATCCTCATGTCGCTCTCTCTTATCTCTTTACTCGCTTTATTTTTTACTAAGAAATTTGTTGAATATCATTGATTGATTGATCGATCGAGTCGTAAGAATTTTTCTATGGCTATTTTTGTTTTGAATTGGTGGTTGATTAGCTTATAATCACGTTTATTATAAGGGATTTTTCATATCAACACAACACGAGGAAAAATTCTGAAAATTCATTCGCACATAAGGTGTTTGACAAATTGCATTGTTCGTTATTTTTGCTTAATTTCATTGGAAATAGATTACTAGTGAATTTGATATAAACAAATAGTATTGTGGTGCTTCTTTCTAGTGTATTAATTCATTTTATTGTTCAGTTGATTCCATAAGGATCATTGCATATCTGAGTTCCAATAACTAGGTTCGTATAGACGACTTTTATCGATCTATATCAAAACCTTCTACTTGACCCTCTTTTCAAATAATTTTTTAAACTCTTATTTTAATTGGAATTTTGGCTTGGTGATCTATTCACCCCCCTCTAGATAAGTCACTGTCTTCTAGCATCCGGTAGACAGCTTTTCCAAGTTTTCCAATTTTGGCCTTGGTGCCTTTAGGCACGAGTTTAAATAAATCGTCCAATTAAAGTTGTGACACAATGAAGAATAAGATGTGTTTGTGTCATGACTGAATAGCAGAGTACCAAACAATTATCTCCAAAGTTTCTCAGTAAATTCATAAGATTGGCTACCCATTATGAAACGAAATGTAGCGCCATCCTTTTCCTCCAACCCGACTTAAAAGATTCTAATCAAATCCTCATTGCAATCAGTATTGACCTTCAAAAATCCGTCAATATTTTGATGCTTCATGAGTTCCTCCATCTCAGGAATGTGTATGGTTGCAGCCACAAAGAGATCATAGGTGTGTTACTTCACCATAATATGATTTTTAAAATTTGTCTCAAAATCTCTAACACAGTCAGGATGAAGTTGGAAAAACACTTACATGAGCATATGAAGAGTTCCCAACCATATTCTTGCCCTTTCTGCTCTTTGGAGGCATGATTTTTGGATTTCAAGGATGCACACAAGATGTTTGATAAAATGTGTGAGAGAAAAGTGAGGATTTTTTAGTGACTTTTGAGTACCCACAACCCAAACCTATGACAAACAGAAGTTAAGAACACAAATAAGAAGAAACAAGATGAAAATAAAGGATTATTTGGTGAGTTTGAGAGGATTTAGGAATAAGGGTTTTGTAGGAAGGGGAGAAATAAAAAATGAGATGAAAGAGAGATAGATAGAGTTTGTGAAGAGATGTGAAGGTAGGAATGAGGAATTATGATGGTTGGGTTTGATGAAAATGAGGGATTGTGATGATTGAAGTATAGGGTTGAAGAAGTGAATTCAGTTGAGAGGAGGAAGAGAGTGTTTGAGTGTGTTTGAAGTGGAATGTATCGACCCCTAAGCCTTAAGAGAAAGAAATTTTTTAGATTTTATGCGAAGGTGTCGATCCACTGCTTTGTGGGAGTAAACTCCTTTTGAACATAGGCTTTGGACGTTGTGGAGTGTTTGGAAGGAGTCGACCCATAGGCTGTGGGAGTCGACTTCTACTGTACCAACAGAAAAATATTTTAAATTTTTTTGGGAATGAGTCGACTCATAGACTGAGGGAGTCGACTCCCACTGAACCAATTTTGAAAAACACAATTATTTATGAAAATGTGTTGAGTCGTACTAGTTTGGAGTTGACACAAGCTATCCAGAAGTGAAAATAGGAGATGTTCTTGACAAAACAAGACCTTAGGTTGACTTGTGAAGTTTGGGACTAAGACATACATTGTGGACATAGACAAATTTATGCAAAAAAGTTGATTTTCATGTAATATAATTAAGTAACATGCATAATCAAAATAGCATCAAAATTTGATTCCATTTTGAAGAATTTTACATTTATGAGATACATATGATGATGAAATGAAAAAAAAATTAAAACATGGCGTCCCTATAAACAGATAGGTTGAGAACATTCATAGGTCAACAATAAATTTTTTGGAAATGATTAGTCGTGTGATTACATCATTCATAAAATATATCACGTAAGCTACACAATCAACTTTCAAATCACATAGATAGCCAATGCACAAAATAAAAACTTATGAAACAAAGAGATAAGTGAACGATATTACCTCATCGTACAAAAAACACAGTAAACACTTACAGGACAAGGAACTTTTGAATGAAAGTTGAAACAACTGTAAATTGTGCCTTTAAACAATTAGACTTCAATGTTCTCACCACTTTCATCTTTTACTAAGTTCCCATTATGGGCATTGGAATTTCAAAATACACATAAACATTCCTTCTTGAGTTATCTTAGAGTGTGTAGTCATGTTTAGTGATTTCACCAAAAAAATTTGATTTGATATCAGAAGATCATCCACTTCAGTTGGACTTTCATTCTTCTCATTTTCATAATCATCTTCCTCCTCCTCATGTTTCACCACTTCAGGATGATCAGCTCCTTCTTTGGTGTCATTGAGTATGTCTTCTAAAGATACATCTGCATAATGAAAAGTAATACCTTTTCCCTAGACTCCTGAATATGATGCGATGTGGGCCCATTGACTGGCTGGAGATCTTATGGTTCCTATAGAATATGCCCCTGACTTGATTCGTGTCTGACATTAACTATGACCTTGATGTGTCCCTTAATGTTTCACCTGTAAATATCGCGACAACAATGATCGATATGGGTGTTGCTAGGCGAGAATGCGGATTACAGGTATTCAGCCTGACCTTTATGGAAATTATCTTCATACCCCAATGTATGTCTAGATCTAGATCTACAGGTTTTCCTTTTGCTGCTTTGAGGAGTCATCAAAGAGATCAAAGATATATACTTCAGAGAATTGTAGTTGGAATGGTGAGCGGTTGGATCGATGATTACATATTTTTGAGCATTTCTTAACTCTGAGGTGTAAGGAAGTTGCAAATAGTGAAGTTGAAAAGAAATTATGGGTTCGATGAAAACACAAGGTTCAAAAGATTATTCACTCTTGATCTGCGACCTAAATAGGTTGCAAACTAGTGAATCTGATATCTGGATCTGAACAACAAGAATTTAGATTTGGATCTTATGAGCTTGCTCAATGGTGTTTCGCAAAGCAAACATGATTTTTGTGGAAAATCATAGGAATCAAGAGTTGATTCCCAAAGAAAAAAAATCAGAAATGGATGATCTAGCTCCACGAAGTAATCAGAAATGAATAGTGGTGAATAGTTGTTAATCTTGAAAGGTGGCTGTGGTATCCTTTATGGTGGTACTGGGCGAACATGTATGGTTAAAACTCTAATGCCCAAGTCAGTTCAAGATTTAAGATGAATATAGTGAATTTTCATCAAGTATATTTACTCGGCTTGTGGAGCCTTGTTTTGTAGGAAACATACCTTTAATAAAGACATCAACTTTTGATGATGACAACGGGTGACAACTAAGGATAATTAATGGTGAGTCAAGCACAAAACTTAAACGATTAAAGATGCAAACCGAGATGTTATGGTTTGATAAACTTGGCCATTCGAAGAAAGAAAACAAAGAGATACAAACGTAAGTATTATGGTTTAGTGAACTATCTGAAGAAGGCAAACAAAGTGGAATATATCCAAAGCCACAAGTGATCTCAAGCAATGTCAACACAAAGATATTATTTGACAAAGGGCTTGTAGGAAAGGAGTCAAACTCCTAATTTAGTAAGTGAGTGAACTTATGTAAGCAAAGGTATTTCCCTAAAACGTATAAGGTTATAAGCAAACATACAAACCTTTTTAAAATGTATTTGTCAAATAGAAAATATCCTCAAAAATGTCTTAGAGTTGTACCAAATTACTTAGGAGCTGTGGAAATAGCTAGATGAAAATATTTGACTTATCTAACCGATTGGGTCCTTGGTCTAATAGATTATATTAGTTCAAACTTATGCCCTAAGCCACTTAGACAGCACCTTAATGATGTGCAACGACTAGATATATTTTCTTTCCTTTTAAAGTACTTACAATCGATTATTTTTCAAAATATAATCAATTAGAATAAATGCTAATCGATTAGGTAATAGGAAAATTCATTAATTTTAAATTCCATTTTAGGCACACCTCTTTCCTATAAATATAGATTCCTTTTCTCATTTCAAACCATCTAGAATCGTGTTTTGACACTACCTTCTCTCACTCTCACTCTCTAAACTTTATTTTAACTTTCTCTCACTAGATGTTATTGCCAAATGATTTTTTAAGGAAAGTCTCTCTATGAGTGAGGTTACTTATGTAATTCTAGAAAGGGTAAAATTTTAAAATTCACCAAGGATATCGTTTATATATCCCTTGGTTGAATACTATTCAATTAGAGATTATTTGTGGTTAGAATCTAAATCTGATATAAGCTTAGGATGGGGATTGTGTGATCAGTCCTAGGTTGAAGATTAATCGATATTAAAATATTCCTTTGGTTCTTTGTTAGCTTGGTTAAAACCAAGATAGGTTGAAGTTTAGCCTGATCTTAAAATCCTCATAGGTTAAGAGATCTGTTTTGTTAAAATATTTGAGGTTGTTTAATTATTCACTTAAACTAGAGGGATTGAGCTCATATATTTTGGAACTTGAAGACTAACTTCTCCAAGGTCTGTGTTCATGGAAAGGAGACTAACCGCTTAAGCCCACTGTTGGGAAGGAAGATTGGCCACTTCACTCTCAGCATTATATTGGAGAAAAGACGCAAACACCCACATCTATCATCATGTAATATTTGGTTGAAGGTCAACCATCATTTCCTTGTATAACGGGTTCCCATGAGCCTTTCCTACTAAAAGATCTCAAGTATTATTGGAAACTCTCAAGACCAAGTCTTGGGGAGAGGAGTAGATCCTTTTGATTTGACTGAACCTCTATAACTTGTTTGTTCTTCTTCTTCCCTTAACTATTTATTTTCTGCTATTTATTTTCCGCCGCTTATTCTTTTAAAATATTTTTAAACTCTGATTTAACTTGCCAAAAGTTTTCAAAATCATGTTTTTCTAAACCACACGATTCATCCCCCCTCTTATGTGTGAAGTCTCAAGTCCAACAAGTGGAATCAGAGCCTAAGTCTTGTTTAAAGGCTAATCGTCTCAAGAGGAATATGACTTCCTACACCAGATCTTATTCAAATTCACCACCACCTTTTGAAAATAGCAACTTTTTTATTTGGCAAGCTAGATTCAAACTTTTACTTGAAAAATTAGATTATAAATTTTGGGAAACAAATGTAAAAGTTCCAGTTTACCCTCTCATCAAATTAATCATGAAGTAGTGGAAAAACCCTATTCTCTTTGAACCTAAGAAGATAAGAGAAAGATATATATAGATCTCAAAACCAAGAATTTTATAATAATGTCTTTAGATGATAGTACTTTTTTTTGTTCGTCATTGCAAAAATGCCAAGGAAATGTGGGATACTCTGAAAAAGATATATGAGGTTTCTCCAAATATCAAACTAGAGAAGATAAACATACGAGGCGAATAAGATGCAGATACTAGTCTTGGATTCTCTAATATTTTTATATGTGAGTGCAATATCCTCTCTTAGGTGTTTTGAATGATGTCAACACTAAGTAATATGTAGTATTTATACATTAGAGCTTATATTTCTATGTCTAGGTTGCATTTTCATCTTAGAACACTTATAGAACAAGTCAAAAGCATTTGGACAAGTTAAAAGTGTAAAAAATATGTATTTTTATGAAAAATCATGTTTGGTGTCGACTCACCCGTGGTAGGAGTCGACTCCCTCTGAAGCATTTTGAAAATAAAACTCTGTCAAAAAAGAGTTTGTACATAAAGGTTTTGAAGTCGACACACAACACTAAGGAGTCGACTCCCCCGAGTTGTTGGTTAACTCCAATGAGAGGTATTATTTATTTTCAATCCCTATCCAGGATGGGTCGATTCCCATGCACTTGTAGTCGATACATAACACAAAGGAGTTGACTCCCACGTGATATGCCTCGAATCCTACTGAAGCATTTTTTTCTCAAAACTTCTTTGTCCACTTAGAGTAGACTCCCAGGAAGTATGGCTCGACTCCCTTGCCCTTGTGGGTCGACTCCCACTGTTTAAAATATCCAATTTTGTAATTTTGTAACCCTATTTTTCTATTTTATTCTTTAATACACACACACACACACACAGAGAGACAGACACACACACACACACACACACACACACACACACACACACACACACACAGACACACACACACACACACACACACACACACACACACACACACACACACACACACACACATATATATATATATATATATATATATATATATAGTCATTCATATATCATTTCATAAGATTACATAATTTGGATTCAATTGAGTGAAAGTTTTGAAGAACGGGGGTTTCTGTCAAAGGAGTAACGGTAGCCGGAGCATCACTTTGGTAATCTTGGGTTATGATACATTCACAATTTAGATTTAGCCGAGTGAAATATTTGAAGAACATGGTTCCTTTCAAAGGAGTAGCGGTAACCGGAGGATCAAATTGGAAGTATCAAGTTACATGGTCGAGCTCTAATCAAGGAGAGAGAATAAGTTAGGATCAACATCAAACATAGGGTTTATAGGGTTGCATTTCTATTTTTTTATCTTATAAACTACATTTTCAAAGGTTAATTTTCATTTATCTCAATTCCATTGGAATTGGGGGGAAAATGTACCCATAGCGAGGCCAATTGGGGAACTTCCTATACAAATCTTTGTCTCTCACTCTCATTTATGTTTACTTGCAAATTGTGAAACAATTGATAGTGCAATCGATATATAGAGATAATCTCTTTGTCTAATACTTCAAACTGTTTTGTCGAGTTGATTACAACCTATGTGATTGTAATTGGTTTCTCATATCAACAAAATCAAAGAAAAATCTGGTTTGAATTGATTTCACACCAAGTGTTCGACAAATTAAATCAATTCTTGTTTGATATTTCATTGGAAGATTATTACTATTATATGTTTTTATTCAAATTTAGTTGATAAAAATATATTGATTGCTTTTCTCATCTTACGTATTAGTTTTATTTGTTTAACGCATATCTGGTATTTTTAATAACGGTTCAGATAGACGATTGTCGATCCATGATTGTTTCCATGTGCCATAGTTAAACACTTTTAAAACAAATTTTTTATAAGAAAATTTCATTTGTGATCTATTCATCCCCCCTCTAGATCATAGCCTATCGTCTAACAAGTGGTACCACATGCCCCGATTTATCTGGTGCTTCAAAATTTATTATTAGATAATGGATTCCAAACCTAAAGGGGCGTATAATAGAGCGCTCATTTTCAATGGTGAAATATGGTTATTGGAAATATTATATGTGTATCCATCTTAATTTCATTGATAGGAAAGTATGGAGCAGTATCCAAAATTTTCCATTTCAAATTACTATAACCAATGTGGAAGACGTCTATCAAGCCTAAAAGAGCATACATTGCTTGGGAAAGTGATGATGAATCCTCAAGTGAAGATAGATCAAGTGATGATGATGAAAAGAAAAACTTTTGCCTCACAACCCATTATCATAAAAGGAAGAATGTAAGTCGTTTTAAACATGAACATATTGATAATATGTCTTATTCCAAATTGCAAATTGCTTTTGAAAATCTATATGGTGAAGTCGTGGACTCTTTTAAGAAGTTAGCTTCAAATAAAAGAATATTTTCATACCTAGAATGTAAATTTTTTGAAACGTAAAAACAAATGGAAGCTCTTAAACAGTCCATGTTAGATATTTTCAAAGATAAAAATGATGATGATGAGCCTTCTTGGTTTTGTTGTGAAACTTGTCATATTTGGCAAAAAGAGTTTATTACTATAAAAGCCAAATTGAACAAGGCTTTAGAACCAAAAGTTACATTTGTTATTGATCCTACAAAATTTTAAAAGTCTTTAAATCCTCCTTACAAAAAGTATAGTTTTATTGAAAAAGAATCAAATAGAAAAAGTCCTTATCATTATCATTTGACTTGTCACTATTGTTGCAAGAAAGGTTATACCATTGCAAAATGAAATTTTAGGATATTTCTTGTTCCTAAAGGTGTTTTTCAATGGTTTCCTAAGTGCAACATAGTATCCACATAATCTCAAGGACCCAATGAAATTTGGGTACTTATCACTCTTGTTTGATATTATAGGTTAATGTCTTAGCTCTATGGAGAAAATATGGTTTATTTATAGTGGATACTCAAGGCATATCACGAGTGACATCTTCTTATTAATTGACTTTGTGGAAAAGAGGAAGGGGTATGTAACGTATGGAGACAATAACAAGAGTGCTATGTTTGGAAAAGGTAGTATATGTAATCCCTCGTCTACTTCTATCAATGACATTATACTTGTTGGAGGTCTTAAACATAATCTACTTTGCATTAGTCAACTATGTGACAAAGGATACTAAATAACTTTTACAATTGATTGTTGCATGATTTATCATGATGAAAAGAAAGATTATTCCTTTAAGGGCTTGAATGCCTCACCTTCTTAAAGAAGAAGAAGAAACAAAATATTCAATCACATGGTCTGATTCTGATGGTGAGAATAAAAGAGAAACAACCAACAAGGTGATGGCTTTTATTGGAAAGTATGAATCTAGAGTGAGTACACTGATGAAGATATCAGTGAGGAAAAGTTAGTTGCAACATACTATTGTAACCGGTTTGAAAATTTAGAGTTGCCACCCTTAATTTTTATCCTAAGTAAAATGTGATACGATTGGAGAACTGACTTGGGTGTTTTGAGTTTTATTGCAAGTGTTGAGGATAGAAAGAGTCACCATCGACTTTTCTTTTATCCAATAAAGGAAAGGGTGAAAAGAACAGGAAATACCTTTTGAGAATTTTCTTGAGTTCGGAGGGTAGGTTATGAAAAGGGAAAGTGTTAGCACCCTTTTCATCCATAATTATGTACGGGCTCTTAGTTGCTAGCTCACTTTAAAATGCTTTTTAAATGTGTTTGTTTGAAAGTGTTTTTGAAAAAGTGCCTTCATTTAGGCAACTTTGTAATGATTCTCGTCTCTATAAGAATGTATACAAAGTGTTAACTTTTGAAAATATTTCATAAAAGTGTTGGTGTGTTTGTAATATGTTTTGTTTTGGAATGTTTATGAGCAAGCAACTACGAGCGTTCTACCTACTCAAAATAAGTCTTGGTTCTTTTCCTACTCCTTTAGATAATGTTATCTTACCATTAGTTAGTAAGAAACCATATCATTGGATGTGAAGGGACAGGCGTGGGTTACCGTACAGTAATAGAAGGCAACATCGTAGGATACCTTAGCAATTATTTATAACGGACTAAGATCGTTTATCGAAGGCAACAATGAAGGGTCATCGAGAAACTATGATCTTGTAATCGAGGGTCTTTTGATAAAGTATCCCACGTTCGAGGGACATGACTGTTTTATCCAAGGCAACAAGTGTGGGTTACCCTAGAGGTGCATCTGTGCAAAGTGTTTTTGTTTTCATGTATTTTATCTTGAATTAGGGTTGTCTAAGGTTGATTTTAAAGTCTTTCCATACAAACCCTAATTACTAATAATATGGAAAGCGATAAATTGTGGAATTTAAATGTCCTACATTATTTTAATACTTTGGGGGATGGGAGATACAAATTTACAAATGGGCATGACAAGTAAAAATAAACCATAATTACTATTACAAGGCTTTAACAATTACATAATTTATAATGCAAAATAGTAAAATGCGCAAGAAAATGTAAAGTGAAAAGAAATAATTTTTTAGGGTTTTTTGATAGAAAAGGTTTTGTAGTTTTAATTATTTTAGAAAATAAATTGAATATTTTATCTAGAAAAAGGTTTTGTATAGTGTTAGGCCATCTCTAAGCAATGCAATATGTCAAAAATAACTTAAAAAATCTCAAAATCAGGAATTTTGATGCCTGAGCTGACACGGGCCGTGTCAGTGGACACGGGCACCCTTGTCAGAATCTGCCCTTGCTCCTCTACACATTTTTTGTTCCATCCAAATTTACACGGGCCGTGTCGTGTGACATGGGCACCCATGTCAACTGCCTGTTTTTCCAAATTTCCAACCCAGCTAAACTGACACAGGCCGTGTCGTTTGACACGGGCAGCCATGTTAGTCCTTGGCCTGCCTTTTTGCTGAGTTTTCTCTTTGGTCTGTCTTGTTGTATCCTTTTGAAAATGAAAGCAAATGATGTATGGATAAAGATATTACAATTTTAGAAAATTTACCTCTTGAGATGAAAACTTTAGAACATGTATGGATGTTTCCGGGTGCAAAGTGGTGATTGATTGAGTTTCTTTGGACCTCCTTGATGTTGTTCCAATCCTTACTTTATGCTGAAAGTTGATGAATCACTCCAACCAAATCAAGTTGCAAAGTACTATTTTTTGAGTTTAGAAGATGGTGATAATGGTGTTACAGAAGTTTTTCTTGTGTTTGAACAACTTCTATATGATGTATGTGAAGTATTTGGATGATTTTTTTGGGCAAAACTTGCAAGGTGTGAGATTCAAAGATTTGGACTTCAAAGCTCAAAAATGGAGGTTTTGTAGACAATTATGGTTTTTTGAGAGTATAGGGGCTTTGAGGGCTTGTTCATCTCTCTCTATCTTACAAAAATATCTTTATTTATAGGCAAAAGGTTTTAAGACAAGGGTTGATCACATTTTCAAGATCACGTGTTGTGGCTAGGTTGGAGTGTAAATGAAGCAAGCTTGAAGATCATAGTTCCAATGCTTTGTACTTTGCTTTATAGACTTGTTGGATACTTTAAGCATGCTTATCTGATTTTGTGTGTTGAGTGTGTGTGGAAGGAACAAGTTAGAGGCTCAAGAAGAGCTGACTTTGTGATTAAAGCTACTTTGCAAGAATGGCAATGTTAACTTTGTGCCAAAATGGAAAGATCACTTGGACAATGCTTAAATTAAATGGACCATAGCTCAAAAGTTTATGTAAACATTAAATTATGGTGATATTTGCAAGTTAGAAGGCCTGCAAAACAAGATTATGCAGTATAGCAGTAGATTGGATTATGTGTTCTTCACAAAAATGACTTGTAATTCAAGAATGGATGCCCAACTTCATGCCTTTGAATCTCCTAGCTCAAGTTTGATAAATTCATGCTCTTGTATTTTTTGTAAATCTTGAAACATTGTCTACAACTTTCATGTTGACCACTTTGGATAAATCAAATAGAAACTTGATGAAAATTGGCCAAGAAGTTGGGACAAAAACCTGACCAAATCTGTTGAAAATTTCTCTAAGTGTTTATACAAAAAATGTCATGACTTCATGAGCCTATAATTCAAAATCCAAGCATTTTTAGGACTTGATCAGAAAATAAAATTTATATATTTCATCAAGATCTACAACTTTCATGTTGAAAGTTTTCTTTGAATCATCTTGCATATTGGTAAAAAATTGTCATGAAGTAGTGAAACTATTAAGGTTAAAACACTTAGAAATTTTCTAAGTATTGAAAAGTTTGACCTTTTGTGGACTTTTGACTTTCTTGATTCTTGATGATCAAGCTTGTTATTTTTGAATGTCGTGATGAATTTTGATCTTTGGAATGTAATGTTGACCAAAAAGTCAAAGTTTGACTTTTTGTGTAATAGTTGACTTTTCATCAGTTGATCAAAATTTCAACTATCAAACCTTATATCCTGAGAAATGATTTGAGCCATGAAATTAGGTCAACATTTTACATTTGAGTCCTTGAGATTATGTTTCAATCAATTAGGTCATGTATTAGGTCAAAAGTCGATGATTAGTCATTCTCAGTCAAAACCCTAATTTGAAGGCTCAGTACTTTAGAGGTGAGCTTGTCTGATCAAACTCTTGAGAACCCTTGAGCATTTGAGATCTTTGGTGAGAAATATGTTGAGAAAAGAGAGGGAAAATTTTGGGGTACAACAATTGCCCTTGTTCAATCTTCTTAAACCTGAAGAGTTAGATTGACTTGTTTGCCATTCATGACTTGAAGGTGGAAGATGATTGAACACTTAAGTGCCCCAAAATATGCACTAGTTTGTGCATGAAGTAATGTTGTTGGTTGAATGTATCCAGAATAGGCTTAAAGATGCCATTTGGAAAGATGATGGAGAGTTGTCGGAGATGGGCTTGTAGATGTCATCTGAAGCAGCTTTGGTTGATTTAATCTGAGCCAGAAAAGGTCTACTGAGAGAATATCAGAATAAATCTTTGGTAGATATAATCTAAGCCAGAAAAGGTCTACTGAGAGAAGTATCAAAATAAATCTTTGGTAGATTTAATCTGAATGATATGTTGGAATGGACCCGTGTCCAGAAATGGATTAGAATGAACCCGTGCAAGATTTCTTCACGATTAGCCCGTGTGAAACTGCATCTGAAAATATATTAGAAGGAACCCGTGTAAGATTGCTTCAGGATGAGACCGTGTGAAGCTGCATCTGGAAGTATATGAGGGAACCCGTGTAAGATTGCTTCTACATGAGCCTGTGTGAAGCTGCATTTGGAAGTATATGAGAAGGAACCTGTGTAAGATTTCTTCAGGATGAACCCGTGTAAAGCTGCATTTGGAAGTATATGAGAAGGAACCCATGTAAGATTGCTTCAGGATGAGCCCGTATGAATCGGCATCTGGAAATTTATTAGAAGGAACCCGTGTAAGATTTCTTCAGGATGATCCCATGTGAAGCTGCATCTAGAAGTATATGAGAAGGAACCCGTGTAAGATTTCTTCAGGATGAGCTCGTGTGAAGCTGCATCTGGAAGTATATGAGAAGGAACCCGTGTAAGATTGCTTCAAGGTAAGCCCGTGTGAAGCTTCATCTAGAAGTTTATGAGAAGGAACCCATGTAAGATTTCTTCCGGATGAGCATGTGTGAAGCTGCATTTGGAAGTATATGAGAAGGAACCCGTGTAAGATTGATTCAGGATGAGCCCGTGTGAAGCTGCATATGGAAGTATATGAGAAGGAACCCGCGTATGATTGCTTTAGGATGAGCCCATGTGAAGCTGCATCTGGAACTATATGAGAAGGAACCCGTGTAAGATTGCTTCAGGATGAGCCCGTGTGAACCTGTATCTAGAAGTTTATGAGAAGCAACCCATGTATGATTGCTTCAGGATGAGCCCGTGTGAAGCTGCATCTGGAAGTTTATAAGAAGGAACCCGTGTAAGATTTCTTCAGGATGAGCCCGTGTGAAGCTGCATCTGGAATTATATGAGAAGGAACCCGTGTAAGATTGCTTCAGGATGAGCCCGTGTGAAGCTGCATCTGGAAGTATATGAGAAGGAACCCGTGTAAGATTTCTTCAAGATGAGCTCGTGTGAAGCTACATCTGGAAGTATATGAGAAGGAACTCGTGTAAGATTTCTTCAAGATGAGCCCGTGTGAAGCTGCATCTGGAAGTTTATGAAAAGGAACCCGTGTAATATTTCTTCAGGATAAGCCCGTGTGAAGCTGCATTTAGAAATATGTATGAGAAGGAACCTGTGTAAGATTGCTTCAGGTTGAGCCCGTGTGAAGCTGCATCTGGAAATGTGTATGAGAAGGAACCCGTGTAAGATGTCTTCAGGATGAGCCCGTGCGAAGCTGCATTTGGAAAATATGAGAAGGGGCCTGGGTAAGGCTGCTTTGTCTAGTCGTGTAGACAGTTGCCCTATCTTATTTCAGGGATCAATCTGACACTGTTGAAAATTGTTAATGATATTTATCTGTTGATTGATCTTTCCTAAAAAGGTAACCAGTTAGATGTATGCAATGTCATGATGTATGAAATGCATTTCGTAATAATGTTCTCAAAAATGAGGTTGTGCTATATGCACTTCGTATGCATACGCTATGATGTGTGAATGTGAAATATTGTTGAAGTGTATCTTTGTCTGGGAAAATAAATTACTTACTACTATTGGGGATAGTGGCAACTTTACTGGAGAGAAGAATTTTGTCAATGATTAGTTAGGGAATTTGTAGGTTGTTGGGAAATAAACCCTTATTGATGGAGAAGTGCTCTACTGAGGAAACCTACTCTCTTGGGGGAATTGAATTTTGTTAGAGAGAAGAACTTTGCAAGGTTTCTTTGTTTTTTAGTTTTGGAGATATAAGCTCAGTTGGGGAAGAGTATTTCCATGAGTTGTATTGATTTGGAACTCCGTGGGTGGGCGATATTATCGAGGAGAAGGTCGTGCTCCTTTATCCGCTAGGGGGATATGCAAGCTAGTATGACTATGTT
Source organism: Vicia faba (assembly GCA_948472305.1). NCBI lineage: Eukaryota > Viridiplantae > Streptophyta > Magnoliopsida > Fabales > Fabaceae > Vicia > Vicia faba. The sequence continues at coordinate 442,997,930 of OX451740.1, forward strand.
ATCAGCTTGGAGATGTCCCACTTTCTGTTTGAAGGCATTTTAGACCTATCGGGGAATGTATCTTTATTGAAGATGAACTGGTGAAGGTAACTCTGTGGGGATAATCCCGTGGAGATTCCTTTATAGGGATTACTTGAACATTGTCCTATCTCCTAGAGTCCTAGGTAAATGCTATCAGAGTGATAAATCTTTTACTGATAGACAAGTGATGAGATAACGGGACATAGTCGTATGCTTTAATCCCTATCTTCTACCTGGAATGTCTTTTCAGATTTTCAGTCCACCGGGATACCCTTTTTTCCTAAGCCGCCTTTTCAGGTTTTCGACTTGTCGAGTGTACCCTCTTTACGTATATATATATATATCCCTGATTTTTTCCCGAACCCTTTTGGTTCTCGGGATGCCCTTATTTTTGCCTAGGTCTGTCAACCTAGCGGGTCTCTTTTATGCGTAGTATCTTTCGACTATATCTGTATTCACAGGGTGTGGAGAGTTGTCACTGTCTATGGTAGTAAGTGTTGTAGCACTGCCAAAAAATGTTTGCTTAGTCGTACGTGACCCTTTGCTGGAATTCATGTTCAATTCCCTAAGTGATTCAGATGGAGACCTACCCCTGGCTATTCAAGACTTTATGAGAGATTTCTTGGAATCTCGACTTGACTGCCACAGATGAGTTGGACAATAACATGTCATGCCCCTTGATTATGGAAGATTTGTTATTTGAAGTGATTCCGTTTACTGTGAGAATTTTCATTCATTGGACATTTTGTTGTACGAATTTCTCTATTGTCAAACAATTAGTTATATGCAAACAATGGTATCATTAAAGCAAAATTCATGCTTGTCTTGAAGTTTTGAAAATTCATTTTTAGAAAACAATAGAATTTTGTAAGAATATGAATTCAACTCAGGATTTATAGTAAACCTTACAGGAGTCAGGATACCTTTTGTAACTGTACGCTTTCGAACTAACCTATGCTTCAACTAGGACTTTTAAGGGTTGTAACATGGTCCAGTTCACGGTTTAAGAAACAAAGGATAAGGCTCAAAGTTTATTTGTACCCAACTCGTTCTTCGTGATGTCCTTCTCCCTCAGTAGCTTGGTTATTTCCTCCCTTAGCTTCCTCTTATTGATTGCCTTCTTCCTCAGAAAAAGCCTCTTCTATTTAAGCTAGTCGGGTAGGCCCCTTGAACCTTCTTCCCATGTTGAGAATAATAGCCCATTTCTTGGTCTTATTCTTGGTGATAAGGAGTGTCATCATTTCTTGCTGACCTTTAGCTAGGTTGAGGAGAGTCTCTTGGAACTGTGTGTGTTGGGTTTACAAATATTTGAAGGTTTTCTCTAGAGCCATCTTATACTGAAATAAACAGTAAAAAGATGAGGAAACCTGTGTCGGGAAACCTACTTATGATATGATGCATGCTATTCGGATGCAATGTTTTCAAGGATCTCGCGGGGTAAACAGAAGAAAATGTTAGAAGTCGAATTTGATGATAATTTTGATTGAAGAACTTCGTATTTGTTGAATGTCCTTCTATGAGAATCAAGCTCGCCATGTCGAGTGGGTCATAGCTTTTGACTCAAGATAACGTGCTTTCGTCTTTGACAACATTTGATTAGAGGAAAATAAATCCTCTTGCCCCTTGCTAGGCATATCTGGTTCATGATAACCTGCATCAATGGCCCTTGTGATCCTTGAAATGGTTAACGAAAATGATATGTGTAATGATGTTATGAACAAATAATCATACATACACAAAGCCTTAGGTTTAGGCTTGCATGGGGTTTATAGTTAAGTACCCTCTTGAAGTTTATTTGGTTCAACCTGCCCTAAAGAAGTAATCGGGTTCAAAGGAATCTCAATATCATTAATCTTTCTTCATCGGGCATTGTTTCAACACAAGCTTCTTTATTAGCGACCAAAATATCCCGAAAGTCCGATCTCAATGAGTGTAGTATCGATTATCAACCAACTTTAGTCTTTCCCCAAAGCCAGCTATCTCATTACTTTCTAATGGCCTAGTTGTTCAACTAAGGTTTTATGGTCAGTTAGTGCTTCATGACACCACACAGTGGCCCCGTATTCTCTTTGACTGGACTCAAGGAACACCGGTACCAACAAATGTGTCACACTAACGTAGCCATCACTTCAACCATGTCGATATTACACCGTATAGTCCCCACGATATAATGCTACTTACCTAATATGCCCCAGATCCGAGTATAGGATCTTTACAAGTAATAAACCCAAGTGTTGTACCCAAAAATTTGTCCTCTCATTTCTCAAGTATTTTCTCACAAGATCCTCTATGACATCAAGTTTGCAGCACTGATGCATCAATTTAGGCTTGAAATTGGCACAACGCCAAAATGGTCAATTGCATACTAAAAATTCAAACTTTGACTTTTTGGTCAACATTACATTTCAAAGATCAAATTTCATTAAGACACTCAAGAATACCAAGCTTAATCATCAAGAAGTCAAGAAAGTCAAAAGTCAACTTGAAAAGTCATGATTTCCAAGACTTAGAAATTTTATAAGTGTTTTTACACATGATAATTTCATCACTTCATGCCATTCTTTCACAAAGATGCAAGACGGTTCAAGGAAACATGTCAACATGAAAGTTGTAGATTTCCACGATATCTACAACATTGCTTTACACAACTTCTGCTAACTATGCAGGGATCTCAAGTTATAAATTCATGAAGTCATGACATTTTCATTTAACACAGATAAATTTTCAGCAGTTTTGGTCAGGTTTTTATCCCAACTTCTTGGCCAATTTTCATTAAGTTCCAATTTGATTTAACAAAAGTGGTCAACATGAAAGTTATAGAGGGTGTTTCAAGCTTTCCAAAACATCCAAGATCATGAATTTATCATACTTGAGCTAGGAGATTGAAGGGCATGAAGTTGGGCATCCACCCTTGATTTGCAAGTCATTCTATTGAAGAACACACAACAAAACCCTTATGCTATGCTGCACAATCTTATGTTGTAGGCCTTCTTGCTTGCAAATCTCTACATAATTTAATGTTTACACCCACTTTTGAGCTATTACCCAAGTGTTTAAGCCATTGTCTAAAGGATCTTTCCATTTATGGCATAAAGGCACCATTGCTATTCTTGAAAAGCAAGCTTTTTGTACAAAACTTGTCTTAAGCCCATACTTTGTTTATTTCTGATTTTACTCCACCATAAAACATGGAATTCAACCCCTCTAAACCAGCAACTTTGGTACTTCATCTTAGAACCATGGAGTACTTGACATAGTTTGATACTTACATCCCAACCAAACCATAACATGTTGTCTTGTAAACCTATTCAGCCTTTGTTCACAAGTCCTTTGCCTATAAATAGAAGAAGAATTTGCAAGACAAAGTGGTTAGAAAAATAGAGAGAAAGGCCAGAAAAATAGGAGGGGAAACTAACACTCAAAATCATTTTTGCTGTCAAAAACCAGATTTGTACATAAAACCTCCATTTTTGAGCTTTGAAGTCTAAATCTTTGAATCTCATACCTTGCAAGTTTTCTCCAAACAAACCATCCAAACACTTCATATACACCATATAGAAGTTGTTCAAACATAAGAATAACTCCTGTAACATCATTACCACCATCTTCTAAACTAAAAAAAAAACATACATTACAACTTGACTTGGTTGGAGCGGTTCAACCATTTTCGGTATAAAAGGAAGGTTGGAGTTACTTCAAGAAGGTTCAAATGAGCTCGGTCAATCACCACCTTACACTCGGAAACATTTGTACGTGTTCTAAAGCTTCCGCTTCGAGAGGTAAACTTTCTCAAACTGTGATATAATTGGTCATACATCATTTGCTTTTGCACTCAAAATATATAACAAGACAGATCAAAGAGAAAAAAAACTAACAAAAAGCCAGACCAGAGGTTGACATGGGTGCCCGTGTCGCATGACATGGACTGTGTCAGCTTATTTGGGTTGAAAAACAAAGTAAAATACAGGGACAGAGGCTGACACGGGTGCCCGTGTCAAACGATGCAGCCCGTGTCAATGTTACTGATGTGTGCATGAGCAGAAAAAGATGAACAGGGGCTGACACGGGCGCCCGTGTCAGGATGGATGGGACTAAAAAAATGCATAAAAGTCATGGACAGGTCCTGACACGGGTGCCCGTGTCCCCTGACATGGCCCGTGTCAGCTCGGGCACCAAATTTATTGATTTTTGGAGATTTTTTAGGTTATTTTGGACATATTGCATTGCTTGAAAATGACCTAACTTTATAAAACCTTTTTTGTTCAAATGAAACCTCAAAAAACAATTTTCTAAACAATTAACTTAGACTTAGGTTTTTCTTCAAAGAAATTAATTACAAAACCTTTTGCTATAAAAAACCCTAAAAAAATAATTTCTCTCACTTTACATCCTCTTGCATATTTTATTATTTTTGCATTATAAATTATGTAATTGTCAAAGCCTTGTAATAGTAATTAGGGTTTAATTTACTTGTCATCCCCATTTGTAAATTTTATCCCCCATCCCCAAGTGATGTAATAGCGTAGTAATTTTACTTCCCGCAATCTATCGCTTTCATGTAATGTTAGTAATTAGGATTTGTGTGGAAATATAAAACCAACAAGTAGATAACCCTAATTCAAGATAAATAAGCATGTAAATAAAACACATTTACACACTTACACCCTTAGGGTAACTCCACTTGTTGCCTTACAAAAATGGCCATGTTATGCATGTGAGATGTCTTAGCACAAACAAATCAAAAATACAAGATCATAGTCCCTCGATGACGCTATCAAAGTTGCCTTTCAAAATTATCTTAGTCCCTAAAGAAAAATGCTAAGTCATCTCATAAAATTTCTATCATGGTTATACGATGACCCACGCCCGTCCCTTTCATATCCAAAGATAGGGTTGCTTACTAAATCAATGGTAAGACAACAATGTCAAAGGAATAGAAAATGAACAAGAAAGACATTTAAGTAGGTAGATTACTTCTAGTTACTTGCTCTATTTCCAAACAACTTTCCTTGCTATTTTCAAAATAAACACACACATTTCCAAACATCTTACAAACATTGAAAACATTTTCAAAAAGACAAACATCTTTGTATACATTCTTACGAACGAGAATCATTACAAAGATTTCCTAAACAAATGGCCTCCTTTTACAAAAATACTTTCAAAACCATACAAAGCACAATTTCAAAACAAAAAGCAAGTGATCTAGCAAGTACCTAAGATCCCATGGAAAACCATGGATGAAAAGGGTGCTAACACCTTCCCTTTTCATAATCTACCCCCCGAACTCAAGAAACAATCTCAAAGGTCTTTCCTGTGCTTTTTCACCTTTCCTTTTGGATAAAAGAAAAGTCGGTGGCGAATCTTGCTAACTGAAACATTTGCGATAAAATGAAAAACCCTCAAGTCAGTTCTCCCACTGCATCACATAACTGGAGACTCTGCTGGGGACGTATATAAAAGTGGGGTTACCTTAGGGTTAGATCACCTTTAATCGCTTTCATTATTTGATTTGTGTGCTTTATTTTCAGTTCTTTGTATTGGGTTTGCTTTGATCCTTCACCCAGATCTGAGACACATTTTTAGGTAAATAGCAATAGATTATAGAGACTGTATGGCGTAGACCGATATGGTTGAAACAATGGCTATGTTAGTGTGACACATTTGTGGGTACCGGTATCCCTCGTGGTGAATCGAGGAGAATATGGGGCCGCTGAGTGGCGTCATGAAGCACTAATTGACTTTAGAACCCTAATTGAACAAACTGGGCCATTAGGACGTAGTGAGATAGCCGGTTTCGGTATAGAGTTGAAAATTAGTTGATACTCGACACTACACTCATTGAGGCTAGACTTTTGGGATACCTCGGTCGCAAGAAAAGATTGTTGTGCTGAGACAATGCCTAAGAGAAAGGTCGGTGATATTGAGATCCTTTAGAACCCGATCGCTATTGCTAGGACAGGTTGAGCCAACTAGACTTCAAGAGGGTACTTACCTACAAAACTCATGCAAGCCTAAAACATAGGGACTTGTTTGTGGTGTGTGTATATATTTACTTGTACATAAACATCATAAACATCATGAACATCATATGCATGCTCACTAACTATTTCAAGGATTTAGATATTTATCTTTGTTTTTGTTTTGTAGGATATGAATTCCCTCCAAAGAAACACCATCTGAATCAGCTTTGTAAAAACACATCCTCAACTTCAAGAGCTAGCCTCAAGAGTGCCCGGGGATTCTCCTTTTACCAATAAATATGGTCGACTCCTCAGTTTGGCTACATCCAACTTCCAAGAATAGATAATGTGTGTGCTATTCCAATTCTTTGATCTCGTACATCATTGTTTCACTTTCTCGGACTATTAATTGGTACCTACACAGGAAGAGTTCTCTCTACTCTTAGAGGTGCTTGTGCTTGATCAAATACCGTTCACCGGTCTAGAAGGGATTCTAAAACCTGAAATCATCACCGAAGCTTTGCATATGAAGAGGGCCGACATCATAACCAATTGGGAGACAAGAAGAGGGGTTAAAGGCTTTCTAGCTAAGTTTTTATTGGAAAGGGCTCGTTCATTCTGGGACGACATGGATTTCCAAGATTTTGAAGACGTCCTGGCTCTTCTCATTTATGGTTTGGTTTTGTTTCCTAATTCAGACCAATTCATAGACGTTAACGCCATCAAAGTATTTCTCTCTCGCAATCCTATACCTACCTTACAAGGAGATATCTTGCATTGCCTTCATACCCGCACCATGAAGAAAAGAGGTACTCTTTTGTGTTGTATCCCCCTACTCGCTAACTGGTTCACTTTACACCTGCCTCAGTCAGCATTGAAGAACGAGCAAAGATTGACTTGGTCTCAAAGGATGATGTCTCTCACCCACTCTGATATCCGTTGGTGTCGAGATCCTTGGAAAATGTCTCTATCATTGACCGCTGTGAGGAGTTCCCTAACGTACCTCTACTTGGTATTAGGGGATGTATCACCTACAACCCATGCTTAGCTCTTCGACAGTTTGGGTATGCCCGAAGAGACGACCCTCATGAGATGCTCATCCAAGGTCTGGTGTTCGACTATGACAAAGAAGACCGAAGTTACCGCCAGAGGTTTACACGTGCTTGGGGAATGGTGAACAAGGTGGACAGTAGGACTTTGGGACATAAAAACCCTATCCCTCTCGAGCCTTACCTTAAGTGGGTACGGGCTCGTGCCCAGAGTCTCTTGATGCCTTACCCTCCCATCCTTCCTGTCATCATTGAGCCTGTTATTAAAGGAGACATCCCATACACCGTTCTTCATCCCGGCATGCCTACCTCTCTCGAAGACCTGCAGAAAGCTTGGGTTCAGTTGAAGGAAGAGAGAGACACCTTTGAAGCCCAGTATTACGCCAGTGAGAAGAAGGTTCTGGAGCTCACCAAACTCCTTCATGAAGAGAAAAACCTAAATACCTACATTGCTCCAAAGAGGATGCGTTCAGTCTTTTTGTCTTAGGAGTTCGGTTGTATTTTGTTTCTTTCATTATAAGCCCAAGGAGGCATGATGTATTCAAACTTGGATTTTTAATATGACGTGTGTTCCTTTTTGGTTTGAACAAATTTAAATATCTAATTTTCCTTGGAATCATTTTCATATTTCATCTTCATTCATCATAACATAAACAGATCTTTTGCAACGAGTTTCCTCATCTCTCTACTGTTTGTTTCAGTAAGTTGGATATCGAACAGATAGTCAAAGATCTTCAAGTTAAAAACACGCAATTTCAACAGTTACTCATGACCCTAGCCAAAGGGCAGGAAGAGTTGAAGACTCTGTTAGCTTAAGAAAGAAAGAAAGAAGAAAACAAAGAAGGTCACTGGGGTTTTGAACATGGGGAGAAGGTTTCAAAGACAGACTAGAAGAACCTTGAATTTTGCAACTACTTCCAGGGAAGGAGAAGGGAAAGGAAAAGAAACAGCGGTTCCGTCAGAATCTGAAGAGGAGTAAGAAGAGGAAGACTACTCCGAGGAACAATATCCTCCAGCAGATGATAAGTACAGACATCTAGAAGAGCGTTTAAGCGCTATGGAAATACAAAAGGTGCCAGGTCTAGACTTTGAAGAATTGGGACTAGTGTCAGGAATTGTGATCCCACCGAAATTTAAAGTGCCATTGTTTGCAAAATATGACGGGGTATCATGTCCTAATATGCACCTTCGATCATACGTGAGAAAGATCCAGCCGCACTCTGCCGATAAAGACTTGTGGGTACATTTTTTCCAAGATAGCCTATCTGGAACATAACTCGATTGGTTTTACCAATTGGAAAGGGCCAATGTCCACAACTGGGAAGATCTTGCCGCAACTTTCTATAAGAAATACCAATATAATGCAGATCTGGCGCCTACCCGTACTCAACTTTAGAGTATGGCCATGGCTTCCAATGAGGGTTTCAAGGATTACGCGCAGAAATGGAGAGATCTAGCTGGGAGAGTGCAACCCCTTCTGTCTGAAAGGGAGTTGGTGGACATGTTCTTAGGCACTCTATCGGGCCCTTTCTTCAACCATTTAATTGGGAGCTCATCTGTGGGATTTACTGAGATAATATTGACCGGAGAGAGGGTGGAAGCTGGGATAAAAAGTGGAAAGATTCAGAAGGATTCATCTGCCTCTACAGCTGTGAGAAAGCCTTTCATTAGGAAGAAGGAGGTATCTATTGTTTATCCATAAAGGAACCAAGGGAGAGTTGAACGCCGACCAATGGTAGGGGCCATTATGATCCCAAAGCCTACATCTGATCAACCAAGAAGTAATCAACCGAGGGTGGAAAGGTCAGTCCGGCAATTCACCAGAATCAATATGACTTTAGCCCAAGTTTTACCACATCTTCTGAAATCTAATTTGACACCTCTGAAGGAAGCTCCAAAGAACCCCAACACAGCGTCCCCTCATTATCACCCAAATTCCAGATGCGCATATCATTCCGAAAGTTCGGGTCATGACACTAACAACTGTTGGGCCCTGGAAAAAAATTCAAGACCTTATAGAAACAAAAGAGATTGAGTTTGATGCACCCGAGAAGCCAAACGTCATTTCTGCTCCTATGCCTAGACATGGTCATCACACTAATGTTGTTGAAGGAGATTTATTTGTTACAACCATTGATGAACTCTTGACTCCACTCCCAATCATTAAGATAAACTTGTTGAAAGCCGGTGAATTCCTGGGTTGTAATGAAGACGACCATCTTTGCTTATCCTCGCCAACTGATTTCCTTTTGTTGAAAACAGGAATTCAATGCTTGATAGATAACCAAGAGATTCTGTTTGAAAGTACTCCTGTTTCACCTGTTCCTGTTGAAGACATTTCAATTATAACCATCTTCGCCAATTCTTCCAGGTTCCCCAAAAGACCCGTTAGTATTATATCGGTTCCAAAAACTACTCCTCTTATAATCACAATGCCCAGGCCAGTCCCGTATGAATCAGACAAAACAGTGTCGTGGAATTACGGTGGAGACATCTACTACCATGGTATCAAACAAGATGGGTTGGCCTCCGAAGAGATGAGCTCCAAAGAAGAAGACTTTGACATTAGCAATATTTCCGGAACCACTAAGATTACCCGTAGCGGTAGAATCTTCTCTCCAGAGATTGCCCCCCCCCCCAAAGGAAATTTTTGGACCCGTGGCTGCTCCAAAGGTTACCTCTGTACCAATAATCATATATGCAAGAGCTCCTATTGACAAAGACGACATAACTCCTGCTGACATTCCTACCAACACTCCTGCTGCTGAAACTCGAGGAAAAAGTATTCAAGAAGAGCTTGTCTGGATGAAGGCTCAACCACTGGCTATCCCCGAAACCTCCAAGAATGAAATGGAGGAGATCCTGAGAATAATAAAGAAGAGCGACTATGACGTAGTTGAACAATTGGGGCAAACTCCCTCCAAAATCTCCATGCTGGCATTGTTGCTGTGCTCTGAGGCACATGCGAAAGCCCTGGTGAAGTTCCTAAAGATAGTCCATGTGCCTCAAGAGACATCGGCTGACCAATTTCAAGATTGTGTGGCCAGCTTGACAGCGGATAACGGCCTAGGCTTCTTGGATGTTGATCTGACACCAAAGGGAAGAAAGCACAACGAGGCATTGCATGTCTCTGTGGAATGTAGAGGAACAACTCTGGCCCATGTCTTGGTGGACACTGGCTCATCTTTGAATGTTTTACTGAAGAAAGCTCTCGATAGATTAGACTGTGAAGGACTGACTTTGAAACCCAATAACATAGTGGTGAGAGCATTTGATGGCTCCAAGAGGATGGTGCACGGGGAGGTGGATATCCCCATACAAGTTGGGACTCAAACTTTCAACTCAACCTTCTATGTAATGGACATCCGCCCCTCTTACTCCTGTCTACTAGGACGACCGTGGATCCATAATGCCGGTGTTGTCACCTCTACACTACACCAAATGCTAAAATATCTTGTCCATGGAAAGATTATCACTGTCCACGAAGAGGAAGAATATATGATTAGCCGCCTCAATTCCTTCCGGTATATGGAATTGGACGACGAGTTCATTGAAACTCCTTTTCAATATTTTGAAGAGGTTCCCCATGAGGTAGCAGTAACCAAGACTGTGTCCCCGATTCCCAAGATTACAAGACCTCCACTCTGGATGTCATCTATGAAGGACGCCAAGGCAGTAGTAGAGGAGGGTGGATGCACCATCTAAGGGAAACTTCCAGATATTCCGTATAAATCTGACAAGTTTGGCTTAGGGTTTACTTCAAGTGCTCAGAAGGTTGTGCGCCGTGCCCGTGCTGGAGGGCCACCCTTGAAGATTAGCAACCGAGAGGTCAATGCGGTGGAAGATAGTGAAGAGGATTGCAGCTTGGAGGATTGGATCTTTCCTACTATCAACGGAGGACTTCGCAATTGGGAAGCCATAGAATTTGTTCCAATAACTTTCATCCCTCAGTAATTTATCTTTACATTTATGTTGGACTTGTAATATTCACAAACAATTCGCACATTTAAAACCTTGTGTCTTGCCCGAGGCACAATGGTCCATTTGTAAGGGTTTTTATTTCATATTCATATGACATTCAATGAATCATGGACGTTTTTCACATACAAACTTTTGTGCTCATTGTCTTTCTTTTACATTTTATTATTTAAAGGTGGCTATACCCTTACACACACCCACACTCACAAATGCAGGTACCCCTCCATTCCGGATCCCATGGGTAACGATACTATTATGGCCTTCTGTAACTCTGAGGATCTAATCTACCAAGTCAAAGACTAAGGTGAGGAAGATTGTGAAGTACCAGGGGAACTTGCCAGACTACTACAACAAGAGGAAAGAGCTATTCAGCTTCATGAGGAACCGGTGGATACAATCAACTTGGGTATCGAGGAGGATAAAAAAGAGGTCAAGGTGGGTGCCAATTTGGAGCCTAGTGTCAAGGAACGTCTGGTTCAACTATTTCATGATTATGTTGAGATCTTTGCCTGGTCATACGAAGACATGCCAGGACTTGATACAGACATCGTGGTACATCGTTTACCCACAAGAGAAGACCGTCCACCAGTAAAACAAAAAGTCTGCCGCATGAGACCGGACATGTCAGAGAAGATCAAAGCGGAAGTCATGAAACAATTCAATGCTGGATTCTTGGCTGTCACTTTCTATCCTCAATGGGTAGCCAACATTGTTCTCGTGCCTAAAAAATACGGCAAAGTACGAATGTGTGTGGACTATAGAGATTTGAATAGGGCCAGCCCTAAAGATGATTTTCCACTCCCCCACATTAATATCCTGGTTGACAATACGGCCCAACACAAAGTGTTTTCCTTCATGGACGGATTCTCAGGTTACAACCAAATCAAAATGGCACCTGAGGACATGGAGAAAACTACATTTGTCACACAGTGAGGCACATTCTGCTACAAGGTGATGCCATTCAGACTGAAGAATGTTGGGGCAACCTATCAACGGGCCATGGTAGCCTTATTTCACGACATGATACATCATGAAATAGAGGTCTACGTAGATGACATGATAGCCCGATCACAAATATAGTAAGAGCACCTTGATCACTTGCAAAAGTTGTTTAAGAGGTTGAAGAAGTATAAACTAAGGTTGAATCCAAACAAGTGCACATTTGGAGTACGATCGGGTAAACTCCTAGGCTTTGTCGTCAGTAACAAAGGTATTGAGGTCGATCCTGCCAAGGTTAAAGCAATACAATAAATGCCTGCTCCTCGTACTGAGAAGGAAGTCAGAGGATTCTTGGGACACTTAAACTATATCGCCAGATTCATTTCTCACCTAACAGCTACTTGTGAGCCAATCTTCAAACTATTGAAGAAAGATCAAGTAGTCAGATGGAATGATGAATGCCGGGTTGCTTTTGACAAGATCAAAGAGTACTTACAAGAGCCTCCTGTTTTGATGCCACCAATCGAGGGAAGACCACTGATCATGTATCTGACCGTTTTAGAGAACTTAATGGGGTGTGTATTGGGGCAGCATGACGAGTCTGGCCGAAAAGAGCATGCTATTTACTACCTGAGCAAAAGGTTTACCGACTGTGAAACCAGATATTCACTACTCGAGAAAACTTGATGCGCTCTGGCATGGGCTTCTCGCCGGCTAAGACAGTATATGCTGACTGATACTACTTTGTTGATATCTAAGATGGATCCGATAAAATACATCTTCGAAAAGTCTGTTCTGTCTGGGAGGATAGCTAGATGGCATATGATCCTAACAGAATATGACATACAGTATGCTACCCAGAAAGCTATAAAGGGCATTGTATTGGCTGATCACCTTGCTCACCAAGCTGTAGAAGACTATCAGACCATGAAGTTTGAATTTCCGGATGAAGACATCATGACATTGGACAACTGTGAAGAAATCAGGCCATATGACGGACCTGAAGAAGGATCCAGATGGACCCTGTTCTTTGATGGGGCATCCAATGCACTTGGTAATGGTATCGGCGCTGTACTCATATCTCTTGACGGGTGTTATACTCCATTTACTGCCAGACTTTGCTTCAATTGTACAAACAACATGGCGGAATACGAAGCATGCATCTTTGGTCTCAGAGCTTCCATAGACTTGGGAATCAAATCCTTAGACATGTTTGGAGATTCAGCTTTGGTCATCAGTCAGATCAAAGGGGAATGGGACACTAAGAACCCAAACCTTATCCCTTACAAAGAACGTGTTTTGGCATTGCTACCACATTTTGAGAAGATTACCTTCGAGCATTTCCCGCGAGAAGAAAAATCAACTAGCAGACGCTCTAGCCACAATGTCATCTATGTTTAAACTTAATTGGGATAACGAAGCTCCCCAAATCACCATCGAACAGATGGAAGAACTGACACACTGTCACGAGATTAATACTGAAGAGGTAGTGGACCAGCCTTGGTTTCATGAAGTAAAGAGGTATCTCGAGGCTCAAGAATATCCAGAAGGAGCTTCAATCAATGATAAGAAGTTCTTAAGGAGATTCTCTGCTAAGTTCTTCCTGAGTAATGGCATCCTGTACAAACGTAATCAAGACTCCATTCTGCTTCGGTGTGTGGATAAGGTTGAAGCGGAAAGGATCATGGCTGAATTACATGAAGGTACTTTTGGCACTCACTCCAGTGGGCATACGATGGCGAAGAAAATCCTACGGGAAGGCTATTATTGGTCTACCATGGAAGCAGATTGCTATCAACACTCTCGGACCTGTCATAAGTGTCAAATTTATGCTGACAAGGTGCACGTACCTCTGGTTCCTCTAAATGTCTTGACGGCTCCTTGGCCCTTTGCTATGTGGGGAATTGATATGATTGGGGAGATCAAGCCTACAGCCTCTAATGGACACCGCTTCATCCTAGTGGCCATTGACTATTTTACCAAGTGGGTCGAAGCAGCTTCCTTCGCTTCTGTTACTAAGAATGTTGTTGCCCGCTTCATCAAGCAAAATCTCATTTGCTGGTACGGTATCCCGGAAAGGATCATCATTGACAATGGTACAAATCTTAACAATACTATGATCACCGCCTTGTGCGAGCAATTCAAAATTCAGCATCACAATTCTTCTCCCTACCAGCCAAAGATGAATGGTGTTGTTGAAGCTGCAAATAAAAACATTAAAAAGATCATACAAAAGATGACAGTCACGTACAAAGACTGGCATGAGATGTTACCATTCGCTCTCCACGGGTACCGCACCACAGCTCGCACATCAACTGGGGCAACACCCTATTCTTTGGTATATGGCATGGAAGTTGTTTTGCCAATTGAGGTCCAAATCCCCTCTCTGAGGATTATGAAGGATGCAGGTTTGAATGAAGACGATTGGATTCAGACTCAACTTGATCAACTGAACTTAATTGATGAAAAGAGACTTACTGCTGTTTGCCATGGTCAAATGTATCAAAAACAGATGATCAAGGCTTTCAACAAGAAAGTCAGACGCCAAGTATATCAAGTTGGGGATCTAGTGATCAAACATATCATTTTGCCACAAAGTGATCCCAGGGCCAAATGGATTCCTACCTATGAAAGACCATTTGTAATCAAAAGCATATTCTCCGGTGGGGCAATGATCTTGACCACCATGGATGGCGACGACCTGCCACACCCTGCGAACGCGGACATAGTCAAAAGATACTACGTATAAGAGACCCGCTAGGTTGACATACCTAGGCAAAAAAGGGCATCCCGGTGAACCAAAAAGGTTCGGGCAAAAATTAGGGATAAAATAAAAAATATGTACACCCGGCAAGTTGAAAACCCGAAAAGGCGACTTGGGTAAAAAAGGGTTTCCCGGTGGACTGAAAACCCGAAAGCGCGGTCTAGGAAAAAGTCAGGGAATTAAAGCGTATGACTATGTCCCGTCGGATCACTTTACGGACAACCTTTGACTTCCACTAACAAACTTAGAGTTTCTGATCAATTCAATCATCTTCAGACGAAGAAAAAAATAGACAAGATATTTGGATATATGAAGGCTATAGTAGAATGGGAACCCCATGGGATTATTACACATAGCTATCTTTCTTTGTATAAATTCTTCTTGTTTTATGGCACCATTCTCTTACTAGAATGTTTGTCCCCTTTGTACAAAATACTTATTCAAAGTCAATACAAAGATATCTCTTTAAAAGTAAAGAAAACTATTTGTCTCTTTCTTTACGATTGTGTTTTGTTTGCAAAAACGTCCAATGATTCATTGATGAACATATGCATTTGAACGTAATTACTGTTTACAAATAAAAAAAATGAGAAAGACAATTACTGATAGGTGGAAATAATAGGAAAATGTCTCTAGGATATTATCCAGGAAGTCCCCACAATACGTCATTTGAATCCCCAGCAGAACTAAACTTCAAATTATTAATCCCCAGTAGAAATTGTCAAATTTCTCAAGATTCCCCAAGCAGATCTTACAAGCAGTACATGGCATTGCCCTCACAATAGAATTTACTTATCTCAACAAGAGTTCGTCAGTACTTCAACTCCATGACATGAAAGTTCAACATATCCTCAGCAGCTTTCAAGGATTTATTTTCCTCAATCAAACAGCAATACAGTAGATCATCTTACATGCACGTACATTGCATCCATATATCATAAACATTGATAAAGCAAATACATTGCATCATACATTTCATGCAACATAACTTTGTGTTTCAGCTAACATTTTACCCTTTTCAGGATAAGATTAACAGCTACCATTAACAATATGCAATCAGATACAGTACGGATACGCTCCAGATACGGATGTCATCCTGATACTCATTCAATTTCAACCTTTTGATACAGTTAAGATACGCTCCAGATACGAATTCCATCCTGATACTCATTCAATTTCAACCTTTTGATATAGTTCAGATACGCTCCAGATACGGATGCCATCCTGATACTCATTCAATTTCAACCTTTTGATATAGTTCAGATACGCTCCAGAAACGGATTCCATCCTGATACTCATTCAGATTCAACTCTCATATACAATACAGATACGCTCCAGATACGGATGCCATCCTGATACTCATTCAGATTCAGCTTTCCGATACAGCTCAGATACACTCCAGATGTAGACGTATTTCTGATACTCATTCTTTCAACTTACAAATTACAATTCAACAAGCATTCTTGGATGGCATCTACAAGCCCATCTCCAACAAGATTCTATCACCTCTCTAAATGGAATCTTTAAGCCCATTCCTCCTATCATCGTATAGTTGAGTGCAAATTTCTGGGCACTCTAGTGTCCAATCATCTTCCACCATCGAGTCACGAATGGCAAAACTTGCCAATCTAACTCTTCAGATTTAAGAAGATTGAACAGGGGCAGCTGTTATACCCCAAAATTTTCCCTCTCATTTATCAAGTATTTTCTCACAAGATCTTCTACAACATCAAGTTTGCAGCACTGATGCATCAATTTAGGCTTGAAATTGGCACAAGGGCAAAATGGTCAATTGCATATTGAAAAGTCAAACTTTGACTTTTTGGTCAACATTACATTTCAAAGATCAAATTTCATCAAGACACTCAAGAATATCAAGCTTAATCATCAAGAAGTCAAGAAAGTCAAAAGTCAACTTGAAAAGTCAAGATTTCCGAGACTTAGAAATTTTATAAGTGTTTTTATACATGATAATTTCATCACTTCATGCCATTCTTTCACCAAGATGCAAGACGGTTCAAGGGAAACTTTCAACATGAAAGTTGTAGATTTCCATGATATCTACAACATTGCTTTACACAACTTCTGCTAAATATGCATGGATCTCAAGTTATAAATTCATGAAGTCATGACATTTTCAGCAGTTTTGGTTAGGTTTTTATCCCAACTTCTTGGCCAATTTTCATCAAGTTCCAATTTGATTTAACAAAAGTGGTCAACATGAAAGTTATAGAGGGTGTTTCAAGCTTTCCAAAACATCCAAGAGCATGAATTTATCATACTTGATCTAGGAGATTCAAGGGCATGAAGTTGTGCATCCACCCTTGATTTGCAAGTCATTCTATTGAAGAACACACAACAAAACCCTTATGCTATGCTGCATAATCTTATGTTACAGGCCTTCTTGCTTGCAAATCTCTACATAATTTAATGTTTACACCCACTTTTGATTTATTACCCAAGTGTTTTAAGCCATTGTCCAAAGGATCTTTCCATTTATGGCATAAAGGGACCATTTTTATTCTTGAAAAGCAAGCTTTTTGTACAAAACTTGTCTTGAGCCCATACTTTGTTTGTTTCTGATTTTATCCACCATAAAACATAGAAATCAACCCCTCTAAACCAGCAACTTTGGTACTTCATCTTGGAACCATGGAGTACTTGACATAGTTTGATACTTACATCCTAACCAAACCATAACATGTTGTCTTGTAAACCTATTCAGCCTTTGTTCACAAGTCCTTTGCCTATAAATAGAAGAAGCATTTGCAAGACAAAGAGGTTAGAAAAATAGAGAGAAAGGCCATAAAAATAGGAGGGGAAACTAACACTAAAAATCATTTTTGCTGTCAAAAACCAGATTTGTACACAAAACCTCCATTTTTGAGCTTTGAAGTCCAAATCTTTGAATCTCATACCTTGCAAGCTTTCTCCGAACAACCATCCAAACACTTCATATACACCATATAGAAGTTGTTCAAACATAAGAATAACTCCTGTAACATCATTACCACCATCTTCTAAACTAAAAAAAAACATACATTGCAACTTGACTTGGTTGGAGCGATTCAACCATTTTTGGTATAAAAGGAAGGTTGAAGTTACTTCAAGAAGGTTCAAAGGATCTCGATCAATCACCACTTTACACTTGGAAACATCCATACATGCTCTAAAGCTTCCGCTTCGAGAGGTAAACTTTCTCAAACTATGATATAATTGGTCATACATCATTTGCTTTTGCGCTCAAAAGATATAACAAGACAGATCAAAGAGAAAAAACTAACAAAAAGCCATACCAGAGGTTGACACGGCCCGTGTCATCTTATTTGGGTTGAAAAACATAGTAAAATGCAGGGACAGAGGCTGACACGGGTGCCCGTGTCAAACGACATGGCATGTGTCAATGTTACTGATGCGTACATGAGCAGAAAAAGATAAACAGGGGCTCACACGGGCGCCCGTGTCAGGTGATACGGCCGTGTCAGGATGGCTGGGACCAAAAAAATGCATAAAAGTCATGGACAGGTCCTGACACGGGTGCCCGTATCCCCTGACACGACCCTTGTCAGCTCGGGCACCAAATTTCTTGATTTTTGGAGATTTTTTAGGTTATTTTGGACATATTGCATTGCTTTGAAATGACCTAACTTTATAAAACCTTTTTTGTTCAAATGAAACCTCAAAAAACAATTTTATAAAAAATTAACTTAGACTTAGGTTTTTCTTCAAAGAAATTAATTACAAAACCTTTTGCTATAAAAAACCCTAAAAAAATAATTTCTCTCACTTTATATCTTCTTGCATATTTTATTATTTTTGCATTATAAATTATGTAATTGTCAAAGCCTTGTAATAGTAATTAGGGTTTACTTTACTTGTCATCCCCATTTGTAAATTTATATCCCCCATCCCCAAGAGATGTAATAGCGTAGTAATTTTACTTCCCGCAATTTATCGCTTTCATATAATGTTAGTAATTAGGGTTTGTATGGAAAGATAAAACCAACAAGTAGATAACCCTAATTCAAGATAAACAAGCATGTAAATAAAACACATTTGCATACTTACACCCTTAGGGTAACTCCACTTGTTGCCTTACAAAAATGGCCATGTTATGCATGTGAGATGTCTTAGCACAAACAAATCAAAAATACAAGATCATAGTCCCTCGATGACGCTATCAAAGTTGCCTTTCAAAATTATCTTAGTCCCTAAAGAAAAATGCTAAGTCATCTCATAAAATTTCTATCATGGTTATACGATGACCCACGCCCGTCCCTTTCATATCCAAAGATAGGGTTGCTTACCAAATCAATGGTAAGACAACAATGTCAAAGGAATAGAAAATGAACAAGAAAGACATTTAAGTAGGTAGATTACTTCTAGTTACTTTCTCTATTTCCAAACAATTATCCTTGTTATTTTTAAAACAAACACACACATTTCCAAACATCTTACAAACATTGAAAACATTTTCAAAAAAACAAACATCTTTGTATACATTCTTACGAACGAGAATCATTACAAAGATTGCCTAAACAAATGGCCTCCTTTTACAAAAATGCTTTCAAAACCACACAGAGCATAATTTCAAAACAAAAAGCAAGTGATCTAGCAAGTAACTAAGAGCCCGTGGAAAACCATGGATGAAAAGGGTGCTAACACCTTCCCTTTTTATAATCTATCCCCCGAACTCAAGAAACAATCTCAAAGGTCTTTCCTGTGCTTTTTCACCTTTCCTTTTGGATAAAAGAAAAGTCGGTGGAGACTCTTGCTAACCGCAACATTTGCGATAGAACGCAAAACCCTCAAGTCAGTTCTCCCACTGCATCACACCAAGCATTACCCATAGAATGTAAAGCATATAAGACAAAAAAAATAAAGCAAATAAAGGTGATCTAGCTCTTAAGGTAACCCCACTTTTAGTTCAATCCCCAGCAGAGTCGCCATTTCTGTGATACGGTGGGAGAACTGACTTGGATGTTTTGCGTTTTATCGCAAGTGTTGCGAATAGCAAGAGTTGCCACCGACTTTTCTTTTATCCAATAAAGGAAAGGGTGAAAAGAACATGTAATAATTCTTGAGAATTTTCTTGAGTTCGGGGGGTAGGTTATGAAAAGGGAAGGTGTTAGCACCCTTTTCATATGTAGTTATCTACGGACTCTTAGTTGCTAGCTCACTTTGAAATGCTTTGTAAATGTGTTTGTTTGAAAGTATTTTTGAAAAGTGCCTTCATTTAGGAAAACTTTGTAATGATTCTCGTCTCTATAAGAATGTATACAAAGTGTTTACTTTTGAAAATATTTCATGAAAGTGTTGGTGTGTTTGTAATATGTTTTGTTTTGGAATGTTTGTGAGCAAGCAACTACGAGCGTTCTACCTACTCAAAATAAGTCTTTGTTTTGTTCCTACTCCTTTAGATAGTGTTATCGTACCATTAGTTAGTAAGAAACCATATCATTGGATGTAAAGGGACAGACGTGGGTCATCGTGCAGTCATAGAAGGCAACATTGTAGGATACCTTAGTAATTTGTCATAAGGGACTAAGATCGATTATCGAAGGCAACAATGAAGGGTCGTCGAGGACTACGATCTTTTAATCGAGGGTCTTTTGTTAAAGTATCCCACGTTCAAGGTACATGATTATTTTATCAGAGGCAACAAGTTTGGGTTACCCTAGAGGTCCATGTGTGCAAAATGTTTTTGTTTTCATGTATTTTATCTTGAATTAGGGTTTTATAAGATTGATTTTAAGGCCTTGTCATACAAACCCTAATTACTAATAATATGGAAAGTGATAAATTGCGAAATTTAAATACCCTACGTGTTTTACCCCAAAATTTTCCCTCCCATATTTCTCAAAACATTTCAAGAAAGATCCTCAAGTTGCTCAAGGTAGTCCAAGGGTTGGCCAGACAAGCTCTCTCCTAAGCCAGTCTACCTCAAATTAGGGTTTCATGATTCATCAAGATACTTGAGTCCAAGTGATCCCAAATTCTCACCAATGTCCTAATATGTTCTCAAGATCATCCATGTCAAGATTCAAGCCTTGCAGAGGAAGTTTGCCCAGTCAATTGCTCAAAAGCCTGAAAATCAATTGTGTTAGGGCAAAAGTCAACTGTGAACCACATACAGTCAAACTTCAAGATTTTTGGTCAACATCCTAATTTTAAAGTATAATTCATCATTTTATCAAGGGTTGATCATTATTCATCAAGGATTTCTCATAGTTCATCAAAACTCAAAAGTTGCTAAATTAGGGTTTTGTAGGAAAAGTCAACTCAATTTTGAGAAAGCATAACTTTCTCATACTTTATGAGAAATGACCCATCCAAATCTCATTTTGAATAGGATGAAATTCACTACAATCCATCTTCAGCTCCCAAATTCAAAATATGAACTCACAAGAAGTTATGAATTTGGACATTATAGGTCATTTTGAAAAGTAAAAAAAATCACCTTTTTTGTCAAAGCTTCATACATGAGCATGGAATATCAAATTGAGATTAGACAAAAAGGGTTGACTATAGGACATCTCAATATTTCTAAAAAGTCCAAGAACATCTCCAAAGAGTCAAAATTGAGGAAGTTATGCATTGGTGAAGTTGACCTTTTTTGAAAAATTGCCAAAAGTCAACTATGCCCAAAACTTCAGATTTTGCCAAATGGGCCCAATATTTTTCATTTGTTTTGAGTTAGAAACCTAGTCCACGAGATCTAGCCTTTGCCACTTGTCCATATCTTATTTTTATTATTTATTTTGATTTTTATTTGAATTAATTCAATTTAAATCAAAACAAATCAAATAAAATCCAAAATATTGAAAGTAAGAGATTTTGTGCTTGTTTCAGGTTCCAATTATAGCTAGCAAATCATTCAAACTCGTATCAAGGCATGTGTGCACAAAAAGATTGGATTTGGACCAATTTTGGAAAGTTTTCAAAGTGTATCAAATCACAATCCAAATCATTGAAGAAGGAAGATTGAATACAACTTATCAACCCTAATCCCTTCACTAATACATATAGAATGAAGCCAGACCTAAAAACAAGGTTAGAAGCAGGCGCAAGAGGCAGAACGAAAACTGAAAAAAAGCGAGAAAAGTGTAAGATCGAATTGGCACTTAGAGGGATCCTCAAAACTCTTTGCCTATCTCAATCGACTCCTGGGACTCTCAGCAAGCTAAAGTGATCAAGAACCAATCTTTTCAAGCCCCAAATCCCACTGTAAGTCGCTCACGAAACTCATGAAATCTTGAATTCGAATAGCATGACTTAGGCATTGTTAGGTTGAATTAATCACATATTCTTGACCTATGAGACATATGCAAGCTTTCTGCATCATTCAATTTCGTTTATATGGCATGTAGCGAATTTCACCATTGCTAGGTTTTTCGGTTCCGTTTTAGGGTTTTTGATTACAAGGAAGATTAGCCTTAATGAAGGGCACCAGCGTGTTCAGGATGCCGAGACGAGTCCAACCATGGCATTAGATGTTATTTACATGGCCCATGGAGGATTTTTGAACGAGCATTGCTTATAGCTACGGACAAACGTCCGTAGGTAAAAGTGTTCCACTTTACCCACAGAGAGAGGAAGGAGACGACCGCGTGTCACTCCCCTATTGGCTTATTCAAACCTGGCGTGCATTTTCTTTTTGTTCTCCACTAATATTTGTTTTTACATATTATTATTATTGTTTCATTACTGTACAACAAAAGCAAAGTGATGCAGTGGTATCCAGATAAGCGCTTAAGGCATTGGAAGTCTGGAGGTCAGGGGTTCGACCCCTGCTACCAGCATTTGTTATTTTCACATTTTTCTTGCAGGCAATTCAATACATGCATGAGGTTAATGACCACCTTGCATCCTCATAATCCAGCACGCCATTTGTCTTAAGATCTAGATCTGATGGTTAGCAAGAGGGGAACACCATAGAGCCTAGTCAATGCAGAAGCAAGCAATCTGGAAGGTCAAACAGACCTCCTTGTTTTTGGGCTCAGGAATGCTCTTTACACCTCCCAAAAATGTTGTTTCAGGCCCACTTCTCACTCTTTATTTTTTTTATATTTTCAATTTATTTATTTATTATTTACTTTACTAACCAAATAATTATTTTCCTTTTATCAAAAAATCACAAAAATATTATTTTTCACAATTAGGGTCTAGATTTTATTTTTATTAAAAAATTAATTAATTTAATTAGGCTATTAATTTTAGAAAATTTTAATTTCCTTTTGTAAATAATTAAAATCAATTAGAATAAATAGGCTTTATCACTAACTTAATTATTTTATTTTTTTTCCTAAAATAACAAAAACCCAAAAATATGTCATGTAATTATTTTCATTAATTAATTTAATAACTAATTAATTTTGCATTTAATTTTAAAACCTAATCTTTTTTTTCTTAAAAAATTTTAAAAAACAACAAAAACATTTTTCTTTTGATTAAGAGGGTCAAAACCCTAGTTCTCACTAATCTAAGTTTTCACCGCCGATCTAAGTCCTTCCAAAACAAAAAACGGTGATGGTTCCGTATAATCGTCAAGACAGTCAGTCATTATCTCTCGAAATAAAATCCCATTAAGTCAAAACCCATGAAGGAGACTTAAGGAAAGAAACTAGGGCATCCCGCTGACTGTAATCACAAAAGAAACAGTTCAGGCAAAAATTAGGGATAACAAAAACTAAAAAAAAAGAGGTTACTACAAATCCTCGGAAAAAAGGAAGATTACAAAAATAACTGCTTTTTCAAAACAAAGGTTCAATTTCTAAACCATCACTGGAATATTAGAGTAAAGACTCAAACGGGATCTAAATGCACAATTAGATGAGTTTAGGATCGAAGAACATCACGAAGAGCGGGTGGATACAAATACATTTTGAGCCTTTATCCTTTGTTTCTTGAACCGTGAACCAGGCCATGTTATAACCCTTAAAAGTCCTAGCTGAAGCATGGGTTAGTTTAAAAGCATATTGTTACAAAAGGTATCCTGACTCCTGTAAGACTTGCTGTAAATCCTGAGTTGACATCACACTTTTACAAAAAAAAAACTTGTTTTACTAAAAAATGAATTTTCAAACTTCAAGACAGACATAAGCTTTGCATTCTTAAAATAACATTGTTTGCATATGACTATTTGTCCAAACAGCAGAGAAATTCGCACGACGAATATCTAGTGAACAAAAAACCTTCTCAATAAAAAGGATCACCTCAAGTGGAAAAACACTTCCAACCAAGGGGCACGGCATGATCATTGTCCATCATCTGGGGTAGTCAAGTCAAGATTCAAGGAATCTCTCAAAGATTCCAAATAGCCAGGGGCAGATCTCCATCTTAATCACTTCAGAGATTGGACACGAATTCCAGCAACGAACCTTGTATGATCAAACGAACATCTTCTGGTAGTATGGCAACACAACACTGCCGACAGTGACAACTCCCTACACTCTGAGAGCGTGGACATAGTCAGAAAATACCGCGCATGAATAAAGACCCGCTAGGTTGACTGGCCTAGGCAAAAATAAGGGCTTCCCGCGAACCAAAAGGGTTCGGGCAAAAATTAGGGATAAAAAATGAAAAAATATGTACACCCGGCAAGTCGAAAACCCGAAAGGGCGGCTTGGGCAAGAAAGGGTATCCCGGTGGATTGAAAATCTGAAAGGACAGTCCAGGAAAAAGTTAGGGATTAAAGCATACGATTATGTCCCGTCATCTCATCACTTGCCTACCAGAAGAAGACTTGTCATTTCGATCGAAAGATACCAAGCACCTCATAGGTTTGGATAATACTCGATCCACAAGACCTCCGCAGGCACCTTCTCCCGCATATACAGGGGCAGAAAAGTCTCGATGCAAAGCCATCGTCATATCCTTAGCACGCGTCCCAATAACATTCACTCCCTGCAGAGTAAGAAAAAGACAGTGATGTTAGTTGTCCAAAACAGGACATAACTCTCCCCAACTGAGGCTCGCAACCAAGAATGAGTCGGCGATATTCTCCCCAAGCAGAGTTTATCTATCATCAGCACTGGAAAATTATCCCCAATGGAGTTTGGAGAATTATCCCCAGTGGAGGCTGGAGGATTGTTCCCAGTAGAGCCTAAGAGGTTATCCCCAGTGAAGTCGCAACTTGAAAATCATCCCCAAAGGAGTTCATTCCTTTCACAAACGGAAACTCAACTCCCAACAGAGTTTCATTATCACCAACAACGGTAATTCATCCCCGGCTGAGGTTATTCTTCCAAATCAACTGAATCCTCAGTAGAGCATGTCCTTCCCACATAGCCATTTCCTCATCTTTTTATTCCCCAAAGGATTTATCCTCTCCTGCAGGTTTATTCTCATAATTATCTTCATTCACTATCCCCAGCGGAAATGAAGGATTCAACTTTTTTCTCCAGCAGTAATCCGGGATTTATTTTCCCCATCTAAAAACATTACATTTCCATACATCATGACACATGCATATACTCACCACACAACACAATCTCATTTATTTTGAGAACATCATTGCTTGATACATATCATGTATTACATACAGCAAACCTTTACCTTTCAGGAAAGATACAATCAGATTCTCACAAAATTCCAGCTATGAAGCTTTTTCCTCAGTTGAATAATGGATGACTGAAGTTCCTAAATGTCAGCAAAGATGTTTCCTCAGTTGAATAACGGATGACTGAAGTTCCTAAATGTCAACAAAGATGACTCCTCAGTTGAATAACGGATGACTGAAGTTCCTAAATGTCAGCAGAGATGATTCCTCAGTTGAATAACGGATGACTGAAGTTCCTAAATGTTAGCAGAGATGTTTCCTCAGTTGAATAACGAATGACTGAAGTTCCTAAATGTCAACAGAGATGATTCCTCAGTTGAATAACGGATGACTGAAGTTCCTAAATGTCAGCAGAGATGATTCCTCAATTGAATAACGGATGGCTGAAGTTCCTAAATGTCAGCAGAGATGATTCCTCAGTTGAATAACGGATTACTGAAATTCCTAAATGTCAGCAGAGATGATTCTTCAGTTGAATAACGGATGACTGAAGTTCCTAAATGTCAGCAGAGATGATTCCTCAGTTGAATAACGGATGACTGAAGTTCCTAAATGTCAGCAGAGATGTTTCCTCAGTTGAATAACGGATGACTAAAGTTCCTAAATGTCAACAAAAATGTTTCCTCAGTTGAATAACGGATGACTGAAGTTCCTAAATGTCAGCAGAGATGATTCCTCAATTGAATAACGGATGACTGAAGTTCCTAAATGTCAACAAAAATGTTTCCTCAGTTGAATAACGGATGATTGAAGTTCCTAAATGTCAGCAGAGATGATTCCTCAGTTGAATAACGGATGACTGAAGTTTCTAAATGTCAGCAGAGATGATTCCTCAGTTGAATAACGGATGAATGAAGTTCCTAAATGTAAGCAGAGATGATCCCTCAGTTGAATAACGGATGACTGAAGTTCCTAAATATCAGCAGAGATGATTCCTCAGTTGAATAACGGATGACTGAAGTTCCTAAATGTCAACAAAAATGTTTCCTCAGTTGAATAATAGATGACTGAAGTTCCTAAATGTCAGCAGAGATGATTTCTCAGTTGAATAACGGATGACTGAAGTTCCTAAATGTCAGCAGAGATGATTCCTCAGTAGAATACGGACGACCGAAGTTCCTAAAATTCAAACAGAGACGACTCACCAGCAGAATATGGATGACCGAAGCTCCCAAAAAACTACTTCTCTCAACAAAGATCAACCTTCCCCAGCGGAATCCTCCTCAACGATAGGTATACAAGCTCTCACTAAGGAATTTCTTATGCGATCGACACTCCTTCAGATGGCATCTCTAAGCCCATCTCCCGTCAGCAATCTCCAAATGGAATTTGTAAGCCCATTCCCGACATCACAAGATAATTACCACTTCATGCGAGTGCAAATTTCTGGGCACTCTAGTGTTCAATCATCTTCCACCTTCGGATCACGAATGGCACGTGAGCCAATCTACATCCCCAGGTTTAAGAAAATTGAACAGGGGCAGCTGTTGTACCCCAAAATTTGCCCTCCCATATTTCTCAAAACATTTCAAGAAATATCCTCAAGTTGCTCAAGGTAGTCCAAGGGTTGGCCAGACAAGCTCTCTCCTAAGGCAGTCTACCTCAAATTAGGGTTTCATGATTCATGAAGATACTTGAGTCCAAGTGATCCCAAATTCTCACCAATGTCCTAATATGTTCTCAAGATCATCCATGTCAAGTTTCAAGGCTTGCAGAGGAAGTTTGCCCAGTCAATTGCTCAAAAGCCTGAAAATTAATTGTGCTAGGGCAAAAGTCAATTGTGATCCACATACAGTCAAACTTCAAGATTTTTGGTCCACATCCTCATTTTGAAGTATATTTCATCATTTGATCAAGGGTTGATCATGATTCATCAAGGATTTCTCATAGTTCATTAAAACTCAAAAGTTGCTAAATTAGGGTTTTGTAGGAAAAGTCAACTCAACTTTGATCAAGCATAACTTTCTCATACTTTATGAGAAATGGCCCATCCAAAGCTCATTTTGAATAGGATGAAATTCCCTACAATCCATATTCAGCTCCCAAGTTCAAAATATGTACTCACAAGAAGTTATGAATTTGGACATTATAGGTCATTTTGAAAAGTCAACAAAAACACCTTTTTTGTCAAAGCTTCATACATGATCATGGAATATCAAATTTTTATGAGACCAAAAGGGTTGATTAGATGACATCTCAAGCTTTCTAAAAAGTCCAAGAACATCTCCAAAGAGTCAAAATTGAGGAAGTTATGCATTGGTGAAGTTGACCATTTTTGCAAAATTGCCAAAAGTCAACTATGCCCAAAACTTCAGATTTTGCCAAATGGGCCCAATCTTTTTCATTTGTTTTGAGTTGGCAACCTAGTCCACGAGCTCTAGCCTTTTCCACTTGTCCATATCTTATTTTTATTATTTATTTTGATTTTTATTTGAATTAATTCAATTTAAATCAAAACAAATCAAATAAAATCCAAAATATTGAAAGTAAGAGATTTTGTGTTTGTTTCAAGTTCCAATTACAGCTAGCAAATCATTCAAACTCGTATCAAGGAATGTGTGCACAAAAAGATTGGATTTGGACCAATTTTGGAAAGTTTTCAAAGTGTATGAAATCACAATCCAAATCATTGAAGAAGGAAGATTGAATACAGCTTATCAACCCTAATCCCTTCACTAATACATATAGAGCGAAGCCAGACCTAAAAACAAAGTTAGAAGCAGGCGCAAGAGGCATAACGAAAACTGGAGAAAAAAAAAGCAAGAAAAGTGTAAGATCAAATTGGCACTTAGAGGGGTCATCAATACTCTTTGCCTATCTCAATCGACTTCTGGGACTCTCAGCAAGCTAAAGCGATCAAGAACCAAGCTTTTCAAGCCCCAAATCACACTGTAAGTCACTCAATAAACTCATGAAATCTTGAATTCGAATAGCATGATTTAGGCATTGTTAGGTTGAATTAATCACATATTCTTGACCTATGAGACATATGCAACCTTTCTGCATCATTCAATTTCGTTTATATGGCATGTAGCGAATTTCACCATTGCTAGGTTTTTCGGTTCCGTTTTAGGGTTTTTGATTACAGGGAAGATTAGCCTTAATGAAGGGCACCAGCGTCTTCAGGATGATGAGACGAGTCCAACCATGGCATTAGATGTTATTTACATGCCCCATGGAGGATTTTTGAACGAGCATTACTTATTGCTACGGACAAACGTCCGTAGGTAAAAGTGTTCCACTTTTACCCACGGAGAGAGGAAGGAGACGACTGCATGTCACTCCCCTATTGGCTTATTCAAACCTGGCGCGCATTTTCTTTTTATTCTCCGTTAATATTTGTTTTTACATATTATTATTATTGTTTCATTACTGTACAACAAAAGCAAAGTGATGCAGTGGTAGCCAGATAAGCGCTTAAGGCATTGGAAGGCTGGAGGTCAGGGGTTCGACCCCTGCCTCCAGCATTTGTTATTTTCACATTTTCTTGCAGGCAATTCAGTACATGCATGAGGTTAATGACCACCTTGTATCCTCATAATCCAGCGTGCCATTTGTCTTGAGATCTATATCTGATGGTTAGCAAGAGGGGAGCACCATAGAGCCTAGTCAATGCAGAAGCAAGCAATCTGAAAGGTCAAACGAACCTCCTTGTTTTTGGGCTCAGGAATGCTCTTTACACCTCCCAAAAATGTTGTTTCAGTCTCACTTCTCACTCTTTATTTCTTTTTTATATTTTCAATTTATTTATTTATTATTTATTTTACTAACCAAATAATTATTTTCCTTTTATCAAAAAATCACAAAAATATTATTTTTCACAATTAGGGTCTAGATTTTATTTTTATTAAAAAATTAATTAATTAAATTAGGATATTAATTTTAGACAATTTTAATTTCCTTTTGTAAATAATTAAAATCAATTAGAATAAATAGGCTTTATCACTAACTTAATTATTTTATTTTTTTTCCTAAAATAACAAAAACCCAAAAATATGTCATGTAATTATTTTCATTAATTAATTTAATAAATAATTAATTTTGCATTTAATTTTAAAACCTAATCTTTTTTTCTTAAAAAAAATTAAAAAACAACAAAAACATTTTTCTTTTGATTAAGAGGGTCAAAACCCTAGTTCTCGCCGATCTAATTTTTCATCGCGCGCTTTATTATTATTTTGCCCAATTATTGTATCTGATCACAGTTTGTAATAATTTAAATTAGGAAGTTTATTTACTTTTATCGCTTTATTTTCAAAGGGTTTGTTTTTTGCTATGTAAATACCCGAAGCCTTGTAATAGCGTAGTTTAATTTCCGCATTTTAAATTCCGCAAACTATTAATTGTTAGATGTATGAATAATTAGGGTTTGCATGACAAGAATATATGACTAAGTTTAAAATAGTTAGATCACCCTAAACATGTGCAAAGATAAAAAATCTGAAACTGAATCACACGCACATGCGCACTCCTAGGGTACACTCCCACTTGGTTGCCTTCGGTAAACGGTCATTGAGTATAGGATGCTTTAGTGGTCGTCCTTTTGTCCAAAGATCAAGTTGCTTCGAAAAGGTTGCCTCGGATATTGTTGCCTCGGATAATTGATCTAAGACATTAGGGTTATTACTAAGACGTCCTAACATTGCTTTAGTGACCGTACGTCCCTTTTCGAATTGACCCTCAAACTCCATCGATGGTGCTACCTACTCACTAATAGTGGGATAACATTGTCTAAAGGAAACGAATACAGAATGGTTCTTTTTTCGAGTAGGTATATTAGTTCTTAAGTACTTGCTCAATCCAAACAAACTTTTTTTCACACTTACACTCCTTTACAAACAAAGTTTTCAAAAACACTTCATTACACTCTTGAAGACGAAGCAAGAGTTAAATTGAAGTTAAAACAAAAAAAAAACTTTTCAAATCCCACAAACACAAAGAAAACAATTTTGAAAATGATGAGCAAGTACCTAAGAGCCCGTAGATAACTACGGATAGAAAGGGTGCTAATACCTTCCCTTTCTATAATCTACCCCCCGTACTCAGAAATATCTCGAAAAAGGAATTTTTTTGTGCTTTTTTCCTTTCCTTGTTGGATAAAATAAAAGTCGGTGGTGACTCTTGCTTACCGCGACATTTTGCAAACACAAACGCCAAAGCAAACCAGCATTCCTAAAAACAGTCCAGTTCTGGTCACCGTATCACACTACGCTATTACAGTACTTTGGGGGATGGGGGATACAAATTTACAAATGGGGATGACAAGTAAAAATAAACCCTAATTAATATTAAAAAGTGTTGTACCCTAAAATTTTCCCTCCCACTTTTACTCAAGGCATGCTCTTAGAGATTCTCAATTGCTCAAGGATGACCAAGAATTGACCAGACAAATTCTCGTCCTAACGCAATGAAACTCTAATTAGGGTTTCAATTTTCATCAAGATGTGTGAGCTCCAAAGGTCTCAAATTTTTTACATGGTCTTAATATGTATTCAATATTGTCCATTTCAAATTTCATGCCTTTCACTACAAGTTTGCTCAGTCAATTGCCCAAATGATTGAAAATTAACTATACTAGGTCAAAAGTCAACTGTCGCCTATATACAGTCAAACTTCAAGATTTTTTGTCAACGTCAACATTTTGAAGTAATATCCATAATTTTATCAAGGGTTGATCATGATTCCTCAAGAAATGCTACTAATTCATCAAAAGTCAAGAATTGCTAAATTAGGGTTTCTATAGGAAAACTCAACTAAACTTTGACCAGGCATAACTTTCACATACTTCATCAATTTTTCTCCAACCAAAGCTCATTTTGAAGAGTATCCAATTCCCTACAACTTCTATTCATCCCTCAAGTCCAATAAATTCACCATTTGAATGATATAAGCTCATACATTACAGGTTATTTTTCGAAAGTCAACAAAAGTCACTTTTTTCCAAGACCTTTTACCTCAAGATAAAATCTTCAAATACAAAATCGATTAAAAGAGTGATCGAATTAGACATCTTGGGCTTTCCAGAAAGTCCAAGATCATAATCATGAGATAAAAATTGAGAAAGTTATGGCTTTCCCATATTGGGAAAATTTCAAGAATTATGCATTGAGCAAACATGAAGTTTTAGGTTAATGGCTTAATTTCTTGGACTTCAAGCATCTTCCTAAGCTTATAGAGGACCTCTAAAATAATTCTTACCATGCCTTACATTTTCTACCTATTTTGTACATATTTATTTTATTTTATTCAAATAAATATAAAATAAAATGTATAAAATAATTGGAAATGGGCTTTGAGCATTTGGGCTGATGTTTTGGACAGCTTGGAGGCCCAAAAATTCGTGCAAGCATGTCCAGGTTCATAGAAAATTCAAAAAGGGACAAGAAACCATGTCTTTGGCAAAGTTTCAAAGTGATATTCATGGCCTTAAAACACCAGATTAATGGATGTTTATTCCTTTGCTCTATTGTCCCCTCCATCCCATCTATATAAGGAGCACACTAGTAGGCTTCAAACACGCATAGATACAACCTGAAAGAGTCATACGAAATTGCAGAAATAAGAAAAATTTTCAAATTCCAAAACATGTTTTCAACCATCCTCAGTCCAAGCAAAGGATTCAAACACATTTCTGGAGGTCTCCTGAAGTTTTTCCAATCATCACCATGCATTGGAGCATCATGAAACACCTAATTCAGTAGCTCACGGTTTGCATTTTTTTTCAAATTTCTTTTCTTTGATTCATGTAATATAAATATGTTTTGACCATGCATTATTGTTCATATGAGTGTGTTCAAGCTTTCTGCATAATTGGATTTAAGTTTTGATGCAGGAATGACGTTTTACCATGGCTAGGGTTATACCTCCGATTTGGGGTTTTTTGCAATAGCCAAAATTAGCCCAAACCAAGGGTACTATCGTACTCAGGAGGTCGAGGCCAATCGATCCATGGCCTCATAATTAACTCATGTTGCGTATTATGGATTTTGTAGAGTGCAGGTGTTTTAGTGACAAACAAAAACTGTCACTATAAGTATCTACCTAAAATGATGAAGTGAGGAAGAAGACAAGGTGTGGCAGCTTCCCATTGGGCCATTCAAATAAGCGCGCGTTTTTTATTTATTTTTAATATATTAGATTTTGTTTTATATATAATACTATGCTTTGGTTTTGTAAACGAATGAACAAGTTAGCTCAGCTGGCAAGGCGCGTTTGTGTGAAGGGAGAGGACCTGGGTTCGAGTCCCAGGCCTAGCATTTTCTCATTTTTCCCACAATATTCATGCAGATCCCATGTAAAGCATGGTCATATGTGCATTATGCACCCTCACCCTAGGCCATCAGATGTACATCTGATCCAAACCAGCACATCCAAGCGCACAGTATATCATATCCCTTCAAGACTTATCCATACAGGATCAGGCATGAAGTATGGGCTTCACAGCTTTGGGCCCAGCGAATTTCAAACAACATCCCCTATTTTTCTTTTTCTATCAGGCCCATCTAGCATTTTTGTTGTATTGTTTTAGTTTTATTTATTTTTGTTTTCTTTATTTATTAATTAAACAAATAATAAGAAAAATCACAAAAAATATTAAGTTAGTAGTTTTTAATTAAACTAATTTTGTAAATAAATAAAATAAATATTTTAACTATTTTCTTTAATTTAAAATGAATTAGAACTTAGGACTTGATTTAGATTTAATTATTTTCTTTTCATAATAAAAAACTTTAAAAAAAAAAAGAACTTAGACTATTTTTCTTGATTAATTTTATTTTCTAAATAGATTTTAGGATAATTAATTTAATTATTTTCTCAAATCAAAAAAATAAACAAAAAAAGATTTTCTTATTTCATTTAGAATTGTCTTATGTTTTAGACGTCTTTACCTTTCGCGCGTTATTTATTTTTTGCATTTTTACATTATTGTACCTTTATACTTGATGTAATAGACTAATTAGGATTTTTACCACTTTCTTTATTTTTCTTCCCCCAAGTTTTGTACATTGTAAATATCCCCTCCCCGAAGCCATGTAATAGTGTAGGCTTATATTTTCGCACTTTACATTTTTCTGTACATATTAACTGCTAGTAACTAGGAATTCATGACAAAACTGAAAAAGTTAAAATGTTGGCAAACCTAAATGTGCAAGATAAATAGCTGAACTAAACACAATTGCACATGCGGACCTCTAGGGTATCCCACTTCGGTTGCCTTCAGAAAACGGTCACATTCTCGAAGCGTGAGAAGTTTTAATGATTGTCCTCTAGTTTGAAAGATCACAAGTCCCTCGATGACCCTCTCGACGTTGCCTCGGTAAAAAAAGTGATCTTAGAACTTTAAGACAATTACTAAAATTCCTTGCTAAGTTTCCTTCGAGACCGCAATGTCCCTTAAAAAGTCCCTCAAACATCCAACGATGGGGCTACCTACTCACTAATATTAGGATAGCACTGTCTAAAGGATAAGGAGGAAAAGAACAAACTTTTGTCGAGTACAAGTAGATAGCTGTTAGATGCTTTCTCAAATAAAACAAACTTTTCACACTTACACATTTCAAAAACAACTTTCAAAAACATTTGTTTTGTCAACACTCTTGAGGACTGATACAAGAGTTAACGCAAAGCGAATTGCCGCACTAAGGCATTTCCAAACATTTTTTCAAACACACAAAGCACAAGGTACTTTTAAAATGAGCTAAGCATTTAAGAGCCTGTAGAAAACTACGGATGGAAAGGGTGCTAACACCTTCCCTTTCCATAATCTACCTCCCTTACTCAGAAAATTCTGGAAAAGGTAATTTTATGTTCTTTTCACCCTTTCCTTTGTTGGATAAAAGAAAAGTCGATGGCGACTCTTGCTTACCGCAACATTTGCAAACAAACACAAAACCAGCATAACAGTCTGTTCTGCCACCGTATAACAGAACTGCCGACTCTGCTGTGGAAGAATAAAAAGTAGGGTTACCTTAGAGTTAGTTCATTTTAAAACTGTTTTAATTGCTTGTTTTATATGCTTTATCCTTGGAAGGT
Source organism: Vicia faba (assembly GCA_948472305.1). Lineage (NCBI taxonomy): Eukaryota > Viridiplantae > Streptophyta > Magnoliopsida > Fabales > Fabaceae > Vicia > Vicia faba. Next base: position 443,032,238 of record OX451740.1, read on the forward strand.
TTGTTTGGGTTGTTACTATAGATCATACACCCGGATCTGGGGAACCTTTTAGGTAAGTAGAAATAGATCGTGAGGGTTGTGCGGGGTATACCGACACGGTTGAAGCGATAGCTACGTTGATGTGACACTTTGGTTGGTATTGGTAGCCCTTAAGTAGTCAAGGAGAATACGGGGCCGTTGCATCGTGTCATGAAGCATCAAGTGACCTTAGAACCTTTAATTGAATGACTTGGCCATTAGGAAGTAGTGAGATAGCCATCTTTGGTGTAGCCCGAAGTCGGTTGATACTCGATACTACACTCACTGAGATTTGACTCCCGAATTTTACTTGGTGGCAAGTTAGTTGTCGATCGAAATGAAACTTGTGGGAAAGATCAATGATATTGAGATCCCTCAGAACCCGATTACTTTATAAGACATATTGAACCAACTAAACTTCAAGAGGGTACTTACCTTAAAACCCATCCAAGCTTTAAACCTAAGGTCTTTTGTGATTTGCTTGTGCTTGCTATATTTGTGTTTTCTTAGCATAATCATGATACCATAACATCATAACATGGCATATCATACTAACCATTTCAAGGATTTTTAGGACTTATCTTTGTGTATGTTTTATAGGACATGACTCCCGCTCGCAGGAATACTATTCAAGTAAACCTCATAAGGGTACCTCCTCAACTCAAGGAAATAGCATCAAGGGTTCCTGAGAGCTCTCCATTCACTGAAAGACATGGTTGACTTCTCAATCTGGTCACCTCAAGCCCTAATGAAGAAATGTTGAAGGTGCTCTTTCAATTCTTCGACCCTTTACATTACTGCTTCACCTTTCCTGATTACAAATTAGTGCCTACTATGGAGGAGTTTTCTCAGTTATTAGGGGTGCCCATTCTTGATCAGTTACCCTTTAATGGTATAGAAAGAGACCCAAAACCCGAAGAGATTTCTCATGCTATGTCTTTACAACGGTCCGATGTAGTGGCAAATTGGGAAACAAGAAGAGGCGTTAAAGGTCTTCTACCTAAGTTTCTATTTGAGAAGGCTCACCATTTTTAGGATACCATGGATTTACAAGATTTTGAAGAAGTGTTGGCCCTTCTCATCTATGGGATGAAACTATTTCCTAATTCGGACCAACTCATAGATGTGAATCTGGTCAAGGTTTTTCTGTCTCATAATCTGGTGCCTACTTTACTTGAAGACATCATACACTTTTTGCATACCCGCACTGTAAAGAGAAGAGGGACCCTGTTGTGTTGCACTCCTCTGTTGGCTAGGTGGTTTATTTCGCACCTGCCTCAATCTATGTTGAGGAATGAGCAGGGCATGAGATTGTCTAATAGGTTGATGTCCCTCACACATTCGGGCATTCATTTGTGTCCTCGATCCTTGGAGAATGTTACCATCATTGACCGTTGTGGGGAATTCCTAATGTCCCTCTCCTAGGAATTAGGGGAGGAATCACTTATAATCCTTGTTTGGCGTTGCGACAGTTTGGTTATGCTAGGAGGGATGGTCCTCATGATACACTTGTCCAAGGAATCGTATTCGACTATGAGAATGATGTTAAGGGTTATCGTCATAGGTTCATAAGAGCTTGGGGCATGGTGAACAAAGTCGATAGCAAAATTCTAGGGCATAAGAACTCCATTCCTTTGGAGCCTTATCTTAAGTGGGTACGAGCCCGTGCTCAAAGTCTCAGGATGCCTTATGAGGCCATTCTACCCATCATCATGGAGCCAGTTAGTGAGGGAGACACTCCTTACATTGTTCTTCATCCTAACATGCCGACTAATTTCAGGGAGTTACAAAAATCCTGGATTCAACTCAAAGAGGAACGGGATACCTTTGAAACCTAATTCTACGCCAGCGAGAAGAAAGTTTACTTCACGAAGAGAAGAGTATAAATGCATACATTGCATCAAAGAGGATGTGCCTGTGGGAAGCTTGAGTCCCTTTTTTCTTTGAGAGTTCATTTTTGCTTTGTTACTTCCTTTGTAAGCCCAAGAGGCATCATTGTAACCGCTTAAACTTCTTAATGCAATTAACATTTGTTTTCCCTTTTGCTAAGCAAATTTAAGTCTTAGAAATCCTTGAAAACATTGCATACATATATCACACATATCATTGCATAAACAGGTTTCAGGACAGGCTTCTTATCTTCTTCGTTGTTTATTTCAGCAATGGCTCTTGAACAAACAGTTAAGGAGCTTCAGGCACATAATGCTTAATTCCAAAAAATGTTCCTGAATCTGGCTAAGGGACAAGAAGATTTGAAAGCTCTGATTCTCAAGGACAAGAAGAAGAAAAAGAGGCCAGTGGGTGTTCTGAATATGGGAAGAAGGTTCAAAGGACTAGTGAGGCAAGTTTTATACCTCGCGACTCCGTCAAAAGAGAGAGACAATCAGGAAGGAGAGCCAAGAGAAGAAGACCACACTACAAGGGAGTCTGAAGAAGATGAAGCTGATTACACCGAGGAACAATACCCTCCTGCTGATGATAAGTACAAACAGCTGGAGGACCGTCTCAACACCATGGAAGATCAGAGGGTACATGTCCTGGATTTCAAAGAGCTAGGGTTGGTTTATGGAGTGGTTATCCTGCAAAAGTTCAAAGTTCCCGCTATTTCTGAATATGATGGGGTGTCATGTCCTAAGCTGCATCTCAGATCTTATGTAAGGAAGATCCAGCTGCACACTGCTGACAGGAATTTGTGGGTGCATTTCTTTCAACACAGTCTATCAGGGACCCAATTAGAGTGGTTCTATCAGCTGGAGGGAACCAACATCCGTAACTGGGAAGATCTGGCTGCTGTTTTCTACAAGCAGTACTAATATAATGCTGAACTCGCTCCAACCCGTACACAACTTCAGAGCGTGTCTATGGGTTCTAGTGAAGGCTTTAAAGATTATTCCCATAAATGGAGAGACCTTGTAGGAAGAGTCCAGCCTTCTCTGTCTGATAGGGACCTGGTAGACATGTTCTTGGGTACTTTATCTGGTCCGTTTTTCAACCATCTGATTGGAAGCTCTTCAGCTAGGTTTACTGAGCTGGTCTTGACAGGAGAAAGAGTGGAAGCTGGTATTAAAAGTGGTAAGATATAGAGAGATGTATCCTCCAGTACTGCAAAGAAACCTTTCACAGGAAAGAAGGAGGTTAGTGCTGCTTATAGCCAAAGAAATCACAATAAAACTGAGCGTCTTTCGACGGTAGGGGCTGTTATGATTTCCAATCCTGCATCAAACCAGCAACGAAACAATTGGGGTAGAGTAGATGCGCCTAGAAGACAGTTTACCCAGATCAACATGACCTTATTCCAGGTTTTGCCACGTCTTCTGAAGTATAATTTGGTAACTCTGAAGGAAGCTCCAAAGAATCCTAATACTGCCTCTCCCCACTACAATCTGAATGCTCGATGTGCTTACCATTCTTAGACTCTTGGGCATGATATAAATGACTATTGGTCTTTAAAGAATAATGTACAAGATCTCATTGAGGTGAAGGAGATTGAGTTTGACCTTCCCGAGACACCCAATGTAATAACATCGCCAAAGCCCAAACATGCCCAAAATGTCAATGCTATTTATGATGACTGCTTTGTTTCTTCCGTGGATGAATTAACTACTCCTCTCCTGGCTGTTAAAGAGAATCTATTGAAAGTCGGTTTATTTTCGGGATATGGTGAAGGCTTCCACTTATGTATGACTCTACCAGGTGGTTGTTTGTTATTGAAGATGGGCGTCTAGTGCCTGATGGTTAACAAAGAAATCATGTTCGAGAAAATTCCTCTTGCCAAAAGTTCATGTGAAGATGTTTCGATAATCACAATTTTCGACAATCCTCCCAGGGTCTCCACCAAAAGACCCGTCAGGATTACATCTGTTCCAAAGTTTGCCCTTCTGATCATCACCATGCCGGGGCCAATACCATTTTCCTCAGATAAAGCTATTCCCTGGAATTATTGGGCTGACGTCTATTACCATGGCGTCAAGCAAGACATGTTGGCTATTAAAGACAAAGCTGCTGAAAATACTGATCTTAACATCGACAATATCATTGGGACCAGTAAAATAACGAGAAGAGAAAGAGTTTTCTCTCCCGAGATCTCTCCAAAAACTATTGCAACTCCAGTGATCATTCCTGCTGCTGCTCCTACTAATACTCCAATTACTACTCCTGTGGTTATTCTTGTTGCTGCTCCTATTAGTATTCCCATGGCTACTCCTACTGCTAGTCCTGCTGTTATCCCCACTACCGAGTCGGTCGAGACTCGGGGCAAAGAGGTATTGGTATAGCCTGTCCGGACGAAGGCGCATCCAGAAGTCATTCCCGAGGCTTCTAAGAAGGAGATGGAAAAGATTTTAAAAATAATCAAGAAAAGTGATTATAATGTCGTAGAGAAATTGGGGTAGACACCTTTAAAAATCTCAATGCTGGCCTACTGTTGTGCTCTGAAGCCCATGCCAAGGCTTTAGTAAAATTTTGGAAGTCTGCCCACGTGCCGCAAGAGACCTCCGTTGATTAATTCTAGAATTGCGTAGCTAGTTTGACAGCTGACAATGACCTGGGATTCTATGATGCAGACCTAACTCCCAAGGTAAGGAAACACAATGATGCCCTATATGTCTCCATTGAGTGCAAGGGAACTACATTAGCCCATGTTCTGGTGAATACAGGTTCGTCACTGAACATTTTCCCAAGAATGCTCTGGATAGGTTATATTGCGAAGGACTTACACTAAAGCCTAGTAACATTGTGGTGAGGGCCTTTGAAGGTTCTAAAATAATGGTGCACGGGGAGGTGGACATCCCTATCAAAGTGGGTACTCAAACTTTTAATTCCACTTTCTATGTGATGGACATCCGACCGTCTTACTCCTGTTTATTGGGTCGACCCTAGATCCATAGGGCTGGTGCTGTGACTTCCACCCTACATCAGATGTTGAAGTACCTATTCAATGGGAAAATTATCACAGTCCATGGGGAGGAGGAGTACATGGTGAGCCACCTGAACTCTTTCAGGTATGTCTAAATGGACAGAGAGTTGATTGAGACTCCCCGTTGTTGCACCCCAAAATTTACCCTCTTGATTTGGGCTTATGTTTCATCATGAATATCATATTGCATTACATTCATACATTGTGATGGGATCAAAATACTTTTGTTATCAAGTCTTCCTCAAGCTTTGAAGGTTGATTGCATTGACAAATTGCTCAAGTAGAACTTTATCATCTAAACCTCTGGATCTTTCAAGCTCAAAAGTTATTGCATATCTCAAGATATTTTATCCATCTCTTTGGATCATCAGAGGATTGAAGTTTGAGATTGATTATAAGAGGAATCACTCTTTTGATTCACCAGTCAAATTAGGGTTTTGTTTGATCAAGGCTATTGATAAATGTACAAATCTTGATTTGGAAACTACAACATCTCATTGGTATTTGAAAAGTCTTTGTACAAGAAATTGGTCAAGATGCCCAGAGGATTTGAAATTTTGGAGATGATTCATCAGTCTCCTAAGGTGTAAACCAAAACTAGGGTTTGGGATTTTATCAAGATTTCTTGAGAATTTTGAAGTTAAACTTTGTACATGGCCTCTATATATTTGGAAGATCATATTTTTGAAGTCTTGATCATCAATTTTGAAGGGAAGTGGATCAATTGATTCAAAGGGGCAAAATGGTCATTTTGGTCAAAATCAGTCAAAGTCAAGGTTGACCAAGGGAACTTTTGGTCAACCATCAATTCAAGGGTGTACTTTTCATATTTCAAGTCCATTTTGATCATTGGATCAAAAATATTTAGGTTTGTGTTGAAACTTGTTCATGAAGAAACCCTAAAAGTTTCTAATTTTGGAAAATGAGGACTTAACTTTAAAAATTCATATTTTATTCCCCTTTGATCAAAAATATGCAAATGAAGTATGCTTGGAAAGATAAGAGGGAGATCTTTGACATGATTCCATTTTTGAGAACAATGCATGAAGTGGTGGTAAGTTATAAAGCTTGGAAATCACAAAATTATGGGTCATTTCTCAAAATTTGTGATTTTCATGCCATATTTTTAAGGACCCAATGGAATCAAATGTGAGGCCATTTGCCACAGGGTTGAAGATAATTGCAAGACCTTTCCAAAGAGGGCTCATTTATGTCAAAATTCAAAAATATGAGCAAGTTATGAGCTTTGGAATTTTGAGGCATTTTATTAAATTTTGACCAAGCAAGCAAAATGCAATTTCTTGAGAACTCGAGTTTCAGCCATTACTTTTGTTTCTAATCAAGCTCATAACCAATTTGTAACATGCTGAGGCCTATTACACTCACCATTTCGTGCCTCATATGGTATTGTACTTGTTTGATTGAAAAAATCACAAACATGCCCGATTTTGCAAATTCATCAACACTCTCTCATTTCAAGTAGTCATGACCTAAAACTTTGAGCATTGTTTTCTGACCTCATTTGGCTCATAAAACACAAAGAAAATGAGAGCTTGCACGAGTGAAACGCAGGCTCCATGTGCAATCTCACTTTTTGCATAAACTACCAAACTTTCCCTCCAACGGCTTTGAGGACCAAATACCATTTCTATCCTCTTCCTCTCGTGCTATATAATGAGAACTAAGGCTCAGTTTGAAAGGGAGAGGTTCATTGTCACCACACTTCAGATCTGAAAATTTTCAAGTATCTCTGCAAATTGCTTCGAATCTCTCTTCTCCTAGGATCATTCTTCAAAATTCTCGGTGGTTCAGATTCAATAAAGTAAGGAAATCAAGCTTGCACCATTGGTTTTCTTCTGGAGTGAAGGAATCGAGTTTCCAGTTTTCACATCAATGTGAGTTTTCTTGAACTTTGATTTTCATGATTCAGCTTGAATTGATGATGTAGATCATGTCCATTGAGTTGCTAGCTGGCCAATCATTAGGATTGATGTATATTTGAGCTTTGATTCAAGCAGAATTGGTGAAATCGTGTTTTTGGTTTTGGTATTTACAATGTGTTTTTCCAGTTTTTGAGACTTTATTTCTTGATCCATGCTTGATCTTTGAGATTGATTCGAATTGCATAATGTAGTATGATATGTTAGCTTTAATTTGCACTTGATTTGATGAAAAATGGTTGAGAAACGAGTTTGTTTAGAGGGACTGAAGTTGGGGTGCAACACTGATGGGCGCGCGCGTTTTCTGGTTTGGCTGGAGGTTAGGGATAATGAGGTGTCATCATCTGAACGGTCCATTTGAATTTTTGAATATTAGTTTATATTTTGATTTCAATTGATTTTCTGATTTTTTTTCTTGATCAAAACAATTTAAAAAATTCTGAAAAAATTATCATAAGTCCAAAACAAATTCTACTCTCTTGTGTAATTTTATTGGAATTTTTAAAAATGTTTTGATTGGTTTAAAATTTCATAAGTTTAATTAATTGTTTGTTCAATTATTATTCTTATTTTAATAGCTCTTTTGATCTAAAAATTCCACAAAAATTATCTTTGACTCATAAAATAATTTAGAAATTGATTCTAATTTTGGTTTAGCATTTTTTCTATTTTTTATTAGAAATTTAATTTGAGAAGTTTATTTGAAATGTTTGCTTCATAATTTTTGTTTTAATATTTCCTTTAATTCTAAAATCCACAAAAAAATCATATAAGTTTGTTTTTAATCATAGTGTCTGAATATAATTTTTTTTTTACCTTTTTGTGACTTTTGGCTAGGGTTTGCATTTTGCAATTAAATAATAGTTTAATTATTTAATTGTTTGTTTGATTTTATTTTAATATTTCCTTTAATTCAAAAATTCCACAAAAAATCATGGGTGTTGGTTTTTAATTCTAATATTTGAATATAATTTTGGTTGGATATTTTTCTGACTTTTGATTGGAATTTTATTTTGAGATGTGAATTTTTGTTTAATTATTTAAAGGTTTAAATTTTGATTTTATTTTTGACTTTTCTTTAATCCTAAAAATTTGAAAAAATAAGTTCTGTGATATTTGGATTTTTCTTTATTTTTATATAATTTTAATTTGATTTTTTTAGAATTGGAACTTGATTAATCAATAATTGAGTTCATTTTCTAAATAATTAGGGTTTTGCTAATGCCCTTGTTTGTTTTGATTCCAAAAAGCAATTGGCCTCGAGTTTCAATTGAATTTGGTTCTTGTTTAAGGTTCATAGATGGATTGAGGTCCTTAAAAAGATTTTTCTTGAATTAATTTATAAGTTTTGGTATTTTCCACAAAATATTTTGAAAACTTGTCTAGTTTGGTGGTTTTTGCCAACTAGTTTTTGATATTTGAAGTTTAATTAATCCTTTCCTCATCCATCCATGAACTTAAAACATGTTTGCTGACTCTTATAAATCTCAAAGATGTTAATAAATTTTTTGTTTGAATTATGGAAGCCCTTTTCCTTTTTTGATGTATTTTTGAAGTGAAGGTACCCAATTAATGTTGCATATCTTGTTGCAATTTGCTTGATGGCCAATGAACTTGAGTGAGGCCTATAATTGGGAACCTAATGATCATTTTGGTTATGTTTATCCATATAAACTCAAGTAATTTCACTTAATGCCCCATGTTTGAATGATTGAACCTTTTGATGCATGTTTGATGACTTTTTGCTTTCTAGTTGATCTTCACTTTGAAACTTGGGCTTTCAATTTGAGTTTGTGGTCATAAAATGGGCAATGATAACATGAAGGGAAATGATACTTCAATGATAGTCTCATGAGGACTTGAGAGTAATTGATCCCTATTACTTAAGTTAGTTCTAATCATGAATGGAGTTTGGCTTCTTTCTTTTATCCTTGTTAAATTTTAGAGGCATTTTTGAATGCACTTGTGCAGCATGTTTTTATAATCAACACTTTAACCTTTTGATCATGTCCTAATCATGTTTTGGAAGCTTTACTTCAAATCTTTGATTGTTACAAACTCTTTAATTTTGTCCTTGTTTGACTTTCTTCCATGTTTAGCTTGAGATCTAAGTCTTTGATGCATTGTGTGGGATTCCTCTTCTATTATGCTTGTGAGTTGTGATGAAGTATTTGAGTATGTTTGAATTGTGGTTGCTACTGACCTTCATGGTCTTTGATTGTATTCTTCTCAATCTCCCATGATCCTTGATTGATATTCAATTGTCAATTCAATATGGTGATAGAAAGGAGCAACATTCCTCTAACTTTTGACCAAATTGTGCATATGCCTATTTCTTTTTGTCCATCATATCTAATGTTTTGATAGTTGCTGTCATGTTTCCTCACTTCATTATGGTGTCATCATCTATCCCTTATGTGAATCATCATTCAATTTATGGGAATACTAACTTGGCTATTGAATGTGCGAGGTACTTTGAGAAAAAATTTCCATTTTTGACTTGAGGCTACTGTGTTTCACTTTATTTGTGGAACACAATTTATTATATTGGTACTACTCTTGTGCTTGGCATATTTGATAGTCTATGCAGGATATATATATATATATATATATATATATATATATATATATATATATATATATATATATATATATATATATATATATATATATATATATATATATATATATATATATATATATATATATATATATATATATATATATATATATATATATATATATATATATATATATATATATATATATATATATATATATATATATATATGTTATTATGAATGCTATACATTGCCCATGGGATCTGTTCATATCTGAAAATCTCAATACTTACATCCTGATGGCGTAATTTCTGACTTGATTTGTCTGCTGATGCCAGCTTGCTTGAAGTTCTCTAGGTTTCTTTTATTCTTGTTCATTTGCTACGAATAGTTATCCGTTTGGTATTGCATAATTCCCTTTCTTCTATTTTCATTTTGTATAGTTCTATGTTGCATGATGGGACCTCTGTTGCTGATATATGTCAGGAGGCCCTCTGTTTTGTTTGATACGTGTGTTGTGTTTGTGTTTGTTCCTTTAACTATTGATCAATGAGTCACTCAATTTAGAAATTGAGATCACGACTTCGCTCTCAGTGCATGTTCCCTGGATGTTTATTGTTTTTTTTTCTTTAATTGTTGATCGATGAGTCACTCAATTTAGAAATTGAGATCACGACTTCGCTCTCAGTGCATGTTCCCTATAGGATATTTATTGTTTTTTTCTTTAAATTATTGATCGATGAGTCACTCAATTTAGAAATTAAGATCACGACTTCGCTCTCATTGCCTGTTCCCTATAGGATAAGTTTTGTTAAGCTTCCTTTGACATGTTGATTAAGGTAGGAATCCATGTACGCTAGCATAGGGTAGGATTTTCCTTTATCCTCAACCTTAGGGTCAATCATTGTATGATAACACTAGGGATAGTTCTAGGCTAGTTTCCCTTAGTTGTTTTTTCTTCCTTTGCATTTTGCATCTTAAAACAAAAAACTGTTTTCTTGGCAAATCATAACACACCTCTAATAAACTCAAACCCTTCTTCAAGGTAAAATATATAAATCAATCTTATTTGTTTGTGCGCCTCTTGGCTTTGTTTTTAAACCTGGTTTATTGATTTTTCACCATCTTTGCCATGATACCTCATTATCTTTTAGCCGATGTTTCGCCATCACATACTTGTTTGAAGCTGATGTTTCGCCATCTCACATGTTTGTCATCCTACTTTGACTCTCAATATCATTTTTAGGTGTGATGTTTTGTCATCCGGTTTATTGATGTTTCTCCATCTTTGCCATGATACCTTGTTATCTTTTAGCCGATGTTTCGCCATCGCATACTTGTTTGAAGCCGATGTTTCTCCATCGCACATGTTTGTTATCCTACTTTGATTCTCAATATCATTGTTAGGTGTGATGTTTTATCATGCATTTTATTGATGTTTCACCATCTTTGCCATGATACTTTGTTATCTTTTAGCCGATGTTTCACCATCGCACATTTGTTTTAAGCCGATGTTTCGCCATTGCACATGTTGGTTATCCTACTTTGACTCTCAATGTCATTATCAGGTGTGATGTTTTATCATTTGGTGTTTCACTATCTTTGACATGTTACTTTGTTATTATTTAGTCGATGTTTTACCATCTCATTTGTTTGTTGTTTTATTTGATGTTTTGCCATCTTGATTGTTTTTTTGTTGTCTTAACTAAAAAACACAAACTAACCAGAATATATGAGCCGAACTACGGCTGCTCTGATTCCTTAAAAGGGATACATAGGCATTGGGGTAGGGCCCAATCGAGCACATCTTTTATTTTCCCTACATTGTTTTCTTTTTTTTTCTTTCGCATGCATTCCCTTTTTAGCTTTAAGCCATAGACATAGGTTTTGACCACACCCATTAGATTAGACAACAAGAGTGGATACCGTAGAGTACTACGGGCGTGTGGGGTGCTAATACCTTCCCCTCACGTAACAGACTCCCTTACCCGATCTCTCAGTCAAAAGACCGTGATTTCTCCATTTTCAGGTTTTCTCGATGTTTACCTTTCCCTTTTGGCGGGATAAAACACGTTCGGTGGCGACTTCATTGATGTTTCATTATGAGATGACGGTTCGGCCAGGTTGTTTCAGATGGCGACTTCACTGGGGACAGATTAACCTCTTGCTGGTCCATCCCGGAGTCGATCCTAGCTCTTGTTTGTTTTCCTTTTGGGTGTTTATTTTACCGCTTTGCATATTTATCTGTTTGCATTGCATCCTATGTGCGCTTTACTTTCTGCATACTGGATTTGGCTGGACTATTTGGATTCTGGATTTCTTGGTGGGTGGGTTGTTCCATGAGGTAAAAGGCCTCATACCCAGGCTATGAGTGAATTCCATAGGAACTAGGAATATAGTGGCCATGGCAACTATGAGGCAGATGCTTTGTAGACCTGACCATGAGACCCATGACTTCAGAGGTAGTTCGGGTAGGTGTTATCGTATGATGATACCGACAGTCGAGCTCTTGTACTCTGATTTGGCTTTTAACCTTACCTTGACCTAGACTACACCCGTGATAGGGGCGGGAAAACTTTTCTTACAGGTACAGGTACTGTTGGTGACTTTGTGTTGCGAAGGTGACTCAGGTTCCTATGATAGTTTTGAAGCTTTGGGATTTTCTTTTGATCTTGAGTGATGTTGTTCTGTAATGGTCCATCCATTATCCAGTGTGAAACTTTGATCCTGTCATGTTGCATCATAGCATATTTATTTCTTAAAAAAATGATGTATAAAAAAATAACTAGCATGCACATGTCATCTTCCAAGGACATTCGAGAGTCTTCTTTCCATCATAAATGGCCGGCCTCCCGTCAGATGAGTTTGATTCAGTTCATGTTAAAGAGCCTAACAGACATACATTCGCTTATCAGATTCCTACTATTGATGTGTCCGAATTGAAGAGGTTGTGTTCTTATCTGAAGGGTGATGTTCTGAATAATTTCAACAAAAATTATGGAAATTTGTTACTAATCCTTAACACTCCAGTTGACCCAATGGCTTTGATCACCCTCTTCCAGTTCTATGACAAGGAATTATGGTGTTTTACTTTTCAATATTATCAACTTGTTCCCACACTAGAAGATTACGCGTACCTACTTAATATCAAAGTTATCCGATGAAGTTCCTTTTGTCCAAGTGCCGGAGAAGCTGAAGTTCGAAGTTATTGCTGAAGTTCTTCATTTGAATTGGAAAGAGGTGAGAGACAATTGGAAATCAAGTGAGGATAATACAGGGTTTTATTTGGATTTCTTAGTGAAGAAAGCTGAAGACTGGGCAAAGGAAGGGAATTGGAGTGACTTCAGCTCTCTGTTTTCTCTCATGATATACGGGATCATCCTCTTTCCTCGCAAGAGAAATTTTGTGGATTTGACGGCTATTTGTGTTTTTAGAAATAAGAACCCGGTACCGACACTCTTGGAAGATACTCTTTACACCATTCATTTCAGGCATGGAAAAGGAGGTAATGTAAGTTTATGTCATTCGATGTTGTATCAATGGTTTAAGTTTCACCTACTGGTAAGTGGCCCTTTCATGGATACCAGACATTCTCTCTGATGGTCATCAAGACTTGTCAACCTTACTTCATTTGATATCCGGTGGAATTATGACATGGGGGAAGTACGAAGTATTATCACTAGCTGCGAAGATTTCCCTAATGTTCCCCTCATAGGAACTAAGGGGTGTATCAACTATAATCCTGTGCTTGCTTATCGTCAATTGGGATATGCAATGGATGGACCGCCAAAGGTTGAGGAGGTGTCTGAATCAATGTATTTTGTTAGAGGAAGTGATCTTGTGATGTTGAAAAGAGTGACAAGTGCTTGGAAGGGAATTCACAAGAAGGATAGAACTACTTTGGGCAAGAAGGTTCCTATTGCTAGGGTTCCTTACTTGGAATGGATTAGAGATAGGGTTAAGATTTTACGGTTACCATTTGTAAGGTTGGCTCCTATATGTGAGCAACCTACTACTATTCTGAGTAACACGGTGCCTACCGAGGTGTTCACCCAGGTTCAAGTTGATAACATTCAACTTCGTGCAAAAGACCGTGAGGCAGGGATGAAACTTTATTGGGTAGATCAAGAAAGGGCCGACTTAGCTTGCAAACTCAAAAAAGCTCAAGGGGAAACTTCTGATGCAACCAGTTTTAGGAAGAGGTCGCATGCTGAAATGGAAGAAGAGTTGAGTAAGACCTAGCAAGAGTGCCAGAAGCTTCAGGCATCTGAGAATAGTTACAGGAAAAAGATTCAAAACATGGAGAAACAGCTCAAATACAAAGATGCTCAGCTTAAGAAGGAAGTAGCCCAGAGACGTGTCGCAGAGGATCTGTTTCAAGAAAGTAAAGTAGTCGCATCATAACTTTTGAAGGAGAAAGCCAATATTGAAGAGTATTGTCAATACCTTGAAGCGTGTCTTGTTCCGGAGATTTAGTTTTGTTACTTACCTTTGGTGTATTTGGTCACCCCCGGGAGTGTTTGAAGGGACCATTGTTTGTTTTTATTATTCAGTTTTTGTTAAGTTTACTTTGAAACACGTATTTTGTTGTTTATCGTTACACTCTTAAATGTCCGAAGTCACTTGAACATCGTTTCTTTTGTTTGTAAATAATTGAAGTGTTTGTCTTTTTGTCCTTTTTTTTTCCTTTGATTGTATGCTTGATTATTGGTTGTGCACCATGATTGATGAATAAAAGGACTCTTGAATACCGGGAAATGACAAACATATCATGCACATCATGCATTTCATAACATTACAGGTTATCTCAAGACGGTATTCTTATTCTTCTGCTTTTCTTATTCAGAATTCAAGACGACTACTCATCGGTATTCCACCAGAAACAATTTGCCAAGACAGATGGAACAAGTTCAAGCTGAACTCGCTAAAATAAGGGCCCAAATGGCTACTCAAATGACCCAGTTCATAGAGGCCATCACCAATGTGAATCGTTGACAGGAGGAACTGGCTGCCATTGTCAACAACTAGCGCCGCTATCCAGGGGATGGTGGAAATCAAGGGCTCTATCAGGACATTTATGTAGGATTAGGGGATGCGCAAGATCAGCTTGTTAGAAATTTTCATGGGATGCCCAGAAACCCTTTTGTGCGCATCGTAGGGAAGTTTACCCCGTCTTCGGGACCTCATCTTGTGGGGAACAGAAGAGATAATCAGGGCGGTGTAAGGAACTATCAGGAGCAGGATTATGACTTTGACCAGGATGAAGATCAGTTTTCAGTTCAGCGTTCAGAGCCAGAAGTTCAGGTTGAGGATGGGAAGAACGTTTGAAGGCTGTGGAAGGGCAAGGAGCCCTTGGTATGGATGCTAATGATCTCGGGTTGGTGTATAGGGTGAAAGTTCCTCCAAAGTTCAAGCCTCCTATATTTGAAAAGTACAACATAACGTCATGTCCTGTTACTCATGCAACTGCCTATTTCCGAAAGATGTCGGTGCATACTGAGGATCAGGGGCTTTTGATTCACTTTTTCCAGGATAGCCTATCTAGGGCATCCCTGGAGTGGTACATGAAGTTGGAGAAAACCCATATTCGTTGTTGGAATGATCTTGCTCGGGCTTTTGTCAAACATTATCAGTACAATGTGGATATGGCGTCTAATCGCACTCAATTACAGAATTTGTCACAGGGACCAATAGAATCTTTCAAGGAATATGCTCATAGGTGGCGTGAGTTGGCTGTGAGGGTTCAACCTCCACTCATGGAGAGAGAAATCATTGATATGTGTTGTACCCCAAAATTTGCCCTCCCATATTCTTCAAGAAATTGCCAAGTCATGCTCCAAAATTCCCCAAGGGTTGCACAGTTCAAGGGCCTCCTAACAGTCAAAACTAGGGTTTTTGTCCTGATCAAGAAAATGAAGTTTCCAAGGGTCCAATCAAGTCCCACATGCCTACAAATATGGTCAAGCATCCTCATATCAAGTTTCAAGACTTTCAGCACAAAATTGCACAGTCAAAACCCTAATTGCACTACAGTCAACTGTAGGGGTAAAATGGTCATTTGGCAGTCAAAAGTTCAAATTTTTGGTCAACATCTCATTTTGAAGCCACAAACATCATTTGATCAATGCTTGATCATGATTCTCAAAGCTTGGCTCAAAAATCATCAAGATGCAAAAGTTTCCTTATTTGGACAGCTGAAAAATTCAACTGTAAATTGACCAGGGCATAACTTTCACATGGATTATCAGAAAAATTCCATCCAAAGCTCATTTTGAAGATAAAGACATTTCCTACAACTCATCTTCATATTCCAAGTCCAAGAAATGCTCTCACAAAAAGTTATCAATTTCAACATTATAGGTCATTTTCAAAAGTCAACAAAAAGGGACTTTAAGTCAAAGGCCATAACTTGAGATTGGTAAATCCAAATGACATGGGACCAAAGGCATTGGTTAGAGGACTCAAAGACCTTTCCAAAATGTCCAAGAACATGAGAAAATCTTAAAAATTGAGCAAGTTATGCCTTGTGGAAGTTGGGAAATTTTTGGATATTTTGAAAAGTCAACATTGATTCAAATGACCTAAAATTGCTAATGGGCCTATTTTTCTTCCACAATTCATTATCCAAGGCATGTGCACGACCACTTGGCCCAAAGGGAAGTATTTCTTCATTTTTTATTTATTTATTTGAATTTTTATTAATAATAATTCATTTAAATCAATTAAATACATGAAAAATATTTAACCTAAGTTTTTCAATCTTTTTGTGCATGAAATATCCTCAATAATTCGTGCATAATCAAATATGGAAAGATTTGAAGAGAATTGATCATGATTAGGAGCAAAAGTGCTTGAAAAAGATTGGAAAAGATCTTGGAAAATCAAATCTCAAAAACCATGAATGCAAAGGATTTGGATTGTTTTTCTTGACCTAATTCACTCTATACTTAAGCCTGAACACAAACCTAATGAAAAAGACCCCTAAGCTGCGCAGAAAAGCATCCATCAAACTTGAAAATTTTTGCCAAAAACTCATAACTGAAAACACTTTTGCAGGGTGATTCAAGGCATAATAGTTGTTCAAACATCTTCCTGGAGGATCACAGAACGATTTCCAATCAAAATCATTCATCAAAACATCAGGAATTGGTAAAACGAGCAGGACCTGTACCGAAATAATTTCATGTTCTTGCATTTCGATTCATGCACTTTTCATAACTTTTAATGCTTGGTTTATGTTCATTGCAAGATTCTGATGCTAACCCAATGATTTAATTTTGTTTTCGTGCCCTATATGAAGATTTGCCATTGATAATATTTAGGGTTTGTGAAGCTTGGAATTAGGGGTTTTGAAATAAGGAAAAATTGGAGTCTGAGACCAAAGCCATTCAATTCAATGCGTTTAGACGAAGAGAAACCACATGTCGCGCCTAATTTATGAGGCCTTATGGCCTATTCGCTATTTTCTAATATAGCGTCTAAGGCAACGTTTGAAAACCGTTGCTAATGTGTTCTTGTTTCAAAAAAAAAAATAAACCAACGAAGAAGACGCTTAGGTGGCGAAGCATGGATGGTTGGTTCAAACTTTCACGCGCGGAGGTTCCACTAACATTGTTTTACTTTATATTTTTTCTTTTGTATAATATAATCAGAATGCGTTGAGTGCTTCAGTGGCAAGGCGTATGTGCTGGCAACATCCATGACCTGGGTTCGAGCCCCAGGTCTTCACTATGTCCATATTATTTTTCAATTAAAATTCACATGCAGATTCAATGTCAAAGACCATCGTACACCTTCATAATCTAACCGTCCACGCGTTCAGTTGCATCAAATCAAAGGCCACGCTCTGAGGTACATGGTAAACCCTGGTCAACGTTGATACACGCTAGTGGAAAAAGTCTTACAGGCCAATTGCTAATGGGCCCAAATTGCTAAGGAGAAACCTCCACTTTGGGGTCTGAACCCCCTAGGTTTGCCAAATTATCTCACTTTCTTTGTTTTTTTATTTTATTATTATTTTCTTTTAATTAATTCTATCAATTTAATTATTTTTTTCATAAAAACACAAAACAATCATAAAAAATCAGAAAAGAGAAAAAATAATAAATATTTTTTATTTTAATATTTCTTGTAAATAAATCCATAAATTAATTAGTTTTAAATTAGGTTTTAATTTTAACTCTTTTAATAAAAATCTAAAAAATATAGAATTAGGGTTTAATTAATTTTCATCTTTTTTTCTTTTATTCCATGATAATTAAATATTAGACATATTTTTATAATTAAATTTGCATGTAAATTAATTAGGGTTAATATTAGGTTTTAATCTTCTTTTCTTAATAAATTAAAAAACAATTAGAATTAGGTTTAGTTTTAATTAATTCTTTTTCCCATTAAACAAAAAATACCAAAAAATAATTCTTTTCTCTTTTTTAATTAATTAATTTCACCATTTAATTTAATCTTGCAAAAAGGGTCCAACGCCCTCGTTTTAATTCTCATTTAATTCGCGCATTTATCTTATTTCGTTAATATTTATGTATCTCTCCCGAAGCCATGTAATTAATTTCTTGCACTTTTAATTCTTTATTTTCTTTATTCTTTCTTTATTTTTTCTGTCAAATCGGGTTCGAGAAATTTTGGCGATGTGGACCCGCGCCGTTTGTAATAGCTTAGAATTTACTTTTCGCAATTTTTAACTGTTAAATAATGGCATGAAAGAATGTATGGACAAAAATAAAAACAAACGCTAGATCACCCATGACATGACAAAAGATAAAAATAAATGAATTGGACACACAAATCACACACCACCCCTAGGGTACACTTCACTGTTGTCTTGCCTCGAAAGGTGATCGTCGAGTAGAGGATGTCTTAGTAAGTCCTCATGATCCGGGAACCTGGCATGAGGATAGCTTCTAAGGTGTCTTCCCATTGCTCTGGTGATCACCATGTCCCGAACCTCGAATTGACCCGAACACCTCCAACGGTGGTGCTACCTACCTCTCAATGGTGGGATGGCACTACTTTAAAGGACATTTACACAGACGAATTCCTTAGGGTAGGTAGGTTCTCGTAGATACTTGCTCTAATTTCAAAACAAATCAAAAAAATACTTTTCACACCAACACATTTTCAAAAGCTTTCGAAAGCAATTTTTCAAACACTCTTGAGGACCGATACAAGAGTCGAACTGAAATTTTCAAAGAAACCTTTTTTAAAACCCACATTGAAAAGCAAACAAACCATTTTTGAAAACACAAATGAGCAAGTATCTAAGAGCCCATGGATAACCATGGATAGAAAGGGTGCTAACACCTACCCTTTCTATAATCTACCTCCCGAACCGAGAGCAATCTCTATAAGGAATTTTTCTGTGCTTTTGTCCTTTCCATTTGGAGAAAATAAAAGACGGTGGCGACTCTTGCTTCCGCGACATTTCGCGAACCAGCGTTAAACAGTCAGTTCCAGATCCACCGATCACAATATGTTTATGAGTACCCTGCAAGGGCCATTATATGAGCACATGATAGGAAGTACTTCGGCAGGATTTGTAGACTTGGTTATGGCTGGTGAAAGAATTGATGTAGGTTTGAAATTGGGGAAAATTCAGATTGGAGGTTCTAGTGGCTCATCAGGGGGCAGTAAGAAACCATTCAACACTTACCCTAAGAAAAGGGAAGGCGGCGCAAGTGTGGTTTACTCTCATAGAGGAAGAGGAGAGGATTGTCAGCACCAACAAATTAATGTTGTTTCTATTCCTGTTAATGCTCCTCCACAGCAGAGACCGAATATAGTGCCTCAACAACAAAGACAACAAGATGCTCCCCGTCAGTATAATAATCAACAGCAGAGACAGTTGAGAAAATTTGATCCCTTGTCGGTATCTCTTATTGAAGCACTCCACCATTTGCTCGATTTAAAGTTGATCGGTTTGAGAAATATGCCACCACCCCCCGCAAGACTTCCTCTTAACTATGATGCTAATGCAAGATGTGAATTCCATTCAAGCGGAGTTGGTCATTCTACTGACAATTGCTTTGCATTGAAGTGCAAAATACAAGACTTCTTGGATGCTAAGGCAATTGAGTTTACTCCAGTGACTGGTCTGAATGTTAATCAGAACCCAATGCCTAGGCACAGAGGGGGTGTTGTTAATGTGATTGATGATAATGGTGAAGTGTTGAATTTAATCAAGAATGTGGAACAAGTAACTACTCCATTGTGGTATGTTAAGAGGTATTTGCTTGACAATTCTATTTTCCCGGGTTGTACTTCAGAGTGTGCCAAGTGTAGAGATCAACTGAAGGGATATGATGATTTAAAAGCCGATATCTAGTTGATGATAAAGGAGGGTTCCCTGCGGTTCAATAGAAAACCGAGCTACCGTAAGGTTACCGAAGAAGATGTTATTGTGGTATCTATTCCTTACACCCCTGTGCGCATTCCTACCCCATCTAGGGCACCTCCTTTGATGATTACGGTACCTGGTCCCATGCCGTATACCAGTGAGAAGGCCATCCCGTGGCATTATGGTGATGATGTTTATTACCATGGGGTAAAGCAGGAAGTAAGTACCCGTTTGTCTGAGGAAGAACATGCTGAAGATAATGAAGGGGAAGTTCATAATTTTTCTGGTGTGGGTCGAATGACTAGAAGCGGGAGAGTATTTGGTCCTTCCAATGTGCAAGATACGGCAGATGCTTCTACAAGAGAAAAAGGAAAACAGCAGGCGATGATTGGTAATCCAAGGGTTACGCCAGCCAATGTGACTCAACCAATTCCAATACCATAAGCTTCTTCAGTTCCCGATGAGGTTGAAGAGTTAATGTGAATTATCAGAAAGAGTGATTATAGCATAATTGATCATCTGAGCCATACTCCTTCTAAGATGTTTATCTTGTCTCTATTGATTTATTCAGAACCTTACAGAAATGCTTTGATGAAGTTTTTAAAGAATGCGTTCGTGCCACATGAGATAACAGTCAATCAGTTTGAGAATGTTTGTGCTAACATATCTGCCGGGAACAGTCTGGGCTTCACATATTTTTATCTTCCTTCGGAAGGGTGAGACCATAAAAAAGTGTTGCATATTTCAATGGAGTGTTGGGGCACTACTTTATCCCGGGTTTTGGTGGATACAGGGTCGTCTTTGAATGTATTGCCTAAATTAGCATTGATGAAAATTGATTATTCTGGACTGGAGCTACGCCCTAGTGATTTGATGGTGAAGGCGTTTGATGGGTCTCGAAGGTCAGTGTTTGGGGAGGTGGAGTTACCAATCAAGGTTGGTTCTTGCACCTTCACGGCTACATTTTTTGTGATGGATATACAGCCAGCATATTGTTGTTTGTTGGGGCGGCCGTGGATTCATAAAGCAGGGGCAATCACTTCCACTCTTCATCAAAAACTCAAGTATCCTACAGAGGGAAAGGTGATAACTGTGTGCGGCGAGGAAGAGTACATCGTGAGTCATTTGACATCATTCCGCTATGTTGAAGTTGAAGGCGAGATACATGAGACTCCGTTTCAGGCATTTGAGACAGATCATGCTGTCAATTTTCCTCCTCTAGAGCAGAAAAGGAAATCTGAAACTGTTATGTCTTCTCTCAAGGATGCGAGAGCTATGGTGAAAAATGGAAACCCTGAAGGTTAAGGTCAGGTGCTGGACGTTACCCCAAAATTTAATAAATTTGGTCTTGGTTTTAGCCCAGGTCAGCAGAGTACAACTCCCAGAGCATCTAGTTTATCTACTCCTGTGAAGTTTTCCCGTCCTTGTGCTACTCAAGAAGGACACGTCAATGCAGTTGGCAACGATAGGGTTGATGGCTATAATATCGAAGATTGGATTCGTCCGAGTATTCCAGGCCAGACACTCAACAATTGGACTTTTGTGGATGTTATCCAAGTTTCAAGCGTTGAGGAGTAATTTTCTTGTTTTCTTTTATTATCATATCATAATTCCTACGCTCTGCCCAAGGCGTGGTTGATCATTTTTGTAGGGCCACCATGTTTATTTTCAAAATTTTATCATGAAATAAAGGACGTTTTTGCATTTAAAATTTTGCTCCATTTCTTTTTTATTTGAATGGCAATGTTTCTCTTTTCACACACTGTCACTAAAAAACGCCAAAATTTCGTTCATGCAGATGCACTTCCACCACTGATTATATTGATAACGACTCTGCTATGGCTCATTATGACTTTGATACTCCTATTTATCAAGCTTAAGAAGAAGCATATGAGGATTGTGGTCTTCCTGAGGAATTAGCAAGATTGTTAAAACAAGAGGAGAAGGTTATCCAGCCGAATCAGGATTCGATTGAGGTGGTGAATATTGGCACATAAGAGGTAAGAAGAGAAGTTAAGATAGGGGAAGATCTCGAAGAAAGTATAAAGGTCAGATTGATTGAGCTAGTCCGTGAGTATTCTGATATATTCGCTTGGTCTTATGAGGATATTCCTGGGTTGGATACAGACATAGTGGTGCATCGACTACCGCTCAAAGAAGGTTGTTCCCTTGTCAAGAAAAAGCTCCAAAGAACTCATCCTGAGATGTCCAAGAAGATCAAGGAGGAGGTCCATAAGCAGTTGGACGCGAATTTATTAAAGGTCATCAATTATCCGCCGTGGATTGCAAATATTGTGCCTGTTCCCAAGAAGGATGGTAAGGTCAGGATTGCATGGATTATAGCGATTTGAACAGGGCTAGCCCTAAAGATGACTTCCCTCTTCCGTATATTGATGTGTTGGTCGATAATACTGCTCATTTCAAAGTGTTTTCGTTCATGGATGGTTTTTCGGGTTACAATCAAATTAAGATGGCTCCGGAGGATATGGAGAAGACAACATTTATCACGCCTTGGGGAACTTTTTGCTATAAAGTGATGCCGTTTGGTTTGAAAAATGTTGGGGCAACATATCAGCGCGCCATGGTCACTCTCTTTCATGATTTTATTCACAAAGAGATTGAGGTTTATGTGGACGATATGATTGCTAAGTCTGATACGGAAGAGGAACATCTTGTTCATATGGAAAAATTGTTCGAGAGACTGAGGCAGTTCTTGCTGAGGTTGAATCCGAATAAGTGCACCTTCGGGGTGAGATCCGGTAAGCTGTTGGGTTTTATTGTAAGTGGAAAAGGTATCGAGGTGGACCCGGCCAAGGTAAAAGCGATACAGGAAATGCCTGAACCAAGGACAAAGAAAGAAGTACGTGGTTTCTTGGGAAGGTTAAACTACATTTCTATATTTATTTCTCATCTCACAGCCACCTGTGAACCTTTGTTCAAGTTGTTGAAGAAAAGTCAGACAGTGATATGGAATGAGGATTGTCAAAAGGCCTTTGACAAAATAAAGGAGTATTTGTAGGAACCTCCGATACTCATGCTGCCAGTGGAAGGAAGACCACTAATCAGGTATCTAACTGTGTTGGAGAGCTCAATGGGTTGTGTCCTCGGTCAGCACGACGAGACAGGGAAGAAAGAGCTTGCTATTTACTACTTGAGTAAGAAGTTTATGGAATACGAGTCGAGGTACTCATTGCTGGAAAAGACTTGTTGTGCGCATGGGCCGCCAAACGTTTGAGGCAATACATGTTAACTCACACCACCTACTTGATATCCAAAATGGATCCAATCAAGTAAATTTTTGAGAAGCCAGCTCTTACAGGCAGGGTAGCCCGTTGGCAGATGATACTCACCGAATATGATATCCAATACACTACTCAAAAACTAATTAAGGGTAGTGTACTGGCCGACCATCTTGCTCATCATCCCATGAACAATTATGAACCGGTGAAGTTTTATTTTATAGATGAGGAAATTGTGTATATTCGGGATTGTAACATGTCAGACCCAGACGAAGGACCCGAGCCGGGATCACGTTGGATGCTTGTTTTTGATGGTACCTCCAATGCCATGGGCAACGGCGTCAGAGCTATTATCACTTCCCATGAGGGATACCACATTCCTTTCACGGCTCGTATTTGTTTCGATTGCACTAACAACATGGCCGAATATGAGGCTTACATTTATGGCATTGAAGCGGCGATCGACCTGCGCATCAAATTTTTGAAAGTTTACGGGGATTCCAATCTTGTTATCAGCCAAATTAATGGAGATTGGGAGACTCTCCATCAGAACCTAATTCCCTATCGTGAGCATGTTATGAAGTTGATTTCGTACTTCGAAGAGATCACGTTTGAGCATATTCCCAGAGAAGAAAACAATCTAACTGATGCACTGGCAACTTTGTCCTCCATGTTCAAGGTTAAGTGGGCTAATGAGGCACCTTCCATTACCATCAGAAGTTTGAGTGAGCCAGCTTTCTGTTTTGAGGCCAGTTTAGAATCAGATGGTAATCCTTGGTTTTATGATATTAAATGATATCTTGAAACACAAGAGTACCCTGAAGAGGCATCCGTCACAGATAAGAAGTTCTTGAGAAGATTTTCAGCCAAGTTCTTTCTCAGTGGTGGTGTGTTGTATAGAAGGCATCATGATGGTTTACTGCTCAGATGTGTTGACAAGAAAGAAGCAGCTAGAATCATTGAGGAGATACATGAAGGTGATTTTGGGACCCATTCCAGTGGGCATACCATGGCTAAAAAGATTTTGCGAGTAGGTTATTATTGGTCCACCATGGAGACTGACTGTTATAATCATGCGCGGGTTTGCTACAAATGTCAAGTCTATGCTGATAAAGTGCATGTGCCATCAGTACCTTTGAATGTATTGACTTCCCCTTGGCCGTTTGCGATGTGGGGGATTGATATGATTGGCAAAATTGAACCAACTGCATCCAACGGGCACCGTTTCATTCTGGCTGCCATCGATTATTTTACAAAATGGGTTGAAGCTGCATCCTATGCCAATGTCACCAAGCAGGTGGTAACTCGGTTCATTAAGCACAATATTATCTGTCGCTACAGAGTGCCTGAAAAGATCATTACCGATAATGGGTCTAATTTGAACAACAAAATGATGAAGGAGCTTTGTGAGTCCTTCAAAATCAAGCATCATAACTCTTCCCCATACCGACCAAAGATGAACGGTGTTGTCAAAGCGGCCAATAAGAATATTAAGAAGATCATACAGAAGATGGTGGTAACCTATAAAGATTGGCATGAGATGCTGCCTTTCGCTTTGCATGGTTATCGCACCACTATGCGTACTTCGACTGGGGCAACCCCATTTTCAGTGGTTTACAGCATGGAAGCAGTATTGCCGGTAGATGTCGAGATTCCTTCTCTTAGGATCATGAGGGATGTTGAGCTGGATGAAAGTGAATGGGTACAAAATCGGCTAGATCAGTTGAAACTTATTGACGAGAAGAGGTTGACGGTTGTATGTCATGGTCAGGTATATCAACAAAGGATGAGGAAAGCTTTTGATAAGAGGGTACGACCTCAGTGCTACAAGCCAGGTGACCTTGTACTAAAAAGGATAATTCTCCCTCAGGGAGATCCCAGGGGCAAGTGGGTTCCGACTTATGAAGGTCCTTTCATGGTCAGAAAAAGTTTCTCTGGAGGAGCGATGATGCTCACGACTATGGATGGAGAGTACTTCCCTCTCCCTGTGAATGCTGACGTAGTTAAAAAATACTCTGCATAAAAAAAACAACAAAAAAAAAACCGCTATACTGAAAACCCGAAAGGGCGGTTTAGGAAAAAAGAGGGTGTCTTGGTGAATCAAAAACCCGAAAGGGCGATTCAGGCAAAAGTTAGAGACTTAAAGCAAATGACTATGCTCAGCATGAGATCCTTTGTTTCTTTCCTTCGTTCCGTCACCTGGCATAAGCTCGAAGCTAATCCAAGAATGATCTGTCTGAAATCAGGAAGATGAAAGTGTAAGAGTCATAAGAGTCATAGCAGAGTCGGGACTTGATGGATATTCACATTCACATTGCCATTTGTAAACACTTGTTTGCTTTGATTTTGTAATTACTTGCTTCCAAATGTAAATTCCCTTTTCACAGGTTGATTTCTCAAAATCAATAGAATATCTTCTTTCAAGTATACGTATACGTTTCTTTTCTCCCTTTTTACTAATTTTGTTTGCAAAAAGTCCAATATTTTGATAAGCATGTGCATATAAACTTCGTGGACCTTACACGGAAATGGTAATCTAAGTCATGGTTGGTTGATCGCTTGAAATACGGATAACAAACACAACTACTGTTGTGCAAGGGGCGTGTTTAGTTCTATGATGGATAGGATTCTCATTTATTTTACTGGTGGATGCCTTGCCATTTTGTTTCACAACTTCGTGTTATTGGTAAAGGTTATGGGTCAGGGTAATATCAAGATTACGGCAGGTCGGCGAGATCGGAGAACCTAGTTGGAGATTTTTCTTCCCCATAATGGCTTTTATTACGTTTCTTTGTCGCACTTTCATGTGTTATCTTGATTGATTGTTTTAGCATTGTCTGCATATAGGATTTTGTTTATGGCCGAATGTCAGTCTTGATGCGTTGAATATTTTTGCCTTGAAGAAATTGTTTCATTTTACTTAATCCATCAAAGTATCACTCTTTAATCGATTTTTTGAGCATTTTGATACCAATTGTGCCAATTCTTTTGCTTAGCCAAGAGTTTGGAGGAAGGAGTTTAGCTAAAAAATGATGACTGTAGTGGTATGCTTTTGAGTAGGACCCTGTTGACGATGTACAGGCACTGTTTCAATCCCCAAACACCGGAGATATAAGGGATTTAGACCCTCGTTAACCCCTCTGAGCCTTCGAAGTAGGAGTTTCTTTTCCGTTAAAAAAAACCTTATTTTTTTTTAACCAGGGGCAGGGTAGATGTTCAGTTAATTTGACCAAGCATTCAAATTTCAGAAGGAATGTCCCATCTGAGGATCACCACATTTTATCTTTCGCATCATGAGATCAGGAAAAATGTCTAAACCACGATGTTCATTTCCTCACAGAGTCCCGAGGTCGAGATCAAATCGATACAATAATGGCTATCCCTCGCCGACCAAGGAATGAGGCATTTGTTTTCTTCAAAAAAGAGAGAAAGAAAGAAAAAGTTCAAAGACCTTAAGTCACATTGACTTGTTCGAAGTGGAAAGTATGAATAAAAAAGAAACAAAAAGCCCCGCTAAGTCGAAACTTGAAAACAAGTCGCTTAGGCAAAAGTTAGGGCATCCCGCTGGACTCCCAAAATTGAAATTCCAAAGATTTTGTCCAGGCAAAAGTTACGGAAAAGAAGAGCCTAAAAGTCCAAAAAAAAATATTATTCAATAAAATTTTCATCAAAAAAAGAGGAACAATAATATCAAAAATAAAAGCAGCAAAAGTTAAGTGACAATCATGTTGGAGAATTTTTCGTGATCACTCTACCATTATAAATCCTTTTGAAAGATGAATTCTTGTGATAAGTCAACTGAACTTAGGACAAGAGAATATCACGAAGGGGGTGGGCACCAAATAACTTGAGCCTTGAAAAACTTTTTTCTAAAAAACCTCGAACCAGGCCATGTTACAACCTCTAAAATTCCTAATTGAAACAAGGGTTTAACTCGGAAGCATACTATAACAGGATAACGTTTCCTAAACTCCCAAATATGTGTTTCATATCCATGTTGGTATCTTATCACCCGCATCTTGAATCATTTTTCTTTGGAAAAAAAAGAGAAAGGGAAGAAAAGTTTTGAAATTTTTGCACTCTAGCCAGTGATTCATTCACAACAGAGATGCGACACTTTGTTAAGGTTTTCAACTTTAAGGCTTAAATAATCATCGCATCAGATCTGTCATTCCTAAAATAAACATCTTTCTGCATGCAAAACATTTGTTTGACATCAAAAAAAGAGTTTACATGTTGAACACTTGTAAAGAGCTTAATGATTGTCAGGAAAGGAATATGTGGTTTTCTTCTGCTAGACAGAGCCCATGTATGAATAGGACTTTACCTATCCCCAGTGAAGTTTCATTTCCGCAGCGAAGTTTTGTTGCCTCAGGAATCTTCTTTTAAAGGCTTCATTCTGAGACTTCGAATTTGAGGATATCGCATATCCCCAATGGAGTTGCCAACAGAGATCCCTCGCCATGACCTCTCATTTCCCAACCGATCTATTGATCGGGGCATCCTTATGTTAAGATCTTTCCCTATCCCCAGTGAGGTTGATACTGTGTGACTATCTGCATGTTCCATCCAATGGTTCCATTCCAAAAAAAAATATCTCTCCAACAAAAATCTTCAACAAAGTTCTGTATCCCCGGTGAAGTCCTGTTTCCTCAGTAGAGCTTTGTTCCCCCAGCAAAGGTTTTTTCACCCCTCACGACGGGTTTGTTGTCTTGGTGTCATCCTTAACACGGTCGCGTGCTGTCTTTTCCAGAGATTACTGTCTTGCCCTGATCTTCTCCCTTAATGTCTAATCTTTAGATGGCGTCCCTCTCCAGAAGCTACAGTATCGATCTGATCTTCTCTAGGAGTTCACAATTTATTTCTGCAGCTCCTCTCAATGTTTGTGGCCCATTTCTACAGGTTGCTCGATTGTTATTCCCTACGAAGCTTCATCTCTTCGAGGTTCCCTCTCTAGCGGTTCCCCGTATTTTCTCCTCTCCTTTGGATTTTGCAATTTATTTTGGCAAGTCACATCAGATTCTGACTTCTTGGTTATTGGCTTCTCAATTGGCCATTCCCCAGTGAAACTTTTAAACATGCATCATTATATTGCATCTACCAAAATACGTAGCATTTCCAATATATGGAACATTGCGCTATATAGAAAGAATTCAAACATGCATTGGAACATAAGCCATTTTTGTTTCTGTTGTCCCCATTGAATTTGCTAGTACTTCGGATTAAATCCCCAGCGAGGTCTTCGTCCTTATTATCTCAGTTTCCTCCCCATACCAATATCCTTTTGGCGTCAATCATTTGTTTGCTTGAGTGTCTACTCTTGAATGTAGTTCAATTTCGCCCTGGCGCGGTATTCTCGGGTTTAGTCTTCACTACCCTCTTTGGTTCATTCCAATGTCTATTGATGCACCTTTCGAATACCAGTTTCGTCCTGATATTCACTTTCAGCAGGTTTTTAGGTGTACGCCCTAATCCCCTTGCTTTGGGTTGAGCTTAGAGTTTTGTCTCCTCACCTTGCGCATGAAATCCAGTTTCGTCCTGGTACTCATCTAGTTTAGTTTCACCTAACTAGTTATTGAGTCGAGTTTCGTCTCGTTTTTGCTTTCATACCTTGGACCCTTTGACGGTGTTCGTTTACCAAGTGAAGTATTCGTGCTACGTCCCTGGTTTGAAATCTGTCTCTTTTATTCCTTGGATTCTTCTATCAGTTTTCGTCACTGTTTATCCATTGATCTGAGACCAACAGGTGCTCTGAGAAACATGCGCTCTCATCACTCTCGCTTTGGGTCGAGTTTCGCCTCATCGCCTGTGCATGAAATCCTGTTTCATCCTGGTACTCATCTAGTTTAGTTTCGCCTAACTAGTTATTGAGTCGAGTTTCGTCTCGTTTTTGCTTTCATACCTTGGACCCTTTGACGGTGTTCGTTTACTGAGTGCAGTATTCGTACTGCATCCCTGGTTTGAAATTTGTCTCTTTTGTTCCTTGGATTCTTCTATCAGTTTTCGTCACTGTTTATCCATTGATCTGAGACTAGCAGGTGCTCTGAGAAACATGCACTCTCATCATTTTGCTATGGGTCAAGTTTTGCCTCGTTACCCATGCATGAAATCCAGTTTCGTCCTGGTACTCATCTAGTTTGGTTTCGTCTAACTGGTTATTGAGTCGAGTTTCATCTTGCTTTTGTTCCTCATTTCTAGGATTCTTTCAGTTCCTTCATACTGTCTATCTTAGTTGAGATTAGCAAGTGCTCCTAGAATCACACACTCTAGCCACTTTGCTTTGGATCAAGCTCAGAGTTTCGTCTCCTCACCCACGTACATTTTCTTTTCTAGAGCTTAGTTTCACCTATACTCTTTGATTTGAGTTTTATCTCACCTTTTTTGAAGCCCAGTTTTGCCCTGGCACATTTGTCCGGAAGTTTAGTTGCGTCAACTCTTCTTTGTTTTTGTTTTGTTTCAACCTGCGTTATAGCTTCATTCTGACGCATGTCTTGGGGGTTTTCTGCTTCTTTTTTCTTTCTTCTTCAAGAGTGTAAATTTTCGGGTTCTGTTGTATTCAATCATCTTCAACTTTGAACGCTCGAAAGTTGTCACTTTTCTCACTTATCATGTTGAAGATATTTGAATAGGGGAAGTTGTTGCACCCCAAAATTTACCCTCTTGATTTAGGCTTATGATTCATCATGAATATCATATTGCATTGCATTCATACATTATGATGGGACCAAAATACTTTGGTTATCAAGTCTTCCTCAAGCTTTGAAGGTTAATTGCATTGACAAGTTGCTCAAGTAGAACCATGTCATCTAAACCTCTGGATCTTTCAAGCTCAAAAGTTATTGCATATCTCAAGATATTTTATCCATCTCTTTGGATCATCAGAGGATTGAAGTTTGAGATTGATTATAAGAGGAATCACTCTTTTGATTCACCAGTCAAATTAGGGTTTTGTTTGATCAAGGCTATTGATCAATGTACAAATCTTGATTTGGAAGCTACAACATCTCATTGGTATTTGAAAAGTCTTTGTACAAGAAATTGGTCAAGATGCCCAGAGAATTTGAAATTTTGGAGATGATTCATCAGTCTCCTAAGGTGTTAACCAAAACTAGGGTTTGGGATTTTATCAATATTTCTTGAGTATTTTGAAGTGAAACTTTGTACATGGCCTCTATATATTTGGAAAATCATATGTTTAAAGTCTTGATCATCAATTTTGAAGGAAAGTGGATCAATTGATTCAAAGGGGCAAAATGGTCATTTTGGTCAAAATCAGTCAAAGTCAAGGTTGACCAAGGGAACTTTTGGTCAACCATCAATTCAAGGGTGTACTTTTCATATTTCAAGTCCATTTTGATCATTGGATCAAAAAGATTGAGGTTTGGGTTGAAACTTGTTCATGAAGAAACCCTAAAAGTTTCTAATTTTGGAAAACGAGGACTTAACTTCAAAAAATCATATTCTATTCACCTTTGATCAAAAAAATGAAAATGAAGTATGCTTGGAAATCTCAGAGGGAGCTCTTTCACATGATTCCATTTTTGAGAACAATGCATGAAGTGGTGGTAAGTTATAAAGCTTGGAAGTCACAAAATTATGGGTCATTTCTCAAAATTTGTGATTTTCAGGCCATATTTTGAAGGACCCAATGGAATCAAATGTGAGGCCATTTTCCACAGGGTTGAAGAGAATTGCAAGACCTTTCCAAAGAGGGCTCATTTGTGTCAAAATTCAAAAATATGAGCAAGTTATGAGCTTTGGAATTTTGAGGCATTTTATTGAATTTTGACCAAGCAATCAAAATGCAATTTCTTGAGAACTCGAGTTTCAGCCATTCCTTTGGTTTCTAATCTCTCTTCTCCTTGGATCATTCTTCAAAATTCTCGGTGGTTCAGATTCAGTGAAGTAAGGAGATCAAGCTTGCACCATTGGTTTGCTTCTGGAGTGAAGGAATCGAGTTTCCAGTTTTCACATCAATGTGAGTTTTCTTGAACTTTAATTTGCATGATTCATCTTGAATTGATGATGTAGATCATGTCCATTGAGTTTCTAACTGGCCGATCATTAGGATTGATGTATATTTGAGCTTTGATTCAAGCAGAATTGGTGAAATCGTGTTTTTGGTTTTAGTATTTACAATGTGTTTTTCCAGTTTTTGAGACTTTATTTCTTGATCCATGCTTGATCTTTGAGATTGATTCGAATTGCATAATGTAGTATGATATGTTAGCTTTAATTTGCACTTGATTTGATGAAAAATGGTTGAGAAACGAGTTTGTTTGGAGGGACTGAAGTTGGGGTGCAACACTGATGGGCGCGCACGTTTTCTGGTTTGGCTAGAGGTTATGGATAATGAGGTGTCATCATCTGAACGGTCCATTTGAATTTTTGAATATTAGTTTATATTTTGATTTCAAATGATTTTCTGATTTTTTTCTTGATCAAAACAATTTAAAAAATTCTGAAAAAATTATCACAAGTCCAAAACAAATTCTACTCTCTTGTGTAATTTTATTGGAATTTTTAAAAATGTTTTGATTGGTTTAAAATTTCATAAGTTTAATTAATTGTTTGTTCAATTATTATTCTTATTTTAATAGCTCTTTTGATCTAAAAATTCCACAAAAATTATCTTTGACTCATAAAATAATTTAGAAATTGATTCTAATTTTGGTTTAGCATTTTTTCTATTTTTTATTAGAAATTTAATTTGAGAAGTTTATTTGAAATGTTTGCTTCATAATTTTTATTTTAATATTTCCTTTAATTCTTAAATCCTCAAAAAAATCATATAAGTTTGTTTTTAATCATAGTGCCTGAATATAATTTTGTTTTGACCTTTTTGTGACTTTTGGCTAGGGTTTGCATTTTGCCATTAAATAATAGTTTAATTGTTTAATTGTTTGTTTGATTTTATTTTAATATTTCCTTTAATTCAAAAATTCCAAAAAAAATCATGGATGCTAGTTTTTAATTCTAATATTAGAATATAATTTTGGTTGGATTATTTTCTGACTTTTGATTGGAATTTTATTTTGAGATGTGAATTTTTGTTTAATTGTTTAAAGGTTTAAATATTGATTTTATTTTTGACTTTTCTTTAATCCTAAAAATTTGAAAAATAAGTTCTCTGATATTTGGAGTTTTATTTATTTTTATATAATTTTAATTTGATTTGTTTAGAATTAGAATTTGATTAATCAATAATTGAGTTCATTTTCTAAATAATTAGGGTTTTGCCAATGCCCTTGTTTGTTTTGATTCCAAAAAGCAATTGGCCTTGAGTTTCAATTGAATTTGGTTCTTCTTTAAGGTTCATAGATGGATTTAGGTCCTTAAAAAGATTTTTCTTAAATTAATTTATAAGGTTTGGTATTTTCCACAAAATATTTTGAAAACTTGTCTAGTTTGGTGGTTTTTGCCAACTAGTTTTTGATATTTGAAGTTTGATTGATCCTTTCCTCATCCATCCATGAACTTAAAACAAGTTTGCTGACTCTTATACATCTCAAAGATGTTAAGAAAATTTTTGTTTGAATTATGGAAGCCCTTTTCCTTTTTTGATGTATTTTTGAAATGAAGGTACCCAATTAATGTTGCATATCTTGTTGCAATTTGCTTGATGGCCAATGAACTTGAGTGAGGCCTATAATTGGGCACCTAATGATCATGTTGGTTCTGTTTATCCACATAAACTCAAGTCATTTCACTTAATGCCCCATATTTGAATGATTGAACCTTTTGATGCATGTTTGATGACTTTTGGCTTTCTTGTTGATCTTCACTTTGAAACTTGGGCTTTCAATTTGAGTTTGAGGTAATTAGATGGCCAATGATAACATGAAGGGAAATGATACTTCAATGATAGTCTCATGAGGACTTGAGAGTAATTGATCCCTATTACTTAAGTTAGTTCTAATCATGAATGGAGTTTGGCTTCTTTCTTTTATCCTTGTTGAATTTTTGAGGCATTTTTGAATGCACTTGTGCAGCATGTTTTTATAATCAACACTTTAACCTTTTGATCATGTCCTAATCATGTTTTGGAAGCTTTACTTCAAATCTTTGATTGTTACAAACTCTTTAATTTTGTCCTTGTTTGACTTTCTTCCATGTTTAGCTTGAGATCTAAGTCTTTGATGCATTGTGTGGGATTCCTCTTCTATTATGCTTGTGAGTTGTGATGAAGTATTTGAGTATGTTTGAATTGTGGTTGCTACTGACCTTCATGGTCTTTCATTATATTCTTCTCAATCTCCCATGATCCTTGATTGATATTCAATTGTCAATTCAATATGGTGATAGAAAGGAGCAACATTCCTCTAACTTTTGACCAAATTGTGCATATGCCTATTTCTTTTTGTCCATCATATCTAATGTTTTGATAGTTTCTATCATGTTTCCTCACTTAATTATGGTGTCATCATCTATCCCTCATGTGTCATCATTCAATTTATGGGAATACAAACTTGGTTGTTGAATGTGCGAGGTACTTTGAGAAAAGTTTTCCATTTTTGACTTAAGGCTACTGTGTTTCACTTTATTTGTGGAACACAATTTATTATA
This sequence comes from Vicia faba, assembly GCA_948472305.1. Classification (NCBI taxonomy): domain Eukaryota; kingdom Viridiplantae; phylum Streptophyta; class Magnoliopsida; order Fabales; family Fabaceae; genus Vicia; species Vicia faba. The sequence goes on from OX451740.1 coordinate 443,065,828, forward strand.
TTGGTACTACTCTTGTGCTTGGCATATTTGATAGTCTATGCAGGATATATATATATATCTCTGTGTGTGTGTGTGTGTGTGTGTGTGTGTGTGTGTGTGTGTGTGTGTGTGTGTGATTATGAATGTTATACATTGCCCATGGGATCCGTTCATATATGAAAATCTCATTACTTACATCCTGATGGGGTAATTTCTGACTTGATTTGTCTGCTGATGCCAGCTTTCTTGAAGTTCTCTGGGTTTCTTTTATTCTTGTTCAGTTGCTACGGATAGTTATCTGTTTGGTATTGCACTATTCCCTTTCTTCTATTTTCATTTTGTATAGTTCTATGTTGCATGATGGGACCTCTATTCCTGATATATGTCAGGAGGCCCTCTGTTTTGTTTGATATGTGTGTTGTGTTTGTATTTGTTCCTTTAACAATTGATCGATGAGTCACTCAATTTAGAAATTGAGATCATGACTTCGCTCTCAGTGCATGTTACCTATAGGATGTTTATTGTTTTTTTTTCTTTAATTGTTGATCCATGAGTCACTCAATTTAGAAATTGAGATCACGACTTCACTCTCATTGTCTGTTCCCTATAGGATAAGTTTTGTTAAGCTTCCTTTGACATGTTGATTAAGGTAGGAATCCATGTACGCTAGCATAGGGTAGGAATTTCCTTTATCCTCAACCTTAGGGTCAATCATTGTATGATAACACTTGGGATAGTGCTAGGCTAGTTTCCCTTAGTTATTTTTTCTTCCTTTGCATTTTGCATCTTAAAACAAAAAACTGTTTTCTTGGAAAATCATAAAACACCTCTAATAAACTCAAAACCTTCTTCAAGGTAAAAGATATAAGTCAATCTTATTTGTTTGTGCGCCTCTTGGCTTTGTTTTTAAACCTGGTTTATTGATGTTTCGCCATCTTTGCCATGATACCTCATTATCTTTTAGCCGATGTTTCGCCATCGCATACTTGTTTGAAGCCGATGTTTCGCCATCTCACATGTTTGTCATCCTACTTTGACTCTCAATATCATTTTTAGGTGTGATGTTTTGTCATCCGTTTTATTGATGTTTCGCCATCTTTGCCATGATACCTTGTTATCTTTTAGCCGATGTTTTGCCATCGCATACTTGTTTGAAGCCGATGTTTCGACATCACACATGTTTGTTATCCTACTTTGATTCTCAATATCATTGTTAGGTGTGATGTTTTGTCATTCATTTTATTGATGTTTCGCCATCTTTGCCATGATACTTTGTTATCTTTTAGCCGATGTTTCGCCATCGCACATTTGTTTGAAGCTGATGTTTCTCCATCGCACATGTTGGTTATCCTACTTTGACTCTCAATGTCATTGTCAGGTGTGATGTTTTATCATTTGGTGTTTTGTTATCTTTGACATGTTACTTTGTTATTATTTAGTTGATGTTTTACCATCTCATTTGTTTGTTGTTTTATTTGATGTTTTGCCATCTTGACTGTTTTTTTGTTGTCTTAACTAAAAACCACAAATCAACCAGAATATATGAGCCGAACTACGGCTGCTCTAATTCCTTAAAAGGGATACGTAGGCATTGAGGTAGGGCCCAATCGAGCACATCTTTTATTTTCCCTACATTGTTTTCTTTTTTTTTTCTTCCGCATGCATTCCCTTTTTAGCTGTAAGCCATAGACATAGGTTTTGACCACACCCATTAGATTAGACAACAAGAGTGGATACCATAGAGTACTACAGGCGTGTGGGGTGCTAATACCTTCCCCTCGCGTAACAGACTCCCTTACCCGATCTCTCGGTCGAAAGACCGTGATTTCTCTCTTTTCAGGTTTTCTCGATGTTTACCTTTCCCTTTTGGCGGGATAAAAGATGTTCGGTGGCGACTTCATTGATGTTTCATTACGAGATGACGGTTCGGCCAGGCCGTTTCACCTGTCATAACTTTGAGGAGGTTCCACAGACCGTTGCTGCAACCAAGACCACTGCAAGTGTTCCTAAGACTACTGGGCCTCCGCTGAAGATGGCTTCTCTAAAAGATGCCAAGGAAGTAGTTGAAGAAGGTGGGTGTACAATTTTGGGCCAACTTCCGAGTATTCCCTACAAATCTGACAAATTTGTTTTGGGTTTTACTTCAGGAGCCTAGAGAGTTGTTCACCGTGCTCGCACCGAGGGACCACCTTTATGGATCAACAACCATGGAGTCAATGCCTTGGAAGACAATGATAATTATTATGACCTGGACAAGTGGATCTTCCCAACCATCAGCGGTGGACTCAACAATTGGGAGGCTAATGACTTTGTACCCATTACTTTTATTCAAGAGTAATTTGTATTTTTGTGTTTGAGGAAATGTAATATTTGAAAAATTGAAACGTGAATGCCTTGTGTCTTACCCGAGACACAATGGCCTATTTGTGAGGGTCATTACTCCGTTCCCATATGTCATTAATAAAACATTGGACATTTCACATACAAATTTTACGCTCTTTGTTTTTATTTTCTGATTTTTACTTTATCAAAAATATACAGCTATGCTCTTACACACACCCACGTATCAAACTGCAGATCCATATCCACTATGAATTCCATTGATAACGGTTCTGCTATTTCCAGTTATGACTTTGAAAATTCCATCTACCAAGCCGAGGACGAAGGTGAGGAAGATTGTGAAGTACCAGAGGAACTTGTCAGACTGTTACAATAGGAAGAAAGGGAAATACAACCTCATGAGGAGCCAGTTGAGCCAGTGAACTTGGGTACTGAAAAGGACAAGAAAGAAGTCAAGATAGGTGCCGATCTAGAGCATAGTGTCAAAAAGCGGTTAATACATATGCTACATGACTATGTCGAGGTTTTTTCCTGGTCATACGAAGACATGTCGGGGCTTGACACTGATATTGTAGTTCATCGCCTATAGAAAAAAGAGGATTACCCTCCCGTGAAACAGAAGGTTCGTTGTATGCGGCCAGAGATGTCAGAAAAGATCAAGGCTGAAGTCATGAAACAATTCAATGCCAATTTCTTAGCTGTCACATCTTATCTGCAATGGATTGCCAATGTTGTTCCAGTACCTAAGAATGATGGTAAGGTACGTATGTGTGTGGATTACAGAGACCTGAACAGGGAAAGCCCCAAGGTTAACTTTCCGCTTCCCCATATCGATGTTCTTGTTGACAACACCGTATAACATAAGGTATTCTCCTTCATGGATGGTTTCTCTGGATACAATCAGATCAAAATGGCACCTGAATACATGGAGAAGACAACCTTTGTCACACAGTACGACACTTTATGTTACAAAGTTATTCCATTTGGGTTAAAGAACGTCGGGGCAACCTATCAACGAGCCATGGTAGCTTTGTTTCATGATATGATCCATCACGAGATAGAGGTCTACGTTGATGATATGATAGCCAGGTCTCAAACTGAAGAGGAGCACCTTAATCACCTACATATGCTTTTTGAAAGGTTGAAGAAATACAAAGTGAGGTTGAACCCAAATAAGTGCATCTTTGGAGTAAGGTCTGGTAAACTCTTAGGCTTCGTCGTCAGTAACAAAGGCATTGAAGTCGACCCTGCAAAGGTCAAAGTTATACAAGAAATGCCAACTCCTCGCACTGAGAAGGAAGTTAGGGGATTCTTGGGATGTCTGAACTATATTTCCAGATTCATTTCACATCTGACCCTACTAGTTAGCCAATCTTCAAATTACTGAAGAAAGATCAAGCAGTGAAGTGGAATGACGATTGCCAGAACGCCTTTGACAAAATCAAACAATATCTCCAAGAGCCTCTAATTTTGATTCCTCTAGTTGAAGGAAGACCTCTGATCATGTACTTAACAGTATTAGAGAACTCAACAGGGTGTGTGCTGGGGAAGCATGATGAGTCTGGTCAAAAAGAGCATTCAATATACTACCTTAGCAAAAAGTTTACCAACTGTGAAACAAGGTGCTCACTGCTCGAGAAAACTTACTGCACTTTGGCACGGGCTACTCGCCGACTAAGATAATATATGTTGACTGACACTACCTTGTTGATATCTAAAATAGATCATATCAAGTACATCTTTGAGAAGCCAGCTCTCTCTGGAAGAATAACAAGATGGCAGATGATCCTGACCAAATACTACATTAAGTATTCAACCCAGAAAGCAATTAAGGAAAGTGTACTAGCTGATCATTTGGCTCATCAGGATGTGGACGACTACCAATCCATGAATTTTGAGTTCTCGGATGAGAACATCATGTTAGTAACTGGTTGTGAAGGACCTGGACCGAATGAAGGACCTGAAAAAGGATCCCGATGGACCATGGTTTTTGTCTGAGCTTCCAACTCTCTTGGCAATGGCATCAGCGTTATGATCATATCTCCTGAAGGTTGTCATACTCCTTTCACTGCCAGATTATGTTTCAATTGTATCAACAATATGGCTGAATATGAAGCGTGCATTATGGGTCTCTCAAAGCCTCTATAGACTTGAGGATCAAATTAATGAGTGTATTTAGAGACTCAGCTTTAGTAATCAGTCAGATTAAATGAGAATGAGACATGAAGCATCCTAATCTCATCCCTTACAAAGAGCATGTGTTGACAATGATTCCACACTTTGAAGAAGTGACTTTCAAGCATTTTCCACGAGAGGAAAATCAACTAGCGGACGTGCTAGAGACAATGTCATCCATGTTCAAGGTAAGGTGGGATAATGAGGCTCCTCAAATCACTATTGAGAGAATGGATGAACCCGCATATTGTCACGAGATTGATACTGAAGAAGTATTGGATAAATCCTGGTTCCATGAAGTCAAAAGATATCTCGAAGCCCAAGAGTATCCTGAGGGAGCTTCAATCAACGATAAGAAGTTCCTAAGAAGGTTCTCTGCCAAGTTCTTCCTTAGTAACAGGATCCTCTACAAGTGCAACCACGACTCTACCTTGCTTCGGTGTGTAGACAAGGGTGAGGTAGAAAATATGATCGCTGATTAGCATGAAGGTACCTTTGGCACCCACTCTAGTGGGCATACAATGGCTAAAAAGATCCTACAGGTAGGATATTACTGGTCTGCTATGGAAGCAGAATTTTATCAGCATTCACGGACTTGTCATAAGTGCCAGATCTATGCTGATAAAGTACATGTGCTTCCAGTTCCCCTAAACATCTTGACTGCTCCTTGGCCATTCACAATGCGGGGCATCGACATGATTGGAGAGATTAAACTGACAGCTTCTAATGGGCACCGCTTCATCCTAGTTTCCATTGATTACTTCACGAAGTGAGTCGAGGCAGCTTAATTTGCTTCTGTTACCAAGAACATTGTGGCCCGATTCATCAGACATAAACTTATCTGTCGGTACTGTATTCTAGAAAGAATCATTACAAATAATGGTACCAATCTCAATAACACTATGATCACCGAGCTCTGCACACAATTCAAGATCCAGCATCATAACTCTTCTCCTTACCAACCGAAGATGAATGGTGTTGTTGAAGCTGCTAATAAAAATATCAAGAAAATCATACAGAAGATGACGGTGACATATAAATACTGGCATGAGATGTTACCATTTTCTCTTCATGGATACCGTACCATAATGTTCACCTCAACATGGGAAACTCCTTTCTCTTTAGTATACGATATGGAAGTTGTCTTACTCATAGAAGTCTAGATCCCTTCCTTGAGAATCATGAAGGATGCAAGGTTGAGTGAAGACGAATGGGTCCAGACTAGACTTGATCAATTAAACTTGATTGATGGGAAGAGGCTCACGGCTGTCTTCCATGGTCATATATACCAAAAACGTATGATCAAAGCTTTTAACAAGAAGGTCGGACGTCAGGTATATCAGGTTGGTGACCTGGTAACTAAGCGCATCATCCTGCCACAAGGTGATCCCAAGGGCAAATGGGTTCCCACCTATGAAGGGCCATTTGTGATCAAGAACATATTTTCTGGTGGAGCCATGACCTTAACCACTATGGATGGTGACGACCTTTTGTACCCTGTAAATGCAGACATAGTTAAAAGATACTACGCATAAACAAAGACCCACTAGGACGACTTGCCTAGGCAAAAATTAGGGAATCTCGACGAACCAAAAGGGTTCGGGCAAAAATTAGGGATATACATAAAAATATTTATACACCCGGTAAGTCGAAAACCTGAAAAGGCGGCTTGAGAAAAAAGGGTATCCAAGTGGACTGAAAAGCCGAAAGGGCGGTCCAGGAAAAAGTTAGGGATTTTAAGCGTATGACTATGTCCCATTGGATCACCTTACAACCAATCTTCAGTATCAACTATCGAGTTCAAGTGGTACTAATCAATCCAGTTAGCTTCGGATACGCAGCAAAAGAGATGAGACGCTCAAAGGCATAAAGACAATAGTAGAATGGGAACCCAATGGGATTATTTCACGTAGTTGTTTTTTTTTTATACTATTTTTGTATAGTTTCCATTATTACGATGGCATTCTATTACCAGGATGTTTGTATCCTTGTACAAAAATGCTTATTCAAGTTAATACAAAACTATTCCTTTGAAAGTGCAAAACTTCTGTTTTTATTTTTCTGTTTTGTGTGCGAAAACGTCCAGTGATTATTTTTGAACATATGCATTTGAATGTAATTACTGCTTACATATATGCACCTAAAAACAGAAAGACAGTTGCTAATGACTTTAAGAAACGGGACAATATCTAAGGGCCATCAACAAAATTCCTGCATATATTTCCTCCAGCATATACCTTCTCCAGCAGGTACAGAGGTAGAGACATCCTACTACAAGGTCACTGTCATATTCTCAGTATGCAACCTAATGGTATAAGATGTTCTCATATCCCCGGCAGAGCAAGAATCTTCAAACTACTGCTCCGACATCTGAGAAAAATTCCCCAGTAAAGTCATTAAGCTTTTTGGGTTCCCCTGCAGGATTTCACAAAAAAAAACCCAAGCAGCTCATGGAACTTTCCTTCCCCAACAAATTTTATTTCTCTAACAATGGAAGTCCACCTCCCAGCATGTCAACTTCAAACAAAATCTGAAGACCTACATTCTTCATCGCCAACTACAATCAGGGATTTATTTTCCCTAGTTCAACAACACTGCAATAGAACAACTGACATGTTCATACATTGCATTCATACATCATTTTACAAACATCATAGCATATGCAGCACGAACGCGTATATCACAATCTCATTTATGTTGAGAGCATCATGAAATTTATACATCATGACATCGCATGAAATCGGTTTTACCTTTTCAGGTTAAATCAGCAGACAGACAAACACCATCAACTTATACAACAGGTCAAAGATTAATGCCCGAAACTAGACGTGAAAACTATCTATGTGACTAACATTGCCAAGTTCCAGATTAATAACTGCAACAAGCCTGGAGAACTATCTGGGGACGAACGATTGTGGATTAATACCTTTAACAATCCAGGAGAACTATCCACATGATGAGATTGAAGATTAATACCTGTAACAAGCCAGGAAAACTATCTTTCTTTCTCAGGTTAGATATTAATAACTGTAACAAGCCATGACAACTATCTCAGTGACCGATGATTTTCAAAGTTCCAGATTAATACCTGTAACAAGCCAGGAGAACTATTTGTGGACGACCGACTATATATTAATACCTATAACAAGCCAGGAAAACTATCTATATGACCAGACGAATCGATCTTACACGGGTTCCTTCTCATCATCCGGATGCAGTCTAACATAGACTCAACCTGAAGCAATCTTACACGGATTTCTTCTCATGATCTCCTGATGCAGTCTAACACGGACTCATCCTGAAATAGCCCCACACAGGCTCCTTCTCAGACATCTCCGGATGTAGACTAACACAGACTCATCCTGGAACACCCCTACACAGGCTCTCTCTAATACATTATCCCCAGCAAGTCACTGTGAAACCTGGATTTCAACCAAAAAGCAGCGAACTTTCATCTCTCCAGTCCAGAGATAATTCCTCAATAGAACCTTGGACAATAGAAGTTCCTAGACTCTATTCCCCACAGAGCTTTCCTCAAGCAGGAGAGCAACATAAATTAACATTCCCCAACGGACTCCTCCTCAGACAACAGGAACAGGAATCCCCACAAAGAGACCTCTTATGAAGTCAACATCTACTTTGGATGGCATCTTTAAGCTTATCCCTGATGACTCTTTTTCATCTTCTCTAAATTTCATATGTAAGTCGATTCCCGACATCATCAACCACCAGCGTTACTTCATGTGAGTGCAAATTTCTGGGCACTCTAGTGTTCAATCATCATCCAACTTCAGATTACGAAAGGCAGACAAGCCAATCTAAATCCTCAGGTTTAACTAGATTGAATAGGGGCAGCTGTTGTACCACAAAATTTACCCTCCCACTTTTAATCAAGGCATGCTCTTAGAGATTCTCAATTGCTCAAGGATGACCAAGAACTGACCAGACAAATTCTCCTTCTAAGGCAATGAACCGCTAATTATGGTTTCAATTTTCATCAAGATGTATGAGCTCCAAAGGTCTCAAATGTTTTCCATGGTCCTAATATGTCTACAAGATCGTCCATGCCAAATTTCATGCCTTGCACTACAAGTTTGCTCAGTCAATTGCCCAAATGTTCGAAAATTAACTATACTAGGTCAAAAGTCAATTGTGGCCTATATACAGTCAAACTTCCAGATTCTTTGTCAACATCAACATTTTGAATTAATATCCATCATTTTATCAAGTTTTGATCATGATTCCTCTATAAATGCTCCTAATTAATCAAAAGTCAAGAATTTCTAAATTAGGGTTTCTATAGGAAAAGTCAATTGAACTTTGACCAGGCATAACTTTCACATACTTCGTCCATTTTTCTCAAACAAAAGCTCATTTTGAAGAGGATCCAATTCCATACAACTTCTATTCAGTCCTAAAGTACAATAAATGCACCATTTGAAAGATACAAGCTCATACATTACATGTCATTTTTAGAAATTCAACAAAAGTGCCTTCTTTCCAAGACCTTTTACCTCAAGATACAATCTTCAAATACAAAATTGATCAAAAGAGGGATTGAAGTAGACATATTGGGCTTTCCGAAAAGTCCAAGATCATCATCATGAGATAAAAATTGAGCAAGTTATGGCTTGCCCAAGTTGGGAAATTTCAAGAATTATGCATTGAGCAAACTTGAAGTTTTAGGTCAATGGCTTAATTTCTTGGACTTCAATCATCTTCCTAAGCTTATAGAGGACCTCTAAAATTATTCTTATCATGCCTTACATTTTATACCTATTTTGTACATATTTATTTTATTTTATTCAAATAAATATAAAATAAAATGTATAAAATAATTGGAAATGGGCTTTGAGCATTTGGGCTGATGTTTTGGACAGCTTGGAGGCCCAAAATTTTTTGCAAGCATGTCCAGGTTCATAGAAAATTTAAAAAGGGACAAGAAACCATGTCTTTGGAAAAGTTTCAAAGTGATATTCATGGTGTTAAAACACCAACTTAATGGTTGTTTATTCCTTTGCCCTCTTGTCCCTTTCATCCCCTCTATATAAAGAGCACACTAGCAAGCTTCAAACACGCATAGATACATCCTGAAAGAGTCATACGAAATTGCAAAAATAAGAAAATTTTTCAAATCCCAAAACACATTTTCAGCCATCCTCAGTCCAAACAAAGGATTCAAACACATTCCTAGAGGTCTCCTGAAGCTTTTCCAATCATCACCACGCATTGAAGCATCACGAAACACCTAATTTAGTAGCTCACGATTTGCATTTTTTTTCAAATTCGTTTTCTTTGATTCATGTAATATAAATCTGTTTTGACCATGCATTATTGTTCATATAAGTGTGTGCAAGCTTTCTGCAACGCTGGATTTAAGTTTTGATGTAGGAATGACGTTTTACCATGGCTAGGGTTTATACCTCTGATTTGGGGTTTTTTGCAATAGCCAAAATTAGCCCAAACCAAGGGTACTATCGTGCTCAGGAGGTCGAGGCAAATCGATCCCTGGCCTCATAATTAATTCATGTTGCGTATTGTGGATTTTGAAGAGTGCAGGTGTTTTAGTGACAAACAAAAACTGTCACTATAGGTCTCTATACCTAAAACGATAGAGCGAGGAAGAAGACTAGGCATGGCAGCTTCCCATTGGGCCATTCAAATAAGCGCGCGTTTTTTTTAATATATTAGATTTTGTTTTATATATTAATATTATGCTTTGTTTATGTAAATGAATGAACATGTTAGCTCAGCTGGCAAGGTGCGTTTGTGTGATGGGAGATGACCTGGGTTCGAGTCCCAGGTCGAGCATTTTCTCATTTTTCTCACAATATTTATGAAGATCCCATGTAAATCATGGTCAGATGTGTACCATGCACCCTCAGCCAAGGCCATCAGATGTACATCTGATCCAAGCCAGCACATCCAAGCGTGCAGTATATCATATGCCTTCAAGATTTGTCCATACAGGACCAGGCATGAAGTCTAGGCTTCACAGCTTTGGGCCCAGCGAATTTCAAACAACACACCCTATTTTTCTTTTGCTATCAGGCCCATCTAGTATTTTTGTTGTATTGTTTTAGTTTTATTTATTTTTGTTTTCTTTATTTATTAATTAAACAAATAATCACAAAAATCACAAAAAATATTAAGTTAGTATTTTTTAATTAAACTAATTTGGTAAATAAATAAAATAAATAGTTTAACTATTTTATTTAATTTAAAATGTATTAGAACTTAGGACTTGATTTAGATTTAATTATTTTCTTTTCATAATAAAAAACTAAAAAAAAAAGAACTGAGACTATGTTTCTTGATTAACTTTATTTTCTAAATATATTTAGGATAATTAATTTAATTATTTTCTCAAATCAAAAAAATAAACAAAAAAAATATTTTCTTATTTCATTTAGAATTGCCTTAGGTTTTAGACGTCTTTACCTTTCGCGCGTTATTTATTTTTCACATTTTTACATTATTGTATATGTATACTGGATGTACTAGACTAATTAGGATTTTTACCACTTTCTTTATTTTTCTTCACCCAAGTTTTGTACATTGTAAATATTCCGTCCTCGAAGCCATGTAATAGCGTAGGGTTATATTTTTGCACTTTACATTTTTCTGTACATATTAACAGCTAGTAACTAGGATTGCATGACAAAACTGAAAAAATGAAAACATTAGCAAACCTAAATGTGCAAGATAAATAGTTGAACTAAACACAATTGCACATGCGCACCTCTAGGGTATCCTACTTCGGTTGCCTTCGGAAAACGGTCATAATTCTCGAAACGTGAGAAGTTTTAGTGATTGTCCTCTAGTTTGAAAGATCACAAGTCCCTCGATGACCATCTCGACGTTGCCTCGGTAAAAAAAGTGATCTTAGAACTTTAGGACAGTTACTAAAATTCCTTGCTAAGTTGCCTTTGTGACCGTAACGTCCCTTTGGATGTCCCTCAAACATCCAACGATAGGGATACCTACTCACTAATAATAGGATAGCACTGTCTAAAGGATAAGGAGGAAAAGATCAAACTTTTTTCGAGTAAAAGTGGATAACTATTAGATGCTTGCTCAAATAAAACAAACTTTTCACACTTACACATTTCAAAAACAACTTTCAAAAACATTTGCTTTGTCAACACTCTTGAGGACTGATACACGAGTTAACGTAAAGCGAATCGTCGCAGTAAGGCATTTCCAAACATTTTTTCAAACACACAAAGTATAAGGTACTTTTAAAATGAGCTAAGCATCTAAGATCCCGTAGAAAACTACGGATGGAAAGGGTGCTAACACCTTATCTTTCTGTAATCTACCCCCTTACTCAGAAAATTCTCGAAAAGGTCTTTTTCTGTTCTTTTCACTTTTCCTTTGTTGGATAAAAGAAAAGTCGTTGGCGACTCTTGCTTACCGCAACATTTGCGAACATAAATGCAAAACCAGTATAACAGTCGGTTTTGCCACCATATAACACAAGGCTTTGACAATTACATAATTTATAATGCAAAATAGTAAAATGCACAAGAAAATGTAAAGTGAAAAGAAATTTTTTTTAGGGTTTTTTGATAGAAAATGTTTTGTAGTTTCAATTATGTTAGAAAATAACTTGAATGTTTTAGCTAGAATAAGGTTTTGTATAATGGTAGGCCATCTCTAAGCAATGCAATATATCAAAAGTAACTTAAAAATCTCAAAATTAGGAATTTTGATGCCTGAGCTGACACGGGCCATGTCAGTGGACACGGGTACCCGTGTTAGAATTTTCCCTTGCTCCTCTACACATTTTTTGATCCAGCGAAATTCACACAGGCCATCTCGTGTGACACGGGCATCCGTGTCAACCCTTGTCCTGCCTGCTTTGCACGTATCTGACTGACACGGGTCGTGTCGTGTGACACAGGCACCCGTGTCAGCCTCTATCCTGCCTGTTTTGCAAAATATCCAACCCATCTGAACTGACACAGATCGTGTCGCGTGACACAGGCACCCGTGTCAGCCCCTGGCCTGCCTTTTTTCTAAGTTTTCTCTTTGGTTTGTCTTGTTGTATTCTTTTGAAAATGAAAGCAAATAATGTATGGATAAAGATATTAGAGTTTGATAAAATTTACCTCTTGAAATGAAAACTTTAGAACACGTATTGATGTTTCTGGGTGGAAAGTGGTGATTGATTGAGCTTATTTAGACCTCCTTGAAGTTGTTTCAATCCTTAATTTATGTTGAAAGTTATTGAATCACTCCAACCAAGTCAAGTTACAAAGTACTGGTGTTACAGAAGTTGTTCTTGTGTTTGAACAACTTCTATATGATGTATATGAAGTATTTGGATGATTTGTTTGGGAAAAACTTGCAAGGTGTGAAAGGTTCAAAGATTTGTACTTCAAGGCTCAAAAATGGAGGTTTTATGGACAATTCTGGTTTTTTGAGAGTATATGGGTTTTGGGGGCTTGTTCATCTCTCTCTATCTTGCAAAAATCTCACTATTTATAGGCAAGAGGTTTTAAGACAAGGGTTGATAAGATTTTCTAGATCACATGTTGTGGCTAGGTTGGATTGTAAATGAATCAAGCTTGAAGATCATAGTTCCAATGCTTTGTACTTTGCTTTAAAGAGTTGTCGGTTGCTTTAAGCATGCTTATCTGATTTTGTGTGTTAAGTGTGTATGGAAGGAATAAGTTAGAGGCTCAAGAATAGTTGTCTTTATGATTAAAGCTAATTTGCAAGAATGGCAATGTTAACTTTATGCCAAAAATGGAAAGATCACTTGGACAATGTGTTGTACCCTAAAATTTTCCCTCTCATTTTTATTCAAAACATATTCCTAGAGGTCCCCAAGTGCTCAAAGTTGACCAAGAATTGACCAGACAAATTCTCCTCCTAAACAATGGATTTCCAACTAGGGTTTCATTTTTCACAAATAAGTTTGGGTTTCAAAGGCCTCAATTGATTTCCATGGTTCCTAATATGTCCTCAAAAATGCTCATGCCAATTTTCATGCCTTGTATTACAAGTTTGTTCAGTCAATTGCTCAGATGACTGGAAGCCAACTATATTAGGTCAAAAGTTAAATGTGGCCAATATACAGTCAAACTTCAATATTTTTGGTCAACATCAAAATTTTGAAGTGATATCCATCATTTTATCAAGGGTTGGTCATGATTCCTCAAGGAATGCTCTCAAATCATCAAGAATCAAAACTTGCTAAATTAGGGTTTCCTAGAGAAAGTCATTTGAACTTTGACCAGGCATAACTTTCACATGCTTCATCCCTTTTTCCCCAACCAAAGCTCATTGTGAAGAAAATGCAATTCCCTACAAATTTTCTTTTGTACTCAATTTCAAAAAATGCATCATTGGAAAGATATGAGCCAATACATTATGAGTCTTTTTGGAAGTCAACAAAAAGGCATTTTTTGTCAAGGCAAGTTAAATCAAGATAATTTCTTCAAATGCAAAAATGGTCAACATAGAGATTGTAGTGAACATCTTGAGCTTTATAAAAAGTCATAGATCATCTTCAAAATATGAAAATTGAGCAAGTTATGACCAGTGAAAATTGGGCAAATTGGTGAAAATGCAAAAAGTCAACTTTGAGCAAAATTTCCTTTTTAAGTTCATGGACCTATTTTTTAGGATTCAAGCATGTTTTTGATTTACTCAAGCACCCCTAAGCTCACTCATGCACCATTGTGATTTTTATTTTTTATTTATTTGAATTTTATTCATTTAAATATTATTTAAATCAAAATAAAACACAAAATAGGATGCAAGGCATGTAAGCTTTTGGTTTCCATCAAGTGTGAGGCCCAAATAACTCCCGGCAAGCTGTAAAATTCGTGACAACCAAGAAAAGGCCAGATTTGGACACAAATATTCAAAATTGGAAAGATTTTCAAGAAAACATTTGAGACAAATCCAACATTCAATGCCATGGATTCTTGCTCTTTTTGTTGACCTAATGAGATATGCTATATAAACACAAAAAAGTTAGAGAAATAGGACATGCGCAACTGCCTCCCAAAATCCCTAAAGATTTTCCAAAAAATTCAAAGAATAGTGCAACCATAGATCACGAGTTCCAGCCATTCTTAGACTGATTCAAGTGTTCTATCATACTCCTGAGGCCTCCAGGAGTCGTGTCTAGCCATTATTCAACCTTGATGAAATTCTGGCTGCAGATACTCAATGTCACGTTCAATGTTATGACACCGTATCTGACTTACTATAAGACAGTAAATACAAAAACAGTAAAGAACACAGTCAATTGTTTACCCAGTTCAGTGTGCAACAACACCTACTTTGGGGGCTACCAAGCCAGGGAGGAAATCCACTATAAGAGATATTAATTCAGGAATAAACCAACCAGTTTATCTCCTTCACTTAAGACCTACCCAATGCAACTTCAATCTAAGTACAACTTAAACCTGAGTTTCTACTCACCCCCCCTCAATCACAGCAGTGATACATAAAACAATTTGACTAATGAATTGTTGAAGACACTCTTCAAAACATACACTTGATTATGCTTCACAGCTTTTTAATCAAGCAACACAAACACTCTTGCTTCACAGCTTTGAGTGATACACAAACCTAACTTGACTTTGCTTCACAGCTTTAGTCAAGAGACATACAAACACTCTTGCTTCAAAGCTTTGAGTGTTACACAACCCTTACAATTAAAACCTATTCCAAGTCACTTATCACAATGATAATTGCTTGGATTACAATAGTTAAAACTATACAGCTTCTAAATGATCTTCTGTCAACAAGGGATTGCTTTCAAAACAGCAGCTCTGTTGAATATATAGCAGCTGCATCTTCAGTTAGGGTTTCCCCAAAAAGCTAGGGTTAATTCCATTTGACCTTAAGACTAGGTCACAGGACTTTATCAACCAGGTTGGGGTTGAGCTAGCTTAACCCAAAGAAAACGCAGGATTCTGTTCTGGAAAGACTGAGTCATTTTCCTGAAAAAACTCAGAATTAACCAAACTGCATACCTGTTAGTTTAGAACAGGATGTCTTAACATCTGTTATGACATCTGAAAACCTGTCTACTGATTTAGGAAAATGTGATCATTTTGCAAAATGCTCAGATACACACTTATAAACATCAGTACCTGTATGACAATATTTTTCTGCAAAGGTACCTAATGAATCAGTACAAACTAAACTAGAATGTTATGACATTCACACACCTGGTTTTACCAAAAATGCATGCCAATACCTAAACAACTACAAACTCCCCCTTTGGCAGATTTTTGGCTAAAGCCCCTAAGCAATCAGAGATAGATAGCAGCAGAATAAAAATGACTGCAGAAAAATGGAATGTCAAATAAAGTATCACAATATATCTCCCCCTCTTTAGCCACAAATGGGCCAAAGATACATGTTTATAAAAATTATACAGTCATCCAGAAAAAGTAATAAGAGCAACAACTAAAAACTGAACACACTTCCAAACTCCACCAGGGACCAGCATCAACTCCACCAAACAGCAACCAACCTTTAAGCACTGTCATCAGACTCAGAGGAGCTAGTTTCTTCAGTATTGAGATGACCTTCAGCTTCTACACCCTCTTCCCTTCTGTTTCCTTCAGCTTCCTCCTTTTCTAACCTGGCAATTAGGATTTCTAGGGTCTTTTTCCTAGCTTCCAGTTCTTTGCAGGTCTCTTTTAATACAGCTATGACATTAGATGTCTTGGACTGGGTCTTCACAGACGATGTCTCAGCTGATGTTATGACAATATCAGGAGCATGAGATCCCTGAAACAGTTTGTAGTGCAACCCAAGGGCAGGAGCTCTTTTTCAAGCAGTATCTCTTGCCACCAGGATATCAGGGTATTGTGCAAGGATAATTCCACAAAGGAGGGAGGGAAAGGCAATTGGTCCTTTGACAGCATAACTACCAGCATGTTTTAAAGTTTGTTCAAAAATATACCTGCCATAGTCAAAAGCAGTCTTGGTTCCCACAACATAAATAAATCTCCCCAATCCTGTGGAGATAGTTGATTTATGGTTTGTAGGCACCCAGTTGGCTGCACCAATCTTGTGTAGGATGGCAAATTTCATGCTAAGTTTGCTGGCATTCAGCTTGCCTTTCAAGGGCCAGCACTTCACTTGCCTTGCTGTGATGGTCTGACAAACTTCATTGTTAGTGACTTCCAAATCAGGACAATCCTCATTTGTTCTTCCAAGAAATTTGTTAATTTCTGATGGAGATAAATTAACCCTTCTTCCTCTAACAAAAACACTCTCAAAGTCAGCTGACCTTCCATCAGCACAATCATTAGACAAGTTAACTATGAACTCCTTGACCAGATTTTCATAACACTTGTTAAATTTTATCACTGTCTTCATCAGTCCAGCATTCTTGATCAGGTCCATGATGTCTTTGCACTCCATGGCATCATTGTTTAGCTCTCTTTCTAAAGATATTCTCTTTAAGCAAACATACTTCCATCTGTTTGCATTGTCAGGATGATGAAAAGAGATGTTGTCTGTTGGGACTTCAGGAACTCTAGCAATTTTGCTGGAGGGGAGCTTCCTTCTGATAGGGATTTCTTCAGCATCAATCTCAAACTCTGATTCCTCATCAGAATTAGAAGATTCAGGTTCTTTTCTCTTCTTTGAAATTGGTTGTCTATCAGTATGCACCTGGGCTTTCACCTTCCCTTTGGACTGAATAGTTTTCACAGATTCTACCCCAGCCTTGCCTTCAGCCTTGGATTTCTTAACAGCAGGTTTATCTTTGGACACACATTTTGCATCATTCTGATTACCCTTTATTTTCATCAATATCCTAGCTATGCTAGGGTTTACATTGGCAATCAGATCATTATCTGAGTAATCCTCATCCACATCAATGATAGGTGGATCAGCAGTCTTTTCTGAAGGGTTCTGAATGTTGTCATTTTGTGTCACAACATTCTCAGAGATGTCCACATTTGGGCTTCCTGATTGATTTAAAGGGACAGAAATCCCCGGTACAGGTTGGTTTCCGCTTAGTATACTAGTAACAAGCCTAGCAATAGCTTGATGAACTTGAACTGATCCTTCTCTATTTGGTACAGAAGAAGAAGGATGAGAAGGATTACCAGAGGCTGCAGCTTGAGCTCTTCCTGCATGTCTAGTTCTCAGCTTTTTGACTTTGGCGGGGTCAGTTGCCATCTCTCTGAGAGGAGTGACCTCAAGAACTTCAG
This sequence comes from Vicia faba, assembly GCA_948472305.1. NCBI lineage: Eukaryota > Viridiplantae > Streptophyta > Magnoliopsida > Fabales > Fabaceae > Vicia > Vicia faba. The sequence goes on from OX451740.1 coordinate 443,083,524, forward strand.
ATTCTATGCATGTGGTGATTGCTCTAGAGTCTTGGTCAGATGATGAAGATGATGAGGATGATGAAGTCGACTTGGTTGAAGATGATGTCTGAGACATTTTGATTGACTTAGAGCACCAGTCGCAATTTGAGAGAAAATTTTGATTGAGAGAAGGGAACAGGTTGCAAAGTCGAGAGAGGTAGGAGGCAAAAGAGAGTCTTTTCAACTTCTTAAGTATTTTGAAAGAATTTGGAAAACATATGATTAATCCACTAAAAATAGACTTAACAAAATTAACTCCTTCAACCCTTGTTTTAAGCAAAATTAATTGCTATAATTTCTCATGTTGGCAAATACCCAACCTGCCCCTCAAGTTTTCAAGTTCATTTCCAACAAGAGCCTTGGTAGAAGAATCAGCCAGCTGAAGCTTAATGATACCATGTTCCAGTTTAATTGACTTCTTCTCTACAAAGTCAATGTGCTTGGTCCTGCTATGCTGAATAGGGTTCATGGAAATATTGATTGTATTCATATTGTCACAATATAATGTCACAACATCTTGTGAGACATTATACTCAGTGAGCATCTGTTTTGTCCAGATATTTTGAGAACAGTTACTCCTAGCTGAAACCATTTCAGCACAGAGTTGGGAAGGCATTCTTTTGACATGAATCATAGTTCTAGTTGATTCTTGAATGATCTTATTTTTCTTTTTGTCCACTCCATTTTGATGGAGAGTTATAGGAGAAGAGACTTCACGACTCATTTCTTCAGGGAAACAGAATTTATTAGACTTGTTGTTTCCAACATCCTTGTCATGATTACTTCTGGTTCTGACAACACATCCTTCTTCAAGTTTATTCACCACATCATAGACATGTTTCTTTTTACCAAGCCTTTCAATTTTAAGTTCACCACAAACCCTTCTTTTATCAATCTGTAGTTTTGGAGTCCTTCTGACTGCTTCCATAGAGATAGCTCTTTTCATTCTTCTTAGATGAAGATGACCAAGCTTATGGTGCCACAGTTTCATCTCTTTTTCTTCTTTGGTAATTGGACACATAGTGGAGTTATTAGTGTTCTCAGGCTGCCACAAGTAACAGTTATCTTTGGATCTGATTCCTTTCATTACAACTTCTAGTTTTTCATTAATTACTAGACATTCAGATTTTGAGAAGTTGACCTTGAATCCTAGATCACACAATTGACTGATACTAATGAGATTAGCAGTCAGCCCTTTTACCAGCAGTACTTCACTCAGACTTGGAACTTCAGGGCAGTCCAAATTACCAACTCCTTTGATTTCACCTTTAGCACCATCTCCAAAGGTCACATAACTAGTGTTGTGAGGTTTAACATGATTGAGAATGTTCTTTATTCCAGTCATGTGTTTAGAACACCCACTGTCAAAGTACCAGCCTTCCTTTGCAGACACTCCCAGGGAAGTGTGGGCTATCAGGGCAGTATCCTTTTTCTTCCAGTGAGGAGTATGTGGTACCCTTTTTGACTTAGGTTTAACACCTGAGTTTTGATTAGGGTATCCATGCAATTTGAAGCAGAAGGGCTTTATGTATCCATACCTCCCACAATGATGACATCTCCATCTTTGGTATTTTTTCTTCATATATTTCTGTTTCTGATGTTGAGAGTTGTGTTGAGACATCTGCTTTGACAATTATTTAACAGGCCTGATCTTCTTGTCTGCACCAGATTTCTTAGCTTCCACAAATCCTAGTCCAGATTTGTTTCCCACATTTTGTCCAACTTGAAGAATCTCTTCCAATTTATCTGTTCCATTGGTCAGCATCTTGACAGATTTGGTCATTTGGTTCAGTTGTGAGTTCAGCAATTGAACTTCCCCTTCTAGATGACTTATAGTTTCAAGATCTGCCCTTTTTTTAGCCTCCAGCTTTATAATGAGTTTTGATTGTTTCTCATTCTGCACACAGACTTCAGCACTTCTGATACACAATTTCTTGTAGGTATCAGCCAGTTCTTCAAATGTCACTTCTTCATCACTGGTGTCACTTTCAGATGTACAAACACCAGTTAGAGCAGTAACTAGTTTGGCAGATTCTTCTTCAAAATTACTTTCTGAATCACAGTCAGACCAAGTAGCAGTCATTCCTTTCTTTTGTTTCTTAAGAAAGGTTGGACATTCAGCTCGAATATGCCCATATCCTTCACAGCCATGGCATTGAATTCCTCTCCCTTGGTTTCCCTTCTCTTCTGACCTTGGTCTTCTGCTGGAACTGTCAATGTCAGAGGGAATGTTATGAACATTAGACCTTGACTTTGGATCTATTCTTTTGATGAGTTTGTTGAACTGTCTTCCAAGCATGGCTATAGCTTCTGAAATATTTTCTTCTTCATCCTCCTTGTTTTCAACATCATTGTTGGATACAAGTGCTATGCTCTTGTTCTTCTTGTCACCATTATCAGTGATCCCCATCTCAAAAGTCTGAAGAGACCCAATAAGTTCATCCACTTTCAACTTGCTGATGTCCTGGGTTTCCTCTATGGCAGTTACCTTCATTGCAAATATTTTAGGCAAGGATCTGAGAATCTTTCTCACCAGTTTTTCTTCTGACATCTTTTCTCCCAGTGCTCCTGAGGTGTTGGCAATCTCCAAGATGTTCATGTGAAACTCATGAATGGTTTCATCTTCCATCATTTTTAGATTCTCAAACTCGGTAGTCAACATCTGAAGCCTTGACATTTTTACTTTGGAAGTGCCCTCATGAGTAGTTTTGAGAGTGTCCCAAACTTCCTTGGCCAGTTCATATTGATGTACTAGTCTGAAAATGTTTCTATCAATTCCATTGAACAAGGCATTTAAAGCTTTGGAATTTCCCAGGGCTAACTCATCTTCTTCTTTACTCCAATCTTCCTCAGGCTTCAGACTGATTGTCCCATCTTTCTCAGTTATGGTGGGATGGTTCCATCCTTTGTCAGCAGCTCTCCAAGCCTTTTTGTCCAGAGATTTTAAGAAGGCAGTCATACGAGGTTTCCAGTAGTCATAATTAGTTCCATCCAGAATGGGTGGTCTATTTCCAAAAACTCCTTCTTTGTCCATAGTGCCAGAAAGTGATATCCCTATATCTCACCCAGTAATACAGGCAGGGTGCCTGCTCTGATACCAATTGAAATTCTGGCTGCAGATACTCAATGTCACGTTCAATGTTATGACACCGTATCTGACTTACTATAAGACAGTAAATACAAAAACAGTAAAGAACACAGTCAATTGTTTACCCAGTTCAGTGTGCAACAACACCTACTCTGGGGGCTACCAAGCCAGGGAGGAAATCCACTATAAGAGATATTAATTCAGGAATAAACCAACCAGTTTATCTCCTTCACTTAAGACCTACCCAATGCAACTTCAATCTAAGTACAACTTAAACCTGAGTTCCTACTCACTCCCCCTCAATCACAGCAGTGATACATAAAACAATTTGACTAATGAATTGTTGAAGACACTCTTCAAAACATACACTTGATTATGCTTCACAGCTTTTTAATCAAGCAACACAAACACTCTTGCTTCACAGCTTTGAGTGATACACAAACCTAACTTGACTTTGCTTCACAGCTTTAGTCAAGAGACATACAAACACTCTTGCTTCAAAGCTTTGAGTGTTACACAACCCTTACAATTAAAACCTATTCCAAGTCACTTATCACAATGATAATTGCTTGGATTACAATAGTTAAAACTATACAGCTTCTAAATGATCTTCTGTCAACAAGGGATTGCTTTCAAAACAGCAGCTCTGTTGAATATATAGCAGTTGCATCTTCAGTTAGGGTTTCCCCAAAAAGCTAGGGTTAATTCCGTTTGACCTTAATACTAGGTCACAGGACTTTATCAACCAGGTTGGGGTTGAGCTAGGTTAACCCAAAGAAAACGCAGGATTCTGTTCTGGAAAGACTGAGTCATTTTCCTGAAAAAACTCAGAATTAACCAAACTGCATACCTGTTAGTTCAGAACAGGATGTCTTAATATCTGTTATGACATCTGAAAACCTGTCTACTGATTTAGGAAAATGTGATCATTTTGCAAAATGCTCAGATACACACTTATAAACATCAGTACCTGTATGACAATATTTTTCTGCAAAGGTACCTAATGAATCAGTACAAACTAAACTAGAATGTTATGACATTCACACACCTGGTTTTACCAAAAATGCATGCCAATACCTAAACAACTACACTTGAATTGTTCTAAAACTCGCTCAGCCAACTCACCGGTCCTTTGGTAAAATCTTGAATTCCAAACTCTTAATTTATGCATTGTTGATGTGTTTGATGGTTTAATTTATGTTCAGGATATCCATTAGAGTAGGTTGGACGTGTCGCATGAGATCCTTGAGGCCTAAATCGTGTGATGCCATTGTTAGGGCATCACGGGATGACACCTTCGTAACTCATAACCTAGGAACTTCCAGGCTAAATGAATATCATTATTGAATTTGTAGACCCCAAATTAGGGGGAAAGGGTCATTTTTGTTCTTGTTGTGTTTGGTTTTTCCAGGTTATGGATTTTTTACCAACCGGAAGGGATGACTGGAGCCACCACTCTCGGTGGCTTGAAAGACGTTGACGCTCACGTGGAGGGATGGGACAACATGATTGGTTCGTTCAAATTACAGGGGACCCACTTGCATGCGTGTCTTGCACAGTCAGTGTTAGGCTTGGATTTGTGTTATATATTTACCATTGTGTTTATATAAACGGAAGTACAGCCATCCTAACGGTAGTGGTATTGTGTGTTAATGCGTTACTATGGGCAAGGGCATATGTTCGATCCCTGCCTCTTGCCATATTATTTTTCAATTTTCTATTTGCAAATCCAATACTCTTTGGCCAAACGCACACACCATACGTTATCACCTCACCACCTTTGGATCCATATAGCTGTAGATCCAGCGGTCTAGATGACTAGAGACCATGGTGTACCCCATGAAGCATTCCCCACCAGATTGAGCGCATGAATGGGCTGGTTACAGTTGGGCTTTGAGAAATTCCAAACGTGCACCCCCCTTTTACTTTGAATATCAGGCCCAATATTTTGTTTATCATTCTTTTAGATTTATTTTTTAAATTTTTTTTTATATTTTATTTTTCAAAACCATTTTTATTTTATGATTAAATCAAAAATATCACAAAAAATAGATTTAGATTTTTTTTAGTTAGATTTAATTTTTTGTAAATTAAGTAATTTATTTATTTTACTATTTTGATTAATTTAAAAACCAACTAGAGCTAGGTTTATTTATTTCAAATTTTTATTCAAATAAAATACAAAAATATTAGAATTAATTTCTTTTATCAATTAGAATTAATTTCAATTAATAATTACTTTTTTATTAATTTAAGTATTTTCTTAAAACCAATAAAAACAACAACAAAATTATTCTAAGTGTTTAGGATTTTTTACCTGGCTTCCATCTTCGCGTGTTTGTTTTAATTTCGCATTTTTATTTCCAAATATTATGTATCTACATATGGGTTGTAATAGTTTAAACTTAGGACTTTTACTTTTGCTTCCCCGTTTTGGATTTGTAACTCCCCCTCCCCGAGGCCATGTAATAGCGTAGATTCAATTTCCGCATTTTTTGGTACATATATTAACATTTAGATGTATGTTAATAGGATTGCATGATAAGACTAAAAGTAAACGTTAGCAAACCTAACATCCAAGACAAATAATTGAAACACAATACACTCTCACACGCACACCTCTAAGGTTTCCCCACTTGTTGCCTTCCGAAAAAACGGTCACGATTCTCGAATGTAAGAGATTTTAGTGGCTACCCTTTGGTTTAAAAGATCATAAGTACCTCGATGACCCTTTCGACGTTGCCTCGATAAAATGATCTTAAAACTCTAGGGTAATTACTAATATATATTACTAGTTGCCTTTGTGATCATACGATGACCCTCGCTAGTCCCTCAAAACATCCGACAATAGGGCTACCTACTCACTAATAGTAGGATAACACTGTCTAAAGGAAAAGAGGAAAAGAACAAACCTTTCGAGTACGTAGATAGCTCCTAGTTGCTTGCTCAAAACAATTTCTCACACATACACAAACTATTTTCTAAATATTTTCAAAAGCAAAAAAAAACATTTTGTATATGTTCTCGCCGAAACGAGAAACATTACAAAGTTCTCCGTACTAAGGCGTCTTTTCAAAATATCCTCAAAAATACACTTACACAAAAAGCATTTTCAGAATGAGCTAGCAACTAAGAGCCCGTAGATAACTATGGATGGAAAGGGTGCTAACACCTTCCCTTTTCATAACCTACCCCCCTTGCTCATAAAATAATCTTGAAAGGTATTTCCTGTTCTTTTCACCCTTTCCTTTGTTGGATAAAAGAAAATTCAATGGCGACTCTTGCTAACCACAACATTTGCGAAAAACAAATGCAAAACCAGTAAAGTTAGTTCTCCCACTGTATTACAGAACTGGCGACTCTGTTGGGTACAATTTTTAAAAAAAGTGGGGTTACCTTAGAGATAGTTCACATTTAAATGCTTTACCTGTTTGACTTGCTTTCTTTATGCTTTGGGTTTCTGTTTGGGTATTCTTGTAAATATCCTATACCCGGATCTGGGGCACTTTTAGGTAAGCAACAATAGATCATGGAGACTATACGACATAAACCGATATGGTTGAAGCGATGGCTGAGTTAGTGTGACACATTTGTTGGTACCGGTATCCCTTGTGTTAAATCGAGGAGAATACAGGGTCGCAGTATGGTGTCATAAAGCACTAACTGACCTTAGAACCTTAGTTGAACAAACTTGGCCATTATAAAAGTAGTGAGATAGCCGGCTTTGGTATAAAGTGGGGATTGGTTGATACTAGATACTACACTCATTGAGATCGGACTTTCGGGATATTTCGGCCGCGAGAAAAGATGGCCTGAGCTGAAACAATGCCCGATAAAGAAAGATCGGTGATATTGAGACTCCTTAGAACCAAGTTACTTTTCTAGGACAGGTTAAACCAACTAAACTTCAAGAGGGTACTTACCTATAAACCCCATGCAAGCCTAAACCTAAGGTCTTGTGTGTTTTTCTTGTGTGTGATTAAAATTGTTCAAACATAACATCATGCATCATAACATCCATATTCATTTCACTAACTATTTCAAGGACCAAGGGAGTTTATCTTTGTTTTGTTTTGCAGATCATGACTTCCCTTCACAGAAATAACGTCTGAATCAGCTTTGTGAAAATACCTCTCCAACTTAAAGAGCTAGTATCAAGGGTTCCTAAGACTTTCTCGTTTACCAAGAAATACGGTTGACTTCTCAACCTGGTTACCTCAAGCTTTGATGAGAAGATGATGGGTGTACTCTTTCAGTTCTTTGACCCCAAACACCATTGCTTCACATTTCCCAATTATCAGTTGGTACCCACCATGGAAGAGTTCTCTCAACTATTGGGTGTACTTATTCTTGATCAGATGCCTTTCACCGGTTTAGAGGAGGCTCCAAAGCCAGAGGTCATTGCAGCAGCCTTGCATATGAAATGGCCCGACATTATATTCAACTGGGAAATAAGAAGTAGAGTCAAGGGTTTCCTAGTTAAGTTCCTATTAAAAAAGGCTCAATTGTTTTGGGGCGATTTGGATTTCCATGCTTTTAAAGAAGTACTAGCTCTTATAATCCATGGGTTAGTATTGTTCCCTAATCCGGACTTACTCATAGATGTGAATGCTGTCAAGGTTTTCCTCTCTCGTAACCTTGTGCCTACTTTGCTCGGAGATATCTTGCATACCCTTCACACTCATACCATGAAGATAAGATGGGTTCTTGTGTGTTGTATACCATTTTTGTCTAGGTGGTTTATTTTGCACCTTCCTCAGTCAGTATTGAAGAACGAACAAGATTTGGGTTGGTCACAAAGGATAATATCTCTTTCTCACTCGGATATTCTTTGGTACTCTCGATCTATGGGAGATGTCTCTATCATCGACCTTTATGGGGAACTCCCTAATGTCCCACTCCTTGGCATTAGGGGAGGTATCAGTTATAATCCTTCTTTGGCTTTACAACAATTCATTTATGCTCGAAGGGATGGTCCCCATGATATTCTTATCCAAGGCATTATGTTCAACTACGAGGATGACGTTCAAGGGTATCATCAAAGGTTCATACGAGCTTGGGGCATGGTAAACAAGGTTGATAGCAAGACTTTGGGGCATAAGAATTCCATTCCTATAGATCCTTATCTCAAATGGGTACGAGCTCGCGCCCAAAACCTTATGATGCCATATACAGTCGTCTTGCCAGTAATCTTGGAGCCTATCATCGAAGGAGATGTTCCTTATACAGTTCTCCATCCTGACATGCCCACTGATTTTGAAGAGTTACAGAGGTCCTGGATTCATCTGAAGAAAGAGCGAGAAACCTTTAGAGATCAATTCTACACCAATGAGAAGAAAGTGTTGGAGCTCACGAAGCAACTTCATGAAGAAAAAAGTCTTAATGTCTACCTCAGAAAGAAGAGGAAGCGCCGATGGGAGACTTAATTCTTAGATTTTAAGAGTTTTTAATTTTCAATTGTAAGCCTAAAAGGAAATTGTAATTTGAATTTTACTAATAAAATCTTTGTTTCATTTTGGTACACAAATTTAAATTACTCGAAGTCCTTGAAAACATTGCATAAACATGTCATGGATATCATTACATAAGCAGGTATTTTAAGACATGTTTCTTATCCTTCCGCTGTTTATTTCAACAAAAAGAAATGGCTCTTGAACAAAACATTAAGGATCTTCAAGCACAGAATGCTCAATTCCAATAGATGTTTCTGGCTCTGGCTAAGGGATAAGAAGATCTAAAATCTCTCATCACTAAAGCGGGGAAAAAGAAGGCAAAGAAACTGGCTGGCGTCCTGAATATAGGAGGAAGATTTAGAGGACCAGCCAAGCAAGCTTTAGAATTCGCAACTCCATTAAATGAGGGGTATAATTAGGAAGAGGATGTCAAGAATACAAAAGAAGAAGATAACAGCCCAGGGACTGATGAAGAGGAAGCAAACTATGCTGAAGAACAATATCCTCCTGCCGATGACAAGTACAAATAGTTGGAGGATCGTCTCAATGCCATGGAGATTCATAGGGTACTTGGCTTGGAATTTAAAGAGCTAGGGTTGGTCTCAGGAGTGGTCATCCCACAAAAATTCAAATTCCCATTTTTGTGAAATATGACGGTATTTCATGTCCCAAGCTCCATCTGAGGTCTTACGTCAGGAAGATCCAACCCCATACAGCTGATAGGAAATTATGGGTCCACTTCTTTCAAGAGAGTTTGTCAGGGATGCAGTTAGAGTGGTTCTATCAATTGGAAGGGACCAACATCCGTAATTGGGAAGATTTGGCTGCTGCTTTTTACAAGAAGTATCAATACAATGCTAACCTCGCTCCAACCCGTACACAACTCCAAAGCATGTTTATGGGTTCTAGTGAGGGTTTCAAATATTATTCCCAAAAGTGGAGGGATCTCGCCGATAGAGTCCAACCTCCCCTGTCTGATAGGGAGTTGGTGGACATGTTCTTGGGTACTCTGACATGCCCATTTTTCAACCATTTGATTGGAAGCTCTTTAGCCGGATTCGCCAAGCTGATACTAACAGAAGAATGAGTGAAAGCTGGTATCAAGAGTGGTAAAATCCAAGGGACTGCTTCTTCAAGTACTGCAAGGAAGTCGTTTAGTGTAAAGAAGGAAGTTAGTGTTGCCTATGGTCAAAGAAATCATGATAAAGTTGAACGTCGTCCAACGGTAGGAGCTGTAATAATCTCCAACCCTACACCAACTCAACGACAAAATAATTAGCGCATCCAGAATACGCCTAGAAGAAAATTCACCAGAATTAACATGTCTTTGTATCAGGCGTTGCAGCATTTGTTGAAGGTTGACCTGGTCACTCTGAAGGATCCCCCCCAAAACCCAAACACTTCCTCTCCGTGTTACAATCTGAATGCATGGTGTATTTACTACTCCAACATCCTGGGGCACGATACGAATGATTGTTGGGCTCTAAAGAATAAATTTCAAGACCTTATTGATGTAAAGAAGATTGAATTTGACCCTCATGAGACTCCCAATGTAATAACTACACCGATGACCAAACATGACAAAGGTATCAATGTTGTTGATGGTGTCCTTTTTGTTTCTTCCGTGAATGATTTGACTACTCCTCTCCCAATTGTTAAGAAGAACCTCCTACGAGCCGATTTATTTCCGAGTTTTAATGAAGATTGTCACCTTTGTGCATCCCTACCCAATGGTTGTATATTGCTGAAGATAGGTGTCCAACGCCTGATGAACGACAGGGAAATTCTGTTTGAGAAGACTCCCTCTGTGAAAAGCCTATATGAATATGTAAGATATGAAGATGTGTCTATTATTACCATCTCTAATAATCCTACAAGTGTCTCCTCCAAGGGCCTATAAGGATTACTGACAGCCCTAAAATTTCTCCCCTGATCATTACCTCTCCAGGGCCCATACCATATTCCTCCGACAAAGTCGTTCCTTGGAATTATGGAGTTGGCGTTTATTATCATGGCGTCAAGCAAGACCTATTGGTCATTAAGAATGAAGTTACTGAAGATACTGATCTAAACATTGACAACATTCTTGGGACCAGTAAAGTTACCAGAAGCAGAATGATTTTCTCTCCTGAAATCTCTCTAAAGATTGTTGCCACTCCTTTTGTTACTCCTGTTGATACTCCTATTGTTACTCATGTTGCTACTCATGTTGCTACTCCTATTGTTATTCCTACTAGTGATTCAGCTGAGACTCGGGGCATAGAAGTATCGGTTGAGCCTGCCCGGACGGAGGCACCTAAAGAAGCCATTCCTGAGGCCTCCAAGCAAGAAATGGAGGAAATTTTAAAAATCATACGGAAAAGTGACTACAATGTTGTGGAAAAATTGGGGCAAATCCCTTCTAAGATTTCAATGCTAGCTTTGTTGTTGTGCTCTGAGGCTCATGCTAAAGCCTTGGTGAAATTTCTAAAATCTGCTCATGTTCCACAAGAGACTTCTGTCGACCAATTTGAGAACTACGTTGCCAGTCTGACAGCTGATAATAGACTAGGTTTCTCTGATGATGATCTGACTCCTAAGGGAAGAAAACATAATGATGCCCTACATGACTCTATTGAATGCAGGGGCACTACTCTAGCTCATGTGTTGGTGGACACTGGTTCATCTCTGAATGTTCTACCCAAGGGTGCCTTAAACAGATTAGACTATGAAGGACTTACATTGAAGCCTAGTATCATTGTGGTGAGGGCTTTTGATGGTTCCAAAAGGATGGTACATGGGGAGGTGGACATCCCGATCAAAGTTGGTTCACAAACTTTTGACTCCACTTTCTACGTGATGGACATTCACCCGTCTTACTCCTGCTTACTATGACACCTTTGGATTCATGGGGTCGGCGCTGTCACTTCCACTTTGCATCAGATGTTAAAATATCTTATTAATGGAAAGATTATTACAGTCTGTGGTGAAGAGGAGTATATGGTAAGCCATCTGAACTATTTAAGATATGTCGAGATGGACGGAGAGTTCATTGAACCCCCTTGTCATAATTCTAAAGAGGTTCCTCAGATGATCGTTGTTACCAAAACTGCTACTGCTACTCCGAAGATTACCAAGCCTCCACTAAAGATGGATTCTCTAAAGGACACCAAAGATGTGATTGAAGAAGATGGGTGTAATATTTAGGGCCACCTCCCTGACATCCCCTATAAGTTTGACAAATTTGGTTTGGGTTTCACTTCAGGAGCTCAAAAAGCTGTTCGTCGCGCCCATGCCGGAGGACCACTCCTACGCATCAGCAATCATGAAGTCAATATCGTGGAGGATGCTGACAGTGACTGTGACCTGGACAATTGGATCTTCCCTACTATCAACGGTGGACTCAATAATTGGACGGCTAGAGACTTTGTGCCTATCTCTTTTATCCAGGAGTAATTTTTTTTCTGTTTTTAAGGATATGTAATTTTTGAACAAGTTAAACTCTAAAGCCTTGTGTCTTACCCGAGGCACAATGGTCTATTTGTGAGGGTTATCACAATTCATTTTCATATGTCATTAATAAATCATTAGACGTTTTTCATTCAAATTTTACGCTCTTTGTCTTTCTTTTTACTTTATTTTGTCAAAATAGCTATGCGCTCTTACACACACCTACATATCAAATTGCAGATCCACATCCACCCTGGATTCCATTGATAACAGTTATGCTATTTCCAGTTATGACTTTTAAAATATGATCTACCAAGTCGAGGACGAAGGTGAGGAAGATTGTGATGTACCAGGAGAACTTGCTAGACAATTACAGCAAGAGGAAAGAAAAATACAGCCTCATGAAGAGCCAGTCAAGGCAGTAAACTTGGGTACGAAGGAGGATAAAAATGAAGTCAAGATAGGTTCCAATTTAGAGAATGGTATCAAAGAACGTTTAATCCAGATGTTACGTAATTACATTGAGATCTTTGCCTGGTCATACGAAGACATGTCGGGACTTGATACTAAAATTGTGGTTCATCGTCTGCCAATGAAAGAAGACTGCCCTCCAGTGAAACAAAAGGTTTGTTGTATGCGTCCTGAGATGTCAGAAAAGATCAAGGCTGAAGTCATGGAACAATTCAATGCCGGATTCTTAGCTGTTACTTCTTATCCACAATGGGTTGCGAACGTGGTACCGGTACCTAAAAAGGATGGTAAAGTGCGTATGTGTGTGGATTACAGAGATTTAAATAGGGTGAGCCCTAAGTATTACTTCCCGCTTCCCCATATTGATGTTCTGGTTGACAACACCACACAATATAAGATATGATGAAGGTGCTTTTCAAGTTCTTTGATCCTCTACACTATTGCTTCACTTTTCCCGATTATCAACTTGTTCCTACTCTAGAAGAATTCTCACAACTCTTGAGGATTCCCATTCTCAATCAAGTACCTTTCAACGGTATGGAAAGAGATCCAAAACCTGAAGATATTTCCCAAGCACTACACTTACAACAATCTGATATCAAGACTAATTGGGAAACAAGGAGTGGTGTCAAAGGTTTCTTAGCCAAGTTCTTGTTCGAGAAAGCTCAAGATTGTTGGAACTCTTTGGAATTACAAGCCTTTGAAGAAATCCTGGCCCTTCTCATCTATGGGACGGTTTTGTTTCCAAACCCTGACCAACTCATAGATGTAAACACTGTCAAAATCTTTATGTCTCGCAATCTGGTGCCTACCTTATTGGGAGATATCCTATATTCTTTCCACTCTCGCACTATGAGGAAGAGAGGGATCCTCATATGTTACACTCCTCTCTTGGAAAGATGGTTTATTTCGCATCTTCCCTGATTTTTGTTTAAGAACGAGCAAGGTTTGAGGTGGTCCCGTAGGCTGATGATGCTCAGAAATTCAGATGTTCATTAGTGTTCCCGATCCTTGGATAATGTTACTATCGTCGACCGTTATGGGGAATTCCCTAATGTCCCTTTGCTTGGCATTAGAGGAGGTATCACTTACAACCCTTGCTTATCCTTACGACATTTTGGTTACGCCCGAAGGGATGGTCCACACGAGATGCTCATCCAAGGAGTGGTATTTGACTACGAGAGCGACGATCAAAGTTACCGTCAGAGGTTTATACGAGCTTGGAGGATGGTGAGCAAAGTGGATAGTAAGACGCTGGGACACAAGAACTCAATTCCCCTTGAGCCTTACCTTAAGTGGGTACGAGCTCGTGCTCAGAAACTTGTGATGCCTTATCCCTCTATCCTACCAGTCATCATGGAACCTATGGTTGAAGGAGATGTCCCGTACACGGTCCTCTATCCCGACATGCCTACCTCTCTAGAAGACTTGCAAAAGGGTTGGATTCAGCTAAAGGAAGAACGAGATACTTTCGAAGCTCAATTCTATGCTAGTGAGAAGAGGGTCTTGGAGCTTACAAAGCAGCTACAAGAAGAGAAAAGTGTGAACGCCTAGCTTGCACCAAAGAGGATGCGTTCAGTCTTTTTAACTTAAAGAGTTATTTTATAAGCCCAAGAGGCATGTTGTAATCTTTTCAAACTAATTAATGAAAATTGACGTTTGTTCATTCTTTTGTCTATACAAATTTAAATTCCATAAGTCCTTGAAATCATTTTCATATACATCTTCCATGCATCATAACATGACAAGTTTTCGCACAACCGGTTTCCTTATCTTTCTGCTGTTTATTTCAGCAAGATGGATTTAGAGAAAACTATGAAGGATCTTCTGGCACGAAACTATCAATTCCAAGAGACTCTATTGGTCCTAGCCAAGGGGAAACAAGATATGATGGCATTGTTGGCAGTTAAGAAGAAACCCAAGAAGAGAGCCCTGGTCAACATGGGCAGAAGGTTCAAGGAGTCAGTCCGTCAGATCCCGGTAGTGGAAGACTCATCTGAAGAAGACGAGAATTAGATTAGTGAGGTTAAGAGTACCCAGGCTAACTGTATTAATGATCAAGCATCTGATGATGATTATTTTGACGAGCAGTATCCACCCACCGATGTCAAGTATAAGCAGTTAGAAGACATATTGAAAGTCGTCGAGATCCAAGCCGTCCCTGGTTTAGATTTCGATGATTTGGGTTTGATCTATGGGGTTGTTATTCCCCATAAATTCAAAATACCAGTCTTTGCAAAGTACAATGGAGTTTCCTATCCAAAACTTCACCTGAAATCTTATATGCGAAAGATACAGCCGCACACTGTTAATAAGAAACTATGGGTTCACTTTTCTCAAGAGAGTTTGATCGGAACGCAACTAGAATGGTTTTATCAGTTAGATGGTTCCCGTATCAATACCTGGGAAGATTTAGCTACTTCATTCTACCATCAGTATCAGTATAACACCGACTTGGCTCCAACGAGGGTTCAATTGCAAGATATGACAATGGGGAAGAATGAAGGATTTAAAGAATATGCACAAAAGTGGAGGGACCTCGCCAGTAGGTTCCAACCACCGTTGACTGATAGGGCGCACATTGACATGTTTATGGGCACTTTATCTGGCCCATTCTTTAATCTATTGGTTGGTTATTCTTCTTCTGGTTTCACCAAGCTAATCTTAACCGGTGAAAGAGTTGAAAACGGAATCAAAAGTGGGAAGATCTTCGTGGCATCTGCCTCTACTTCCAATCCTGTAAAGAAACCTTTTGCTGCAAAGAAGGAAATCAATGTTGTGTATGGGGAAAGGGCCCGTAGCACGAAGAATGATCATCCGTCTATTAATGTTGTCTGAATCTCTAATCTAACTCCTGCTCAAAAACCATCTGCTAATCATCAACGTTTTGAAACCCCGAGAAGACATTTTACGAGGTTAGGTGTGATACGGTGGAAGAACCGACTGTTAATACGGGTTTGCGTTTTTTGTTTGCAAAATGTCGCGGTAAGCAAGAGTCACCACCGACTTTTATTTTATCCAACAAAGGAAAAGGAAAAAGAACAAAAAAACCTTTTTCGAGAATATTTCTAAGTACGGGGGGTAGATTATAGAAAGGGAAGGTGTTAGCACCCTTTCTATCTGTGGTTTTCCACAGGCTCTCAGGTACTTGCTCATCTTTTTAAAATTACTTGTGTGTGTGCTAGTTTTGAAAAAGTTTTACTTCGTGATAACCCTTGTATCAGTCCTCAAAGGTGTGACGAAGTTTGTTTTGAAAATTGTTTTGAAAGGTGTTTGTGTAAAAAGTTTTGTTGAGCAAGTACTTTAGATTCTACCTGCTCGAAAAAAGATTGTTTGTTCTCGTTTCCTTTAGAAAGTGCTATCCTACTATTAAGGAGTAGGTAGCCCCGTCGTTGGAGTTTTTAAGGGACGTTCGAAAGGGACAAGTACAGTCACTAAAGCAATGGTTATAAAAATTTAGTAGTAACCCTAGAGTCTTAAGATCCTTCTGAGGCAACATTTCCGAGGCAACATTCGAATGGGACATTTGATCTTTTAGACAGGAGGGAAACCACTAAAATCTCCTATGCTTAATGAATATTTACCGAAGGCAACCGAAGTGAGGAAAACCCTAGGAGTGAATATGTGCACGTGAATTTTTCAGTTAATTTAGTATTTGCACGTTAGGTGATCTACCATTTTAATTTTCAAGCATTCTTCCCATACAATCCTATTAACCATGCATCTAACATTTAAATATTTACAGGAATCTAAAGTGCGAGAAAATAAACCTAGCTATTACAAGGCTTCGGGGAGGGGGATTAATTACACAACAAAAAACCGGAGAAAAGCGATAAGTAAAAACCCTAATTTAAAGCTATTACAAACCATTGGAAGTTAGAAAAATAATGAAAAATAATTAAGACGTGCGGCGAGTTAAATGCGAGGACGCTTAAAAATAACCTAAAACCCTAATTGAGGAAAAAAGTATCTTTTGTGCATTTTTATTTAAGAAAACAATTAACTTGAAAATTGATTAAGCCCTAATTTCTAATTAGTTTTATTTACAAAAAAGAATTAAATGAACCTAGTTTCTAATTATTTTTAATTATGAAAAAAATAAATTAAATTAACCTAATTTACTAATTAATTCAAAATAAATATTTTATAAAAAAATGATCTTTTTGTGATTTTTGTGATTTGTTGATTTTATGATAAATTAAAAAAAGTAATTATTTTTTTATGAAAAGAAAAATAATTAAACAAATTAATTAAAATAAAAGAAATAAAAAAGAAAGAATTAAAAATGGGCTTGTGGTGTATTGCTGAAGGAGGGTGTATTTCTGAATTTTCCAGGCCCAATAGCGTTGAGCCCAGTCAATGGCCTGATTCCCTGTGGCGTTGACCTGAGGGTATACCATGGTATCTTAATGGTAGGCGTCAGGTCTGACTGAATGATGAATCCAAAGGATGGATGGTTGATAGCGCATGGTGAATGCTGGGGCAGGTGATGCACAAGATCTGCAAATGGAAAAGAAAATAAAGTTTTGTTGGGACCTGGGATCGAACCCAGGTCCTTATACTCTCCACCAACGCGCTCTTCCACTGGGCCAGCACTGCTTTGTTGTAAAAATAATTAAAACACAATATAATATAACAAAACAAGTGGGTTAGTGGGAAAAAGACAAAACACGCGCGCTGATTTGAATAGCCCAGTGGTTGGCTTCCATGTTATCTCCTTCTACCTTCCTCTGTCGTCTTAGGTCACTGCACTTTTACCTACGGACAACGTTCGTAGCTACAACCCTGTACAACTCAAAAACTCATAAAATGCAATATAAATGAGATTAAAGGCCAGGGTTCAACTGGTTATGATGTCACGGTCATCATGGTACCTTATTCATGGCCTAATTTTACCTGTAGCTAAAAACCCTAAAACGCATGTGGAAACCCTAACAATGGCAAGTACAGATATAGGCTTCAAAAATGCAATTAAACTATTCAGTCATCTTGCAAATATGTCAAAGATTACAAATATATCAATTAAACGTGCTAATGATGCAAGAATTATGATAATCGATTCTGGAAAAAATTGTAAACCGTGTGACTGCTACGTGATGATTCTGGACTTGGGGCGACTTGCAATTGATTTGGATACGTTCCTGAGATGTCCAGCAATCTATTGGTAATGTTAGGATGGCTTGAATTGACCTCTAGAATGGAAATTGAACCACCACTTTTCTTTGAAATTTTGAAGTTTGTTCTGGCCTCTTCACGACTGCTAACCCTTGTCTTATGCCTTGTACATGTTCATTAAATATCTTAGAACGAATTAGGGTTATAAAACTGGCTTGTATCTTTGAAATTATGGAAGATTTGATTTGATTTCCATGCCATATGTAAACTTTCTATATTGAGCCAAATCATCCCTTTCTTGTACCAATCATGTTTGATTCAATATGGCCTTGATATTTCAACATATTTTGATTGCAAACCTATCAAAAAATCATATCAAAACAAATCTTTGATATTATTTACCAATTATTTGATTTAATTCAATCTTTAATTAAAAAAAATCACAATAAAATGGAAAATGAAGCAAATAACATGTGGATGGATATTTGGGTCGTGGATCATGCTACAAGTGAGGTGCAATCATAAAATACTAGGCCTATTTGGCAAAAAATGTAATTTTGAACCTCTTTGACTTTTGGCAATTTTGCAAAAATGGTCAACTTTGACAATGCATATCTCCTCCAATTTTAACCCTAGAGAGGTGTTCTTGGACTTTTTAGAAAGCTTAGCATGTACCCTAAGCAACCCTTTTGGTATCATTTCAATTGGGTCTTCCATGTTCATGTAAGAAGCTTTGACCCAAAAGGTGTTTTTGTTGACTTTTCAAAAGGACCCATAATGTGGAAATTCATATATTTTTATGAGTGCATATGTTTAACTTATGGGCTTAAGATGAGTTGTAGGTAATTTCAACCTCTTAAAAATGAGCCTTGGATGGAAAATTTCTGATAAAGTATGAGGAAGTTATGTTTGGTCAAAGTTTGGTTGACTTTTCTTGAGAAACCCTAATTTAGCAACTTTTGGGTTTTGATGAATTTAGGGAATTCCTTGAAGAATCATGATCAACCCTTGATCAAATGATGGATATCACCTCAAAATTTTGATTTTGACCAAAAATCTTGAAGTTTGACTGTATGTGGGCCACAATTGACTTTTGACTTAATATAGTCGATTCTCAAGCATCTGAGCAGTTGACTGAGCAAAATTCTTGTGTAAGGCTTGAAATTTGACATGGAGGGTCTTGAGAACACATTAGGACCATGGAGAGCATATGAGGTCTTTTGAGTCCACCTATCTTGATGAAAATGGAAAACCTAATTTGAGACACACTGCCTTAGGAGAGAGTTTGTCTGGTCAACTCTTGGGCAACTTGAGCAAATTGAGGATCTCTTATGGGCATGTGCTGAGTAAAATAAGAAGGAAAATTTTGGGGTACAACATTAGGCATGTCATTATCTCAAGCCTTACAACACTTGCTAAAGGCTAATTTGGTGACATTACGCGATCCTCCTGCCAACCCAGATACCTCTTCACCAAAGTATAATCTGAATGCTAAATGTGCTTACCACTCAAGTAGCCCCGGGAATGAGACTGACCAATGATGGGCCTTAAAGAATATAATGCAGGATTTGATCGATAGCAAGACTATTGAATTTGATTCTCCTCCAACTCCGAATGTAATCACTACGCCTATGCCAAAGCATGACAAGCGTGTTAATGTTATTGAAGATATAATTTTTGTTGCCTCTGTTGAAGACTTCACTACTCTACTGAATATCATTAAAAGGAATCTGTTGAAAGTCAGGATTTTCCCTAGTTGTGTGAAATATTGTGTTTGTTGTACTAAAAAACTCAATGGATGCGAAGGGCTGAAGGAAGGCATTCAACGCCTGATGGATAGCCACGAAATTCTATTTGAGAAGACTCTGCCTGCCCAAAGTTTGACTAAAAAATGTGAAGATCTCTCCATAATTACTATCTCAAACAAACCTCTTAGGATCTCTTCCAAAGGTCCTATCATGATTTCAAATGAACCAACTGTTGCTCCCTTAATAATTACCCGTCTTGGACCAATTCCCTACTCTTCAAACAAGGCAGTGCCATGGAACTATGGTGCTGAGGTGTTTTACCATGGGATTAAACAAGACGCTTAGATCAACGAAGAAAAAGTTGTTGATGTTGGTAACATAGCTGGCTCAAGTAAGGTAACTCGGACTGGGAGAATCTTTTCATCCAATATCTCACCACCAGTTGTTACAAAGGCGCCCATCCGCATCACTGTTGCTAGACCAAGTACCAATACAAGAGGGAAGGGGAAAGTTGTTTAGCCAGTCGTAACAGGAATACCCACAAAGGACGTTGCTGATGCAGAAACCTCCACTTGTGAGATGGACGAGATCTTGAAGATAATAAAAAGGAGCGACTTCAAGATTGTGGAACAGTTGGGGCAAACCCCTTATAAGATTTCTATGTTGTCGTTTCTACTCTATTCTGATGCCCATGCTCGGACATTAATCAAATTCTTGAAGAAGGATCATGTCTCTCATGAGCCCACAATGGACCAGTTTGAGAATTATGTGGCGAGCTTGACGACTGATAATGGCTTGGGGTTTTCAGATGTTGACCTAACACCACTTGGGAAGAACCACATTAAAGCTCTACATGTTTCTGTCGAGTGCAAGGGGACCACCCTAGCACATGTTCCAGTCGACACTCGTTCTTCTCTAAACATGCTACCCAAGGGGGAGTTAGACCATCTAGACTGTGAAGGTTTAGTCTTGAAACCCAGTGATATCATTGTGAGGGCCTTCGATGGATCAAAGAGGACAGTTCATGGGGAGGTAGATCTTCCAATCAAGGTGGGATCACAAATTTTCAATTCCACCTTCTACATTATGGATATCCGTCCTGCCTATTCTTGTTTGTTGGATCGCCCTTGGATCCATAAAGTTGGGGCAGTAACCTCAACTGTCCATCAAAAACTCAAATATCAGGTCAAGGGAATAATTGTCACCGTCTGTGGAGAGGAAGAGTTTATGGTAAGCCACCTCAACTCTTTCAAGTACGTGGATATGGATGGAGAATTCATTGAGACCCCGTGTCAAGCCTTTGAAGTTGTGCCACAAATGGTTGTTGCTACCAAATGTTCCTCTGATGAGTCCAAAGTTGTTAAGGCCGTGCCGAAGATGGTTTCAGTCAAAGATGCTCGTGCGGAAATTGAAGAAGGAAGTTGTGATACTTGGGGGAACTCATCGATATACCATTCAAAGCAGACATGTTTGGTTTGGGTTTAACCATCAAGGCCCAGAAGGAAGTGAGGTGTGCTCGTGCAGGAAAGCGACCTCTCTGCATTGGAAGCCATGAAGTTAACGTTGTGGGTGATTTGGATGATGAAGCTGCATTTGAAGATTGGGTGTATCCAACTAAAATGGAGCTAAAGAATTGGCATGCAAAGGACTTCGTGCCCATCTCCTTCATTGAGGAGTAATCTACTTGTTTTTTTATTTTTATTGAATTCAATAACATTTTGTCTATAATATTTAACAATGACTTTTAAGCCATGTGCTTGGCCCGGGGCACTTTGGTCCATTTGTCATGGGTTTTATTTATGTTATTCTAATCATATGATCATTCAATAAAAAACATTGGACTCTTTTGCATTCAAATCTTTGTGTTCATTGTCTTTCTTTCAAATACATTTTCAAAATAGCCATGTATCTTACATGCACACACACACACTCTTGCAGGTCCTCATCCACTCTGGATCTTATTGTCAATGACTCTACTATTGCCGACTATGAATTTGAATGTCCAATCAACCAAGTTGAAGACGAAGGTGAGGAAGATTGTGAAATACCGGGAGAACTAGCCAGACTTCTATTACAAGAGGAAAAAGTTATTCAACCGCACAAAGCATCAGTTGAAGTCATCAATCTGGGTACTGAGACAGACAAGAAGGAAATCAAGATCGACGCTAACTTGGAAATCAGTGTCAAGAGCAGGTTGATTCAGATGATGCATGATTATGTGGAAGTGTTTGCTTGGTCTTATGAATATATGCCAGGGTTGGATACCGACATCGTAGTTCATCGTCTTCCGACTAAAGAAGACTGTCCTCCTATCAAACAGAAAGTTCGTCGCATGAGGCCAGACATGTCTGAAAAGATAAAAGCTGAAGTGATGAAACAATTTGATGCAGGGTTCCTAGCTATGACATCCTATCCCCAATGGGTTGCCAATGTGGTTCCAATACTGAAGAAAGACGAAAAAGTTCGCATGTGCGTAGATTATAGGGATCTGAATAGGGCAAGCCCCAAGGATGACTTCCCTCTACCACACATTGACGTCTTGGTCGATAACAATGCTCAACATAAAGTCTTCTCTCATGGATGGCTTCTCTGGATATAATTAGATAAGGATGGCTTCCGAAGACATGGAGAAGACAACTTTCATTATGTAATGGGGCACCTTTTGCTACAAGGTCATGTCGTTCGGATTGAAGACTGCAGGGGAAACATATCAAAGGGCTATGCTAGCTTTGTTTCATGACATGATTCATCATGAAATAGAGGTATATGTGGATGATATGATTGTCAGATCACAAACTGAAGAGGAACATCTCGATCACCTTTACAAACTATTCGAAAGGTTGAAAAAGTATAAGTTGAGGTTAAACCCTAACAAGTGCACATTTGGGGTACGATCTGGAAATCTTCTAGGTTTTGTTGTCAGCAATAAAGGCATTGAAGTTGATCCTGCCAAGGTAAAGGCCATCCAAGAAATGCCAGTTCCTCATTCTGAAAAGGAAGTTAGAGGATTCTTGGGTTGTCTCAATTACATCGCCCGCTTCATATCTCACTTGACTGCTACTTATGAGCCAATCTTCAAACTCTTGAAGAAAGATCAAGTAGTCAGATGGAATGATGAATGCCAAGCTTCCTTCAAAAAGATCAAAGAATATCTACAAGAACCTCCTATTCTCATGCCTCCAGTTGAAGGAAGACCCTTGATCGTGTACTTGACAGTACTAGAGAACTCTATGGGGTGTGTTTTGGGCCAACATGATGAGCCTGGCCAAAAAGAGCATGCTATTTATTACCCGAGCAAAGAGTTTAGAGACTGTGAAACTAGATATTCACTGCTCGAGAAAAATTGATGCGCTCTGGCATGGGCTGCTCGCCGGCTAAGACAGTATATGTTGACTCATACCACTCTGTTGATTTCCAAGATGGACCCAATCAAGTACATCTTCGAGAAACCTGCCCTTTTCGAACGGATATCCAGATGGAAAATGATCTTGACTGAGTATGACATTCAGTACACGATGCAAAAGGCCATCAAAGGAAGTGTACTAGCAGACCATTTGGCCCATCAAGCTGTTGATGATTATCAATCCATGAACTTTGACTTCCCTGATGAGAACATCATGCTGGTAACCGACTGTGCAAAACCTGGACCACATGACGGACCTGAATAAGGATCCCGATGGACTATGGTCTTCGATGGGGATTCCAATGCCTTGGGTAACGGAATTGGTGCAGTGATTATCCCTCCTGAAGGTTTCCACACTCCTTTCACAGCCAGATTATGCTTCGATTGCACGAACAACATGGTCGAGTATGAAGCGTGCATTTTGGGTCTGAAAGCTGCCATTGACATGAGGATCAAGCATTTGAATGTGTTTGGGGATTCCGCTCTAGTGATTAGCCAAGTAAAAGGGGATTGGGACACTACACACCCTAATCTCATCCCTTATAAGGAACTTGTGCTATCTCTGATTCCCTACTTCAAAGAGATCACCTTTGAGCACTTCCCTAGGGAAGAAAATTAGTTGGCTGACGCTTTGGAAACCATGTCTTCAATGTTCAAGGTCAGATGGGACAATGAAGCCCCTATGATTACGATTGAGAGATTCGACGAACCTTCACACTGCTATGAGCTTGACACTGATGCAGAAAATCCATGGTACCATGAGGTGATGAGATATCTTGAAGCACAAGAGTATCACGAGGGAGCATCCATCAATGATAGAAAGTTCTTACGAAGATTTTCAGCCAAATTCTTCCTAAGTAATAGAATATTGTACAAGCACAACCATGATTCTACTCTACTACCATGTGTAGACAAGAAGGAGGCAGAAGAAATTATGGAAGACATGCACAATGGTCTCTTTGGTACTCACTTAAGAGGACATACGATGGCCAAGAAGATCTTGAGAGCTGGCTACTATTGGTCAACAATGGAGACTGATTGCCATCAACACTCTAAGACTTGTCACAAATGCCAAATTTATGCTGACAAGGTCCATGTGCCTCCTATCCCTCTGAATGTCATGACCGCTCCATGGCCATTTGCAATGTGGGGCATTGACATGATTGGAGAGATCAAGCCCATTGCTTCCAATGGACATCGCTTTATTCTGGTCGTTATTGATTATTTCACCAAATGGGTCGAAGCCGCTTCTTTTGCCTCAATCACTAAGAATGTGGTAGCTAGATTCATCAAACACAACCTCATCCGTCGCTATGGTATCCCCGAAAGGATCATCACCGACAATGGGACTAACCTCAACAATGCTATGATCACCGAGCTTTGCCTCAGTTCAAGATCAAGCATCACAATTCTTCTCCATATAGACCTAAAATGAATGGTGCAGTCGAAGCGGCCAACAAAAACATTAAGAAGATTGTGCAGAAGATGGTAGTAACCTATAAGGACTGGCATGAGATGTTAGCATTTGCTCTACATGGATACCTTACTTCATCTAGGACATCAACTGAGGAAACTCCCTTTTCTATAGTCTACGACATGGAAGTTGTTTTGCTGGTGGAAGTTCAGATTCCCTCACTAAGGATCATGAATGAAGCAGGTCTAGGCGAAGACGAGTGGATTCAGACAAGATTGGATCAGTTAAACTTAATCGATGTAAAGCGATTGGTTGTTATTTTTCATGGTCAAACATACCAAAAACGTATGATCAAGGCTTTCAACAAAAAGATCAAGCCTCGAGTATATCAAGCTGGTGACTTGGTGATAAAGTGCATCATTTTTCCACAAGGCAACCCCAGAGGCAAATGGACTCCCACTTACGAAGGGCCATTTGTTGTCAAGAGAGTTTTCTCTGGCGGTGCCATGATGTTGACTATCATGGATGGTGAAGACTTCCCACATCCTATAAACACAGACATAGTTAAAAAATACTACGCATAAATGACCCGCTAGGTTGACACACCTAGGAAAAATAAGGGCATCCCGACAAACCAAAAGGTTTTGGGAAAAATTAGGGATATATGCAAAAGATTGTACACCCGGCAAGTTGAAAACCCGAAAGGGCGACTTGGGAAAAAATGGGTATCCTGGTGGGTTGAAAACCCGAAAGGGCAGTCCAGGAAAAAGTTAAGGATTGAAAGCGTATGACTATGTCCCATGGAATCACCACATTCAACTTTATCCCCATGGTCCGAGTTCAAACGGTCCAAGATCAATCCAATCAACTTATGTCAACGGCAAGGGGCATTCGAAGATATTGGGGCAATAGTAGAGTTGGAATGCAATGAGATCATTTCCACATGGCTATTTTTTTTGTTTTTAATCTTTTTTTTCCTTCCGACGTTTTCCTCTTACTAGGATCTCCGTCCCTTTGTACAAAAATTGCCTATTTATGGGCAAAATATCAATACAAATATACTTTGAAGTGCAAACTTTTTGTCTTTGTTTTGAATGCAAACTTGTCCAAATGACTAAAATTGAACGAACATATTCATATGAACATAGTTAAAACTATTTGGAACATGTGTCCTGCTAAGCAACAACAAACATCTTTTTAATGAACATGGAATATCCCCAGAGTTATCTCATTAACATTATCCCCACAAGACGGTTACAATAAACCAACCCTCAACAGAGTTGCCCACAAAGTCTCTTTGCATAGGTTGATCTCCAACCAAGAGTCTCAATCTCTTGACACTCTCTCCCAGCTAAGTTAAATCCTACAAGTAGAAGCCTTGTAGATCTCTTCCTCAAAGAACTCATCTCGTCAGCAGTTCATCAAGTATTCATCAATAGGGCTTATTTCCCCAATAGGGTTTATTTCCCTAACATACAACAATCAGTGAATCACAAAATTCCTCGACATAGTCTATCTTCCCCAGCTGAGCCTGTCTTCCCCAGCTGAGTCTATCCTCCAAGCTGAGTCTGTCCTCTCCGGTTGAGTTTATCCTCTCCAGCTTGAGTTTGCCTTTCAGACTATTACAAATCATAGGGCCACAACCCCTAATCCTCAATAAAGTCTTAAACAAAACCTTTATTATCCCCAAAAGATACTATGAAGCCTGGACCCGACCAGATATTAGTACAATTTTCAAGCTACTATAAATCCTGGACCCGGACAGATAATAATATAACTTTTCCAGCTACTATGAAACCTGGACCCGACCAGATAATAGTTTAACTTTTCTAAGATGTAGAATAACCTGGACTCAACCAAACCAAGGTTTAACTTCTTTTCCCCAGTAGAGTTTGCCTCTACCCCCAACAAGTTATTGTGAAGCCTGGATCCGACCAGATATCAGTTTTCAACTTCATCATCTCAAGTTTATTACAAAGCCTGGACCCGACCAGATAACAATTATTTTCATCCACCTCAAGTTACTATGAAGCCTGGACCCGACCAGATATCAGTTCAACTTCATCTATTCAAGCAAGCTTATTGTGAAGCCTGGAGTCCGACCAGATAACAACTAGCTACAATACCAGTAAGACACTATGAAGCCTGGACCCGACCAGATAGTAGTTACCACTTCAAGTTACTATGAAGCCTGGACCCGACCAGATATCAGTTCAACATCATCCTTTCTAGTAAGTTACTGCAAATCTTGGAATCCGACCAGATAATAATTAACTTCCTTATCCCCAGTAAGTTGTTATGAAGTCTGGATCCGACCAGATAACAATTCAATTTCAAGAAATCTTCTGCAAAGCCTGGAATTCGACCAGATAACAATTAATTTATTCTTCCCCAGTAAGTTATCATGAAGCCTAGAACCCTACCAGATAGCAGTTGACTTCCTCATCCTCAGCAAGCTGTGAAGCCTGAATCCGACCAGATAACGGCTAACATTCAAAAGATAATCCCCAGCAGAGGCATTCTTTTAACAAATTTGAAGATGTGCATATTCTTAATCCCCAACAGCAATCAGGGATTCAGAACTCCTCAGCAGCAGCCAAGGATTTATTTTCCCAGACAAATATGCATCCCACATTCATACATCATAGCATATACATACAAAATGCATTTAGCATAATTCACCTTGTTGAACATCATGCATACATCTGCATTTAACTAACCTTTTTTCAACAGGTGAAACATTAGGTTAGTATGAACCGACCAAATATTTATGATGATACTTGTTCTAGTATTTACCATCATTCCTCCAAATGGGATCTATAAGCCTATTCCAAATATCATCTTCGAGTGCAAATTTCTTGGCACTCTAGTGTTCAATCATCTTTCACCTTCAAGTCACGAATGGCGGATCCGCCAATCTAACTCTTCAGGTTTAAGAAGATTGAACAGGGGAAGCTGTTGTACCCCAAAAGTTTCCCTCTTATTTCTCAAGTAATCTCTCACAAGATCTCCTTTAGTTCAAGACTGCACAAGGGTTGATCAGCTCAAGACACCTCCTCAAGCACTGATGACTGAAAATTAGGGTTTGAGTTTACACAAGGACAAATGGACATTTAATGCCCCATATGACTTTCATGGATCATTTTGGGCCCTCAAGATTTCTCATGTCAAGTTTCAAGTCTTGGATCACATTTTTGCCCAATCAGTTGATCAGTTGACCTAAGATCAGCTGTATTGGGGAAAAAGTCAACTGTGGTCAATTTACATTCAAACTTCATGATTTTTTTATCCATATAAATATTATGAACTCATATATGTAATTGATCAAGTTTGGATCATAATCCCTCAAGAAATTTGATCAGATCATCAAAAAGGCAAAATGGTCAAAATTAGGATTTTGACTGAGAAGGTGCAATTTCTGATTTTTGACCTAGAAAATGACTTATTGGTTTGAGACATGATCTCAAGGATTCAAATGCATAATTTTGACCTAATGGCATGGCTCAAAACATCCCTCAAACTCAATTGATTGACAGTTGAATTTCAGTCAACTGATGAAAAGTCAATTGTACAACTGCAAAGTCAAACTTTGACTTTTTGGTCAAAATCAAGTATCAAAGATCACAATTCATCAAAACATGTCAAAATATGAAACTGTTTCATCAATAAATCAAAAAGTCAAGATTTCATTTTGAAAAGTCAAAATTTCTAAACATAGAAAATTCTCCAAGTGCTTGAAAGTTCATATTTTTTCATAACTTTGAGCCAAATTTCCACCATAATGCAAGATGATTCAAAGGAAACTTCCAACATGAAATTTGTAGATCTCAATGAGATCTAAAACATTGTAGAACACAACTTTTCTATAAATGCATCAATTTCAAGTTATGATTTTTGAGAAGACATCTTCATGAAATTTGAAAAACTTAGTGAAATTTCGCCCTAGTTTAGGCAGGATTTTAACCTAACTTCATGGAAATTTTTCACATAGTTCCAAGATGAATAAAAAATTTCCAACATAGAGGATGTTACAAGATTTCCAAAATGTCCAGGAACTCATTGAGATCATATTTGAGCAAGGAGAATCGAAGGCAAAAAGTTAGGGTTTCATTCTTGAATTACAAGTCATTTCTTGATGAACACATAATGCAATTTCAATGTTAGGTTGTATAATATTGCTTTACAGGCCTTCTAACTTGTGTATCTATCCATCATTAATGGATTACACAAACTTTTGAGCTATAATCCAAGTGGTTTAAGCTTTATCCAATTCAAATTTCCATTTTAAGAAGAAAGTGAAGAATGCCATTTTTGAAAAGCAAGATTTATGCATAGTAAATTCTTGAGCCTCTAACTTGTTTCCTGTGATCACACTCCATCTACAAAGTCAGAAGAAAGTTTGTTTAAAGCATAAACACTCTACATTAGCAAATACACAAGGCATTGAAACTTGGATTTCTCAAAAATCACATGTTGAGTTTAAACATTTGTATTTGAATTCTGATCAACAACAAGCTTCCAAACTTGTTGCTTATAAATAGAGGCACTATTTGTGAGATAACACACGAGAATTAACACCCTAAAACACTCCCAAACTCCCTCAAATCAGAAATTTCCCAAAAACTCCATTGTTGCACGAGTTCTAACCTTGAACTTCCAACTCATATTTCCCTTGTGCGTTTCTTGGCTTTTCACTTCCTAAAGCTTCTTTACATCAAATACAACTCATCCCCATCCTTATTCAAGAACTGTAACACCATTTACACCAACCTCCATAGCCAAAAAACAGAGTCTGCACATTGACTTCTCCAAGCCATTTTAGCCATCCATTGCTCAAGCTAATCATTGCATTAGCTTCCTGGGAACTTGAGGAAGCTAACCTGATCATTACAACTCCTTGAAAGTAGCTCAAACTTATTTCATGATTTCCAGTTTTGAGGTACATTTTCAGAACTTCTATCTTCTCATGTAGGCATTGTTAGGCTTGCATTTGTGAAGATAAAATGTAGACATCATTGCCCTGAAACTATACATGTCCATAGATTTCATTTATATTGCTTGAGTAGTGAGAATTTTGAGTTTGAACTTTCTGAAATAATTAGGTCAGAATTTGGTACTTTTAGAAATTCTCATTCATCTTTGATTTATAGCTTATGATATTTACATGGTTGGATTCGTATGGAAAAGTGGAGCAACTTTCATGTTTGCATATTTCATTTTTGTTGAGAAATGGTGAAGTTACAAGATCCATGGCTGGAGGTTGAAGATGAAGTTCATTTTTGGAACTTGTTTTGTATTATGTATTTATTATTTCAGTTAAGTTAACGGATGTACAACCACCCCAGTGGCAAAGGTAACGCGCTTTTGTGTTGGAGGTCATGGGTTCAACACCAAGCGCTCCTTTTGTGTACTTTTCAACATTTTTCCTCTTTTTTTTGTTTCCAAACAGCAGTGCTGGGCCTCTCCCTTTGGGCCTTCCATTTTTTCTTTCTCTAACCCCCCTGTTTACTTTTGCAGGCTAGCCCAATTTCTTTTTATTATTCCATTTTATTTATTTTCTTTTTCTTATTTTTATTTTATTTCAGTCTATTTTATTATTTTTATTATTATTATTATTATTATTATTATTATTATTATTATTATTATTATTATCATTATTATTTTTATTATTAAAAAATATAAAAATATTTTTTATTTATTATTTACACTTATTTATTTACTTTATTTATAAAACAAAAAAGATTTAAAAAAACATTTTCTTAAACAATTTTTTTTTAAATAAATAAATATTTAGATAATTAGGTTTAATTATTATATTATTCTCTTGTAAATTAAAATTAACTTAGAATTTAGGTTTCTTTTTTATTAATTAATTTTCATATTATTATTATTAATTTAAAACCTTTCACATAAAAACCCTAAAAATACTTCTTAACTTAATTTCTTTCTTAATTAGTTTAAATTTAATTTTGTTTATTTTTAACTAATCATTTTTTTAATTAGTTAAAAATCAAACCCTTTCATAAAAATCAAACAAAAATCATTTCCTTTTTCCATTTATATCTTTGTGCATTATATTTTCAATTTTTGTACATTATTCAATATGGTTGTAATAGATAATTAGGTTTAATTTTTTTGCAAATCCCCATTTGTAAATTTGTATACCCCTCCCCAAATGATGTAATAGCTTAGTAATTTTACTTTTCGCAATTTATCGCTTTATATAAATGCTAGTAAATTAGGGCTTATATGGATAGACTAAAATCAACAAGTAGCAAACCCTAATTCAAGATAAAGCAATGCATGTAAATCAAACACATTTGCACACTTACACCCTTAGGGTAGTTCCACTTTGTTGCCTTACAAAAATGGACATGTTATGCATGTGGGGTATCTTAGCAAAAAGCAATCAAAAATACAAGATCATAGTCCCTCGATGACGCTATCAATGTTGCCTTTCAAAATGATCTTAGTCCATCAAAGAGAAACGCTAAGATATCTCACAACATTGCTATCATGGCTATACGATTACCCACGCTCGTCCCTTTATATCCAAAGATAAGGCTTCTTACCAAATCAATGGTAAGATAGCAATATCAAAGGAAAGGAAAAAATGAATAAAGACTTTTGAGTAGGTAGATTGTTCCTAGTTGCTTGCTCATTTTCAAATCAAACACTCTTGCTTATTTTTAACAAAAAACACCAACACTTTCAAAACATTTTCCAAACATGAAATATTTTCAAAAGCTCAACACTTTGTATATGTTCTTACGAACGAGAACTATTACAAAGTTTTCCTAAACGAAGGCGCCTTTTCAAAATACTTTCAAAAAACCACACAAAGCACATTTTCAAACAAAAAGTAAGTGATCTAGCAACCAACTAAGAGCCCATAGATAACTATGGATGAAAAGGGTGTTAATACCTTCCCTTTTCATAATCTACCCCCTGAACTCAAGAAACAATCTCAAAGGTCTTTCCTGTTCTTTTTAGCCTTTCCTTTTGGATAAAAGAAAATTCGATGGAGACTATTGCTAACTGCAACATTGGCGATAAAACGCAAAACACCCAAGTCAATTCTCCCACCGTATCACACACACTCCCTCCAAAAATCTCTTCTCAATCAACAAATTTTAAAGACACAACCACAACTATTTTCATTTCAGAAACTTCAATTCATGAAGAACTAATTCAGATACAATGCCTATTTTGAATAACCAACCTTCTGACAGTGATCTCTTATTCATCACTAACTCACCTGACTCTGACAAAATGGTTTCTAATGAAACTACTTCTGATGAAGAAACCAATTCTAGTCCTAAACTGCCTAGCCTTAACCTTGATGAAGTAATATCTAATTTTAAGGACAATGCAGTAAGAAGAGTCAAGAGACTCACTGAAGAATCCAACACCAGTCACCATTCTTAAAGTGTAACTCCAGATGGAGCAGATTCAATAGATGGATAGTTGTTGAAGCCTTAAGAATCAAAAATATCTCTGGTCAGATTCAAGAAAAGACTGTTCAAGAAGTAGAAGAAAAGCATCAGGCCTTAGAAGCAAAGAAAAGAGATGAAGACGAAGCTGCCAGAAAAGCAGCTACTGAGAAAGTTGTTGCAAACAGTTAAAAATCCCTAGAAACTTCATTTGTTCTACAAACTCTTGTAGAATTGAAAAAGGAACAAGCGTGAGTGTCATACCCCAAAAATTTTACTATTGATTTCTAACTAAATTATTCCTTATTAATGTTATCCTTTTTAATTTGTTGTCAAATTATCATGGGGTGTGAATTGGTAAAGTGAGGTGTGTTTTAACAAAGAGTTCATGGGCTTTCTAAATCAGAAAGGCCCATGCAAATTTGTCGATCCATTAAGGTTTTTTGTTCATTTTGTTACAATAAGGGAGGTGTGGTCTTTCTCCTGACTTCATCGGACCCATTCTTGGGGATTACTAGCCCATAAAAAGTTTTTGGACGACCCATTAGCTTTTTGTTTGGAATTACAAAGAGATATGTTTTGTTTTTGCTGCAGTTTACCCAATAAGTCAGGTTGTGGCCCAGTGGTTATAGAGTATTATTATTATTATTATTAATATTTTATATTAATTCTCCAGAAGATTGACCGAGTCAACTTTTTTTATTATAATTTTATAACTGTATCTTTATTATTAAAATTAATGTTGTTTTTCTTGATTACTATTATTATTAAAATTATATTCATTTTTTTTGTTGACCAAGTCAACAAAGGAGTTTGAAACCCTAATGTGCATCTGCTGAGGCCTTACTGTCTCTCTTATTCGTTAAGCAAGCTAACAAGCCCATGAAATAAAAAAAGACGATTATTGAAGCGAATCTCAACAAAAATGGTTCAAATTTCTAAATCAGTTTATAATTAATTTGGATCAAAGCGAATCTCAATCAAATTTGGAAAATTACAAGTAATATTATAATCAAATTATTATACATAACTAAATCAAATCTCATAAATTAAAACTTTTTACAAAAAAAATCTAAATCTTCCTAATTCAATTACAAAATATAACGACAATCAGAAATGTTTCCTAATCTATCTTAACCTATATAAACCCTATAATCTAAGACCTAGGGGAGGAGGAAGAAATTGGAGATGAACAATTTTACAGAGAGAAAGTTTGAGAATTAGAAAGAAGAAGGAGATAATTTTAGGGCTTCAATATCTCAAACCTTGAGGTTCTTCGTTGCATCGCCGCTACACTTCCAATCTGCCGCTGTCACCTGTAAGAGCAGAAAGGCAGAAGTTATTGGAGAGAATCAGAAAACCAGAAATCAAGAATCACAACAAGGAGAGGTAAGCCTAAAATCACTTAGCTTTTAGGGTTTTGATTGCATGATTATTAATGTTTAACTTTATGATTGGGGTTTAATTTGGGGTTTATGGGGTCTCTAGGGTTTGGTTAGGGTTAGGGTTCAGACTAGGGTTAGAGTTCTTAAGACTGGGGTTAGGGTTCATTGTTGTTGAAGATTTCTGGGTTTTGGCTGGTTAGGGTTCATCATGAGCCCTTAGGGTTTTAGGGTTCATAGAACCCAGATGAAGGTTCACGGTGGCTAGGATGAATGTTTGAAGGCATGCAGTGGCGCCCAGATGTAGACGCTGCTAAAAGTGATTTTCGGCCGGTGGCACCCTGAGCTGGGCGATTTCCAACACGGCAGAGTTCTAGAGAGAAGGCAGAGCCTCTTTCTCTAGAAATAACAAAAGGTTTTGTTGTTTTGGGTAGAAAGAGAAAGAAAAGGGAAAATGGGCATATGCCCGAAAATTTATTTTTATAAACCCTATTGATTTCGTGTTTGCGTCTCTATGAACCTTACCGTGCACTTCCTATCACAAGCCTTAGATCAGCATCAGATGTCCCAAAAGCGCGCGTCCATCATAATTCCATGATCTCTCCCACACCTTGTACATTGGATCAGGTATCTATTTTAGGCCTAGCCCATCGCTAATCACACCACCCCTGCTTTTGATTTTTACTACAATGTTAGAAACCACACCCCCTCTGCGCTACTGGTCCCAGTTCAATATCTGAGCTTGGGCCCTTGCTAAACCAAACCCCCTTGTTTTCGCTATTGTGTACAAACAACACCTCCTATGAGTTTTGGGCCTAAATTCAATATCTGAATTCAGGACCCTACTTTTTACACCCCCCTGATTTATTTAGCCTAAACAAAATATACCCCTGCGTTTTTATTAATTATTTTTTTATTTTTTTTATTTGTATTTATTTTTATATTATAATTAATATTTTCATTTGTAAAATTCTGAAATTATTTTTATTATCACAAAATTCAAATGTTTATTTTTTCTAATCCATCAAAATATTTTTAATTGCATTAAAATTATTCCTCTTCATGCATTAACAAGATTTTTATATATTAATATATTTAAAAAATACTTAACCAACACCAATTTTTTTTTAATAATTTAATTAAATCCAAGACAATTTTCAAAAAGGATTATGAAGATACTTTAAATCGACTGCAAACTTCGTTTAAAAATTCTGCTATTCATACTCCCAGGCTTGGTTCAAGGGGAATTCAAAATATCTTCATAATCCATAAAAAACACCAACCAACTGCGAACTACGAATTGAGACTCTAATTCTTCATAAGAGAATACGTATACATACGACTAAAATCGTGGTGAGTTCCCCTAATTAAAATAAAACCCAATTTCCTAAGGCGTAATTCTAAACCCTAGTATCCTTGCGAACAAGGTAGATGAGGGGTGCCTAACACCTTCCATTCGTCTAAAAATGAGTCAACCACTTAGAATATCTGATCAAATTAGGGTTATCCTTTATATCCCCTTCCTAAGAATAAAAATTAAGGGTGACGACTCTCATTTTTAAATCAGTTACAACAACTGGCGAATCTGCAAGGGAATCAACCATAAGGTTTAGAAGCATTCCTCTTAGGTTTAGGGTTTTGTTTGGATCATTAATGTTTTCAATATTTATCTCTATTTATTTATTTGCTTTCATCTATTATTGTGATTTATTTATTTTTATCATATTGTATTCATTTGATGATGGGATTTTTTATTTTTTAAAAATATTTTTTTTCAAAAAACCCTTAGAAAGAAGGTTCGTCTATTAGCCAAGGGGATACATCATCCTTGTGAGTTTAAGTGACGAATTCTCCTAGAGTCAGTGGAATTCCGAAAAAGGAATACGTCTCAAGAGACATCCTCTTGGGGGGTAGGACTTTGGAATGAAACCTATGACTCATTGTATAACCCTTAAACTAAAATCTCATGGTGAGACCTTTCTTGGCCTAGACACAAAAGTTTCGGTCTACAAAGAGCTCCACTTAAGGGAGGTCCTTATGCATTTCCCTCTAGTGTTATCCATGATACCCTTAAGGAAACCACCTTATGGGGAGGGTAAAATATACGTAGGCCAAAACTAGGAGCCTACTATCTAAGGTACCTTTCATGAAAGACCGTCACTAAGCCACACAATCATGCATTCATACATCTTGCATTTCATATATTCATTACCCTTCATTTCTTTTTGTATGTCTTATTCACAGGACCAAAAAAATAATCAAAGGTTTTTGGTGAAGTGCCCTAAAAAATGAATGCTATAGGGAAGCAACTTGTCCGTATTAATATCGTCAAGCCAGATATGATGAAGATTAAGACTATCAAGAGGAAATTGTCTGAAAGAGCCTTGAAGATGTTCACTCGCCGTTATGGGGATACCCTTGAGTTGACAAAAGTGGAGGTAAAATTGGATGTTATTTCTACCTTAATTCAGTTCTACGACCCTCCATTAAGGTGTTTTACCTTCCAAGAATTCCAGCTAGCACCGACTCTCGAAGAATTTGATAGAATTTTGAATTTTCCTAAGAGGAAAGCTTATGTGGGAAACTGGAAGACTGTTGACATTAGAATCTTGGCAGATGGTTTAGGGATCCCTCATCCTGAATTGTCACTTAATTACAAAAAGGAAGGTGATGTACAAGGGATTAAGAGATGTTATTTGGAAACTAAAGCTCTTTATTTTTTTTATAGCAAAGAATGGGAGTCTTGTGTTGATTTTTTAGGGTTGCTTGCGTTTGGTGTAATCTTATTTCCACGGACTTTGGACTATATTGACCCTGCAGCTATTAGTGTATTTTGCGGCACAAAAGTTTTCAATACGGACCCAACTCTCGCTTTACTTGTTGATGTTTATCATGCACTTCACACTTGGTATAAAAAGGGGAGGGGTACTCTAAACTATTGCATCCCACTCTTATGTTATTGGTTTATGACTCATCTGTATAATGAAGATTACATGATTCCAAATCTAATAAGATACAAGTCACCTCAAAAATTAAGGCATCTTACTGCTAATTCTTTGTTGTGGTATGCGAGGAAGCTGGACATTAGAGATGTCATATATAGTTACAGAGACTTTCTGAATGTTCCATTGATTGGATCATGTGGTTTTATCAACTACAACCCTACCTTGGACCTATGATAAATAGGATACCCTTTAGAGTATAAACCCTCAGATAAACAACTTCGACAATTGATCATTCATGACATGGGCAAGAACAACCAAGAATTGCTCAACAAGATCATCCGAGCTTGGAGTAGAGTTAATAAAAGAAAGGCTGAAAGGAAGAATGTTGTGGAAAAAGAGCCTTACACTAGATTGGTTTTGGATAGGGTGCAAGTTGTTAAGTTACCGTTTAACATTGATCCTGAGTACAGTCCAGATGTCCTAGATTCTTTGCCTATGTCCTTAGAAGAAATATGCAATTTGGAGAATGCTTTGAAACAAGCTCAAATGGAGAAAGAAGAATTGGAGCTTAAACACCATAACTTAACTAAGGAGTAAATACAAATGCAACGTATACTTGAATTAAAAGATCAACAGATTCATAAAGATCGTGAGGTATTTGAGAAAGAGAGTCTTATGCGGAAGCATTCGACGGAAGGGTTGTTAAGTGCTACTTTCAACTTGGATTATCACAACCAAGGTTTAATCGAAGGTAGGGGAACACCTCAAAAGGATAATGGCAGAAATATTTCTCACCCAAAAGACTGATGAATACGAGTGATTGCGTCTTGAGTTAGAAGGCCTCCAAAAGGATTTCCTAATACAACGGAAACTCTATACGGAGATGATGGCTGAAAATTTATATTAGGAAGAGTTGTATGTAAAGATCGCCAAAGCAGGAGAGGATAATCATAAGATGATTCCTGACCTCTACCAGGAATACCAGTTCTACAAAGACAAGCATGCAAGACTTGCCTTCTTAGTATACAATCTTATCAACGACATCCCTAGGAGTTTGTGAGAGGCAGAAAATGTGATGGTCCCTCTTCTGAAAGACGTTGAAGACTTCCTTAAACTTTGTAGGATAATGGTCGATGGCTTCAGAGTAGAAATACGAAGGTGCACTTAGAAGACTTTTGTTTCTCTTTGATTATTTCTTTCAGCAAGTTTTAATGATTTAAGTTTGAATATTTTTCAATGTCTGAATTGTATTCTTTTTAAAGACAATTACTATTTCAATAAAGGCAATTGTTTGCGTCTCGTTTGCGTATTTATTTTTTTAGATACTCACTAATAAAAAGCAAAACATATATATATATATATATATATATATATATATATATATATATATATATGTGTGTGTGTGTGTGTGTGTGTGTGTGTGTGTGTGTGTGTGTGTGTGTGTGTGTGTGTGTGTGTGTGTGTGTGTGTGTGTGTGTGTGTGTGTGTATAAAATGTATATCTAAGTGAATAAGACATTCAAAAAACAAAACCCTAAGCATATTCATACGCATTCATGCATTCACGAACATTTTCATCTCATAAATTCATTAAAAAAACTCATCATTTTTCAAAAACATTCTCTATTTAAACCATTGATAGAAAAAAAAGCACCGCCTCTCCGACCATCATATCAAACAATAGTCCATCAACAAAAAGTGATGGACCAAATTTAAGATAATCAAACTGCATTCAAGGAGGATCTTGAGCAAGTCAAGGGTAACATTGACTCGATGAAAGGAGACATGATTCAAGTTCTTCTAGCCTTAAAGAACATCATAGAGAGGCAAGAATAGATCCATAGGGCAGCCTTTGAAGAAGTAGCCCAAACCATTGGTGCATCAAGCGGTCACCAACCAAGAAGAGAACCAGAGTTAGGACTCCAAAAGTCAAATATGGCTCAATAAGAAGTCAGACAAGATGATAATGAAGGGTTTATTCCACCTCCACCAAAGGTAGGGGCATCTCATACCTTGCAAATTTCGATCAACAACGCGGACAACTACATAGATTCGCATGATGGAGACCATGACTTAGAAGATATCAACCAAGAACCCCAAAGGACAACCCATACTCATGCTACTGAAAACCTATTGGCTCTCAACCAATAAAAAGCTCTTGAAGAGAGATTACAAGTTATGAAGGGTTACGATGCTTTCAATGTCGACACTCTCGAAATAGGTCTAGTTCTTGATATGGTGATCCTGCCAAAATTTAAAGTACATGACTTCAGAAAATATAAGGGACTCACATGTCCGAGAAACCATCTACGCATATATTGCAGAAAGATGCATGCATACTGTTGTACCCCAAAATTTTCCCTCCCATTTCCTCAACATTTTCTCACCACAAGACCTTTGGAGCTCAAGATCTAGTTAGGGTTTGCTCTGCTCAAGACTCCTCCTTGCACTGCTGACCCAAATTAGGGTTTGAGTTTGCACAAAGATGTTTTGACCTAAAAGGCCCAAAGTGACTTTCATGCTTCATATTAGACTCACAAGTTTATCCATACCAAGTTTCAAGCCTTGATTCCAATCTTTGCCCAGTCAATTGGACAGTTGACCTAGAAATCAGCTGTATTGGGGAAAAAGTCAACTATGGTCAATTGACAGTCAAACCTCATGATTTTTGACCCACATCAATATTATGAACTCATATGGACCATTTGATCAAGTTTGGATCACAATTCCATAAGAAATTTGGTCAGATCACCAAAAGAGTAAAATGGTCATTTTTAGGGTTTTGACTGCACAAAGGCAATTTTTGATTGTTTGACCTGGCCAATGGCAAACCAATCTCAGATACGAACTCAAGGACTCAATGGCATTATCTTGACATGTTCAACAAATTCAAAAGATCCCAAATGCACAAGATTGACAGATGAATTTTCCAGTCAACTGAGCAAAATTTGACTGTATACTGAAAAGTCAAACTTTGACTTTTTGGTCAAAATCAAGTGTCAAGGTTCATTTTTCATTAAGACATGTCAAATTATGAAACTTGTTCATCAAGAAATCAAAAATTACAAATTAGGGTTTAAAATGAAGAATTTTCATAACTTAGAATTTTTCTAAGTTATGAAAATTCCTAATTTTTTCCTAACTTTGTCCCATTTTTTCATCAAGATGAATTTGGATTCAAACAAAAATCAAAACATGAACGTTGTAGTCCATTTCAAATTCTACAACTTTGATTCACAAAGTTTCCTCAAAAGAAGCTTGTAGCTCAAGTTATGATTTTTGGAACAAGGGTGCAAAACATTCTTAACTTAGAAAAATTTTGACCTATTCTAGGCAGGATTTTTGCCTAACTTCATGGCCACTTTTCATATGCTTCCACTTGGAATTTCAATTTGCATTACAAAGATGGATTGTATTACACATTCCAAGCTTTCCAAAATGTCCAAGAACTTCCAAACACCCTTGTGGTTAGGGAGAATTGAATTTGTCAATATGGGCAAAAGTCACTTTGATTCATGGCCAAAGGCATGTTCATAACTTGTGCATTTTCAAACTCAGCATGTGCAAGCTACATTACAGGCCTCTAATCTCATTTACACTCAAAAATTAAATGTTAAACCATTGTGCTAAGATATTATTCTATGCATTTGGTCATTGCATGAAGAATTAAGCCTCAATTAGAAAAAGCAAGTTATCCATTTTTGTAAAGTGGCACTTTATGTCAAGATTACAATCTATGAAGTACATTGCAGATCTTTGAGGCACAAGTTCAGGAACCAATCCCACTGATCAAGACAAAAGGGTGCAGCATGCTTGAAGGGCCTGTGGTAGCCTAGAAACCAAGTTGACAAACTTTGCTTATCATAGAAGAAATATTGCATAACTGACCACAACTCTCATTGCTGCAAGAACTAGCCTAAGCAAACTTGTTGAACACATTCCATACTCTTCAAGTAACCTAAAACACGACCAAGCCATCCTCAAGACTCCCTCATTCATAAAAACACAGTTTTGTGGCAAAACAGGGTATCTTCTGCATATTGACTTCCACAGTTCATTTCCCTCGTGCGTTTTCATCCAAACCACCTCAAACACATTCAATAACATCCATACAAGCTATCCCCAACCTTAGATACAGACTGTAACAGCCATAGCATAGTTTGCCATTTTCATTTTTTCTCTCTTGCAGGTTGACTTCCATGGAGTGATTCAGCAAGATTCAAAGCACACCAAGCATTGGAGAAGCATCCCTGAACTTCAAGCAAGTTGTACAAGTCCTCACATTGCCTTGAAAGTGCCTCCATTGTCATACACGATCCAAGCTGAACAGGTAAGTTCATGGACTTCTATCTCTCAATCTAGGAAGAGTTAGGTTTAGGTTTATGAATGAAAAATGCTCTACTCATGGCCCTGAAACTACACATATAATTACTTTGTATTTATGTTGTGTGTACTGAGAGAATTTGGAACCTGAACATTAGAAAAAACTTAGGTCAGGAATTAGGGATGAAGAAATTCTCCTTTGTTTCTTAGTGTTAAGTTAAGTTCTTTATATGTCTGGATTCGTCTCTTGATGCTCTACATTTTTGGTGTTATGAGTTTTGCTTGAAAGTCCAAGAATCAGAATGTTTGAACAAGGCAAAGAAACGCGCGTTTTTTGACAGAAACTGGCTGGAGGTTGAAGAAGCTTGTCCTTTGGGCTGGGCCTGATTCATTTTCCTTTTTGCACCACTATTTCACACACACACACACCCTTGGCCCATTGTGTTTATTTTTATCATTTTTTGACTTTTTCTTTTTGTTTCTGACTTCTTATTTTTTGTTAAGATATAAAAAACATTAAAAAATATTTTTCACCTTCTTTTTGTATTTTTTAGGCATTTATTTGTTTCATTTAGTTCTATATGTAAATAAATGTGCATAATATTTTTGTTTAAAATAACTAAAAATAATACAAATAAATTTATTTTCTAATTTCATTTTATTTTATCTTTTGAAAACATTTTATAAAAAATATACGTTTTTTGTAAAATAATAAATATTTTATTTTTGTACATATTTAATATATTTAGTAAATAATATAAATACTTATGTATTTATTAGAATATTTAGATAAAAATGCAAAAAAATAATACATTTTTATTTTTATTAATATTTAACTTAAAAAATCACTTTTTACAATATACTTCCTTTTTATTTATTTTTTGTACATAATTAATAAATATTGCATATAATAAATAATAATTACTTCTTACTTAGAAAATTAGGGTTTTGCCCTAAAATGTAAAAATATTCAAAATTATTCATTTTTATTTTTGTTTATTTGTCACATGAAAAAAACCTTTTTACATACATATAAAAATCATTTTTTGCATCTTGCATATTTTATTTTATTTTATTTAATTATTGTATATTAAATAAATTGTATATTCAATTTGGATGTAATAGTTAGATTTAAATTTCTTGCTAAAATATCCCCCATTTGAACATTTGTACCCCCCATCCCATAATTATGTTGTAATAGTTTAGGACTTTAAATTTCGCATTTAAAAGCTTTCTAAATATGCCATGATAGACTTAGGGTTTGTATGCAAAAATCAACCAAACAATAGCTTGACCTAATTCAAAGATAACAAAGCATGAAAATGGATAACACCAATCACACTTGCACCCCCTAGGGTTACTCCACTTGTTGCCTTCAATAATGGGCCATGTTGCATGTTAGGTGTCTTTGGCAAAAACAAAACAATATCAAATGATCATAGTCCCTCGATGACGCTTTCGAAAGTTGCCTAAAAAATGATCAAGTCCCTCAAAGGAAAAATTGCCCAAAGACACTTGGAACCATTGCAATCATGGTCTAAACGATGACCCGCGCCCGTCCCGTTCACATCCTAACACAAGATTGTCCACCAAATACAATGGTGGAACAAAATTGTTAAAAGGGTTAAAAACATAGCAAAGATCTTTGAGAAATTTAGGGTAGATAGCTCTTGGTTACTTGCCAACTTGCAAAACAAAAACACTTGCCTATTTTTCAAAACCACACATCACAACACACTTTCAAAACAACTTTCAAAAACATTGAAAACTTTTCAAAAGACATACACCTTTGTATACATCCCAACATGGATCATTACAAAGGTTGCCACCACATTGGCCTCTTTTCAAAACATTTTTCAAACCCACACACAAAGCACCATTTCAAACAATTGAAAGCACCATTTCAAACAATTGAAAAAGCAAGGCAAGTGATCTAAGCAAGTAACTAAGAGCCCATGGATAACCATGGATAGAAAGGGTGCTAATACCTTTCCTTTCTATAATCTACTCCCCGAACCCAAGAAAACATCTCAAAGGTTTTTGCTGTGCTTTTTAACCTTTCCTTAGGATAAAATAAAAAGTCGGTGGCGACTCTTGCTCAACCGAAACATTTGCAAAAACAAACGCAAAACCCAAGTCAGTTCTCCCACCGTATCACAGAACTGGCGACTCTGCTGGGGAGGTTTTTAAAGTGGAGTAACCTTAGGGCCTAGATCACCCTCTTGCATGACTAATTGTTTGCTTTGATTGCTTTATATCTTGGTTCTCTTGTTTGGGTTTACAATCCTACACCCGGATTTGGGGAAACATTCATAGATAGCAATACGTTGAGGAAACTGTGCGGGGTATACCGACACGGTCGAAGCAATAGCTATATTAGTGCGACATATTTGTGAGTACCGGTAACCCTTGAGTTCAATCAAGGAGAGTACGGGGCCGCTGAGTGATGTCACTAAGCAATAATGACCTAGAACCTTACTTGACCATCTTGGTCTTTCATTAGGGGTAGTGAGATGACCGGCTTTGGTGCAGTCCGAAGTTGGTAGATACTCGATACTACACTCATTGAGGGTTGTTTTCTTGGAATATTTTGGTCGCTAGTTAAGTGGCTAAACCAAAACAATGAACATAGAAAACAATCCAATGATATTGAGCTCCTTAGAACCCGATTACTATTTATAGGACAGGTTTTTAAGCCAACTACACTCAAGAGGGTACTTACCTATGAAACCCCATGCAAGCCTGAAACTAGGGTTTGGTGTGAATTGCTTGTACATATGTTTTGTGCATACATCATAAACATCATAAAGCATCATATGCATCCACTAACCATTTCAAGGGTTTAGATCTTCATCTTTGTTCTTGTTTTGTAGGTCATGGAAATTCATCGCAGGAAAACTATCCAAGTCAACCTTGTGAGAATCCCTCCTCAACTCAAGGAGCTCACATCAAGAATTCCGGAAAGCTCTCCCTTCAGTGAAAGACATGGTAGACTGCTCAGCATAGTCAACACCAGCATTGAAGAGGACATGGTCAAGGTGTTGTTCCAGTTCTTTGACCCCCTTCACCACTGTTTCACTTTCCCCGACTACCAGTTGGTGCCCACTTTGGAGGAATTTTCTCAACTCCTGAG
Organism: Vicia faba; assembly: GCA_948472305.1. Lineage (NCBI taxonomy): Eukaryota > Viridiplantae > Streptophyta > Magnoliopsida > Fabales > Fabaceae > Vicia > Vicia faba. The sequence goes on from OX451740.1 coordinate 443,126,881, forward strand.
AATTCCTATTCTTAATCAACTACCCTACAACGGTACGGAAAAAGAACCAAAGCATGAAGATGTTGCTCAAGCACTACACTTGCAACCATCTGACATCAAGGGGCATTGGGAAACTAGAAGCGGTGTCAAAGGCTTCTTGGCAAAATTCTTGTTTGAGAAGGCACAAGAGTGTTAGAATTCATTGGATCTACAAGCCTTTGAAGAAATTATGGCACTCCTCATTTATGGGTTGGTCTTGTTCCCAAATCCTGACCAGCTTATAGATGTCAACGCCGTCAAAATCTTCTTATCCAGAAATCCAATACCAACATTGCTTGGGGACATTCTTCACTCATTTTACACACGAACAATGAGAAAGAGAGGTGTTCTCATGTGCTGTACTCCTCTCCTTGCAAGGTGGTTTATTTCGCACCTTCCACAATCTGTCTTGAAGAAAGACCAAGGCTTAAGGTGGTCACAACGGTTGATGACCCTCACTCACTCTGATGTACATTGGTGTTCTCGGTCCAGAGAAAATGTCATCATCGTCGATCATTGTGGAGAGTTCCCTAATGTTCCATTACTTGGCATTAGAGGAGGCATTACTTACAACCCTTGTCTAGCTTTGAGACAATTTGGATATGCACGGAGGGATGGCCCTCACGACATGTTGATTCCTGACCTAGTTTTTGACTTCGACAACGATGCGCAAGGACTTCGCCAAAGATTCATCAGAGCTTGGAGGATGCCTAACAAGGTAGACAGCAAGACACTGGGGCACAAGAACTCCATCCCTCTTGAGCCTTATCTCAAGTGGGTACGAACCCGATCCTAGAGTCTAATGATGCCTTACCCTCATGTTCTCCCTGTGATTAAAGAGCCCGTTAAGGAAGGAGAGGTTCCCTACACCGTCCTATATCCTGACATGCCTACATCGTGGGAGGAGATGCAGAAGAGTTGGATCCAACTCAAGGAGGAACGGAATACTTTTGAAGCCAGCTTCTACGCCAGTGAGAAGAAGGTTTTGGAGCTTACCCGTCGACTCCATGAGGAAGAGACCCTCAACACCTACATCGCACCAAAGAGGATGCGCAACGTCTTTTTACCTTGAGAAGTTTTTGTAATATTTGGCCCATGGGGCATTTATGTACTGACAAATTTCTTCTTATTAATATGACGTGCGTTCTTTTTGTTTACAACAATTTTGAATTTTCTAAATCCTTGAATGCATTGCATACATAAGCATATCATTCATCATGCGCATAAGCAGGTCTCCACACCAGGTTTCCTTATCTTTCTGCTGTTTATTTCAGTAAGATGGATCTCGAACAGACGGTCAAGGACTTGCAGTCCCAAAACTCACAGTTTCAACATCTCCTGATGACCTTGGCTAAGGGTCAGGATGATCTAAAGGCCCTGTTGGGGAACAAAGAGCAAGTGAAAAAGAAGAAGAAAAGAATTGGGGTGGCTACCCTAGGAAGAAGGTTTGAGGGTGAAGCCAGAAGAGTTCTTGAATTTCCCCCTACTTCTGAGGAGGGAACCAGTAAAGGGAATGCGGCTACAGTACCTTCCGAATCCGAAGTTGAAGAAGAGGAGGCTGAAGAGGACGAAGACTACTCTGATCAACAATACCCGCCCGCCGATGATAAGTACAAAGGCTTGGAAGACAGGTTGGCAGCTATGGAGCTTCAGAGAGTTCTCGGCTTAGATTTCGAAGATTTGGGATTAGTTGCTGGAATTGTGATCCCCCCGAAGTTTAAAGTGCCAGTTTTTGCAAGGTATGACGGGCTATCCTGCCCGAAAATGCATCTCAGATCATATGTAAGGAAGATCCAACCTTACACTGCAGACAAGAACCTATGGATCCATTTCTTTCAGGATAGCCTTTCAGGGGATCAACTCGAGTGGTTCTATCAGCTGGATGGAGCCAGTATCCGAAACTGGGAGGACTTGGCTACTGTGTTTTATAAACAGTATCAGTATAATTCTGACCTTGCTCCCACGCGTACCCAACTTCATGGTATGTCACTGGGGACGGGCGAAGGATTCAAGGAGTATGCGCAAAAGTGGAGAGACCTGGCTGGCAGGGTGCAGCCACCTTTGACTGACTGTGAACTTGTTGACATGTTCCTGGGGACCCTTTCCGGTCCATTCTTCAACCATCTGATTGGTAATTCTTCCGCTGGGTTTACATATTTGATCTTGACTGGTGAAAGGATAGAAGCTGGTATCAAGTCGGGGAAAATACAGAAAGGTACCTCCGCGAGTACTGAAAAGAAGCCCTTCAAGAAGGAAGCCAGTGCTGTTTATGGTCCCAGAAGACAAATTAAGCCGGAACGCCACCAAGCTGTCAATGCATTGGTAATTTAAAAGCCTGTTGCTGCTCCTCAGCAGTTCAACCAACCAAGGGGTGAGAGCCCAAAAGACAGTACACTCGACTTAGCATGACCCTGTCTCAGATTTTGCCGCAACTACTGTCAATCAATCTGGTAACTGTCAAAGAAGCTCCGAAGGTAGTGAACACAGCTTCTCCAAAGTACAACCCCAACGCCCGCTGCGCTTATCACTCTGATAGGCCGGGGCATACTATGGACGATTGCTGAGCTCTGAGGAATAAGGTTCAAGACCTTATTGATGCTAAATAAATACAGTTTGAGGCGCCCGAAAGACCCAATGTTGTGACTGCTCCCATGCCCCAGCATGGAGTGAATGTTATGGAAGAAGACCGGTATGTAGCCTCCGTGGAAGAGATTGTTACTCCGTTGTTGACTGTCAAGAGGAATCTGTTGCTAGCCGGTTTATTTCCGGGATGTAGTAAAGGTTGCCTTCTATGTGCTATTTCACCTGTTGGTTGTCCCTTGCTGAAATCAAGTATCCAAAGCCTGATGGATAGCAAAGAAATCTTGTTCGAGAAGATTGTTGTTCCTGCTACCCCTACCGAAGAAGTTTCTATTGTTACTATTTTCAACAAACCTCCTAAGGCTCCCTCAAAGAAGCCTGTCAAAATCATGTCCACTCAGAAGATTGCTCCTATCATCATTACTGTTCCGGGGCCTCTCCCTTATACATCCGACAAAGTTGTCCCATGGCACTATGGGGCAGATGTTTATGTGCTTGGAATAAAACAAGAGTTTGATACAAGTACCGGCGTTAGCAACATTACCGGGCCTGCCAAAATTACTCGCAGTGGTAGGTTGTTCTCACCAGATATTGTGCCACCAGCTATTCAGAAACCTCTTATCATCACACCTGCAAGTGTGCCTGTTCCCCTTCCTAATCAAGTTCCTGTTTCTACCCCTGTTGCCGAATCATCTGACGCTCGGGGCAAAGGGATTGCTACTGATTTGCCTGCCCTGACGGAGGCACCGAAGACAACCACTGTTGAAGCTTCCCAACAAGAGATGGAGGAGATCCTCAAGATTATCAAGAAAAGTGATTTCAATGTAGTTGAGAAGTTGGGGCACACCCCATCAAAGATTTTTATGTTATCACTGCTGTTGTGTTCAGAGGCCCATGCCAAGGCCCTGATCTCCTTCCTGAAGACGGCCCATGTGCCACAAGAAACATCTGCTGATTAATTTACCGATTGTGTGGCCAACTTGACTGCTGATAATGGTTTGGGCTTCTCTGACGCCGATTTGACTGCCAAAGGAAAGAACCATAATGACGCCCTGCATGTCTCCATTGAATGCAGGGGCACTACTCTTGCCCGTGTGTTGGTAGACACCAGTTCTTCATTGAATGTATTACCCAAGAAAGCTTTAGACAGGCTGGATTGTGAGGGTCTGGAGCTCAAGCCTAGTAATATTATTGTCCGAGCCTTTGACGGTTCGAAAAGGATGGTACATGGTGAAGTTGACATTCCAATCAGGGTTGGTTCACAAGTTTTTGATTCTACTTTCTATGTGATAGACATCCATCCATCCTATTCTTGTTTGCTGGGTCGTCCATGGATCCACAAGGCTGGAGCTGTGACCTCCACACTACATCAGAAGCTTAAGTACCCAGTCAGAGGAAAGATTGTGACAGTTCAAGGGGAGGAAGAATACATGGTCAACCACCTCAACTCGTTCCGATACATAGAAATTGATGGGGAATTCATTTAGACTCCATTCCAGCACTTTGAAGAAGTTCCTCAGACACTGGCGTCAGCAGAAACTGTGATTGAAGACCCTCCTTTGAAGATGGCTTCCTTAAAGGATGCCCGGGCTGTGATTGAGAAGGGTGAGTGCGCAAACTGGGGCCGACTTCCTGATTTCACTCCAAAGACTGACAAGTTTGGTTTGGGCTTCACTGCGGAGGCTCAGATGGCTGTTCGTAAGGCAAGGATTAGAAGACCTCCTGTGTTCATCACCAACCCGGGAGTAAATGCTATTGAAGACGACGTGGAGGAATCTGAATTCGACAGCTGGATCTACCCAATAATCGACAGTGGACCAAGCAACTGGACTGCCAAAGACTTCACACCTATTACTTTTGTCACTCAGTAATGAACTCTTTTGTTTTCAATTTGTAACAAACAATATGTTGAAACTTTTATGGCTCGATGTCCTACCCGGGGCACCGTGGCTTCATTTGTGAGGGCTTTTGTGTGTCATTTCCATATATCATCAATAAAAACATTGGACGTTTGTTGCATTTCAAAATCTTGCGTTCCTTTTCTTTCTTTATTATATATTGCAAAACAGCTATATTTACACACACTCACCTATACAGATTCCAATCCACTCTGGATCTCACTGGTAACGACTCTGCTACTGCCAGTTATGACTTCGAGAATCTGATCAACTTAGCCGAAGACGAAGGTGAAGATGATTGCAAAGTTCCTGGCGAACTTGTAAGACTGCTACTCCAGGAAGAGAGGGCCATTCAGCCACATGAAGAGCCCGTGGAAACGGTAAATCTGGGTACTGAGACAGACAAAAAGGAAGTCAAGATTGGTTCCAATCTAGAGCTCAGTGTGAAGCAACGGTTGATTCAGATGTTGCATGACTATGTGGAAATCTTTGCCTGGTCTTACGAAGACATGCCTGGGTTGGATACCGACATTATGGTTCATCACCTGCCTACCAAGGAAGACTGCCCTCCGGTTAAACAAAAGGTCTGCCGTATGCGTCCAGAAATGTCCGAGAAAATCAAAGCCGAGGTTATGAAACAATTCGATGCCGGGTTTCTAGCAGTGACTTCTTACCCTCAGTGGATTGCCAACGTGGTTTCAGTGCCGAAGAAAGATGGTAAGGTCCGAATGTGTGTTGATTACAGGGATTTGAACATGGCGAGCCCTAAGGATGATTTCCCTCTGGCTCATATCGACGTTTTGGTTGACAACACCGTTCAGCATAAAGTTTTCTCCTTCATGGACGGTTTCTCCGGTTATAATCAAATCAAGATGGCTCCTGGAGACATGGAGAAGACCACCTTTGTTACTCAGTGGGGCACCTTTTGCTACAAGGTCATGCCTTTTGGGTTGAAAAATGTTGGGGCAACCTACCAACGTGCCATGGTTGCTTTATTTCATGATATGATCCACCATGAGATAGAAGTATACGTCGACGATATGATTGCAAGGTCCCAAACTGAGGAGGAACACCTTGACCATCTACGGAAGCTGTTTGACCGTCTAAAGTTGTACAAGCTGAGGTTGAACCCGAACAAGTGCACCTTTGGGGTGAGATCTGGAAAATTGTTAGGCTTCATCGTAAGCGACAAAGGCATTCAAGTGGACCCTGCCAAAGTGAAGGCCATACAAGAGATGCCAACTCCCAAGACAGAGAAAGAAGTCAGACGCTTTCTAGGACGATTGAATTACATTGCCCGATTCATTTCACATCTAACTGCTACCTGTGAACCAATCTTCAAGCTGCTAAAGAAGGATCAAGTAGTACGTTGGAACGATGAATGTCAGGCCGCTTTCGAAAAGATCAAAGAGTATCTCCAAGAACCACCCATTCTTATGCCACCGGTTGAAGGGAGACCTATAATCTTATACTTGACAGTACTTGACAACTTAATGGGGTGTGTGCTGGGACAGCATGACGAGTCTGGCCGAAAAGAGCACGCTATTTATTACCTTAGCAAAAAGTTTACCGACTGTGAGACCGGGTACTCACTGGTCAAGAAAACTTGTTGCGTTTTGGTATGGGCTGCTCGCCGGCTGAGACAGTATATGTTGACTCACACTACTCTGTTGATTTCAAAAATGGATCCAATCAAGTATATATTCGAAAAGCCCGCCTTGTCTGGAAGAATAGCAAGATGGCAAATGATCTTGACGGAATATGACATCCAATACACGACTCAAAAAGCAATCAAGGGAAGTGTATTGGCAGACCATTTGGCACACCAGGCAGTGGACGACTATTAGTCGATGAACTTTGAATTTCCAGACGAGGATATCATGGTAGTAACTGATTGTGAAGTACCTAGACCGGATGAAGGACCTGAGGAAGGATCCCGATGGTCTATGCACTTTGACGGAGCCTCAAACGCTTTGGGTAATGGTATCGGCGTTGTGATCATATCTGAAATTCTGGCTGCAGATACTCAATGTCACGTTCAATGTTATGACACCGTATCTGACTTACTATATGACAGTAAATACAAAAACAATAAAGAACACAGTCAATTGTTTACCCAGTTCAGTGTGCAACAACACCTACTCTGGGGGCTACCAAGCCAGGGAGGAAATCCACTATAAGAGATGTTAATTCAGGAATAAACCAACCAGTTTATCTCCTTCACTTAAGACCTACCCAATGCAATTTCAATCTAAGTACAACTTAAACCTGAGTTCCTACTCACTCCCCCTCAATCACAGCAGTGATACATAAAACAATTTGACTAATGAATTGATGAAGACACTCTTCAAAAACATACACTTGATTAAGCTTCACAGCTTTTTAATCAAGCAACACAACCACTCTTGCTTCACAGCTTTGAGTGATACACAAACTTAACTTGACTCTGCTTCACAGCTTTAGTCAAGAAACAATACAAACACTCTTGCTTCAAAGCTTTGAGTGCTACACAACCCTTACAATTAAAAACCTATTCCAAGTCACTTATCACAATGATAATTGCTTGGAGTACAATAATTAAACCTATACAGTTTACAAATGATCTTCTGACCAAAAAGGGAATACTTGCAAAACAGCAGCTCTGTTGAATATATAGCAGCTGCAACTTCAGTTAGGGTTTCCACAAAAACCTAGGGTTAATTCCGTTTGACCTTAAGACTAGGTCACAGGACTTTATTAACCAGGTTAGGGTTGAGCTAGGTTACCCCTTAGAAAACGCAGGATTCTGTTCTGGAAAGACTGAGTTATTTTCCTGAAAAAACTCAGAATTAACCAACCTGCAAACCTGTTAGTTCAGAACAGGATGTCTTAACATCTGTTATGACATCTGAGGAACCTGTCTACTGATTTAGGAAAATGTGATCATTTTGCAAAATGCTCAGATACACACTTATAAACATCAGTACCTGAATGACAATATTTTTCTACAGAGGTACCTAATGAATCAGTACAAACTAAACTAGAATGTTATGACATCAGTCATGACATTCACACATACACTTGGGTTTTACCAAAAATGCAAGCCAATACCTAAACAACTACAAAATCCCCCTTTGGCAGATTTTTGGCTAAAGACCCTAAGCAATCAGAGATAGATAGCAGCAGAAAGAAATGACTGCAGAAAAATAGAATGTCTAATTGAGCAAGTACTAATTAAGTAAGTACCAAAATATTCTCCCCCTCTTTAGCCACAAATGGGCCAAAGATACATGTTCATAATGATTATACAGTTATCCAAAACAAATAATAAAAGTAGCAGCAGAGAAAAATACTGAACACACTTCCAAACTCCACCAGATATCAGCACCAACCAGCAACACCACCAAGCACCAACCAACCTTTAAGCATTGTCATCAGACTCAGAGGATTCGGGCTTCTTCCTTTTCTTGTGAGCAATGTCAGCATTCTTCTCTTTGTTTGATGTCTCAACATCCTTAGAGACATCTGGATTTGTTTCAGCATTTGAACTTTCTTGGTTCAGAGGAACAGAAATGCCAGGAACTGAGTGGTTCTCGTTCAGAATTCTTGAAACAATTTTTGCTATTGCTTGATTAACATAGGCTGACCCTTCCCTATTTGCAATTTCAAGGGGAACTGAAGAAGAAGGATGAGATGGATTACCAGAGGCAGAAGCTTGGGACTTTCCTGCATGTCTTGTTCTCAACTCTTTGACCTTGGTGGGGTTAGTTCCCACTTTTCTACGAGAAGAGATCTCCAGGACTTCAGAGTCCAGACAGAAAGAGATTGTCCTAGAATCTTGATCAGAGGAAGAGGTTGAAATAGTCGTATTGGATGATGATGGTGTTTGAGACATTTTGACAGTTTTAGAGGACCAACAGCAACTGAAGAGAAAATTCTGATTGAGAGACTGGGTTTTGATGAGGAGACGAGAGGGGAAGGAAGAAAAGGAGTGTCTATTCAACTTCTTAAAAGAATTGAAGGAAATGGGAAAAAATAATTTTAACCCAATCAGAACAAGCATAACTCCTTTAATCCTTGTTTTAAGCAAAATTAATTGCTACAATTCCTCATGTTGGCAAATACCCAACTTACCCCTCAAGTTTTCAAATTGATTTGCATCCAGTGCCTTGGTAAAAATGTCAGCCAGCTGTATCTCAGTGGCAACATGTTCCAATTTGATTGTCTTCTCTTCTACAAGGTCTCTGATAAAGTGATGTCGTATGTCAATATGTTTGGTCCTACTATGCTGAATGGGATTCTTGGAAATGTTGATTGTACTCAGATTGTCACAGTACAATGTCATGACATCTTGTGTGACATTATACTCAGTGAGCATCTGTTTCATCCAGATCATTTGAGAGCAGCTACTACCAGCTGCAATGTATTCAGCTTCAGCAGTAGAAAGAGACACACAGTTCTGTTTCTTGCTGAACCAGGAAACCAGATTATTTCCCAAGAAGAAACATCCTCCAGAGGTGCTTTTTCTATCATCAGCACTACCAGCCCAATCAGCATCACAGTAGCCAGTCAGAGCTGGTTCACATCCATGAGAATACATCAACCCATAGTTGTAAGTTCCACTCACATACTTCAAAATTCTCTTCACTTGGTTGATATGACTGACTTTGGGATCAGCTTGGTATCTTGCACAAACTCCAACTGCAAAGGCAATATCAGGTCTGCTGGCAGTTAAGTACAACAAGCTTCCTATCATGCTTCTGTACAGACTTTGATCCACCTTAACCCCACTTGAATCTTTGGAAAGCTTTAGATGAGTAGGAGCAGGAGTCCTTTTGTGACTTGCATTCTCCATACCAAACTTCTTTACAATGTTCTTAGCATACTTGCTTTGAGACAAGAAGATTGAGTCCTCCATCTGTGAGACTTGCAGTCCAAGAAAATAAGTTAGTTCTCCCATGAGACTCATTTCGAATTCAGCCTGCATCTGGTCAGCAAAGTGTTTAACCATATGTTCTGACATTCCTCCAAACACTATGTCATCAACATATATTTGGGCAACCATCAACTTCCCTCCTTCAGTTTTGACAAAGAGAGTTTTGTCCAAGCCTCCTTTTCTGTAGCCTTTGTCTGAGAGAAACTTTGTTAACCTGTCATACCCTGCTCTAGGAGCTTGTTTCAGGCCATATAGAGCTTTTCTCAATTTGTAGACATGATCAGGGTGGGTTGGATCCACAAAGCCTTTAGGTTGTTCCACATAAGCTTCCTCATTTAAGTACCCATTTAGAAAGGCACTTTTCACATCCATCTGAAATAATTTGAACTTCAGAAGACAAGCAATTGATAATAGGAGTCTGATTGATTCCAGCCTGGCTACAGGTGCAAAGGTTTCATCAAAATCAACCCCTTCAACCTGGGTGTATCCTTGAGCAACAAGTCTTGCCTTATTTCTGGTGACAACTCCTTCAGCATCTGACTTGTTCTTGAATATCCATTTTGTCCCAATGATGTTAGTTCCTTCAGGTCTAGGAACCAGTTCCCAAACTTCATGTTGCTTGAATTGGTTCAGTTCATCTTGCATTGCACCAATCCAGTATTCATCAGTTAAAGCTTCCTTGACATTTCTTGGTTCCATTTTGGACACAAAACAAGAGTTTGAGATGATTTCTCTAGATCTTTTGATGACTCCACTGTTGGGATCTCCTATGATGAGCTCTTTTGGATGATCCTTCTGAATTCTGATGGAAGGGATCTTGCTAGCTTCCTTTGATTCAGATTCTGTTGTGATGGAGTTGGGTAGGTCATTCTGTTGGGTTGAAGTCTCAAAGAATGTCTCAACAGTACAAGGAACATCTATTTCTTCATGATAGTCATCAATTATAACATTTATTGATTCCATCATGGTTTTGGTTCTGGAGTTGAATACTCTATAAGCTCTGTTGTTTGAGGAGTATCCTAGAAATATGCCTTCATCACTTTTAGGGTCCAGTTTTCTTCTTTGTTCACGATCAGCCAGAATATAGCATTTGCTGCCAAACACATGGAAGTACTTCACAGTTGGTTTTCTTCCTTTCCAGAGTTCATATATGGTGGATGAGGTTCCCTTCCTCAAGGTGACCCTGTTATGAACATAGCAGGCTGTATTCATAGCTTCAGCCCAAAAATACATAGGAAGTCTTTTGGCATGTAACATTGCTCTGGCAGATTCCTGTATGGTCCTGTTTTTTCTTTCCACAACTCCATTTTGCTGAGGTGTTATAGGAGAAGAAAACTCATGACTAATTCCCTCTGAAGAACAGAAATCATCAAATTTGCTGTTTTCAAATTCCTTGCCATGATCACTTCTGATTCTGACAATACACCCTTCCTTTTCTCTTTGAATTCTTTTGCACAATTCTTTAAAAACTTCAAATACATCAGATTTTTCCCTAATGAAATTAATCCAGGTGAATCTGGAAAAATCATCCACAACCACATAGGCATATCTTTTTCCACCAAGACTCTCTACTTGCATTGGTCCCATCAGATCCATATGAAGAAGTTCTAGAACCTTAGAGGTGGTCAGATGTCTTGACTTTGGATGTGACATCCTAGTCTGCTTACCAACCTGACATTCACCACAAACTCTTTCTTCATCAATTTGCAGTCTTGGAATCCCTCTGACTGCCTCCAAGGAGATAATTCTCTTCATACCTCTTAGATGAAGATGGCCAAGTTTTTGGTGCCATAGTTTCACCTCTTTTTCTTCTTTTGCAATGGAACACACAGATGAGAAATTAGTGTTCTCAGGCTCCCATAAGTAACAGTTGTCTTTGGATCTGACTCCTTTCATTACTATCTCTTGTTTGTCATTTATTACAAGACATTCAGATTTTGAGAAATTGACCTTGAATCCTAGATCACACAATTGACTGATACTAATGAGATTAGCAGTCAGCCCTTTTACCAGCAGTACTTCATTCAGACTTGGAACTCCAAGGCAGTCCAAATCACCAACTCCTTTGATTTCACCTTTAGCACCATCTCCAAAGGTCACAAAGCTGGTGGTGTGAGGCTTAACATTATTGAGGAGGTTCTTGATTCCAGTCATGTGTCTGGAACATCCACTGTCAAAGTACCAGTCTTCCTTTGCAGAGACCCTCAGGGAAGTGTGGGCTATCAGGGCAGTAGCCTTTTTCTTCCATTTAGGAGCATGTGGTACTTTTTTTGACTTAGGTTTGACACCTGAGTTCTGATTAGGGTATCCATACAATCTGAAGCAGAAGGGCTTTATGTGGCCATATCTCCCACAATGATGACATCTCCATCTTTGGTACCTTTTCTTCATATGTCTCTGTTCCTGATGTTGAGAGTTGTGTTGAGACATCTGTTTTGACATTTGCTTATCAGTACCAGATTTCTTTGCTTCCATAAATCCTAGTCCAGATTTATTTCCCACATTTTGTCCAACCTGGAGGATCTCTTCCAATTTGTCTGTTCCATTTGTCAGCATCTTGACAGATTTAGTCATTTGATTCAGTTGTGAGTTTAGCAATTGAACTTCTCCTTCTAGATGACTTATAGTTTCAAGGTTTTCCCTTTTTTCAGCCTCCAGCTTTATGATGAGTTTTGATTGTTTCTCATTCTGCACACAGACTTCAGTACTTCTGATACACAATTTCTTGTAAGTATCAGCCAGTTCTTCAAAAGTCACCTCTTCATCACTGATGTCACTTTCAGAGGTACAAATACCAGTTAAAGCAGTAACTAGTTTGGCAGATTCTTCTTCAGAGTTACTTTCTGAATCACAGTCAGACCAAGTAACTGTCATTCCTTTCTTTTGTTTCTTAAGAAAGGTAGGACATTCAGCTCGAATATGCCCATATCCTTCACAACCATGGCATTGAATTCCTCTGCCTTGATTTCCCTTCTCTTCTGACCTTGGTCTTCTGCTGGAACTGTCAATGTCAGAGGGAATGTTATGAACATTAGACCTTGACTTTGGATCTATTCTTTTGATGAGTTTGTTGAACTGTCTTCCAAGCATGGCTATAGCTTCTGAAATATTTTCTTCAACATCAGTGTTGGACACAAGTGCTATGCTCTTGTTCTTCTTGTCACCATTATCAGTGATCCCCATCTCAAAAGTCTGAAGAGACCCAATAAGTTCATCCACTTTCAACTTGCTGATGTCCTGGGCTTCCTCTATGGCAGTTACCTTCATTGCAAATCTTATAGGCAACAATCTGAGAATCTTCCCCACCAGTTTTTCTTCTGACATCTTTTCTCCCAGTGCTCCTGAGGTGTTGGCAATCTCCAAGATGTTCATGTGAAACTCATGAATGGTTTCATCTTCCATCATTTTTAGATTCTCAAACTTGGTAGTCAACATCTGAAGCCTTGACATTTTTACTTTGGAAGTGCCCTCATGAGTAGTTTTGAGAGTGTCCCAAACTTCCTTGGCCAGTTCATATTGATGTACTAGTCTGAAAATGTTTCTATCAATTCCATTGAACAAGGCATTTAAAGATTTGGAATTTCCCAGAGCTAACTCATCTTCTTCTTTACTCCAATCTTCCTCAGGCTTCAGACTGATTGTCCCATCTTTCTCAGTTATGGTGGGATGGATCCATCCTTTGTCAGCAGCTCTCCAAGCCTTTTTGTCCAGAGATTTTAGGAAGGCAATCATACGAGGTTTCCAGTAGTCATAATTAGTTCCATCCAGAATGGGTGGTCTATTTCCAAAAACTCCTTCTTTGTCCATAGTGCCAGAAAGTGATATCCCTAGATCTCACCCAGTAATACAGGCAGGGTGCCTGCTCTGATGCCAATTGAAATTCTGGCTGCAGATACTCAATGTCACGTTCAATGTTATGACACCGTATCTGACTTACTGTATGACAGTAAATACAAAAACAATAAAGAACACAGTCAATTGTTTACCCAGTTCAGTGTGCAACAACACCTACTCTGGGGGCTACCAAGCCAGGGAGGAAATCCACTATAAGAGATGTTAATTCAGGAATAAACCAACCAGTTTATCTCCTTCACTTAAGACCTACCCAATGCAATTTCAATCTAAGTACAACTTAAACCTGAGTTCCTACTCACTCCCCCTCAATCACAGCAGTGATACATAAAACAATTTGACTAATGAATTGATGAAGACACTCTTCAAAAACATACACTTGATTAAGCTTCACAGCTTTTTAATCAAGCAACACAACCACTCTTGCTTCACAGCTTTGAGTGATACACAAACTTAACTTGACTCTGCTTCACAGCTTTAGTCAAGAAACATTCAAACACTCTTGCTTCAAAGCTTTGAGTGCTACACAACCCTTACAATTAAAAACCTATTCCAAGTCACTTATCACAATGATAATTGCTTGGAGTACAATAATTAAACCTATACAGTTTACAAATGATCTTCTGACCAAAAAGGGAATACTTGCAAAACAGCAGCTCTGTTGAATATATAGCAGCTGCAACTTCAGTTAGGGTTTCCACAAAAACCTAGGGTTAATTCCGTTTGACCTTAAGACTAGGTCACAGGACTTTATTAACCAGGTTAGGGTTGAGCTAGGTTACCCCTTAGAAAACGCAGGATTCTGTTCTGGAAAGACTGAGTTATTTTCCTGAAAAAACTCAGAATTAACCAACCTGCAAACCTGTTAGTTCAGAACAAGATGTCTTAACATCTGTTATGACATCTGAGGAACCTGTCTACTGATTTAGGAAAATGTGATCATTTTGCAAAATGCTCAGATACACACTTATAAACATCAGTACCTGAATGACAATATTTTTCTGCAGAGGTACCTAATGAATCAGTACAAACTAAACTAGAATGTTATGACATCAGTCATGACATTCACACATACACTTGGGTTTTACCAAAAATGCAAGCCAATACCTAAACAACTACAAACTCCCCCTTTGGCAGATTTTTGGCTAAAGACCCTAAGCAATCAGAGATAGATAGCAGCAGAAAGAAATGACTGCAGAAAAATAGAATGTCTAATTGAGCAAGTACTAATTAAGTAAGTACCAAAATATTCTCCCCCTCTTTAGCCACAAATGGGCCAAAGATACATGTTCATAATGATTATACAGTTATCCAAAACAAATAATAAAAGCAGCAGCAGAGAAAAAAACTGAACACACTTCCAAACTCCACCAGATATCAGCACCAACCAGCAACACCACCAAGCACCAACCAACCTTTAAGCATTGTCATCAGACTCAGAGCATTCGGGCTTCTTCCTTTTCTTGTGAGCAATGTCAGCATTCTTCTCTTTGTTTGATGTCTCAACATCCTTAGAGACATCTGGATTTGTTTCAGCATTTGAACTTTCTTGGTTCAGAGGAACAGAAATGCCAGGAACTGAGTGGTTCTCGTTCAGAATTCTTGAAACAATTTTTGCTATTGCTTGATTAACATAGGCTGACCCTTCCCTATTTGCAATTTCAAGGGGAACTGAAGAAGAAGGATGAGATGGATTACCAGAGGCAGAAGCTTGGGACTTTCCTGCATGTCTTGTTCTCAACTCTTTTACCTTGGTGGGGTTAGTTCCCACTTTTCTACGAGAAGAGATCTCCAGGACTTCAGAGTCCAGACAGGAAGAGATTGTCCTAGAATCTTGATCAGAGGAAGAGGTTGAAATAGTCGTATTGGATGATGATGGTGTTTGAGACATTTTGACAGTTTTAGAGGACCAACAGCAACTGAAGAGAAAATTCTGATTGAGAGACTGGGTTTTGATGAGGAGACGAGAGGGGAAGGAAGAAAAGGAGTGTCTATTCAACTTCTTAAAAGAATTGAAGGAAATGGGAAAAAATAATTTTAACCCAATCAGAACAAGCATAACTCCTTTAATCCTTGTTTTAAGCAAAATTAATTGCTACAATTCCTCATGTTGGCAAATACCCAACTTACCCCTCAAGTTTTCAAATTGATTTGCATCCAGTGCCTTGGTAAAAATGTCAGCCAGTTGTATCTCAGTGGCAACATGTTCCAATTTGATTGTCTTCTCTTCTACAAGGTCTCTGATAAAGTGATGTCGTATGTCAATATGTTTGGTCCTACTATGCTGAATGGGATTCTTGGAAATGTTGATTGTACTCAGATTGTCACAGTACAATGTCATGACATCTTGTGTGACATTATACTCAGTGAGCATCTGTTTCATCCAGATCATTTGAGAGCAGCTACTACCAGCTGCAATGTATTCAGCTTCAGCAGTAGAAAGAGACACACAGTTCTGTTTCTTGCTGAACCAGGAAACCAGATTATTTCCCAAGAAGAAACATCCTCCAGAGGTGCTTTTTCTATCATCAGCACTACCAGCCCAATCAGCATCACAGTAGCCAGTCAGAGCTGGTTCACATCCATGAGAATACATCAACCCATAGTTGTAAGTTCCACTCACATACTTCAAAATTCTCTTCACTTGGTTGATATGACTGACTTTGGGATCAGCTTGGTATCTTGCACAAACTCCAACTGCAAAGGCAATATCAGGTCTGCTGGCAGTTAAGTACAACAAGCTTCCTATCATGCTTCTGTACAGACTTTGATCCACCTTAACCCCACTTGAATCTTTGGAAAGCTTTAGATGAGTAGGAGCAGGAGTCCTTTTGTGACTTGCATTCTCCATACCAAACTTCTTTACAATGTTCTTAGCATACTTGCTTTGAGACAAGAAGATTGAGTCCTCCATCTGTGAGACTTGCAGTCCAAGAAAATAAGTTAGTTCTCCCATGAGACTCATTTCGAATTCAGCCTGCATCTGGTCAGCAAAGTGTTTAACCATATGTTCTGACATTCCTCCAAACACTATGTCATCAACATATATTTGGGCAACCATCAACTTCCCTCCTTCAGTTTTGACAAAGAGAGTTTTGTCCAAGCCTCCTTTTCTGTAGCCTTTGTCTGAGAGAAACTTTGTTAACCTGTCATACCCTGCTCTAGGAGCTTGTTTCAGGCCATATAGAGCTTTTCTCAATTTGTAGACATGATCAGGGTGGGTTGGATCCACAAAGCCTTTAGGTTGTTCCACATAAGCTTCCTCATTTAAGTACCCATTTAGAAAGGCACTTTTCACATCCATCTGAAATAATTTGAACTTCAGAAGACAAGCAATTGATAATAGGAGTCTGATTGATTCCAGCCTGGCTACAGGTGCAAAGGTTTCATCAAAATCAACCCCTTCAACCTGGGTGTATCCTTGAGCAACAAGTCTTGCCTTATTTCTGGTGACAACTCCTTCAGCATCTGACTTGTTCTTGAATATCCATTTTGTCCCAATGATGTTAGTTCCTTCAGGTCTAGGAACCAGTTCCCAAACTTCATGTTGCTTGAATTGGTTCAGTTCATCTTGCATTGCACCAATCCAGTATTCATCAGTTAAAGCTTCCTTGACATTTCTTGGTTCCATTTTGGACACAAAACAAGAGTTTGAGATGATTTCTCTAGATCTTTTGATGACTCCACTGTTGGGATCTCCTATGATGAGCTCTTTTGGATGATCCTTCTGAATTCTGATGGAAGGGATCTTGCTAGCTTCCTTTGATTCAGATTCTGTTGTGATAGAGTTGGGTAGGTCATTCTGTTGGGTTGAAGTCTCAAAGAATGTCTCAACAGTACAAGGAACATCTATTTCTTCATGATAGTCATCAATTATAACATTTATTGATTCCATCATGGTTTTGGTTCTGGAGTTGAATACTCTATAAGCTCTGCTGTTTGAGGAGTATCCTAGAAATATGCCTTCATCACTTTTAGGGTCCAGTTTTCTTCTTTGTTCACGATCAGCCAGAATATAGCATTTGCTGCCAAACACATGGAAGTACTTCACAGTTGGTTTTCTTCCTTTCCAGAGTTCATATATGGTGGATGAGGTTCCCTTCCTCAAGGTGACCCTGTTATGAACATAGCAGGCTGTATTCATAGCTTCAGCCCAAAAATACATAGGAAGTCTTTTGGCATGTAACATTGCTCTGGCAGATTCCTGTATGGTCCTGTTTTTTCTTTCCACAACTCCATTTTGCTGAGGTGTTATAGGAGAAGAAAACTCATGACTAATTCCCTCTGAAGAACAGAAATCATCAAATTTGCTGTTTTCAAATTCCTTGCCATGATCACTTCTGATTCTGACAATACACCCTTCCTTTTCTCTTTGAATTCTTTTGCACAATTCTTTAAAAACTTCAAATACATCAGATTTTTCCCTAATGAAATTAATCCAGGTGAATCTGGAAAAATCATCCACAACCACATAGGCATATCTTTTTCCACCAAGACTCTCTACTTGCATTGGTCCCATCAGATCCATATGAAGAAGTTCTAGAACCTTAGAGGTGGTCAGATGTCTTGACTTTGGATGTGACATCCTAGTCTGCTTACCAACCTGACATTCACCACAAACTCTTTCTTCATCAATTTGCAGTCTTGGAATCCCTCTGACTGCCTCCAAGGAGATAATTCTCTTCATACCTCTTAGATGAAGATGGCCAAGTTTTTGGTGCCATAGTTTCACCTCTTTTTCTTCTTTTGCAATGGAACACACAGATGAGAAATTAGTGTTCTCAGGCTCCCATAAGTAACAGTTGTCTTTGGATCTGACTCCTTTCATTACTATCTCTTGTTTGTCATTTATTACAAGACATTCAGATTTTGAGAAATTGACCTTGAATCCTAGATCACACAATTGATTGATACTAATGAGATTAGCAGTCAGCCCTTTTACCAGCAGTACTTCATTCAGACTTGGAACTCCAAGGCAGTCCAAATCACCAAATCCTTTGATTTCACCTTTAGCACCATCTCCAAAGGTCACAAAGCTGGTGGTGTGAGGCTTAACATTATTGAGGAGGTTCTTGATTCCAGTCATGTGTCTGGAACATCCACTGTCAAAGTACCAGTCTTCCTTTGCAGAGACCCTCAGGGAAGTGTGGGCTATCAGGGCAGTAGCCTTTTTCTTCCATTTAGGAGCATGTGGTACTTTTTTTGACTTAGGTTTGACACCTGAGTTCTGATTAGGGTATCCATACAATCTGAAGCAGAAGGGCTTTATGTGGCCATATCTCCCACAATGATGACATCTCCATCTTTGGTACCTTTTCTTCATATGTCTCTGTTCCTGATGTTGAGAGTTGTGTTGAGACATCTGTTTTGACATTTGCTTATCAGTACCAGATTTCTTTGCTTCCATAAATCCTAGTCCAGATTTATTTCCCACATTTTGTCCAACCTGGAGGATCTCTTCCAATTTGTCTGTTCCATTTGTCAGCATCTTGACAGATTTAGTCATTTGATTCAGTTGTGAGTTTAGCAATTGAACTTCTCCTTCTAGATGACTTATAGTTTCAAGGTTTTCCCTTTTTTCAGCCTCCAGCTTTATGATGAGTTTTGATTGTTTCTCATTCTGCACACAGACTTCAGTACTTCTGATACACAATTTCTTGTAAGTATCAGCCAGTTCTTCAAAAGTCACCTCTTCATCACTGATGTCACTTTCAGAGGTACAAATACCAGTTAAAGCAGTAACTAGTTTGGCAGATTCTTCTTCAGAGTTACTTTCTGAATCACAGTCAGACCAAGTAACTGTCATTCCTTTCTTTTGTTTCTTAAGAAAGGTAGGACATTCAGCTCGAATATGCCCATATCCTTCACAACCATGGCATTGAATTCCTCTGCCTTGATTTCCCTTCTCTTCTGACCTTGGTCTTCTGCTGGAACTGTCAATGTCAGAGGGAATGTTATGAACATTAGACCTTGACTTTGGATCTATTCTTTTGATGAGTTTGTTGAACTGTCTTCCAAGCATGGCTATAGCTTCTGAAATATTTTCTTCAACATCAGTGTTGGACACAAGTGCTATGCTCTTGTTCTTCTTGTCACCATTATCAGTGATCCCCATCTCAAAAGTCTGAAGAGACCCAATAAGTTCATCCACTTTCAACTTGCTGATGTCCTGGGCTTCCTCTATGGCAGTTACCTTCATTGCAAATCTTATAGGCAACGATCTGAGAATCTTCCTCACCAGTTTTTCTTCTGACATCTTTTCTCCCAGTGCTCCTGAGGTGTTGGCAATCTCCAAGATGTTCATGTGAAACTCATGAATGGTTTCATCTTCCATCATTTTTAGATTCTCAAACTTGGTAGTCAACATCTGAAGCCTTGACATTTTTACTTTGGAAGTGCCCTCATGAGTAGTTTTGAGAGTGTCCCAAACTTCCTTGGCCAGTTCATATTGATGTACTAGTCTGAAAATGTTTCTATCAATTCCATTGAACAAGGCATTTAAAGCTTTGGAATTTCCCAGAGCTAACTCATCTTCTTCTTTACTCCAATCTTCCTCAGGCTTCAGACTGATTGTCCCATCTTTCTCAGTTATGGTGGGATGGATCCATCCTTTGTCAGCAGCTCTCCAAGCCTTTTTGTCCAGATATTTTAGGAAGGCAATCATACGAGGTTTCCAGTAGTCATAATTAGTTCCATCCAGAATGGGTGGTCTATTTCCAAAAACTCCTTCTTTGTCCATAGTGCCAGAAAGTGATATCCCTAGATCTCACCCAGTAATACAGGCAGGGTGCCTGCTCTGATGCCAATTGAAATTCTGGCTGCAGATACTTAATGTCACGTTCAATGTTATGACACCGTATCTGACTTACTATATGACAGTAAATACAAAAACAATAAAGAACACAGTCAATTGTTTACCCAGTTCAGTGTGCAACAACACCTACTCTGGGGGCTACCAAGCCAGGGAGGAAATCCACTATAAGAGATGTTAATTCAGGAATAAACCAACCAGTTTATCTCTTTCACTTAAGACCTACCCAATGCAATTTCAATCTAAGTACAACTTAAACCTGAGTTCCTACTCACTCCCCCTCAATCACAGCAGTGATACATAAAACAATTTGACTAATGAATTGATGAAGACACTCTTCAAAAACATACACTTGATTAAGCTTCACAGCTTTTTAATCAAGCAACACAACCACTCTTGCTTCACAGCTTTGAGTGATACACAAACTTAACTTGACTCTGCTTCACAGCTTTAGTCAAGAAACATTCAAACACTCTTGCTTCAAAGCTTTGAGTGCTACACAACCCTTACAATTAAAAACCTATTCCAAGTCACTTATCACAATGATAATTGCTTGGAGTACAATAATTAAACCTATACAGTTTACAAATGATCTTCTGACCAAAAAGGGAATACTTGCAAAACAGCAGCTCTGTTGAATATATAGCAGCTGCAACTTCAGTTAGGGTTTCCATAAAAACCTAGGGTTAATTCCGTTTGACCTTAAGACTAGGTCACAGGACTTTATTAACCAGGTTAGGGTTGAGCTAGGTTACCCCTTAGAAAACGCAGGATTCTGTTCTGGAAAGACTGAGTTATTTTCCTGAAAAAACTCAGAATTAACCAACCTGCAAACCTGTTAGTTCAGAACAGGATGTCTTAACATCTGTTATGACATCTGAGGAACCTGTCTACTGATTTAGGAAAATGTGATCATTTTGCAAAATGCTCAAATACACACTTATAAACATCAGTACCTGAATGACAATATTTTTCTGCAGAGGTACCTAATGAATCAGTACAAACTAAACTAGAATGTTATGACATCAGTCATGACATTCACACATACACTTGGGTTTTACCAAAAATGCAAGCCAATACCTAAACAACTACAATATCCCCTAAAGGCACTCATACTCCACTTACTGCCCGACTATGTTTCAACTGCACCAAAAATATGGCGGAGTATGAGGCATGCATCATGGGTCTTCAAGCTGCAATTGACTTAAGGATCAAGTTTCTGAGTGTCTTCGGAGATTCCGCTCTCGTGATCAATTAGGTCAAAGGTGAGTGGGATACGAAACACCCAAATCTTATTCCTTACAAGGAGTATGTGCTGACATTGCTTCCCCACTTCGAAGAGATAACTTTTGAACACTTCCCAAGAGAGGAGAATCAGTTGGCAGACGCGTTGGCTACAATGTCTTCTATGTTCAAAGTCAAATGGGACAACGAGGCGCCCCAGATCATTATTTGGAAGTTGGATGAACCTGCACATTGCTGCGATCTCGAGGCCAAAGAGGTAACAGGAAAACCCTGGTATCATGAAGTGAAGAGGTACTTGGAAGCTCAAGAATACCCCGAAGGCGCATCTGTTAATGACAAAAAGTTCCTGAGAAGGTTTGCGGCAAAGTTCTTCCTCAGCAATGGCATTCTCTACAAGCGAAACCATGATTCAACCTTACTGTGTTGTGTGGATAAGACTGAAGCAGAAAGGATCATGGCAGAGCTACATGAAGGTACCTTCGGAACACATTCCAGTGGACATACCATGGCAAAGAAAATCCTTTGGGCAGGATATTTCTGGTCCACAATGGAAGCCGACTGTTATCAGCATTCTCGGACTTGTCATAAATGCCAGATCTATGCTGATAAGGTGCACATTCCTCCGGTTCCTCTGAACATCTTGACAGCACCGTGGCCTTTTGCAATGTGGGGCATTAATATGATCGGCGAAATCAGACCTACAGCATCCAACGGGCATCGCTTCATCTTGGTAGCGATTGATTACTTCACAAAGTGGGTTGAAGCAGCTTCCTACGCCACCGTAACCAAGAGCGTCATGGCACGATTCATTCGGCACAACCTGATCTGTCGATACGGTGTACCTGAGAGGATCATTACGGACAATGGTACCAATCTAAACAACAAGATGATCACTGAGCTCTGCGAGCAATTCAAGATACAGCACCATAACTCTTCTCCCTACCGGCCGAAGATGAATGGGGCCGTAGAAGCAACGAATAAAAACATCAAGAAGATTATGCAGAAGATGACAGTGACCTACAAAGATTGGCACGAAATGTTACCGTTTGCTCTTCATGGGTACCGTACCTCAGCACGAACGTCAACAGGGGCAACTCCCTTTTCCCTGGTCTATGGCATGGAGGAAGTCTTGCCTATTGAAGTCCAGATACCCTCTCTCCGGATAATGAAGGATGCAGGCTTGAGCGAAGATGACTGGATCCAGACTCGGCTTGATCAATTAAACCTAATTGACGAAAAGAGACTCACTGCTATTTGTCATGGTCAGACGTACCAAAAATGGATGATTAGGGCATTTAACAAGAAGGTCAAACGACAAGAGTATCAAGTCGGAGACCTGGTAATCAAGCGCATCATTCTTCCTCAAAGTGCTCCCAGGGGCAAATGGACCCCTACGTACGAAGGGCCATTTGTGGTTAAACATATCTTCTCAGGAGGGGCTATGATTCTAACCACCATGGATGGTGACGACCTTCCTCACCCTGCCAATGCAGACATAGTAAAAAGATACTACACGTGAATTAAGGACCCGCTAGGTTGAAACACCTATGCAAAAATAAGGGCTTCCCGGCGAACCAAAAGGGTTCGGGCAAAAATAAGGGATGAAAATGAAAACATCTATACACCCGGCAAGTCGAAAACCTGAAAAGGCGGCTTGGGCAAAAATGGGTATCCCGATGGACTAAAAACCCGAAAGGGCGGTCCAGGCAAAAGTTAGGGATAAAGCGTAATACTATGTCTCATTGGATCACCTTGCATCCAGAATTCGTCATCAATTATTGGGCTCAGACGGCATCGATCAATCAACCTCATATTTAACTAAGCAGCAAAGTGATGAGACGCTTGAAGACATAAAGGCGATAGCAGAGTTGGAACCCAGTGGGATTATTTTCACATAGCTGTTTTGTTTCCTTTTCACAAAATTGTATAAACTCTATGTTGCTCGGCCGCGTTCTCTTACTAGGACGTCAGCCTCCTGTACATAAAACGCCTATTTACAGGCAAATTTCAAAATCAATACAAGTTCAATTTTTCAGACAAATTATCCAATTGTTTTTCCTTTATCTATTTTGTTTTGCAAAGAACGTCCAATGTTCATTTTTGATATATGCGTTTGACACTAATTGCTAACTCATAAATACTTGCATACGAAACAAAGGACTAATTACAGGTGACATCAGAAACAGGGGCAATTTAGAGTTCTCTAAGCGACCTAGTTGCTCTGTCCACCAAGGTACCAGGGTAGGTTCGGCTGAAGAACGTAATCAAGTTACCTCAACTCCCCACAGAGTAAGATAAGATTCAGCAATACTCTCTCCAGGAAGAGTTGGTCTCCCATCAGCCCTAAAAAGGCACACTGTTCCCCTAGCAGGTCAGCGGTACTCTCCCCAAGCAGAGTTAGTCTACTGTCAGCCTTAAGGAAGTTGGGTATCCCCAGAAGATCTCAATATTCCCCCAGCGGAGTATAGGCATTCCTCAGCAAGCATCCCCGGCAGTCTTAACATAAGATTGTTCCCCGGTGGAATACAGACACCCCAGTGGAGTCACTTCCCCAGTACAGTTCAAAAGTTTCCCCAGGAAAATCTTCCCCAGTAGATTCTGGAAGTTTATCACCTGCAGAGTACGAACGCATCTCCCCAGCTTTATTCAAAGGTTATTTCCCATCAGGGCTTATAACTGGGTTATCCTCAGCTAATTACCACGGAAAGATCGTCCTCAGCGAAGTTCTTGCTATTCCCCAGCCGAGTTCATCAAATTACCCAACATAACTTATCAGTGGAATCCCCAGCGGAGCTCTCATCAAAACCTCGGCGAAGTATCTCTTCCCACAGAGTAATACCCTGCAGAGTAATCTCTTCACCTATTTTATTCCCCTCAGAGTAATCTCTCCAACAAGTTTATTCCCCAACGGAGTCATCTTCTCCTACCGATTTATTCTTGCAACCATCATCCCCAGCGGAAACTAAGAGCTCTACTCTTCAACATCAGCCCAGGATTCAACAAAGTTCCCGGCACTCGTCAAGGATTTATTTTCCTAGACGAAAATACATTCATAGACATTTCACATTTCATACATTTTGTTTACATATATGATAAAGTGCATACAACACTATCTCATTTTGAGCATCATGACATCATGCATTTCATAGATCATGACATTGCATACAACTGATGTTTTGCCTTTTCAGGAAAAAGGTCAATCCAAAGATGATTACTATCAACTATCGCAATTCCAGATTCAATTCCTGTATCTAGCCAGGGCACATCTGTGAGTGATTGATTGTAGATTCGATACCTGTATCTAGCCAGGGCATATCTGCATGAAGAGTTTGAAGATCAACCCCTGTAACAGGCCAGGAAATTATCTTTCATTCTCAGGTCATAGGTTTACACCTGTATCCAGCCAGGAAAGCTACCTCTACCAACCTTTTGCAAATTCCAGATTCGATACCTGTATCCAGCCAGGGCACATCTGTAGACGACTAATTCCAGATTTGATTCCTGTATCTAGCCAGGGCATATCTGTGAGTGATTTGATTGTGGATTCGATACCTGTATCTAGCCAGGGCATATCTGCATCAACAGTTTAGAGATTCGATACCTGTATCCAGCCAGGGCACGTCTGTAAGCAACCTTTTGAAATTCCAGATTCGATACCTGTATCCAGCCAGGGCATATTTGTAGACGACTAATTCCAGATTCGATTCTTGTATCTAGCCAGGGCATATCTGTGAGTGATTTGATTGTGGATTCGATACCTGTATCTAGCCAGGGCATATCTGCATCAACAATTTAGAGATTCGATACCTGTATCCAGCCAGGGCACGTCTGTAAGCAACCTTTTGAAGTTCCGGATTCGATTCCTGTATCTAGCCAGGGCACGTCTGTGAGCAACTAATTGTAGATTCAATACCTGTATCCAGCCAGGGCATATCTGCATGAAGAGACTGAAGATCAACACCTGTAACAAGCCAGGAAACCATCCTCCTCTCCCAAAGTACGCAAGTTCTCGCTAAGGAATCTCTTACGCGATCAACACTTCCAAATGGCATCTATAAGCCCATTCCCGACAAGGTTCTATCACACCTCCAGATGGCATCTATAAGCCCATCCTCTTATCCACCATTTCTCCAAATGGCATCTATAAGCCCATTCCCGACATCACATTGTTGATACTCCAGCATGCGAGTGCAAATTTCCGGGCACTCTAGTGTCCAATCTCCTTTTACCTTCGAGTCGCGAAAGGCAAACTTGCCAATCTAACTCTTCAGGTTCAAGAAGATTGAACAGGGGCAACTGTTGTACCCCAAAATTTTCCCTCCCATTTCCTCAACATTTTCTCACCACGAGACCTTTGGAGCTCAAGATCCAGTTAGGGTTTCCTCTGCTCAAGACTCCTCCTTGCACTGTTGACCCAAATTAGGGTTTGAGTTTGCACAAAGATGTTTTGACCTAAAAGGCCCAAATTTACTTTCATGCTTCATATTAGGCTCACAAGTTTATCTATACCAAGTTTCAAGCCTTGATTCCAATCTTTGCCCAGTCAATTGGACAGTTGACCTAGAATCAACTGTATTGGGGAAAAGTCAACTATGGTCAATTGACAGTCAAACCTCATGATTTTTGACCCACATCAACATTATGAACTCATATGGACCATTTGATCAAGTTTGGATCACAATTCCATAAGAAATTTGGTCAGATCACCAAAAGGGTAAAATGGTCATTTTTAGGGTTTTGACTGCACAAAGGCAATTTTTGACTGTTTGACCTGGCCAATGGCAAACCAAGCTCACATATGGACTCAAGGACTCAATTGCATTGTCTTGACATGTTCAACAAATTCAAAAGATCCCAAATGCACAAGATTGACAGATGAATTTTCCAGTCAACTGAGCAAAATTTGACTGTATACTGAAAAGTCAAACTTTGACTTTTTGGTCAAAATCAAGTGTCAAGATTCATTTTTCATCAAGACATGTCAAATTATGAAACTTGTTCATCAAGAAATCAAAAATTACAAATTAGGGTTTAAAATGAAGAATTTTCATAACTTAGAATTTTTCTAAGTTATGAAAATTCCTAATTTTTTCCTAACTTTGTACCATTTTTTCATCAAGATGCATTTGGATTCAAACAAAACTCAAAACATGAAAGTTGTAGTACATTGCAAAATCTACAACTTTTATTCACAAAGTTTCCTCAAAAGAAGCTTGTATCTCAAGTTATGAATTTTGGAACAAGGGTGCAAAACATTCTTAACTTAGAAAAATTTTGACCTATTCTAGGCAGGATTTTTGCCTAACTTCATGGCCACTTTTCACATGCTTCCACTTGGAATTTCAATTTTCATTACATATATGGATTGTAGTACACATTCCAAGCTTTCCAAAATGTCGAAGAACTTATCAAACACCCTTGTGGTTAGGGAGAATCGAATTTGTCAATATGGGCAAAAGTCACTTTGATTCATGGCCAAAGGCATGTTCATAACTTGTGCATTTTCAAACTCAGCATGTGCAAGCTACATTACAGGCCTCTAATCTCATTTACACTCAAAAATTAAATGCTAAACCATTGTGCCAAGATATTATTCTATGCATTTGGTCATTGCATGAAGAATTAAGCCTTAATTAGAAAAAGCAAGTTATCCATTTTTGTAAAGTGGCACTTTATGTCAACATTACAATCTATGAAGTACATTGCAGATCTTTGAGGCACAAGTTCAGGAACCAATCCCACTGATCAAGACAAAAGGGTGCAGCATGCTTGAGGGGCCTGTGGTAGCCTAGAAACCAAGTTGACAAACTTTGCTTATCATAGAAGAAACATTGCATAACTGACCACAACTCTCATTGTTGCAAGAACTAGCCTAAGAAAACTTGTTGAACACATTCCATACTCCTCAAGTAACCTAAAACACGACCAAGCCATCCTCAAGACTCCCTCATTCATCAAAACAGTTTTGTGGCAAAACAGGGTATCTTCTGCATATTGACTTCCACAGTTCATTTCCCTCGTGCGTTTTCATCCAAACCACCTCAAACACATTCAATAACATCCATACAAGCTATCCCCAACCTTAGATACAGACTGTAACAGCCATAGCATAGTTTGCCATTTTCATTTTTTCTCTCTTGCAGGTTGACTTCCATGGAGTGATTCAGCAAGATTCAAAGCACACCAAGCATTTGAGAAGCATCCCTGAACTTCAAGCAAGTTGTACAAGTCCTCACGTTGCCTTGAAAGTGCCTCCATTGTCATACACGATCCAAGCTGAACAGGTAAGTTCATGGACTTCTATCTCTCAATCTAGGAAGAGTTAGGTTTAGGTTTATGAATGAAAAATGCTCTACTCATGGCCCTGAAACTACACATATAATTACTTTGCATTTATGTTGTGTGTACTGAGAGAATTTGGAACCTGAACATTAGAAAAAACTTAGGTCAGGAATTAGGGATGAAGAAATTCTCCTTCGTTTCTTAGAGTTAAGTTAAGTTCTTTATATGTCTGGATTCGTCTCTTGATGCTCTACATTTTTGGTGTTATGAGTTTTGCTTGAAAGTCCAAGAATCAGGATGTTTGAACAAGGCAAAGAAACGCGCATTTTTTGACAGAAACTGGCTGGAGGTTGAAGAAGCTTGTCCTTTGGGCTGGGCCTGATTCATTTTCCTTTTTGCACCACTATTTCACACACACACCCCCTTGGCCCATTGTGTTTATTTTTATCATTTTTTGACTTTTTCTTTTTGTTTCTGACTTCTTATTTTTTGTTAAGATATTAAAAACATTAAAAAATGATTTTCACCTTCTTTTTGTATTTTTTAGGCATTTATTTGTTTCATTTAGTTCTATATGTAAATAAATGTGCATAATATTTTTGTTTAAAATAACTAAAAATAATACAAATACATTTATTTTCTGATTTCATTTTATTTTATCTTTTGAAAACATTTTATAAAAAATATACTTTTTTTGTAAAATAATAAATATTTTATTTTTGTACATATTTAATATATTTAGTAAATAATATAAATACTTATATATTTATTAGAATATTTAGATAAAAATACAAAAAAAATAATACATTTTTATTTTTATTAATATTTAACTTAAAAAATCACTTTTTACAATATACTTCCTTTTTATTTATTTTTTGTACATAATTAATAAATATTGCATATAATAAATAATAATTACTTCTTACTTAGAAAATTAGGGTTTTGCCCTAAAATGTAAAAATATTCAAAATTATTCATTTTTATTTTTGTTTATTTGTCACATGAAAAAAACCTTTTTACATACATATAAAAATCATTTTTTGCATCTTGCATATTTTATTTTATTTTATTTTATTATTGTATATTAAATAAATTGTATATTCAATTTGGATGTAATAGTTAGATTTAAATTTCTTGCTAAAATATCCCCCATTTGAACATTTGTACCCCCCATCCCATAATTATGTTGTAATAGTTTAGGACTTTAAATTTCGCATTTAAAAGCTTTCTAAATATGCCATGATAGACTTAGGGTTTGTATGCAAAAATCAACCAAACAATAGCTTGACCTAATTCAAAGATGACAAAGCATGAAAATGGATAACACCAATCACACTTGCACCCCCTAGGGTTACTCCACTTGTTGCCTTCAATAATGGGCCATGTTGCATGTTAGGTGTCTTTGGCAAAAACAAAACAATATCAAATGATCATAGTCCCTCGATGACGCTTTCGAAAGTTGCCTAAAAAATGATCAAGTCCCTCAAAGGAAAAATTGCCCAAAGACACTTGGCACCATTGCAATCATGGTCTAAACGATGACCTGCGCCCGTCCCATTTACATCCTAACACAAGATTGTCCACCAAATACAATGGTGGAACAAAATTGTTAAAAGGGTTAAAAACATAGCAAAGATCTTTGAGAAATTTAGGGTAGATAGCTCTTGGTTACTTGCCAACTTGCAAAACAAAAACACTTGCCTATTTTTCAAAACCACACATCACAACACACTTTCAAAACAACTTTCAAAAACATTGAAAACTTTTCAAAATACATACACCTTTGTATACATCCCAACATGGATCATTACAAAGGTTGCCACCACATTGGCCTCTTTTCAAAACATTTTTCAAACCCACACACAAAGCACCATTTCAAACAATTGAAAGCACCATTTCAAACAATTGAAAAAGCAAGGCAAGTGATCTAAGCAAGTAACTAAGAGCCCATGGATAACCATGGATAGAAAGGGTGCTAATACCTTCCCTTTCTATAATCTACTCCTCGAACCCAAGAAAACATCTCAAAGGTTTTTGCTGTGCTTTTTAACCTTTCCTTAGGATAAAATAAAAAGTCGGTGGTGACTCTTGCTCAACTGAAACATTTGCGAAAACAAACGCAAAACCCAAGTCAGTTCTCCCACTGTATCATACATACACCCAAGACCAAAAGCTAATGATCCATTATTTCCAAGACAGTCTAAGTGGAACATCTTTAGATTGGTACATGCAATTGGAACGGGTTCATATCTAAACATGGGCAGATCTTGCTAACGCTTTCTTGAGACATTACAAGTACAACTTGGACATGGTGCCTAACCTCATGCAACTCCAAAACTTATCTCAGAAAAAGGAGGAGTCTTTCAAGGAGTATGCGTAAATATGGAGAGAAATGGTAGCCCGAGTACAACCACCACTTATGGAGAAATAATTAGTCGATATGTTCATGGAAACTTTACAAGGGTTGTACTATGAAAAGAATGTAGGAAGTGTCTCTACTGGATTTTCTGATTTAGTGACTATTGGTGAAAGAATTGAAGCTGGCATAAAGACCGGGAAAATACAAGGGGCCTCGTCCAGTACCCCTTACAATTCAAAAAGACATATTCCTAACTTCTCGAAAAAGAAGGAAAGATAAATTAATGTTGTAGCCCCGCATCCAAGGGCACAACAACCATTAATAATTCCCCGAGAACAACAATAAAACAGGTTTGAAAGGCCACCGAGAAAGTTTGATTCGCTCCCCATGTCACACAGTCAATTATTACAACACCTAGTCAAGGCATCTTTGGTAGAGATAAAACCTATAGCTCCTCCAATCGAGGTACTCCCACCCAGATATGATGCCAATGCTAGATGCGATTATCACACTAATTTTCCCGGGCATACTATAGAAAAATGTTGGGCCTTCAGACACAAGGTTCAAGATATGTTGGATTCTCAAGATATCACTTTTGATAAGCCAAATATCAGTACAAACCTCATGCCTCTGCATGGTGGACCCGCAGTAAATACAATTGAAGTGGTCACTGACTTTGGGGAGGTCAGACCAGTGAAAGCCCCAATAAACCTTTTGAAGGAATGTTTGTTAGAGTGTGGGTTCCTCTTAGAACATAATGAATCTTTTGAGAAGACATACAAAAAATGGTGGATCAGGGGATAGTCCAATTTGGGTTATACCCTAAAGGAGAATATGTATATGCGATTGAGGGAAGTACAAAGAAGCCATTGGTAATTCCTTTCCAAGGGAAAAACCTTAATAAGAAGAATGTTGTGATTCTGTGGGGAGAGTCAACAAAAACACCAATAATGATTCCATGACAAACTTTGAGGATTCTAGTAGTACCTAAGACTACGATGGTGATTGAGGGGTCATATCCTACCCCTTACGAAAGTGACAAAGCAGTACCATGGAATTATGATTCTACTGTATACGTCAATGGTTTAAAGCAAGAATGTGAGCTATTATCAAGTCAAGGACATGCAATCTCAAATATAGTAGGAACAGGGGGCATGAATCCCAGTGGTCGAATCTATAGTCCCGAACCATAGAAGAAAAGTGATATTGTGGTTAAAGATAAGATTGATGCTTTGGTGAAGGACAAAGGAAAAGTGGTGGTGGATGCTATAATATGGTGGGAGAACTGACTTGGGTGTTTTGCATTTTATTGCAATTGTTGCAGATAGCAAGAGTCGCCACCTACTTTTCTTTTATCCAATAAAGGAAATGGTGAAAAGAACAGGAAAGACATTTTAAGATTTTCTCTTGAGTTTGGGGGGTAGGTTATGAAAAGGGAAGGTGTTAGCACCCTTTTCATCTGTAGTTATCTACGGGCTCTTAGTTGATAGCTCACTTCGAAAATGCTTTGTTTGAAATGTGTTTGTGATAGTGCCTTCGTTTAGGCAAACTTTGTAATGATTCTCGTCTCTATAATAATGTATAAAAAGTGTTGGCTTTTTGAAAATATTTCGTTTTGGAAGTGTTGGTGTGTTTTGAAAGATGTTGCTTTGAAAATGTTGTGAGCAAGCAACTATGAACTTTCTACCTACTCAAAAGGGTCTTAGTTCTTTTCCTCCTCCTTTAGATATTGCTATCTTACCATTGATTGATAAGAAGCCCTATCATTGGATGTGAAGGGACGGGCGTGGTTCGTCGTATAGTCATAGAAGGAAACTTGTAAGACGCTTTAGCAATTTTCGTAGGGACTAAGATCGTTTTACCCAAGGCAACATTGAAGGGTCATCGAGGGACTATAATCTTTTTTATCGAGGGTCTTTGCTAAAGCGTCCCACATTCGAGGGACATGACTATTTATTCGTAGGTGACAAGCGAGGTTACCCTAGAGGCCTGCGTGTGAAAAGTGTTTTATTGCATGCATTTTTGTCTTTGAGATTAGGGTTTTCTAAGATTGATTTTATCTTGCCATACACACCCTAATTACTAACAATTATATTAAAGCGATAAATTGCGGAAATTAAAATCCTACGCTATCACATCACTTTAGGGGATGGGGGTTCAAGTTTACAAATGGGGAGATAAAAGCAAATAAAACCTAATTTTACTATTACAACCATATTGAATAAAAATAATAGCAAAAAGTCAAAAAAAACAAGATTTTTGGTGTCTGTCCTGACACAGGCCGTGTCCTGTGACATGGGCACCCGTGTCAGCATCCTGTAATAAATCATGCGCACTTCCTTTCTGTCCCAGCTAAGCTGACATGGGCCGTGTCCTGTGATACAGGAACCTGTGTCAGCACTATGTCCTTCCAATTTGTCATATTCTCAGTTCTAGTAGATCTGACACGGGTCGTGTCCTGTGACACGGGCACCAGTGTCAGCATCCTATCCTGCATTTTTTGTTAGATTTTAAAACAGCTAAGTTGACACGGGCTGTATCTTGTGACACGGGCACCCGTATTAGCCCCTTGTCTTGGCTTTTCACTAGGTTTTCTTCTTTTTCTCTATTTTTTATATATATCTTTTGAACACAAAAAGCAAATGATGTATGGATAAAGATATTACAATTTAGAAAGAAGTATACCTCTTGAAGCAAAAAACTTTGAAACACGTATGGATGTCTCCGGGAGTGAAGTTACGATTGATCTAGCTCCTTCTTAAAGTTGCTACAATCCTTTCTCTGTGCCGCAAAGTTCCAGAATCGCTCTCACTCAGTCAAGTTGCAAAATACTATTTTTTTTTGTTTGTGTTTGGAAGGTGATGATAATGGTGTTACAGAAATTATTCTTGTGTTTGAATAATATCTATGTGATGTATATGAGTGTTGCACCCCAATTTTTTCTCCTAAGATTCCCCTATCATATCATGTCAACTCGATCATAACAAGATCACATTAGGGTTAGTTATTCCTCTTTTTCTATCTCCTATCTTTAAGTTTTCTCTTGAGCGATCTCCAAGCACCTTAGTTGTGTATTTTGTATATGTGTTGTTGACTAACTTCTAATCAAAATACAAAAAATATTTGTCTTTGTATATTTGTGTTTTGTAGGTACCAAATCAAAGCATCTGACAAATAAGGTTTTCCGGTATTATCTCCTTAAAATCTCCATTTGTAAAAAAATAATTAAAAATTTTCATTGTTTTCTTCACTGTACAATCGATTGCCCCTAGAGTGAAATCGACTACACAAAGTGCATTTTGTGCAATATTTGAAAAAAAACACTGTACAATCGATTGCTCCTAGAGTGTAATCAATTGCACAGAGTGAAATTTTGAAAAAAAATCAGCAATTTCAAGCTTTTCAATTTTGGCTCCAATTTTTCTTCATTTTTTAAAATATATATCATTAATTCAAATTTTGACTCCAATTTTTCTTCATTTTTTGAAAGATATATCATTAATTCAAATTTTGACTCCAAGAATCAATTACCAAGCCTAATTTGATTTCCCAAACCAAGCTCCAAACCACCACTAATCCCAAGCCTAAACTCTATAAATAGAGCTCTCATTTCATTCAAATCTCAAGCTTTTGATAGCCAATTCACCTTGCTAAAAAATCTCTCAATTCCCTCCATCTACCAAATTCACTCAAAGCTCCAGTTTCAAAAAAAGTTAGTAAGCTTTACATTGAAGCTTACTAATCTTTGAGCTAAACCTTCATCCAAACACTTTTTCTTCATCAATTATCTACATCCAAGCTTGGGAATTTGATTCTTGGGGCTGAATTGAAGCAAATTCTTGAAGTTGTTTTGATAATTCTCTATATCTACCTTTGGTAAGTTGGATTTTTCATCTTTCACAATGTGATCTCTTATTGATCTTTGGGTTTGATTCATTGAGCATTATTTTTTGATTCCATTGGTGCTATTTTCTCATAATTTGATAGAATTTTCGTGCTCAATTAAAT
Source organism: Vicia faba (assembly GCA_948472305.1). Lineage (NCBI taxonomy): Eukaryota > Viridiplantae > Streptophyta > Magnoliopsida > Fabales > Fabaceae > Vicia > Vicia faba. The sequence continues at coordinate 443,160,849 of OX451740.1, forward strand.
CCATGATCATAAGGTGTTTGATGAAAAGTTTGAATAAGAATTTGGCCTCTTGAAATGCCGATTTGTTGTTTTTCACAGGGTGCAATTGATTGCTTCCAGAGTGTAATCGATTGTCACAGAATAATTTTACATATTTTTTTAAAAAAGCACTGATGCAATCGATTGCTCCCAGAGTGCAATCGATTGTAACAATGACAAAATTCTTCTTCTGCCTTGTTTTGGGGTTGTTCTAATCCATCTCTCTTTTTCTACTCACTCCTTTTGATTGTTGATTCGGATTGTAATTTTAAATGTCTAATTTCTCTTTAAATTCAATGAACTTTGGGTGTAGATGAAGTTGGATAAATGGTCATTAGTTCAAATCTACCAAAGAGTGAATTATTTAATTCATTTTTGGTACTTTGAATTAATGATATGTTTAGTACTTTAATCCATCGAGATGAGTGATTGAATTTAAAGTTGAAAGAAATTTGAGATAGTGATCCAAATGAGCTTATCATTCCCCTCCCTCTTCATCTTATCCATTTCTTTTTTTTATTTGTGCTACATATTATGGGATGATGATCTCTATATCATTTATCCAAACATGAAGTACATAGATTTATATTGATCATCCTCAAAATAGGTGCGACTTTTAGATAAGTCCACTTACGATTTCTTAACATAGCGCTAAATTTTGTCCCGATTTGAGAAAATGATCATTCGTGGCCCAAACCTATGTTTGTAAGCCCGGGTATGTTAATTTAAACCCTTTGATCCAATAACCTTGAGATTCATTGTTAAGAGGCTTTGGTTCTACCAATCCTCCAATGGATCTTCATCAATTTTGGTCAATGCGGATCACTTAAACATCATTTATCATTAAATATTATGTTGAGGATTCTTAAATGGATGATATACTTGACAAAAAGCAAATCCAACTTTTTGTTGAGAGGCTTTGGTTCTAGCAATCCTCTAATGAGTTCCAAATTCAAGTTTCAAGATGGTCGTCCAACTAACCATTAACTTCTAATAATTAACTTTATTTTATGCTTTTACTTTATGTACCATTTACTTTAGCATTTACATTTCATGCTATTTTCATATTTGCTCACTTGAGCATTTACTTTTATGTCATTTTTATTTTGCTCACTTCAGCTTTTCTTTTCTTTTGAAGATACCTAATAATCAACATGAACCATAAAAAAACTTTAATGATATTTGGACTATTTGGTTACTGTGATATGGTGAGAGAACTGACTTGGGTGTTTTACATTCTATCACAAATTTTGCAGTTAGCAAGAGTCGCCACCGACTTTTCTTTTATCTAAAAGGAAAGGTGAAAAATCACAGGAAAGACCTTTGAGATTGTTTCTTGAGTTCGGGGGGTAGATTATGAAAAGGGAAGGTATTAGCACCCTTTTCGTCCATGGTTTTCCATGGGCTCTTAGTTACTTGCTAGATCACTTACTTTTGTTTGAAAAATGTGTTTTGTGTGGTTTTTTGAAAGTATTTTGAAAAGGCGCCATCGTTTAGGCAAACTTTGTAATTATTCTCGTTCGTAAGAATGTATACAAAGTGTTGATCTTTTGAAAATGTTTTCAAGTTTGAAAGATGTTTTGAAAGTGTTTGGTGTTTGTTTTGAAAGTAGCAAGGATGTTTTGTTTTAAAATTGAGCAAGTAACTAGGAACATTCTACCTACTCAAATGTCTTTCATGTTCATTTCCTTTTTTCTTTGATATTGTTATCTTACCATTAATTTGGTAGATAACCCTATCTTTGGATGAAAAAGGGGACGGGCGTGGGTCATCGTATAACCATGATTAGCAATGTTGCAAGGCATCTTAGCATCTTTCTCTAGGGACTAAGATCATTTTGAAAGGCAACTTTTGATAGCTTCATCGAGGGACTATGATCTTGTGTTTGTTTGTTTTTGCTAAGATACCTCACATGCGTAACATGGCCATATTATAAGGCAACCAAGTGGATTTTACCCTAGGGGTGCTTGTGTGCAAGTGTGTTGATTTTTATGCTTGGTTTTGTCTTGGATTAGGGTTTTCTAATTAATTGGTTTTAGTCTTTCCATGCAAAACCCTAATTACTAGCATTTGTATATAAAGCGATAAATTGCAAAATTTAAAATTACTACGCTATTACAATACTTGTGGGAGGGGGGTATACAAATTACAAATTGGGATTGCTAGAAAATAAACCTAATTATCTATTACAACCATATTGTATTTGGATAAATAATGTACAAAAATGAATAAATATACAAGAATGTAAAATGGAATGAAAATGGACTTTTGTTTGGATTTTTTTAGGAAAAAGGGATTTGCTGTAACCTAATTAACTAAAAGAAAAATAATTAATTAAGTTAGTAAAAAGTAAACCTAAATTTATTAGGAAAAGAATTTAAATACAACCCTAATCTAAATGTTAATTGATTAAAAAAGAAATTAAGTTTGTAAGAAGAATATTTTTGGTATTTTTGTCTTAAAAATAATTTATAGTATTATAAAATATTTTTGGTCTTTTTATTTTAAAATAATATATTTTAATTGTGTAAAAGAAAATAACTAAAAAAACCTAGTTTCTAATTAAATTTGTAAATTAATTAGTAAAATAAATAAAATATGATTAAAATAAAAGTAATTTTTATTGTAAAAAATAAATAAACTATATCAAAATATAAATCTAATGTTTTTATCTTATTTTCTGATTTTTTAATATATTAAATAAAATATTTGAGAAAACAAATAAATGAAAAATGAGAAAAAAGAAATAAAATGGGCCAGGTGTGAATAGTGAGCAGGGGGGTCAGAATGTAGCAAAAATACAAAGCCCAAAGGGGGGAGGCCCAGCGCTACATACAAGTGTCAAAAATGAGAAAATGTGAGAAAATAAGCAAAAGGGTACCACTGGTGCTCGAACTCTGGTCCCATAGGTTAACAGGCGCGCGCTTTACCACTGGGGTGGCTATACATCTGTTAATATAAGCAAAACAACAAATACATAACATCAACCCAATCCTGAAAATGACTTCATCTTCAACCTCCAGCCAAAGGACCTGTATCTTCTTCATCTCTCAACAAAAATGAAAAGTTCAAACATGAAAGTTGTGGCATTTCTTCCCACGAATCCAACCATGTAAATAACTTATGCTAACAATAAAAAATAAAGGAGAATTTCTCTGGCCCTAATTTAAAACCTAAAAGTTTCAGAAAACTTCAACTCTAAAATTCTCTAAGCTCAGGTCATATAAATGCAAACTATGGATATGTACAGCTTCGTGGCAAAGTTATCTATATTTAATCTTCACAAATCAAGACATATCAATGCCTAAATAATGAGATGAAAAGTCAGAAAACTCACCTTGCAACTAGAGATTGTGTTTTGATTTAGAGCTACTTTCAAAGTGTTTTGATGATTGGGTGGGCTTTCTTGCACCTCCAGGAAGCTATTGCAAAGCTTACTTTGTTAGAACAAAGTTTGAATCTACTACCCTATGTTTAAGTTTTGATGATAACAAAGTGAAAAGATATATTATTTATATGATTCATGTATGAACTATCTGCTGCCTAAATTATTACGTTCTGATTTGCAGATACTCTGATGGGTATAAGCAAGATCACACCTAATCAGCATCAGAAATTTGGTTCCTGACATCAGCATAAGAAGTTGCCATATCAGAATGTCAGAATCAGAAGATTAATTCACGTATGCTGAAGCCTGATGAACAGAACTGCGCTCAACACTCTGATAAAGAAACACAACAGTTCATCAGCAGCTAAGCAGAGTCAGAATGAGCCAAGCCAGAACTTGAATTAAGTAAGCAACGGTACTGTGCATTGAAAGCAAATTAATACCAACGGCCTCATTCCAGACAAGATCTGCTCGATAAGGAAAGTTTGTTATTAGCATTGAATCAAGAATATTGCTCCAACGTTCAACATCTCAATGCTATATAAACAAGACTTTGAAGATTGAATTGGTTAATGCTCTCCAAATCTTTACACGCCTAAAAGTTGATCATAATCTTCCTTCTATCAGTTTTCTAAACACTACACATTCTCTTATTCAATCATTGTTTAGCAATCTAGTTTCTAAGCTTTAAGTTGTGTATACATCACAATTGTGATACAGTTTTGTAGAAAACATTCACACACTTAGATTTATCTTCTTTGTAAGAAAGTGTTTCCTTGACAAACCGGGTTGTGGTTTGCATCAAGAAGGCTTTAGCAGTTGTTAAAGCAGTCTGTAATATTCAGTTGAATATAGTGGATTAAGACCTCGTTGGAGAGAGGCGAAATCACCTTGACGGGTGGACTGGAGTAGTTTGAGATCAAACGAACCAGGATAAAAATATCTTGTTCATTGCATTGATTTTCAGTTTTACAATTCAACCCCCCCCCCCTTCTTGTGTTTTTCACTACTTCAATTGGCATCAGAGCGCCTGGTTCGGAGCTAAAACACTTAACTGTGTCAGTACAAGATCCAGCGTCAGAAAAACACAATGGCAGGAAACTATTCTCACACCGGCAATAACAACAATGAGGACAGAGACAGATTCAGCGGCAAACCTCCAGTCTTTGATGGAGAAAACTTTGATTACTGGAAAGACAGAATTGAAAGCTTCTTTCTGGCACATGATGCTGATCTGTGGGATATGGTGACAGATGGATACACGCACCCTGTGAATGCAAGCGGTCAGAAGATTGATAGAAAAACAATGTCTGACCAACAAAAGCGTGACTTCAAGAATCACCACAAGGCCAGAACCATCCTCCTCAGCGCCATCTCCTATACTGAATATGAAAAGATCTCCAACAGAGACACAGCAAAGAACATTTTTGACTCACTCAGAATGACGCATGAGGGCAACGTTCAGGTCAAAGAAACTAAAGCTCTGGCGCTCATTCAGAAGTATGAGGCGTTCAAAATGGAAGAATCTGAATCCATTGAAACAATGTTCTCAAGATTCCAGATTCTGGTAGCTGGTCTCAAGGTTCTGGACAAAGGATACTCTACTGCTGACCATGTCAAGAAAATCATCAGAAATTTACCCAAGCAGTGGAGACCAATGGTTACAGCTCTGAAGCTAGCTAAAGATCTCAACAAAATCACTCTGGAGGAACTTATCAGCTCCCTCAGAAGTCATGAGATAGAGCTAGAAGCTGACGAGCCTCAGAAGCAAGGTAAGCCTTTAGCATTAAAATCTAACAAAAAATCTGAGTCTAAAGTTTTGCAGGCAGTTGAAGAAACATCTGATGGATCCTCATCAGAAGAAGACGAACTCTCCCTCCTCTCCAGAAGAGTAAATCAACTGTGGAAGCAAAGACAAAGGAAGTTCAGGAATCCCAGAAGATCTGATCAGAACGAGTCTTCTTCCAGATACAGAAGGACAGATTCTTCCTCTGGATACAGAAGATCTGAAGGCTCCTCTAGTAGCAAAAAGCCAAACACCAAGGACATCATCTGAAGCTGACTCTGACTCGTCTGAAGCTGACTCAGAATCAGATGATGAGAGGGCAAACATAGCTCTCATGGCTAACATCTCAGAAGATAGTGAAGCTTCTGAATCAGACTCAGAATCAGATACTGAAGAGGTATTTCCTAACTTTTCTGTTAACTTTACCAAGGCTGAACTTGCTGAAAGCCTTAATGAGATTCTGGAACGGTATCAGCAAATTAGAGTTAAATTCAGAGACCTGAAAAGGAATCTTGAATCTGACTCTAATAAGACTGAGAGTCTCAAATTGGAGAATTCTGAGCTGAGAAATAAGATTTCAAAATTAGAAAACACTTTACAAAACTCTCAGAAGGAACCAATTTCTGAAACTCCCAGCAACGCTGATGAGATCATCAAGGAGTATGATCACAGTTTCCAGAAGTTCCTCGCTAAAAGCATAGATAGAAGCAAAATGGCTTCAATGATCTATGGAGTTAGCAGAAATGGCAGGAAAGGAATAGGATACCAAGGTAAGGTTCCTACACCAAAGAATGTCATGGACTTAACCATTAAACACACTCCTCTGAATTCACATTTTGTGTATGGTCACACACATGATATTAAATACACTAGCAGTAAGCACTCTGTGAAACCAAAATTCAACCAGAGTTTTGGTAAAACTAACAAATCAGGACCCAAGAAAATCTGGGTACCTAAGGATAAAATAATACATGTTGCAGATATCTTTAGCAGCAAGTCAGAAACACCAGTCATGGTACCTGGACTCTGGCTGCTCGCGACACATGACGGGAAGAAGGCATATGTTCCAAAGCCTAGAACTTAAGCCTGGAGGCCATGTTGGTTTTAGAGGCAATCAGAGGGGAAAGATAATTGGTTCTGGAACTGTAGGTAATGGAAATCTTCCCTCTATTAATAATGTTCTGCTAGTAGATGGATTGATGCATAATCTGTTATCCATAAGTCAATTAAGTGATAACGGTTATGATATAATCTTTAACCAACAATCAAGTAAAGCTGTTAGTCAGAAAGATGGGACTATCCTGTTTAATGGTAAAAGGAAAAACAACATTTACAAAATCAAACTTTCTGAACTAAAGAGTCAGAATGTAAAATGCCTTCTGTCTGTTAACAACGAGCAGTGGATCTGGCACAGAAGATTGGGGCATGTTAGTATGAGAAGAATATCTCAGATTAACAAACTCAATCTGGTCAGAGGACTTCCTAATTTGAAGTTCAATTCAAATGCTCTGTGTGAAGCATGTCAGAAAGGCAAGTTTGCAAAACCATCTTTTAAATCCAAAAATGTTGTTTCTACCTCTAAGCCATTAGAACTTCTGCACATTGACTTATTTGGACCAGTTAAAACTACTTCAGTCAGTGGCAAGAAGTATGGGTTAGTAATCGTAGATGACTATAGCAGATGGACATGGGTAAAGTTCTTAAGACACAAGGACGAGTCACACTCTGTGTTTGTTACATTCTGTAACCAAGTTCAGAATGAAAAAGATCTTAGAATCGTTAAAGTCAGAAGTGATCATGGTGGAGAATTTGAAAACAAAGATTTTGAGTCATTCTTTAATGACAGAGGCATTCTGCATGATTTCTCTTGTCCTAGAACTCCCCAACAAAATGGAGTTGTAGAACGAAAGAACAGAACATTGCAAGAAATGGCCAGAACCATGATCAATGAGACAAACGTTGCTAAGACCTTCTAGGCAGAGGCAATAAACACAGCGTGCTACATTCAGAATATAATCTCAATAAGACCTATTCTGGAAAAGACTCCATATGAATTGTGGAAGAACAGAAAGCCCAACATTTCATATTTTCATCCATTTGGATGTACTTGCTTTATATTAAATACAAAGAATTATTTGAACAAGTTTGACTCTAAAGCACAGAAGTGTATTATGTTAGGATACTCTGAACGCTCAAGAGGGTACAGAGTATACAATACAGAAACACAGATTGTGGAAGAATCAATCAGTGTTCGTTTTGATGATAAGCTTGACTCTGAAAAGTCAAAGCAGAATGAAGTTTTTGCAGGTATAGAAATTGAATTTACAGGTTCTGAAGACAAGTCATCAGAAGCTCTCAACACAGACATTCCTTCAACGTCTGAAAGGAGCACTGCTAGCAATCCTACAATAGCTGCTGATCAACCTCAGAAGAGATTACCCAGAAGCAGCTTGGATCACCCAGAAGAGACTATCTTAGGAAGAAAGGAAGATCCAATCAGAACAAGAACAAGCTTCAGAAACTCTGAAGAAACTCCCATGGGACTTGTGTCTCTGATTGAACCTTCTTCTATTGATGAAGCACTTCTGGATAATGACTGGATTCTGGCAATGCAAGAAGAGCTGAATCAATTCACCAGAAACGACGTATGGGATCTCGTTCCCAGACCAAAAGGATTCAACGTCATTGGAACAAGATGGGTGTTCAAAAACAAGCTAAATGAACAAGGTGAAGTCATCAGAAACAAGGCACGACTGGTTGCACAAGGTTATAGTCAGCAAGAGGGGATAGACTATACAGAAACCTTTGCTCCAGTCGCCAGGTTAGAATCTATCAGACTTTTAATTTCATTTGCTGTTAATAGAGGCATCACTCTGTATCAGATGGATGTCAAAAGTGCATTCTTAAATGGTTATATAGAAGAAGAAGTTTATGTACACCAACCCCCTGGTTTTGAAAATACAAAACATCCAGAACATGTTTTCAAACTAAAGAAGTCACTATATGGTCTGAAACAAGCTCCCAGAGCTTGGTATGAAAGGCTAAGTAACTTTCTATTAGAAAATGAATTCACCAGAGGGAAAGTGGACACTACTCTATTCTGTAAATCAGTTAAGAATGACATCTTAGTCTGTCAAATTTATGTTGATGATATTATTTTTGGTTCTACTAATCCTTCTCTTGGAAGAAAATTTGCTAAGTGTATGCAGGCAGAATTTGAGAGGAGCCTCATGGGGGAACTGAAATTCTTTCTAGGAATTCAGGTCAATCAAACTCAAGAGGGAACTTACATTCATCAGAGCAAATACATCAGAGATCTTCTGAAGAAATTTGACCTCTCAGAATGTAAGCCATCAAAGATTCCAATGCATCCCACGTGCATTCTGGAAAGAGAAGAGGTAAGCAAAAATGTAGAACAGAAAGTCTACAGAGGTATGATTGGTTCTCTCCTCTATCTGACTGCTTCAAGACCTGACATATTATTCAGTGTTTGTGTCTGTGCTAGATTCCAATCAAATCCTAGAGAATCTCACTTAACAGTTGTTAAGCGAATTTTCAAGTATCTGAAAGGTACTACTAATCTGGGTTTGTTTTATAGAAAATCTAGTGATTACAGCTTAGTAGGCTACTGCGATGCTGATTTTGCTGGAGACAGAGTGGAGCGTAAAAGTACTTCTGGAAGCTGCCAGTTTCTGGGAGAAAATCTGATCTCTTGGTCCAGCAAAAGGCAATCAACAATTGCGCTATCAACAGCAGAAGCTGAGTACATAGCAGCAGCAGGATGTAGCACACAAATGCTCTGGATGAAAAGTCAGCTTGAAGACTTCCAGATTTTTGAGAGTAACATTCCTATACTCTGTGATAATACTTCTGTTATTTGCTTAAGTAAGAATCCCATTTTACATTCTAGAGCTAAGCATATAGAAATAAAACATCACTTCATTAGGGACTATATTCATAAAGGAATTTTGAACTTAAAATTTATAGATACAGACCATCAATGGGCTGATATCTTTACTAAACCCCTTTCAGAAGATAGGTTTAATTTCATTCTGAAACATCTCAGCATGAAAGTCTGCCCAGAGTGAAAATGTTTTAATTCCATATATTTACCTTCAGAATGTAATTGTTTTACTGTGAACTTCTGATCAATCTTCTTTCAGACAGATAGAACATGCAGATTATATCAGATGCAAGTCTAAAGATCTGAGAGTCTAAGCTCAAAGACAGACGTGCTGATCACTACATCAAACAAGTGTCATCCAATCATCAGCAAATCTCTGAAGCAGAACGCGTGCACGCTTCTGAGAAGGCAAAACGCTGATTGGGTGCATTGAGACACATGTCTGGTAACCGTTTTTAAGTATCTTTCTAAAATCCCCCAAAATCAGCAAGCATTTAATAAAAGTAATCATGCTTTTAAAACGCAATCATGATTTTTCTCTTTCTTAAAAACGTTTATTTTTTCAAAATATTCTGAACTCTATTTAAACACATTAACCTCTCATTCTAATTCTTTACAGTTCCTCACTAATTCTCAAGCATTCTCTGCATTTTTCTGTGTTCATCTCTTGCAAAACCCTTTTTCTCAGTTTCTTCTCAAAATCTTTTAGTGTGAACATGGCAACCTCCAGCAGTGCTTCTGCAGGTCCTCAGAAGAAAGCATCATCTGAACAGTATCAAGTGCCATTCAGAACACTCCTCACTCCTGTGAAGAATCTTGAAGTGTTATCTAAATTGAACATTGATTTTGGAAGCTTGAAGGAGAACGGTTTTGACCTAACAGAAGAAGTTAGGGCACAGAAATGGGAAAGGTATTTTGACAGGCTGGTTGGACCAACATTCCCTATGTTAGTCAAGGAGTTCTGGATTCATGCGAAGGCTTCAACGCATCTAGTCACCTCCTTCGTTATGGGGAAGAAGATTGTGATCACTGAGGATCACATAGCAAGGTTAATCGGTTACAGTGGCGGTGGCGTCCGCTGTATTGATATGGCTGAGAGATGTGCTGACGTGGGCGTGATAGCTGAAAGGATTTACACCCATGGGGTGCCCAGCAGCAAGATTAAAGATCTGAAGGATCATCACAGAGTTTGGGCAAAGATAATTCTGGGGTGCTTCAACCATAGGAAGCCAACTAGTTCACCTGATTACATAAATGTGGATCAGCAGTTTCTGATCTACTTTATCGATCAGAAGGTAAAAATCAACTTGGCTCATCTTCTGTTCAACCACCTCAGAACAAGTGTGAAGGAAACCAGGGAAGAAGAAAGAACAAAGAGGGATTGGATACCCTTTGGAAGGTTGATATAAGATATTCTGACAAAGAATAGGCTGATAGAGCATCTGATAGAAGCTCAAGAGTTAAGCACCATTGAACCAACAGTTGGGAAGCCTCTGAACGCGAAGAACTTGAAGAAAATGAAGTTGATAGAGAATATCAAAAAGGAACCCAGAGCTACTCCTATTGCTGATATCACCAGCAGAAGAGTTCCACTGAGTGACTTTCCTTTATTTTCTGAGATAGAATCTAAACCAGAGGTGGTTCTCAGATACTTAGACGCGTGCAAGGCAGATGGTACAAATCCAAATCTGATTATCAAACATCTGCATCAACCTCAACCAGAAGTGACTCTGAAGAAGACGAAGAAGAGGAAGGCACCTTCAGAAGGATCATCCCAGCAGACACCCAAGAAAAGAGGTAATTTATCTGCTGTTTCTGTTTTAAATTCTTCTACTATTCCAGCATCTATTCCACCTCCAACCTCTCATAGAATCTCAATCCCCATCCCAACAATAGATGAAACTGAACCAGAAGATGACCCTTCTGAGGCATTAAAACTCAGAAGACCCAGAACCAAACATCCCAAACCAACAATCTCAACAACATCAGCAATTGACAAAGTGCTGTCTGACATTGATCAACACACTTCTGATCACTCCGCCAATCCAAACTCTGAACCACAAATTGTCCCTCCTCCACAACCAGAACAACAGCAATCTGCTGAAGAACCAGAACAACAACAACCTCTCTCATCAATTCCAGAAGAACCCCTTATCCCTGAACAACCAGAAATTCCAACAACTTCTCCTCAACCAGCAATTCCGTCTCCCTCTCCTCAACCAGAAATTCATCCACCATCACCTCAACCTGAGTTTCATCACTCTGAAACTCAAACTCCTCCACCTTCTGAACCTCATTCACCTCAATCATCTGAACCACAACCTCTGGCAATCCAGCTGCCATGTGGAACAACAGTCACCATGGCCCAGTTGCCATCCTCACCAGAATCCACACCACCCAATACTCCCAAAACACCAAACAGTCCAATCATAATTTCTGATTCTCCCACTTCATCTCCAAAACAAACAGCTGCCAAGCAAACCACCGAAAACCCCAGCAGGACCTTCATAGACTTAACCAGCCTTGATCGTCTTGCTGATCTGAAACACAAAATAGCCATCCCAAAACCAAAACAACCAGATGTTGGCTCTGGTATTATGAATTTTGAAACAGGTTTGCAGCAATGGATTGCTTCTCTGAAGCAAGTCTGTCTTAGAATGATTGACCCAGCTGCCTCTGACCAGCTCTGGTCACAATTCAGACTTTGGGTACGTGCTGAAGCCCTCAAGTTGCAGGATATCAACTATGAGCAGGCACAACAGAACTTTAGCAAGCTGCTGAAGGAAGTTGAAAGTCAGCTGCCTCAGGAAGCTGTGCTCCATCTGGATAGTGAATCTTGGTCTGAGAAACAGCTAGCTTCAAAGGTGCAACCAGAAGAAGACAAGACCATTCAAGCTGAAGCAAGTCAAGCAGAAGATGTTGCAGAAAGCTCTCAGAAGCTTCCTGCTTCTAATGTTTCTCAAGCTGCCTTGGACAGGCAGACTCTGGAAGAGCTGAAGCTGAATGACATGCGTCTGCAGCAGAGGATGGATGAAAACGACCAGAAGATGAAAGAAAGAATGGATGTGCAGGATAGCAAGATTGACATTGTTGTCAGCATGGTGCACAAGCAGAATGAGACTGCTGATCAGATCAAAGCCATGCTGGAGAACCTGTTCACACGCTTTCCTCCTCAACCTTAGTTTTTTTTATTATTCATGTCATTTTCATGTTTTCTTTGATTTTATGATGTACTGTTTGAATATGTTTTGTTTGATTCTGAACCTTTTAATATGACAAGTTTTTCTGATCTAAATTGTTTTAGCACATCACCTACACTTTTTGATTGCTGACAAAAAGGGGGAGAATAAGAATGATATTTTAAACAATAACGGTTAACTAAGACAGAAATTCTCGAACATTCTAACTCTATTATACTTGAAAATGTTTTTTTCTGTTTTGCTTAAAGTCTACAGGTACAAGGAAGCTCCTGGACACTCTGAAGACTAAAAGCTCTGATCCGCTCTGATACTCTGATCCAAAGCAAAGCTCTGACAAGAAAAGCTCTGATACACTGATCTGAAGCTCTGCTCTGATATGCTGATCTAAAGCTTCCGATAGTCAAAGACTCTGATACTCTGATGTTCAAAGAAAGGCAAAAAGATTTGATCCTGAAGAACACTTGTAATCAAAAAGGGAAGTAATAAACTCAGGGGGAGTATCTCTCAACTCTGATATCTTTTTTATCCCTTATCTTTGATAACCTCTTACTCTGATGCATCTCTCTGATACCTTTTCACGTTATTTTCATTAAAAAATATCTAGTTTTTGTCATCATCAAAAAGGGGGAGATTGTTAGAACAAAGTTTGAATCTACTACCCTATGTTTAAGTTTTGATGATAACAAAGTGAAAAGATATATTATTTATATGATTCATGTATGAACTATCTGCTGCCTAAATTATTATGTTCTGATTTGCAGATACTCTGATGGGTATAAGCAAGATCACACCTAATCAGCATCAGAAATTTGGTTCCTGACATCAGCATCAGAAGTTGCCATATCAGAATGTCAGAATCAGAAGATTAACTCACGTATGCTGAAGTCTGATGAACAGAACTGCACTCAACACTCTGATAAAGAAACACAACAGTTCATCATCAGCTAAGCAGAGTCAGAATGAGCCAAGCCAGAACTTGCATTAAGTAAGCAACGGTAATGTGCATTGAAAGCAAATTAATACCAACGGCCTCATTCCAGACAAGATCTGCTCGATAAGGAAAGTTTGTTATTAGCATTGAATCAAGAATATTGCTCCAACGTTCAACATCTCAGTGCTATATAAACAAGACTTTGAAGATTGAATTGGTTAATGCTCTCCAAATCTTTACACGCCTAAAAGCGGATCATAATCTTCCTTCTCTGTTTGCTAAACACTACACATTCTCTTATTCAATCATTGTTTAGCAATCTAGTTTCTAAGCTTTAAGTTGTGTATACATCACAGTTGTGATACAGTTTTGTAGAAAACATTCACACACTTAGATTTATCTTCTTTGTAAGAAAGTGTTTCCTTGACAAACCGGGTTGTGGTTTGCATCAAGAAGGCTTTAGCAGTTGTTAAAGCAGTCTGTAATATTCAGTTGAATATAGTGGATTAAGACCTCGTTGGAGAGAGGAGAAATCACCTTGACGGGTGGACTGGAGTAGTTTGATATCAAACGAACCAGGATAAAAATATCTTGTTCATTGCATTGATTTTCAGTTTTACAATTCAACCCCCCCTTCTTGTGTTTTTCACTACTTCATACTTTATGCTGAGAGTTCTTGAATTAAGCTGAAGAAGTCAATGTGCAATGCCCTGTTTTTGAAAATGGAGAATGGTGTAAATGGTATTACAGTTTAAAAACAGGGGTTGGGATAGTTTCTGTATGTGTATTAGAAGCTTTGTGGATGGTTTGGCCAAGAAACGCACGAGGGGATTTGGAAGTTGGGTTCAAAAATAAAAAAAAATGACAAGTTTTTGTGCTTGTATGGCAATTTCTGGTTTTGGGGAGTTTAAGGACTTGTCCAATCGTGTCTTAGCTTGCAATACATTTGTATAATTATATGGAAGAGGTTAGAGGACTTGAGGAGGTCAGAAAACAAAGATCACATGTTATGAGTTTTTGACTTGTTTTTGAAGTTATCTTGAAAAACATGGTTTTAATGCAAGGTACATGTCTTGTAGGGTGGCATGCAACTTTAAAATGTTTGTTCTGAGTTTATAGAGCATGCTTGTGCATAAAGAATAGGTGCAAAGCTCCATACAAGTTGACTTTGTGATTAAAGTCACTTTTCCAAAATGGAAGTGTGAACTTTGTTCCATTAATGGAAAATTTACTTGGACAAAGCTTGAATCAAGTGGATAATAGCTCAAAAGCAAGTGTAATCTTCTGATTATGGATAGATCCAGAGGTTTAGAGGCCTGCAAAACAAGATTGTGCAGCATAGGTTTGAAATTGAATTCTTGTTCATCATAAAATGACTTGTAATTCAAGTGTGAAAACCCTAACTTCATCTCTTCGATTATCCATACTCAAGAATGATCTCAAGGAGTTCTTGGACATTTTGGGAAGCTTGTAATATGCTCTACAATACCTCTTTGAATCACTTTTTATAATTCCCCTTGGAACCATATGAAAAAGTGTCATGAAGATAGGTCAAAATCCTGGCCAAAACTAGGGCAAAATTTCACTAAGTATCCAATTTCAAGACCATGACTTTATGAATTAATAACTTAAGATCCAAGCATTTTTAGGATAACTTATGTAAAGAAATGTTATATATATCATGGATATCTACTGTTAGAACATAGTTTGATTCTACAACCCTCAATTAGAGTTTTGATGATAACAAAATACAAGAATAAATAAATTGTAAGATTGATATATAAGACATATATGCTACTTAAAATTATATTGTGTATTTACAGAAGTTCTGATGGAATCAGCATCAGAAGATCAAAATCAACATCAACATCAGGAGATATGTCAGCATCAGAAGATCAATAACATGTGCTACACGCTGAAGTTACCAGATCATATGCTGAAGCCTGATGACCAGAATCTGCGCATAAAATACTCTGACTCTGATCAAGATCTTTAGCAAGTCATCAGCACTCAAAAGCGTCAGCATAAGCTAAAGCAAAGAACATTCTGATTATCATTAGCAGAACATTTTGAAGCGTTTCTAAGCATTCAAGACAGATTTATTTCCAACGGCTTTATCCAAGACAAGATCTTCTCAAAAAGGAAAGAATGTTATGGTCATTGAAAGTGATTTATGGACAACCAACGTATCTCTTCCTAGGCTTTCTAAATAAGTCTGTGTGAGAAAAGAAAAGGCTAATAATCTTCACGCATATACACGCCTACGTAAACGAACTCTCTCATTCAAATTGCTAAAGCTTTCAACCACGCCTACTCAAAAGCATTAGCAGTCTAGTTTTTATTCTAAGCTTAATATTGTGTATTATCACAGTTGTGATATATAGTTTTGTTAGAAAACATTAACACACTTTTTGTTTAATTATCTGTAAGAGAATTTCCTTGAGATAAATCGGTCTGTGGTTAGACTCAAGAAGGCTTTAAAAGTTGTTAAAGTAGTTGTTGTATTCAGTTGAATATAGTGGATTAAGACCTCGTTGGAGAGAGGCGAAATCACCTTGACGGGTGGACTGGAGTAGTTAGAGATCAAACGAACCAGGATAAAAATACAGTGTTGTCTGCATTTGATTTTAAGTTTTACAATTCAACCCCCCTTCTTGTGTTTTTCACATCTTCAATTGGCATCAGAGCGCCTGGTTCTGAGCTTATAACACTTAACCGTGTCAGTACAAGATCCAGCGTCAGAAAAACACAATGGCAGGACCACATCAAAACATCAGCAATGACAACAATGAAGAAAGAGACAGATTCAGTGGCAAACCTCCAGTCTTTGATGGAGAAAACTTTGACTACTGGAAAGACAGAATTGAAAGCTTCTTTCTTGCCCATGATGCTGATCTATGGGACATGGTGACTGATGGATACACGCACCCAGTGGATGGAAGTGGTCAGAAGATTGACAGGAAAGAAATGTCTGATCAGCAAAAGCGTGATTTCAGAAATCATCACAAGGCCAGAACAATTCTTCTCAGCGCCATCTCTTATTCTGAATATGAAAAGATATCGAACAGAGACACTGCAAAGAATATGTTTGACTCTCTGAGAATGACGCATGAAGGCAACATTCAAGTCAAAGAAACCAAAGCTCTTGCGCTCATTCAGAAGTAAGAGGCATTCAAGATGGAAGAAAGTGAATCAATAGAAATGATGTTCTCAAGATTTCAAATTCTGGTGGTTGGTCTCAAAGTTCTGGACAAATGGTATTCTACTGCTGATCATGTTAAGAAGATCATCAGAATCTTGCCAAAACAGTGGATGCCAATGGTCACAACGCTTAAGCTAGCCAAGGATCTCAAAAAAATCTCTCTGGAGGAACTTGTCAGCTCCCTCAGAAGTCACGAGATAGAGCTAGAAGCAGATGAACCTCAAAAGCAAGGTAATCCATTAGCTTTAAAATCTAACAGAAAATCTGACTCCATGGTTTTGCAGGCTATAGAAGAAACCTCTGATGGGTCCTCATCAGAAGAAGATGAATTATCTCTCCTCTCCAGAAGGGTGAACCAATTATGGAAGCAGAGGCAAAGGAAGTTCAGGAATCCCAGAAGATTAGAGAATCAGAATGAATCTTTCTCCAGATACAGAAGGTCAGAATCCTCCTCTGGACACAGAAGATCTGAAGACTCTTCAGGAAGCAGAAAGCCAAACAACAAAGACATCATCTGCTATGAATGTAACGAGCAAGGAAACTACAAAAGTGATTTCCCAAAGCTTCAGAAGGAAAAGCCCAAAAAGAAGTTTGGAAATGAGAAGAAGAAAAGTCTCATGGCTACATGGGATGATTCTGACACATCTGAAGCTGACTCAGAATCAGATGATGAAAGAGCAAACATAGCTCTCATGGCAAACATAACAGAAGACAGTGAAGCTTCTGAGTTAGACTCTGAATCAGATACAGAAGAGGTATTTCCTAACTTTGCTATAAACTTTACTAAGGCTGAACTAGCTGAAAGCCTTAATGAAATTCTGGAAAGATATCAGCAGATCATAGTCAAATTCAGAAACCTGAAAAGGAATCTTGCTTCTGACTCTGATAAAACTGAGAGTCTCAAATTGGAGAATTCTGAGTTAAAAGATAATATTTCAAAATTAGAAAATCTATTGCAAAACTCTCAGAAGGAAACAATCTCTGAAACTCCCAGCAGTGCTGATGAGATCATCAAGGAGTATGATCATAGCTTTCAGAAATTTCTAGCTAAAAACATAGATAGAAGCAAAATGGCTTCAATGATCTATGGAGTTAGCAGAAATGGAAGAAAAGGAATAGGATACCAAGGTAAGGTACCTACACCAAAGAATGCCATGGATTTAGTCATAAAACACACTTCACTTAATTCACACTTTATATATGGGCACACACACGACATCAAATATACTAGTAGTAATTATTCTATCAAACCAAAATTCAACCAGAGTTTTGGTAAAACTAACAAATCAGGACCCAAGAAAATATGGGTACCTAAGGATAAAATAATACATGTGGCAGATATCTTTAGCAGCAAAGCAGAAACACCAATCATGGTACCTGGACTCTGGCTGCTCACGACACATGACGGGAAGAAGGCATATGTTCCAAAGCCTGGAATTTAAGCCTGGAGGCCACGTAGGCTTTGGAGGCAATCAGAGAGGAAAGATCATTGGCTCTGGAACTGTAGGTAATGTAAATCCTCCCTCTATAAGTAATGTTTTATTAGTAGATGGATTAATGCATAACCTGTTATCCGTAAGTCAATTAAGTGATAACGGTTATGATATAATATTTAATCAAAATTCATGCAAAGCTTTTAGTCAGAAAGATGGGACTATCCTGTTTAATGGAAAGAGGAGAAACAATGTTTATAAAATAAAACTTTCTGAACTAAAAATTCAGAATGTAAAGTGTCTTCTGTCTGTTAACAACGAGCAATGGATCTGGCACAGAAGATTGGGACATGTTAGTTTGAGAAGAATATCTCAGATTAACAAACTCAATCTGGTCAGAGGACTTCCTAACCTGAAGTTCAATTCAGATGCTTTGTGTGAAGCATGTCAGAAAGGCAAGTTTGCAAAACCAGCTTTCAAATATAAAAACGTTGTTTCCACCTCTAAGCCATTAGAACTTCTGCATATTGACTTATTTGGACCAGTTAAAACTGCTTCAGTCAGTGGCAATAAGTATGGGTTAGTAATCGTAGATGACTATAGCAGATGGACATGGGTAAAGTTCTTAAGACACAAGGACGAGTCACACTCTGTGTTTGTCACCTTCTGCAACCAAGTTCAGAATGAAAAGGATCTTAGAATCGTTAAAGTCAGAAGTGATCATGGTGGAGAGTTTGAAAATAAAGATTTTGAATCATTTTTTAATGACAAAGGAATTCTGCATGATTTCTCTTGTCCTAGAACTCCTCAACAAAATGGAGTTGTAGAACGAAAGAACAGAACATTGCAAGAAATGGCCAGAACCATGATCAACGAGACTAACGTTGCTAAGATCTTCTGGGCAGAAGCAATAAACACAGCGTGTTACATTCAGAATAGAATCTCCATAAGACCTATTCTGGAAAAGACTCCATATGAATTGTGGAAGAACAGAAAGCCCAACATTTCATATTTTCATCCATTTGGATGTACTTGCTTTATTTTGAATACAAAAAATTATTTGAACAAGTTTGACTCTAAAGCACAAAAGTGTATTATGTTAGGATACTCTGAACGCTCAAGAGGGTATAGAGTATACAATACAGAAACACAGATTGTGGAAGAATCAATCAGTGTTCGTTTTGATGATAAGCTTGACTCTCAAAAGTCAAAGCAGAATGAAGTATTTGCAGGTATGGAAGTTGAATTCACAGGTACTGAAGACAAGTCATCAGAAGCTCTTAACAGAGACACTCCCTCAACATCAGAAAGAGGCACTGCAAGCAATCCAGCACCTTCTGTTGATCAACTCTAGAAAAGACCATCCAGAAGCAGCATGGATCACCCAGAAGAAACAATCTTAGGAAGAAAGGAAGATCCTATCAGAACAAGAGCTAGCTTCAGAAACTCTGAAGAATCCCTCATGGGACTTGTTTCTCTAATTGAACCATCAACAATTGATGAATCACTTCTGGACAATGTCTGGATTCTAGCAATGCAAGAGGAGCTAAATCAATTCACAAGAATTGATGTATGGGATCTAGTTCCTAAACCAAAAGAATTCAACGTCATTGGAACAAAATGGGTGTTCAGAAACAAACTGAATGAACAAGGTGAAGTCATCAGAAACAAAGCACGATTGGTAGCACAAGGTTATAGTCAGCAAGAGGGGATAGACTATACAGAAACCTTTGCTCCAGTCACCAGGTTAGAATCTATCAGACTTTTAATTTCATTTGCTGTTAATAAAGGCATCACTCTGTATCAGATGGATGTTAAGAGTGCATTCTTAAATGGCTATATAGAAGAAGAGGTATATGTGCACCAACCCCCTGGTTTTGAAAGTTCCAAAAATCCAGAATATGTTTTCAAACTAAAGAAGTCATTCTATGGTCTAAAACAAGCTCCCATAGCTTGGTATGAAAGACTAAGTAACTTCCTGTTAGAAAAGGAATTCACCAGAGGGAAAGTGGACACAACCTTATTCTGTAAGACAGTTAAGAATGACATTTTAGTATGTCAGATTTATGTTGATGATATCATATTTGGATCTACTAAACCTTCTCTGGGAAGCCAGTTTGCTAAGTGTATGCAGGCAAAATTTGAGATGAGCCTAATGGGGGAACTGAAATTCTTTCTGGGCATCCAGATCAATCAAACCCCAGAAGAAACTTACATTCATCAGAGCAAATATGTCAGAGAACTTCTGAAGAAATTTGATCTCTCAGAATGTAAGCCATCAAAGATTCCAATGTATCCCACGTGCATTCTGGAAAGAGAAGAGGTAAGCAAAAAGGTAGAACAGAAGGTCTACAGAGGTATGATTGGTTCTCTTCTTTATCTGACAGCTTCAAGGCCTGATATTTTATTCAGTGTATGAATTTTTGCTAGATTCCAATCATATCCTAGAGAATCTCACTTAACAGTTGTTAAGCGAATTTTCAAGTATCTGAAAGGTACTACTAATATGGGTTTGTTTTATAGAAAATCAAGTGATTACAGCTTAGTAGGATACTGTGATGCTGATTTTGCTGGAGACAGAGTAGAACGTAAAAGCACTTCTGGAAGCTGCCAGTTTCTGGGAGAAAATCTGATCTCATGGTCCAGCAAAAGACAATCCACAATTGCTCTATCAACAGAAGAAGAAGAATACATAGCAGCAGCTGTATGCAGCACACAAATGCTCTGGATGAAAAGTCAACTTGAGGACTTCCAGATATTTGAAAGTAACATTCCTATCTTCTGTGACAATACTTCTGCTATTTTCTTAAGTAAAAATCCAATTTTACATTCTAGGGCTAAGCATATAGAAATAAAACATCATTTTACTAGGGACTATATTCAGAAAGGGATTTTAAATTTAAAATTTATTAACACAGACCATCAATGGGCTGATATTTTTACAAAACCACTTTCTGAAGATAGGTTCAACTTCATTCTGAAACATCTCAGCATGAAGCTCTTCCCAGAATAAAATTGTTTTAATTTTATATATTAACCTTCAGAATTTTGTTTATTTTCTGTGAACTACTGATCAATCTTCCTTCAGAACTTTAGAAGTGCAGATTGTATCAGAATCTATCCATGAAGTTCTGAGCGCTTCATTTCCAGGATAGAGATGTGTTGTTCACTCAAGCAAACAAGTGTCATCCAATCATCAGCCATTTTCTGAGGCTGAACACGCGTTCACGTTTCTGAAAAGGAAAATGCGCTGATTGGATGCATTGAGACACATGTCATGGGTAACCGTTCCAAATATCTTTCTGAATCCCCTAAAATCAGCTATCATTAAATGCTAATAATCATTATTAATTTCTCTCTCTTAAACGTTTATGTTTTCAAAACCTTTTTAGAAATCTATTTAAACACTTCACACCATTTACACTTTTTACCTTCACTTTCGTTTTCTCTGAATATCTCTGATTTCAGTGTTCTTACTTTCTCAATAAAAATCATTTCAATCTTTTTCAAAAAACCTTCGTGTGAACAATGGCTTCTTCCAGCATTCTTACTCCAGGTTCCCAAAAAATTGTTTCATCTGAACAATACGAAGTACCCCTCAGAATGCTTCTAACACAAGTCAAAAACCTAGAGGTTCTGTCAGAATTAATCGTGGATTTCAATAGCCTTAAGAAGAATGGATAAGCAGGATACCAAAATTGATGCAATAGCGAACATGTTACATCGGCAACAGGAAACCAACACCCAAATCAAAAGCATGTTGGAGGCTTTGTTCACACGACTTCTTCCTCCTTATTAGATATTTCCTTGTTGTTTTTATAACTTGTTTATCTGTAATATTTGTTCTGAACTTATCATTGCTTCTGTTTTTAATATTAATGCATTTTCAGCTCTGAATATTTTTACTCTGATTATTTGTGCTTTTTGATAACTGACAAAAAGGGGGAGAAAGAATGATATTTTTCAATGACGGATTACTGAGACATAAGTCTCAAACATTTTGATATTCTGATCTACTTGAATTTCTTTCTTCTGAAAAGCTTACAGGTACAAAAATCTGATGAATCCGATGAACTCTGATACAATAAAAGTTCTGATGCTCAAAGAAAGTTCAATAAAGTTCTGATGCTCAAAGTCTCATGGAAATAAAGGGAAGTAATCAACTCAGGGGGAGTTTTTCTCTTCGTTGCTCTGATATCTTTTATTCCTTATCTTTAATCTCTGATACCTTTTATTCGTTATTTGTTTATCTCTGATACCTTTATTCTTTAATTTTAATTGAAAAAATATGGTTTTTGTCATCATCAAAAAGGGGGAGATTGTTAGAACATAGTTTGATTCTACAACCCTCAATTAGAGTTTTGATGATAACAAAATACAAGAATAAATAAATTGTAAGATTGATATATAAGACATATATGCTACTTAAAATTATATTGTGTATTTACAGAAGTTCTGATGGAATCAGCATCAGAAGATCAAAATCAACATCAGCATCAGAAGATCAATAACATGTGCTACACGCTGAAGTTACCAGATCATATGCTGAAGCCTGATGACCAGAATCTGCACATAAAATACTCTGACTCTGATCAAGATCTTTAGCAAGTCATCAGCACTCAGAAGCGTCAGCATAAGCTAAAGCAAAGAACATTCTGATTATCATTAGCAGAACATTCTAAAGCGTTTCTAAGCATTCAAGACAGATTTATTTCCAACGGCTTTATCCAAGACAAGATCTTCTCAAAAAGGAAAGAACGTTATGGTCATTGAAATTGATTTATGGACAACCAACGTATCTCTTCCTAGGCTTTATAAATAAGTCTGTGTGAGAAAATAAAAGGCTAATAATCTTCACGCATATACACACCTACGTAAACGAACTCTCTCATTCAAATTGCTAAAGCTTTCAACCACGCCTACTCAAAAGCATTAGCAGTCTAGTTTTTATTCTAAGCTTAATATTGTGTATTATCACAGTTGTGATATATAGTTTTGTTAGAAAACATTAACACACTTTTTGTTCAATTATCTGTAAGAGAATTTCCTTGAGATAAACCGGTCTGTGGTTACACTCAAGAAGTATTTAAAAGTTGTTAAAGTAGTTGTTGTATTCAGTTGAATATAGTGGATTAAGACCTCGTTGGAGAGAGGCGAAATCACCTTGACGGGTGGACTGGAGTAGTTTGAGATCAAACGAACCAGGATAAAAATACAGTGTTATCTGCATTTGATTTTAAGTTTTACAATTCAACCCCCCTTCTTGTGTTTTTCACATCTTCATCTACAACTTTCATGTTGAAAGTTTCTTCTGAATCCTCTTGCATCATGGTGAAAAATTAGCCCAAAGTTAAGAAAAAACATGAAGTTTAAACACTTTGAAAATTTTCTAAGTTAGAAAACTTTGAATTTTCAAAATGAAATATTGACTTTTTGATTTCTTGATTAATAAGTTTCATATTTCGACAATTTTTGATTAACTGTGATCTTTGACATTGAATTTTGACCAAAAAGTCAAAGTTTGACTTTTCAGTGTACAGTTGACTTTTTGATCAGTTGACTGAAAAATCACTATCAATCCAATTGATCTTGAGAAATGTTTTAAGTAATTCCATTAGGTAAAAATGATGCAATTGAACTCTTGAAATCATGCTTCAAACCAATTGACCATTTGCTAGGTCAAAAATCAGAAATTTCCCTTTCTCAGTCAAAACCCTAATTTTGACCATTTTGCCCTTTTGGTGATTTGATTAAATTTCTTGGGGAATTGTGGTCCAAAGTTGATAAAATGATACATATTAGTTTATAATATTTATGTGGATCAAAAATTATGAAGCTTGACTGTAAATTGGCCATAGTTGACTTTTTTCCAATACAACTGATTTTTAGGTCAACTGCTAAATTGACTGAGCAAAAGTGTGATCCAAGGATTGAAACTTGACATGAGAAATCTTGGGGATCCATAATGATCCATGAAAGTCATTTGAAGCATTGAAAGTTCAATTATCCTTGTGCAATCTCAAACCCTAATTTTGGTCATTAGTGCTTAAGGAGGTGTCCTGAGCTGATCAATCCTGGTGCAGTCTTGAGCCAAGAGAGATTCTTGTTAGAAAATATTTGGTAAATGAGAGGGAAATGTTGGGTTACAATATCTGCCCCTGTTCAATCTTCTTAAACCTGAAGAGTTAGATTGGTGGATCCACCATTCGTGACTTGAAGGTGAAAGATGATTGAACACTAGAGTGCCCAGAAATTTGCACTCGAAGATGGATGGTGAATGTGCTTATAGATGCCATTTGCAAGAATGTTGGTAAACACTGGAAGAAGTATCAACACAAATATCTTATTGATTTATACTAAAAATTGATATTTTACCTGTGAGGAAAAGAGTTAGTAAAATGCAGATGCTTGCATGATGTTCACTAGATGTGGTATTATGTTAAATGCGTATGGTATGTTCATGCTATGATGTATGAATGTGAGATGTATGTTTTTGTCCGAGAAAATAAATCCCTGACTGCTGCTGAGGAAATTCTGGAGGGTTGAATCCCTGATTGTCGTTGGTGATGAAGAATATGCATATCTTCAAACTTTGTTGAAAGGATGCTTTCACTGGAAAAAATATCTTGAATGTCAACTGTTATCTGGTCGGATCCAGGCTTCACAATTGGATGAGGATGAAGTAGTCAACTGTTATCTAGTCGGATCCAGGCTTCACGATAACTTACTGGGGGAAGAGATGAATTAACTGTTATCTGGTCGGATTCCAGGCTTTGCAGAAAATTTTCTTGAAATTGAATAGTTATCTGGTCGGATCCAGGCTTCACAACAACTTGCTGGATACAGAAGTTAACTGTTATCTGGTCGGATCCAGGCTTCGCAGTAACTTGAAGTGGTAACTACTATCTGGTCGGGTCCAGGTTTCATGGTTTTCGGAAAGTTGTAATATTATCCAGTCGAGTCCGGGCTTCATAGTGTCTCTTTGGGGATCATAGTTAATTGTTAACTGGTTGGGCTCCAGGTTTTACAATAAACTGTTTGAAAAACTGTTATCTGGTCGGGTCCAAGCTTTGCATATTTCTGAGATTTGATGAGGTCAAATGCTATATGGTCGGGTCCAGGCTTTGCAGTAAACTATTTGGGGATATAGTTGCTATCTGGTCGATTTCCAGGTTTCACAATGAATCTATGAGGGTGATTTCTATCTGGTCGGATCCAGGCTTTACAATGACTTGC
Source organism: Vicia faba (assembly GCA_948472305.1). Lineage (NCBI taxonomy): Eukaryota > Viridiplantae > Streptophyta > Magnoliopsida > Fabales > Fabaceae > Vicia > Vicia faba. The sequence goes on from OX451740.1 coordinate 443,185,947, forward strand.
TTGAAAAGATGGAATTGAAAACTGATATTTGGTCGGGTCCAGGTTTCTCAGTAATTTGTTGGGGCAGAGGCCAACTCTACTGGGGAAAAGAAGTTAAACCTTGGTCGGATTGAGTCCAGGTTATTCTATATCTTTGAAGGGTTAAACTATTATCTGGTCGGGTCCAGGTTTCATAGCATCTTGAAATTGAGATCAACTGTTATCTGGTTGGATCCAGGTTTCAGGTATTCAAATTGTTATCTGGTCAGATCCAGATTTCAGTAATTACTTGAAAATTGTGCTAATATCTGGTCGGGTCTAGGCTTCACAATATCTTTTTGGAAATAGTAAAGGCTTTGATGATGGCTTTACTGGGGATCAGGGGTTGTGGCCCTATGATTCGCAAAAATCTGAAAGGAAAATTCAAACTGGAGAGTGTAGACTCAATCGGGTAGGACAAATTCAGCTTGGGAGGGATACATCCAATTGGGGAGGATAGACTCTGTTTGGATAATAACCTTGGCTGGGGAAGGTATACTCAGCTGGGGAAGACAGGCTCAGCTGGGGAACTTCGCGGTATCTTGATTGTTGTATGTTGAGAAAATTTGAACTCGGCTGGTGAGTTTTATGGTTCCTCAATTATTATTGGGGAAATAAAACCTGTTGGGGAAAGGTTTATTGTAGCCATCCTTGTGGGGATAATAATAATGAGATAACTCTGTGGGGATATTTCATATACATTAAAGAGATACTTTCTGCTGCTTAGCAGGACACATGTGCCAAATAGTTTTAATTATGTTCATATGCGTATGTTCATTCAATTTTAGTTATTGGACAAATTTGCATTCAAAACAAAGACATAAATTTTGCACTTCAAAGTATATTTGTATTGATATTTTGCCCATGAATAGGCATTTTTTGTACAGAGAGACGGAGATCCTAGTAAGAGGAAATCGTCGAAAGGAAAACAAAATTGAGAATGAAAATAAATAGCCATGTGAAATGATCTCATTACCTTCCAACTCTACTATTGCCCCAATGTCTTCGAATATCCCTTGTCGTTGACAGAAGTTGATTGGATTGATCTTGGACTGTTTGAACTTGGACCTTGGTGATAAAATTGACTGTGTTGATTCCACGGGACATAGTCATATGCTTTTAATCCTTAACTTTTGCCTGGACTGCCCTTTCGGGTTTTCAGCCCACCAGGATACCCTTTTTTCCCAAGTCTCCCTTTCGGGTTTTCAACTTACCAGGTGTACAATCTTTTGCATATATCCCTAATTTTTTCCCAAACCTTTTGGTTTGCTGGGATTCCCTTATTTTGCTTAGGCGTGTCAACCTAACGGGTCTCTTATGCGTAGTATTTTTTAACTATGTCTGTGTTTATAGGATATGGGAAATCTTCACCATCCATGGTAGTCAGCATCATGGTACCGCCAGAGAAAACTCTCTTGATAACAAATGGCCCTTCATAGGTGGGAGTCCATTTGCCTCTGGGGTCTCCTTGTGGTAAAATGATGCGTTTTATCACCAAGTCACCAACTTGATATACTCGGGGCTTGACCTTTTTGTTGAAATCCTTGATCATCCGTTTTTGGTACGTCTGACCATGGCAAACAACAGCTAACCATTTTTCGTCGATCAAGTTCAGCTGATCTAATCTCGTTTGAACCCACTCGTCTTCGCCTAGGCCTGCCTCATTCATAATTCTTAGCGAGGGAATTTGAACTTCCACTGTAAAAATAGCTTCCATGCCATAGACTATAGAAAAGGGAGTTGCCCCAGTTGATGTTCTACCTGAAGTACGGTAGCCATGTAGAGAAAACGACAACATCTTATGCCAATCTTTATAGGTTACTACCATTTTCTGCATAATCTTCTTGATATTTTTGTTGGCCGCTTCGACTGCGCCATTAATTTTTTGTCTTTACAAAGAAGAATTGTGATGCTTGATCTTAAACTGAGTGCAAAGCTCAGTGATCATAGAATTGTTGAGGTTATTCCCATTGTCGGTGATGATCCTTTCAGGGATACCATAATGGCAGATGAGGTTGTGTCTGATGAATCTGGATACTACATTCTTGGTGACTAAGGAAAACGAGGCGGCTTCGACCCATTTGGTAAAATATTCGATAGCAATAATAATAAAGCGATGTCCGTTGGAAGCGGTGGGCTTGATTTCTCCAATCATATCAATGCCCCACATTGAAAATGGCCACGAAGCGGTCATGACATTCAGAGGGATTGGAGGCACATGAACCTTGTTAGCATAGATTTGGAATTTGTGACAAGTTCTTGAATGTTGATGGCAATCAGTCTCCATCGTTGACCAATAGTAACCTGCTCTTAAGATTTTCTTATCCATCGTATGCCTACTTGAATGGGTACCGAAGAGACCATCATGCATGTCTTCCATAATTTCTTCTTCCTCTTTCTTGTCCACACATTGGAGTAGAGTTGAATCATGGTTGCGCTTGTATAATATCTCGTTACTTAGGAAGAACTTGGTTGCAAATCTTCGCAAGAACTTTCTGTCATTGATAGATGCCCCCTATGGATACTCTTGTGCTTCAAGGTATCTCATCACCTCATGGTACCATGGCTTTTCCGCATCAGTGTCAAGCTCATAGAAATGCGCATGTTCATCGAATCTTTCAATTGTTATCATAGGGGCTTCGTTGTCCCATCTGACTTTGAACATTGAAGACATGGTTGCCAAAGCGTCAGCCAACTGGTTTTCTTCCCTAGGGAAGTTCTCAAAAGTGATCTCTTCGAAGTAAGGAATTAGGGATAGCACAAGTTCCTTGTAAGGAATAAGATTAGGGTGTTTAGTGTCCCAATCTCCTTTTACTTGACTGATCACTAGGGCGGAATCCCCAAACACATCCAAATGCTTGATCCTTAAGTCAATGGCAGCTTTCAGACCTAAGATGCATGCTTCATACTCGGCCATATTGTTTGTGCAATCGAAGCATAGTCTGGCAGTGAAAGGAGTGTGGCAACCTTCAGGAGAGATGATCACAGCACCAATTCTGTTACCTAAGGCGTTGGAAGCCCTATCGAGTACCATAGTCCATTGGGATCCTTGTTCAGGTCTGTCATACGGTCCAGGTTTCGCACAGTCAGTTACTAGCATGATGTTCTCATCAGGGAAATCGAATTTCATTGACTGATAATCATCCACAGCTTGATGGGCCAAATGATCTGCTAGTACACTTCCTTTGATGGCCTTTTGAGTCATATACTGAATGTCATACTCAGTCTAGATCATTTTCCATCTGGCTATCCGTCCAAAAAGGGCAGGTTTCTCGAAGATGTACTTGATTGGGTCCATCTTAGAAATCAACAAAGTGGTATGAGTCAACATATACTTTCTTAGCCGGCAAGCATCCCATGCCAGAGCGCAGCAAGTTTTCTCGATCAGTGTATATCTGGTTTCATAGTCGGTAAACTTTTTGCTCAGGTAATAAATAGCATGCTCTTTTCGGCCAGACTCGTCATGTTGGCCCAAAACACACCCCATAGAGTTCTCTAATATCGTCAAGTACATGATCAAGGGTCTCCCTTCAACTGGAGGCATGAGAATATGAGGTTCCTGTAGGTATTCTTCGATTTTGTCAAAGGAAATCTGGCACTCATCGTTCCATATGACTACCTGATCTTTCTTCAAGAGTTTGAAGAGTGGCTCACAAGTAGCAGTCAAGTGAGATATGAAACGGGCAATGTAATTGAGACGACCCAAGAATCCCCTGACTTCTTTTTCAGAATGAGAGACTGTCATTTCCTGGATGGCCTTTACCTTGGCAGGATCAACTTCAATGCCTTTGTTGCTGACGACAAAACCTAGAAGCTTTCCAGATCATACTCTAAACATGCACTTGTTAGGATTTAACCTCAACTTGTACTTCTTCAGCCTCTCGAATAATTTGTGCAGATGATCGAGATGTTCTTCTTTGGTTTGTGATCTGGAAATCATATCATCCACATATACCTCTATCTCATGATGAATCATGTCATGAAATAAAGCTACCATGGCCATTTGATATGTTGCCCCTGCATTGTTTAATCCGAATGGCATGACCTTGTATCAGAAGGTACCCCATTGCGTAACGAAAGTAGTATTTTCCATATCTTCGGGAGCCATCCTTTTTTGATTATAGCCAGAGAAACCATCCATGAATGAGAAGACTTTATGCTGAGCATTATTATCAACTAAGACGTCAATGTGTGGTAGAGGGAAGTCATCCTTGGGGCTTGCCCTATTCAGATCCCTGCAGTCTATGCATATGTAAACTTTTCCGTCTTTCTTCGGCACAGGCACCACATTGGCAACCCATTAAGGATAGGATGTCACAGCTAGGAACCCTGCACCGAACTGTTTCATCACTTCAGCTTTGATCTTTTTGGACATATCAGGCCTCATGCGACAAACCTTTTGCTTGACAGGCGGACAGTCTTCTTTTGTCGTCAGACGATGAACTACGATGTCGGTATCCAACCCAGGTATATCTTCATAAGACCAAGCAAATACTTCCACATAATCATGCAACATCTGAACCAACCTGCTCTTAACACTGCTTTCCAAATTAGCACTGATCCTGATTTCCTTCTTACCTGACTCAATACCCAAGTTGATAACTTCAACTGACTCTTCATGCGGTTGAATAGCTTTTTCCTCTTGTAATAGAAGTATGTCTAATTCTCCTGGTATGTCACAATCTTCCTCGCCTTCGTCTTCGGCTTGGTTGATAGGACATTTAAAGTCATAGTCGGCAATAGTAGAGTCATTGGCAATAGGATCCAGAGTGGATGTGGACCTGCAAAAGTGTGTATGTGTGTGTGTGTGTGTGCATGTAAGATACATGGATATTTTTGAAAATGTATTTGATAGAAAGGAAAGACAATGAACACAAATATTTGAATGCAAAAGAGTCCAATGTATTGAATGATCATATGATTAGATGAATATAAATAAAACCCTTGACAAATGGACCAAAATGCCCTGGGCCAGGCACATGGCTTAAAAGTCATTGTTTGAATATTATAGACAACAAGTTCTTGAATTTAAAGAAAAGAAGTAACAAGTAGATTACTCCTCAATGAAGGATATGGGCACAAATTCCTTTGTATGCTAATTCTTCAACTCTATTGTAGTTGGGTACACCCACTCTTCGAATGTAGCTTCTTCTTCAGAATCATCCACGACATTGACTTTATGGCTTCTAATACGGAGAGGTGGCTTTCCAGCACGAGCATGCCTTACTTCCTTCTGAGCTTTAACAGTGAAGCCTAGACCAAACTTGTCTGCTTTAAATGGGATATCGAGGAGTTTCCCCCAAGTATCGCAGTTTCCTTCTTCAATTGTCGTGCGGGCATCCTTAACTGAAACCATCTTTGGCCTGGCCTTAACAGCTTTAGACTCATCGGAAGAACATTTAGTAGCAACAATCATCGGTGGTACGACCTCAAAGGCTTGACATGGGGTTTCAATGAATTCCCTATCCATCTCTACGTACTTGAAAGAGTTAAGGTGGCTGACCATAAACTCTTCTTCTCCGTAGACGGTGACTATTCTGCCATTGACTAGATATTTGAGTTTCTGATGGAGGGTTGAGGTCACTGTCCCTGCTTTATGGATCCACGGGCGACCTAACAGACAAGAATAGGCCGGACGAATATCTATAATATAGAAGGTGGAGTTGAAGATTTGGAAACCCACTTTGATTGGAAGATCTACTCCCCCATGAATAGTCCTCTTTGATCCATCAAACGCCCTTACGATGATATCACTTGGCTTCAAGATTAAGTCTTCACAGTCGAGACGGTCTAACGCCCCCTTGGGTAATACATTCAGAGAAGAACTAGTGTCGACTAGCACATGTGCTAAGGTAGTCCCTTTGCACTTGATTGACACATGTAATGCTTTATTGTGATTTTTCCCGAGAGGTGTTAAGTCAGCATCTGAAAATCCTAAGCCATTATCAGCTGTCAGGCTAGCCACGTAATTCTCAAATTGATCTGTTGTTGTCTCATGGGGGACATGAGCTTTTTTCAGGAACTTGATTAATTTCCGAGCATGGGCATCCGAGCAAAGCAGCAATAACAACATTGAAATCTTAGTGGGTGTTTTCCCCAATTGTTCGACAATTTTGAAGTCGCTTCTTTTTATGATCTTTAAAATCTCATCCATTTCACGGGTGGAGGGTTCTTCATCAGCTACATCTTTGGAGGGTACCTCAATTACATCAAGCTCAACAACCTTTCCCTTCCCTCTGGTATCGGTATTTGGCTTGGCAGCGGTAATGCGGATGGGCGTCTTTATAACTACTGCAGGTGAGATATTGGATGAAAATATTCTCCCAATTCTAGTTACTTTTTTTGAGCCAACTATATTGTCAACATCGTCATCTTTTCCTTCTTTGATCCAGCCATCTTATTTAATCCCATGATAGAACACTTCAGCACCATAATTCCATGGTACCGCTTTATTTGAAGAGTAGGGAATCGGTCCGGGATTGGTAATGATTAAAGGAGAAATAGTGGGTTCATTCGAAATCCTAATAGGACCTTTGGAGGTGGTCCTGAGAGGATTGTTGGAGATGGTAATAATGGAGAGGTCTTCACATTTGTTTATCAAACTCTTGGCAAGTGGAGTCTTCTCGAACAGAATTTCGTGGCTATCCACCAGGCGTTGTATACCTTTTTTCAGCCCTTCACATCCATTTGGTTGTCTTGTACAGCACACACAGTCTTCTTCACATCTAGGGTAGATCCCAGCTTTCAATAGATGGTTTTTTATTATATTCAGCAGAGTAGTCAAATCTTCAACAGAGGCAACAAATATTGTATCTTTGACGGCATTAACACCTTTGTCATGCTTCAGCATCGGAGCGGTAATCACATTCGGCGTTGGAGGAGGATCAAATTCAATAGTCTTGTTGTCAATTAAATCCTGGATTTTGTTCTTCAAATCCCAACACTGATCAGTCTCGTGCTCGGGGCTGTTTGAATGGTAAGCACACAGCGTTTGGATTATACTTTGGTGACGAGGTTTCAGGGTTGGCAGGAGGATCGCACAATGTGACTAGATTAGCCTTGATTAAATGTTTAAGGGCTTGAGATAGTGACATGCCTAACCTTGTAAAATGTCTTCTTGGAGTTTCAAAACATTGATGATTTGCAGATGGTCTTGGAGTAAGAGTTGGATTAGAGATTCTGACAGCATTGACAGGCGGACGATCATTCTTCTTGGTATGGGCCCTTGCTCCATACACAGCATTAACTCCCTTCTTTGCAGCAAAATGTTTCTTGATAGGATTGGCGGTGGAGGTAGATGCCACAGAGATCTTCCCACTTTTGATGCCACTCTCAACTATTTCACCGGTTAAGATTAATTCGGTGAAACCATAAGAAGAGCAGCCTACCAATAGATTAAAAAAAGGACCTGATAAGGTTCCCATGAACATGTCGATGTGTTCCCTATCAGTCAAGGGAGGTTGGACCCTACTAGCAAGGTCTCTCCACTTTTGCGCATATTCCTTAAATCCTTCATTTTTTCCCATGGTCATATCTTATAATTGAACCCTCGTTGCCGCCAAGTCGGTGTTGTATTGATACTGATGATAGAAGGCAGTAGCTAGATCCTCCCGAGTATTGATACGAGAACCATCTAACTGATAAAACCATTCAAGTTGTGTTCCATCCAGACTCTCTTGGAAAAATTGAACCCATAGCTTCTTATCGGTATTGTGCGGCTGCATCTTGTGCACATAAGACTTCAAATGGAGTTTTGGACAAGAAACCCCATCATACTTGGCAAAGATTTGTACTTTGAATTTTTGGGGGATGACTACCCCAGAGATTAAGCCCAAATCATCAAAATCTAAACCGGGGACGGCTTGGATTTCAACAGATTTCAACCTGTCTTCTAACTGCTTGTATTTGATATCAGCGGGTGGATATTGCTTGTTGAAATAATCATCATCAGATTCTTGATCATTAACACATTCAGCTTGAGTACTCTTGACCTCCCCGACCTGGTTCTCGTCCTCTTCAGATGAGTCTCCTCCTATTGGGATTTGACGAATTGTCTCTTTGAACCTTCTACCCATGTTGAGTAGAGCCTTCTTCTTTGGTTTCTTCTTAACAGCCAGTAAAGCCATTATATCTTGTTGCCCCTTGGCCAGGGCTAGTAGAGTCTCCTGAAACTGAGAATTCTGGGTTTGGAGATCCTTCACAGTTTGCTCTAGATCCATCTTTCTTAAATAAATAGCAGAAAGATAAGGAAACCTGTTATGTGAAAACTTATCATGTTATGATGCATGAAATATGTACATGCAAATAATTTCAAGGATTAATGGAAATTAAATTTGTATAGACAAAAGAATGAACAAACGTTAATTTTCATTAGACAAAACAAGAAAGATTACATCATGCCTCTCAGGCTTACAAAATAGATTTCTAAGATAAAAAGACTGAGCGCATCCTCTTTGGCGCGAGATAAGCGTTCACACTTTGCTCTTCTTGTAGCTGCTTCGTAAGCTCCAAGACTCTTTTCTCACTAGCATAGAATTGGGCCTCGAAAGTATCTCGTTCTTCCTTCAGCTGGACCCAACCCTTTTGTAAGTCTTCGAGAGAGATAGGCATGACGGGATGGAGGATAGTGTAGGGAACATCTTATTCAACCATAGGATCCATGATAACCGGTAGGATAGAGGGATAAGGCATCACAAGTTTCTGAGCACGAGCCCGCACCCATTTGAGGTAAGGCTCGAGGGGAGTGGAATTCTTGTGTCCTAATGTCTTGCTATCCACCTTGTTCAACATCCTCCAAGCTCGAATAAACCTTTGACGTTAACCTTGATTGTCTCTCTCATAGTCAAATACCAAACCTTGAATAAGCATCTCGTGTGGACCATCCCTTCGGGCGTAACCAAATTGTCTTAAGGCTAAGCAAGGGTTGAAGGTGATACCCCCTCTAATGCCAAGTAAAGGGACATTAGGGAATTCTCCATAACGATCGATGATGGTAGCATTCTCCAAAGAGCAGGAACACCAATGAATGTCTGAATGTCTGAGCGTCATCAACCTATGAGACCATCTTGAACCTTGCTCGTTCTTCAATACAGATTGGGGAAGATGCGAAATAAACCATCTTGCCAAGAGAGGAGTGCAGCATATAAGGATACCTCTTTTCCTCATGGTGCGAGTGTGGAAAGAATGTAGGATGTCCCCTAGCAAAGTAGGCATCGGGTTATGAGACATGAAGATTTTGACGGCGTTCACATCTATGAGTTGATCAGGGTTTGGAAACAAAACCATCCCATAGATGAGGAGAGCCACAATTTCCTCAAAGGCTTGAAAATCCAAAGAATTCCAATAGTTTTGGGCTTTCTCGAACAAGAACTTTGCTAGGAAACCTTTGACACCACTCCTTGTTTCCCAATTAGTTGTGATATCAAATGGTTGCAAGTGTAGAGCTTGAGAAATCTCTTCTGGCTTTGGATATATTTCTGTACCGTTGAAAGGTAGTTGATTGAGAATGGGAATCCTCAAGAGTCGGGAGAATTCTTCCAAAGTTGGCACAAGTTGATAATCAGGAAGTGAAGCAATGGTGCAGAGGATCAAAGAACTGAAAGAGCACCTTCATCATGTCTTCATCAGTGTTGGAGGTGACCAAGTTTAGTAGGCGACCGTGTCTCTTGGTAAATGGAGTTTTCAGGAATCCTTGATGTTACCTCTTTAAGTTGAGGAGGGATCCTTACGAGGTTGACTTGAATGGTTTTTCTGCGAATAGAATCCATGTCTTACAAAACAGAACAAAGATGAATCCCAAAAATCCTTAAAATGGTTAGTGAGTATGAGTATGATGTCATGATATTTATGATGTTATGTATAATTAAATATATACAAGCAAAACAAACAAGTCCTTAGGTTTAGGCTTGCGTAGAGTCTCATAGGTAAGTACCCTCTTGAAGTTTAGTTGACTCAAACATGTCATAGTAATAGTAACCGGGTTCTAAGGAGCTCAATATCACTGATTTGTTTTCTCGGGAATTGTTTCAGGGCAAGCCTCTTTAATGGCGACTGAAATATCCCAAAAAACCAAACCTCAATGAGTGTAGTATCGAGTATATACCAACTTCGGACTGCACTAAAGTCGATCATCTCACTACGTCCTAATGGCCAAGTTGGTTAAGTAAAGGTTCTAAAAGTTCATTAATGCTTCATGACATCACTCAGCGGCCCCGTATTCTCCTTGACTACTCAAGGGCTACTGGTACCCACAAATATGTCGCACTAACGTAGCTATTGCTTAGACCATGTCGGTATACCCTGCACAGTTTCCATAATGTATTGCTACTTACCTATAAGGTATCCCAAATCTGGGTAGAGGATTCAAACCCAAACAAAGAACCAAAATGTAAAGCAAACAAGTCAAACAAAGAAAGTAAGTAAATGTGATCTAACCCTAAGGTAACCCTACTTTAAGAGATATTTCTCAGCAGAGTCTCCAGTTCTGGTATACGGTGGGAGAACTGACTTGGGTGTTTTGTGTTCTATCGCAAATTTTGCAGTTAGCAAGAGTCGCCACCGACTTTTCTTTTATCTAAAAGGAAAGGTGAAAAAGCACAGGAAAGACCTTTGAGATTGTTTCTTGAGTTCGGGGGGTAGATTATGAAAAGGGAAGGTATTAGCACCCTTTTCGTCCATGGTTTTCCATGGGCTCTTAGTTACTTGCTAGATCACTTGCTTTTGTTTGAAAAATGTGTTTTGTGTGGTTTTTTGAAAGTATTTTGAAAAGGCGCCATCGTTTAGGCAAACTTTGTAATTATTCTCGTTCGTAAGAATGTATACAAAGTGTTGATCTTTTGAAAATGTTTTCAAGTTTGAAAGATGTTTTGAAAGTGTTTGGTGTTTGTTTTGAAAGTAACAAGGATGTTTTGTTTTAAAATTGAGCAAGTAACTAGGAACATTCTACCTACTCAAATGTCTTTCATGTTCATTTCCTTTTTTCTTTGATATTGTTATCTTACCATTGATTTGGTAGATAACCCTATCTTTGGATGAAAAAGGGGACGGGCGTGGGTCATCGTATAACCATGATTAGCAATGTTGCAATGCATCTTAGCATCTTTCTCTAGGGACTAAGATCATTTTGAAAGGCAAATTTTGATAGCGTCATCGAGGGACTATGATCTTGTGTTTGTTTGTTTTTGCTAAGATACCTCACATGCGTAACATGGCCATTTTATAAGGCAACCAAGTGGATTTTATCCTAGGGGTGCTTGTGTGCAAGTGTGTTTATTTTCATGCTTGGTTTTGTCTTGGATTAGGGTTTGCTAATTAATTGGTTTTAGTATTTCCATGCAAAACCTTAATTACTAGCATTTGTATATAAAACGATAAATTGCAAAATTTAAAATTACTACGCTATTACAATACTTGTGGGAGGGGGGTATACAAATTACAAATAGGGATTGCTAGAAAATAAACCTAATTATCTATTACAACCATATTGAATTTGGATAAATAATGTACAAAAATGAATAAATATACAAGAATGTAAAATGGAATGAAAATGGACTTTTGTTTGGATTCTTTTAGGAAAAAGGGTTTTGTTTTAACCTAATTAACTAAAAGAAAAATAATTAATTAAGTTAGTAAAAAGTAAACCTAAATTTATTAGGAAAAGAATTTAAATACAACCCTAATCTAAATGTTAATTGATTAAAAAAGAAATTAAGTTTGTAAGAAGAATATTTTTGGTATTTTTGTCTTAAAAATAATTTATAATATTATAAAATATTTTTGGTCTTTTTATTTAAAATAATATATTTTAATTGTGTAAAAGAAAATAACTAAAAAACCTAGTTTATAATTAAATTTGTAAATTAATTAGTAAAATAAATAAAATATGATTAAAATAAAAGTAATTTTTATTGTAAAAAATAAATAAACTATATCAAAATATAAATCTAATGTTTTTAATATTATTTTCTGATTTTTTAATATATTAAATAAAATATTTGAGAAAACAAATAAATGAAAAATGAGAAAAAAGAAATAAAATGGGCCAGGTGTGAATAGTGAGCATGGGGTCAGAATGTAGCAAAAAGATAAAGCCCAAAGGGGGGAGGCCCAGCACTGCATACAAGTGTCAAAAATGAGAAAATGTGAGAAAATAAGCAAAAGGGTACCACTGGTGCTCGAACCCTGGTCCCATAGGTTAACAGGCGCGCGCTTTACCACTGGGGTGGCTATACATCTGTTAATATAAGCAAAACAACAAATACATAACATCAACCCAGTCCTCAAAATGACTTCATCTTCAACCTCCAGCCAAAGGACCTGTATCTTCTTCATCTCTCAACAAAAATGAAAAGTTCAAACATGAAGTTGTGGCATTTCTTCCCACGAATCCAACCATGTAAATAACTTATGCTAACAATCAAAAATGAAGGAGAATTTCTTTGGCCCTAATTTAAAACCTAAAAGTTTCAGAAAACTTCAACTCTAAAATTCTCAAAGCTCAGACCATATAAATGCAAACTATGGATATGTACAGCTTCGTGGCAAAGTTATCTACATTTAATCTTCACAAATCAAGACCTATCAATGCCTAAATAATGAGATGAAAAGTCAGAAAACTCACCTTGCAACTAGAGATCGTGTTTTGATTTAGAGCTACTTTCAAAGTGTTTTGATGATTGGGTGAGCTTTCTTGCACCTCCAGGAAGCTATTGCAAAGCTTACTTTGTGCTGAGAGTTCTTGAATTAAGCTGAAGAAGTCAATGTGCAATGCCCTGTTTTTGAAAATGGAGAATGGTGTAAATGGTATTACAGTTTAAAAACAGGGGTTGGGATAGTTTCTATATGTGTATTAGAAGCTTTGTGGATGGTTTGGCCAAGAAACGCACGAGGGGATTTGGAAGTTGGGTTAAAAAATAAAAAAATGACAAGTTTTTGTGCTTGTATGGCAATTTTTGGTTTTGGGGAGTTTGAGGACTTGTCCAATCGTGTCTTAGCTTGCAATACATTTGTATAATTATATGGAAGAGGTTAGAGGACTTGAGGAGGTCAGAAAACAAGATCACATGTTATGAGTTTTTGACTTGTTTTTGAAGTTATCTTGAAAAACATGGTTTCAATGCAAGGTACATGTCTTGTAGGGTGGCTTGCAACTTTAAAATGTTTGTTCTGAGTTTATAGAGCATGCTTGTGCAGAAAGAATAGGTGCAAAGCTCCATATAAGTTGACTTTGTGATTAAAGTCACTTTTCCAAAATGGAAGTGTGAACTTTGTTCCATTAATGGAAAATTTACTTGGACAAAGCTTGAATTGATAATAGCTCAAAAGCAAGTGTAATCTTCTGATTATGGATAGATCCTGAGGTTTAAAGGCCTGAAAAATAAGATTGTGCAGCATAGGTTTGAAATTGAATTCTTGTTCATCACACAATGACTTGTAATTCAAGTGTGAAAACCCTAACTTCATCTCTTCGATTCACCCTACTCAAGAATGATATCAAGGAGTTCTTTGACATTTTGGAAAGCTTGCATTGTGCTCTACAACCTCTCTTTGAATCACTTTTGAAAATTCCCCTTGGAACTATATGAAAAAGTGTCATGAAGATAGGTCAAAATCCTGGCTAAAACTAGGGCAAAATTTCACTAAGTGTCCAATTTCAAGACCATGACTTTATGAATTAATAACGTAAGATCCAAGAATTTTTAGGAGAAGTTGTGTAAATAAATGTTGTAGATATCATGGAGATCTACAAATTTCATGTTGAAAATTTCTTCTGAATCCTCTTGCATCATGGTGAAAAATTAGCCCAAAGTTAAGAAAAAACATGAAGTTTAAACACGTAGAAAAATTTATAAGTAAGAAAACTTTGACTTTTCAAAATGAAATCTTGACTTTTTTATTTCTTGATGAATAAGTTTCATATTTTGACATTTTTTGATGAATTGTGATCTTTGACATTGAATTTTAACCAAAAAGTCAATGTTTGACTTTTCTGTGTACAATTGACTTTTTGATCAGTTGACTGAAAAATCACTATCAATCCAATTGATCTTGAGCAATGTTTTAAGTCATGCAATTTGGTAAAAATGATGTAATTTAACTCTTGAAATCATGCTTCAAACCAATTGACCATTTGCTAGGTCAAAAATCAGAAATTGCCCTTTCTCCATCAAAACCCTAATTTTGATCATTTTGCCCTTTTGATGATTTGATCAAATTTCTTGGGGAATTATGGTCCAAACTTGATCAAATGATACATATGAGTGTATAATATTTATGTGGATAAAAAATTATGAAGCTTGACTTTAAATTGGTCATAGTTGACGTTTTTCCAATACTGTTGATTTTTAGGTCAACTGCTCAATTGACTGAGCAAAAGTGTGATCCAAGGCTTGAAACTTGACATGAGAAATATTGGGGGTCCATAATGATCCATGAATGTCATTTGAAGCATTGAAATTTCAATTATCCTTGTTCAATATCAAACCCTAATTTTGGTCATCAGTGCTTAGGGAGGTGTCTTGAGCTGATCCATCCCAGTGTAGTCTTGAGCCAAGAGAGATTCTTGTGAGAAAATATTTGGTAAATGAGAGGGAAAATTTTGGGGTACAACAGTTACTATCCTTGGCATTATGGAGTATTGGACTTCTTGGAATTAGGATTAGAGACCTTGATCATATGTTGGAGACTTGTGATCTTAATTGATATTTTGTCTGGAGTTCTTGAGGTTTACCTCAAGACATTGGGTTGTTTGTTTGTTTTGTGTGCATGTTATTGTGATTACACACTTTGTCTGTAATATGGAATTCATTTGTATACAGCCGTTACTCTGTCCAATTTTTGTGAAGACTTAATACATTTGAAGTTTGGTCTTCTCAAGAGGTTTAGTATCCTTGCTTGGTTTCAATCCAAATAATAGGAATCTTATCTTGACTCATAATGTCAAGTGTTGGCTTCTTGTTGGTTAGATGGTTCTTCTCATTAGATTTTACCTTATGCTTTAGGATAGTCTCTTCATCTCCTCCCATCTTCTTTAATTTCAAAAATCTTCTCCCTCCTTTTGAAAACTCTTCTTGTTTCTAAACTTGAACCACTTTCATAATAATCTTGGGCTTAGGTCCATGAATTTTTCAAAACATTTTCATAAATAAACTTCAATCAACTTAATAATACCTTGACATTTTTGTGAGAATACTAAAAGTCAATCAATCTCATTCAAACCATTTTGCCACTTTGGCTTTTTCTTTAAAAAAATTCTCAAAAAGATTAGACTCTTGTCAATCCTTGTAGTGATGCAAACAATTATACTTCTATAACATGTAGTGAAGAGAGAGATTTTCCACTTGGGTGTTGAGTGAGGCATTGTTGATTTTAAAATCCAAGCCATATCCTCCACTTTGAGATGATACAAATTCTCCTTTCTCATAATTATGGGTAGTAAGTATGTTTTCTACACAGACAATGGCGTTGATGTCGTATCTCATAAAATTAACCAACACACTTGTTGTAAAATTTTAAAGGTGAACTACAAGTACCCCGATCCCCTATTGTACGGAAGGTGGTATGTAGGCACTAAAGGTTCGCAATCGCAGTGGGTGAAAAAATCATAAAAAATATTTCTTTTCTCACCTTCACCATCTATTTTTATACAACATTTTATAGCCAAAATATATAGATTTTACAAAGAGGCTCATGCGGAGTATCGTAGATGTTTAGGGTGATAATACCTTATCTTTGCATAACCAACCCCCTTACCTTGAATCTTTCCCCCTCTTTTGGGTTATTCCCTCTTTTCCCATTCCTTTGGAAACAATAAAGCGCGGTGGCGAGTTTTATTTTGATCTGTACGAGTTAAGTCAATCTAATGGCTTAGTCTCAACATTTCTACCGCTACAGAAGAAAAATGGCGACTTAACTGGGGAATCGTTGGCCTCTTATTGGTCCATCCCTAAGTGGGTTGAGCCTATCTTGTTTTATATCTGTATATATGCTATTATGTGTTATATATTATATGTTGAATATATGTTTGTCTGGATTTTCCTGGTTTTCAGGGTGCTTGGTGATTACTCATAAGTCCTATACCCGTACTTGGGCAAACTTAAGATAGGACGGGCGGTATAGTCATGTTAACTTTGAGGGAGTAATCCCAAAAAAGGAGACATGAGATCCCCCACTCAGTTGAGGCCCCTTTGACTGTAGTTTCGTTTACCGAGTAATCAGAAAGACGTAATACTTTCAACCTGGGAGCCTGCTGAAATTGAGGACCGTAGATAACCTAACCCATCTTGGCCTTTTAGGTGTAGTGCGGAAGCTATGACGGAGTAATTAGGAAATAGTTGTCACGCGATACTACACTCGGACGAGTTTTTCTTGAGAATATTACTAATTACCGAGTTAATCGAGAAGTTGGTAATATCTGAAGGAAGGATGTGGACTCTGGGAACCTCTAGAACCTTGTTCGGCAGGTGATAACTTTTAGATCATACCTTATGGGTAGTACTTTCGACCTCATGCTCGTGACGTTGAACCTATGAACCATATGCGTGTGATCTTGTGTGTGATTGTTGCATCATGCATCCATGCACCCATGAGCATTGTTTTAACAGAATTTTAAGGAACTTAATACTTTTGCTTGCAAACATCATAAGTTTTGTAATTATGGATTGTGGAAAAAGTACGAATAAGTACAATGTCAAGAGTCCTGATTCAGAAGAATTGAGAAAACATTAATCCTTGATATTTAGTCCTTGAGACTTCAAATTCTCCTAGCTATCTTGAACATGGATTTCTCCACACTCTTGATCTAGTTCCTAAATCCTTTGTATCGGTGATTTATTTTCCCGATTATTAGCAAAGTAGAAGAGAAGAGTGCAAGAGGATTTATTTTCCTTTAGCATTCCAAATCCAAGCTCAAGAAGATTTTACAACACGGTGTTGGATCTTAATTGGATGCAGTTCATTTGGACCTGGGGATTTAGCTTTCTCTTTCTTCTGTTTAGGATTAGTGAAGTCTTGTACTTCCAATATAATCCTCCCAATATTAATGAAATGAGTTTTTCAGTTATCCCAATTATGTCTTTAAATTGATGTTTGCAATTCGTTTATAATGTTCCAAAGTTCATCGAAAACTTGGTTTTAAAACTTTTAATAAATCATGTGCATTACACATCCTGCATCATAATTGTACATACTTCTTGCATTTTTGTGCATATCCAGGTGTCTTACTGAGCTTCTTTACTTTGTTCAGCAAGCTGTCTCACCGGCACAATACTCGAGCTAATTTCAGAAGAAAGATGGATAATTTAAAACAAGAGAACTGCGAGCTATGCGAGGAAGTTTCTGATCTGAAGGCCGGTATGGCCAATCTCACTACTCTAATGGAATCTTTGGTGGCTGCTCAGAATCAGCCACCGATTGCTTAGCCTCAACAAACAGTAGTTACTACTGAAGCTCCGACTGTTCCTGTGTCTGCTACTCTAGTTGTTGTTCAGAATCGCATGCCTCAAGGTTATCCATGGGGAATGACAGAGAAATTTATGCCTGAAGGTTTTAATCTGTGTACTCAAGTTACTCCAGTTGTTCAGACTATTGCTACTCCTGAACCTCATGTGGTGCATGTTACTCCTGCTGCACCTCCTTCGATGAATGTTGTGTCGTTTGTTAATAACGAAGCTTATCGTCCTTTTCCTCCACCGAGTGAAGACTTGGGTCTCTATGATCGAATGGATGATTTTTAAGACCAGTTTGACAAGATGTAGAGGGAGATAAAGGCCCTCAAAGGAAAGGAATTGTTCCGGTAGAATGTGAATGATTTGTGCTTGGTCCCGAATGTCAAGATACCTCTAAAGTTTAAATTTCCATAATTCGAGAAGTACAAGGGAAATACTTATCCTCGTTCTCATCTTATGATGTATGTAAGAAGAATGTCTACCCACATTGATGATCAGCGTCTGCTGATTCACTTCTTTCAGGATAGTTTAATCGATGTTGTGTTGAAGTGGTACATGAGTTTGGGCAGTGCCAATATTCATACTTTCAGCGACTTGGGCGAAGCGTTTATCAGACAATACAAATACAATGTGGACGTGGCACCTGACCATGATCAACTCAGGGCCATGGTCCATAAGGACAAGGAATCATTCAAGGAATATGCCTAGAGATGGCGTGAGTTAGTCGCCCAAGTGATTCCTCCAATGGAAGAAAAAGAAATGACAAATATTTTTCTTGAAGACACTAAGTGCATTCTACTATGAGAGAATGGTGGCGAGTGCACCCAGTGATTTTGCTGAAATGGTAAGCATGGGAGTCCGCTTAGAGGAAGTTATCCGTGAAGGTCGTCTATCTAAAGACGAGGATTCGTCTAATGGTGCTAAGAAGTATGGTGATAGTTCTTCCAAAAATAAAGAGCAAGACTCTTACGCTATACTTCGTGGTAGGTGTTTCCAGTGATTTCTGGTAAACAACCGCTAGTCTTCCAAACTATCGAATAAACTTACTGACTGTTGTTCAATTTCTCTGGTAACTCGCAGGATCGACTAGATTGATCCTAGGACGTGTTGGTCATTAGGGTGACTCTCATGATCGAACAGGTATTCATGGTTGGTATTTAGAATGTTGTATAGGTGTTTGACTTATTTCGATTTCTCTCTTAAAGATCTAAAAGTGCAATCAAAATATATGTGCGCGAAACTAAATTGCATGAATAAAGGTTAATTGTAAAGACATGTAAAACTGCATAAAAGACAAGTAAATGGCTTCGAATCGTAAAGAAAACAGTTAATGTAAAAGATTCGAAAATATGAAGAAAGCGTTTAATGCAAGAAATCTGTAAAATGACTTTAAGTAAAAATAGGCGTTCGAAGGATAAAAACTTGAAGATAAAGACATGAAATGTATAACAGTTTCTGAAATGTAAAGTGTTTGAAATGTAAAGAAAGCACTTAGATGTAAAGCATTAGTGAAAAGATTTCGAATAAAAAGACTTTAGATGAGAAAACTTGTAAATGGTATTTGACATAAAGATAAGGAAAGTACTGGAAATGATGAAGGGGTTTCATTAAATCATAAACATGTGGTGCTATCATACGTACATTGCTCTTGCATTCGTTTCCCTAGCCATGTGGTAATTTGAATGTTTACTGAGTTTTTTGTACAAACAGATATGACACACGAAATCCTAATGCTAAGACTTCTATTTATACTACTTCGACCATAACGGTCTTGCTATAAGATTCTGCCACGTTCAGAACATGCAGAGCAATGCCTCTCTCTTGCTTCCACGTGTCTTCGAATGCTCCAGCGCATATATTTCAAATTTCGAACATCCCGCTTGCATTTGAATTTCAAATGTTTTGGCACTTCTTCGCTTCGAACGCCCTTCTTAGACACAGCTTTGTTGTCATTTCGAGACTTCTTTAGATATGTTCTCATAATTGCCAC
Source organism: Vicia faba (assembly GCA_948472305.1). Classification (NCBI taxonomy): domain Eukaryota; kingdom Viridiplantae; phylum Streptophyta; class Magnoliopsida; order Fabales; family Fabaceae; genus Vicia; species Vicia faba. The sequence continues at coordinate 443,205,399 of OX451740.1, forward strand.
TCGAAGCTCCAAGCTTTGATATGCTTATTCGAAACACTGCTTCTGCTATTTCGAAACATGACGTTTTGTTCCATTTCAATCGAAACGTCCACTTTGTTTTGCTTCTAATAATATTATCAAAATCTTCAGCCAACAAAATGCCCCTTTAAAATATGTATTTTGATTCCTTTGAGAAATACTTATTTTAAACATATACACAAGATTTTGATGCGACCTTCGAATCATCGTAACATTTAATGCATTTGACTTCAGTCACGTCAATCATAACACTTTTTAGATTCCTTAACCGCCTTGAACCATATCACAGTATGGTGCAGTTACAAAACAATGATTATCTTAAATCACGCCTATTACCAATGTTAACTTTACGCCACCTCTTCATCAAACCAACCCATGATTTCCACGTATCATAACCTTATTCAGTGGATGCTTAAACTTCCACGTTATAAAAACCGCTCAACTTAGTCTTTTTTCTTTTCTTCCCACATTCTGAATCTTTTCTCCTTATTCTCTTACCGAAACCCTAAGCTTTCAACATTCTTCCAACAATGTCTTCTTCTACTTCATCCCAACTCAAAAAGGTTTCAAAAAAGAAAGGAAAGACCGCAGGAACCACCATGGAAAGTAAGGTTGTCACTCACCAAGGTCAATCTGTTCTTGTTCCCCAGATGATCTCAAAGGAAAAAGAAATGCTTTATGCATCCCAGGTACTTATTCCTACCACCGCTGCTGGTAAGAGGTTAGCTTTAATGGGCCCTCTTACATTTTTTGAAATTTTAAAAGATACCAGGAAAATTTTCCCAGTTTGCTATAATTTCAAACCCCTGTTCAATAAAATGGACGCCCCTAAGGCAATAGAATCTTCTGGCTCAAACACTGTGGAAAATACAACTGTTCCTCCTAAGGACCCTTTTGTATTAGACTATGTAAAGAGTAATTTTAAACCGTTTCGATCTTGCCCCACCTCCGACACTGCTTATCAAAACTGGTTCAATAAGGTAGAAGCTAAGAAATCCCAGCAATGGGAAGAATTAGGTATCTATAACTTGATTAAGCTGTCGAAGCCAGGTTTTACTTACAGCCACCCATTGTTATTCGCGTCCCTATATTTCTTGGACAGTACTTATAATACTTTCCATCTCCCTGGTGGAATGATTACCCCTACCTTCTTTGACATAGCGGCCATCACTGGGCTATCACCATTAGGAGAAACATATATCCCTGACAACGAAGAACATTCGAGTATAATCGACTTCGAAGTCAAACTAGCAAGCTTTTCCAAGTTTATCAGTCACTACCATGCTGAAGGAGACAGTGTGTCTGATGTAGAACACATTGCTTTCCTTACCCTATGGCTGTCAAGATATGTCTTCTGCAGTAGATCCCTACAGGTAGCCAGTAGGTTTTTTCCTCTAGCTAGGGATTTGCACGAGAATCGAAGAGTTTGCTTGAGCGAATTGCTACTAGTTGATCTTTATGAAAGCCTAAGGTCAGCTGTTTCGAGCCTAAAATCTCACACCTCCAAGAATATCCTGTTAGCTGGCCCTTTTTGGTTACTTCAGCTGTGACTAAATGCCATGTTCGAACCTTCCTTGTCAACCGCCAACACCATTAATAACATAGACCCTGAAATAACTGATAGAATAGTCGAAGGCACTAGGCTGCGAAGATTAACTCCAAATGACGACAAGGATGACTTCAAAGTCCTATTCTCGAAGTACATCATGATATTCTCTAAGAGGCATAAGTTCGAAGAGACCATGGCGCCTTTTGCTCCAAGGGCTCATGGACCTTCATGGTTCACCATGGCTCTCTCAAAAGCTGTCAAGAGCAAAGAGATTCAAGATGTATGGAGAGCCTTTTTGCTACCTATGCTAATCTCCTCAAGAATAACTCCTGCCAAGAATCAGATTTTCCTTTTCGCTTACCAGCCAAATTTTGTTTCGAGACAGTTTGGCTTATGCCAACTAATTCCTAAACCCTTATTTCAAACTGAGAGTGCCATTACCTCTGGGCGAACCTTCAAGGCACGGGAAGCCAAATTACAGCAAGAACAATACCAAGGTTTTGCCTAGTTTGAGCTAATATCTTTCGAACCTACCCATCTTACAGCAAAAGGGTTTTTGGAATGGTGGACAAAGTTTTATCAGACTTATATGTTCGATACTCTTACAATTCAGCAGAAACTAACTGATGCCTTCGATGTGCAGGTACCAACCAAGAAAGGTATGTTCACTCATGCCAAAGAGATTAAAGCTTTTCAAAATTATTTCGAAACTACTTATGATCCCACACATTTGGAATCCACTGTGCATCAAGCGGCTGAGACCTTGAAGGAAAAATTCAAAGAAAAAGTTTCTAAGTTAAAACTTCCTTCAGGGTTGTCACCTGAGGATAGGTATAGGTTGGCATTCGAAATGCATCCACCTAAATTTCCTAGATTACCTACCTCAGAACTGGCTCTGGCTTGGTTTCCCCCATACCCTTGGTGGTTCACTTGCAAAGAGATGTTCAAACATCTTCAAAAGAAACCAAAGCCATCTGAGACTGTGACATGGGCTCGACACTGGCTCCACGATTTCCCAGGACACCTTCGTTACGACCTTTCTGCCATGTCGATTAAATCTGATCAAGGCACAGGTGCGAATGCTTGGGAAAATCCCAAACGTTTTTCATTTTCCATATCTTTAACCTTTGCTTTAATTGTTTCGATTTTCAGCCATCAGGATAAAGACAGCTGCCTCAAAGTCGAAAGAAGGGAGTGCCTCTCAAGCCTCTATCGAAACCACTAACAATGTGACTCCATCCGAAACAACAACCATTGCTGCAACAACAACAACAACAATACCAACAACAACCAGAGTTCCAACTCCACAGGTAATCATTTAGCCTTGATGTTTCGAATTCACTAATGTTTCATGATTTGCATCTAACTATTTGTTTAAATCTTTTCAGACCAACAAACTTCTGCCTACCACTCCAAAGAAGCGAAAATCAAACACCACTGGGGAAGATCCCAAGGCTGGCGGAAACTTAGCAACTGCTTCGAAGAAGAAGCAGAAGAAGGATATTTCGAAAAGTACCGTACCAACTAGTGTCTCTGGACTCGATTCCAGGGATGCTGCTCCCTCACCCAAATCCAAAATTCCACCTTCGACCTCCAACGTAATGTTGGAACGCATAGCTAGCAACCTCTCTTCCGAGAGTCCACAGGTAAATTGAACTTTAAATCTTTTGAAAATAATAATTTCTCATTACCTTGATGCATGCTTTTAATATTCTTTCGCTCCTTGCAGAATATCTTAAATCTAGCTTCCACTACTTCGACCTCACCATCAAAAGCTGCTGCTCCACTCAACTCCTCTCCTCAAGGAGATTCCAGCAACCTTGTACAGAACAAAGGTTCCTCCAATATGGCGGTTCTGGCTGGAACTTCTGAGCAGCAGGATGATCAAAGTACCTCTCCTCCTCTGAAAGAGACAAATGAAACACCACTTCAAGAATCTGCAGAGGCTTTGCAAAGAACTTCTCTTCACAAGTCCCCTCTTGAAACCCTTCAAGAGGACCCAAAGGATACTCATGCTGAAGGAGAGAAAGCTGATTCTGGTCAAAGAAACGAAGAATCTGCAGAAGAAGAGTCTGAGGAGGAGGATGCCAATGATGGTTCGACTGCTGGGACAGAGTCCAATGCAAATAGCAGCGAAAAAGAAGACATCGAAGTGGTGGACTTGGATGACGACGAAGAAGATAATGAGCACGAAACGAATGAAGGGGATGGTGACACAACCAACAAACCCATGGAAGTTGAATTGGACGTGACTCCCCTACGTGTGGAACTCCCTCAACCGTCTTTGTCTCGAATGACTGACGAGGAACTTGCACTCCTGAGACGAAATGACCCTATTGGGTACATGAAGGCGAAGCTGGCTCAAAGGGACGTTCCACTTGCTAGGGCTGGCACAAGTTCGACTAGCTATCCTCTTCCCACAGATGAAAGAATTGTACTTCTTAACAAGATCAGGAAAACAATTCTCAATGTGGATATATTCGAAGTGCTCAAACAGGATAGCACTGCTTGCTACACTATGAAGGAGTTGCTTACAAAAGTCAACCTTGCTACATGCTCCTTGCCAGTTAGTACTATCTTGTTTGATCTTCAGTCTTTGCTGGACAACGTAACTGGCTACCTTCTCCAAGATGAATCTGCTGCCAGAAAGGTTCAAGAAAAGCGAACTGCAATGGACGCTGCTTATGAACAAGCTTCGAAACTCTCTCAAGAAGCTGAGGATCAAGCTATGCATCTAAAGCAAGCAAAAACTGATTATGAGGCTCGAGCTGAGTCCATCCTTCTTTGGGAAAGGCAGATTCTGGAACTTCAACAGAAGGTCAAAGAGGCTAAAGAACAACAAATAGCCTTCGAGACCAATACTGCTGGTAACCAATTCGAAGAGCTTCTCAACCAGGGGCTTGCATAAATGGAAACTGCAGAACAACTCAAGGGAGAAGTGGCAACCTTGGAAGGAGCCAGACGTTTCGCTCAACAGAGACTTGAATCTTTTCGAAGCACTTTCAACAGATTGAAAAATAATTCTTATTTCTAAATTTCATTGTTCATTTGATTACAATTTGGTTTTTTATATGTAATATTCGAACAACGCCATTTTGGCATCTCATCTTGCCATTTTTGCATTTTTATAATATTTTGGTTAAGTTGTTACTATTCGAATCTCCTGCAGGCGTGGCTTATATTTCTTTAAATATTTCCCATTAACCTTTAGGATACGCTTATCATCCGTCAGCTCTTCGATTTCATATGCATTGTTTGAGAATACTTTTGATATTCGAAAAGGTCCTTCCCAATGAGGTGACCATTTACCTAGTGTTTTATTTTTCTTGTCCATGGGCAATATGACTTTCCAAACTAAGTCATTAATAATGAATGCTTTTTTCTTCACCCTTTTGTTATATGTCCTGGCCACTCTTTCTTTTTGTCTCATCAAGATTTCCAATGCATGTAATCTAACTTCGTCCAACTCAACTAATTCATTCATCATCATCTCCCAATATAATGCAGCTGGGATTTCGTTTTGTCTTTGAATTCGAACTGATTGTAGATGAATTTCTACTGGCAATACTGCATCATGACCAAATGTGAGTTGGAAAGGCGTAGTGTTAGTAGCTTCCTTAGGAGATGTTCTACAGGCCCATAGTATTTGGTCCAAAGTTTTATGCCAGTTTCTTGGCTTTTTACCAATATGTTTCTTGATTAACCCTATTATCACTTTATTGGCTGCTTCGACTTGACCATTTGCTTGAGCATAATATGGCGTTGATGTCAGTAATCTAAACCCCATTTCTTGGGCAAATTCTTGCATCTTTCTACCTGTAAACACAGAGCCTTGGTCTGTGGTTATGCTCTCTGGCAATCCGAACCTATAGATAATGTGCTTCTGTATAAACTCAATAATAGCTTCTTGATCGGCAACTATTAATGGTATAGCTTCGATCCACTTGGTAAAATAATCTATTCCTACCAAGATATATTTATGTCCTTTAGACGAAGCAGGATTTATTTCTCCTATCAAATCCAATGCCCATCCTCTAAATGGCCATGGTTTGATGATTGAATGTAATTCACTTGCAGGGGCATGTTGAATCCCTGCATGTTTTTGACATTCCTCACATCCTTTAGCAAAGTCTATACAATCTTTGAGCATGCTAGGCCAATACAAGCCATATCGAAATAACAGCCATTTCATTTTATGGCCTGCTTGATGTGCCCCACATGCCCCATTGTGGACTTCTGACAATGCTAAGTATGCCTCACTTTCTCCTAGGCATTTCAATAATACGCCCTCTTGGGTCTTTTTGAACAATTCGTTCCCCATGAGGAGATATGATAATGCTCTGTATTTTGTCTTTCTATCCACATTCAGAGTTGGGTTTGCTAAATAACTCACCAGTGGACTTCGCCAATCTGCATCTGATAAAGTGTTTATGGCTAATATTTCGAATCCCTGTTTCTCAGCATATCCCAATTTCATACTTTCTAGATCTGATGGTGTGAATCTAGTAGCCATAACTCTACCCCTTAATTCAACTAAATCCTCAATTTCTGACAGAAACTTTATAACCCAAAGCCAATTGTGCTAAGTCATTTGCTTCTTGGTTCTCTATTCTTGGTATGTGTTGAATATCTATGTATTCAAATTGCCTTAGTAGCTTGTTGACTATGACGAAGTATATCATCAAGTTTTCATTTATGCATTTATACTCCTTTGTAATTTGTTTGACCACTAATTCTGAGTCTCCTTTAATTTCGACTCTAGTTGCCCCCAATTCCAACAAAGCTTCAAGTCCAACAATGAGCGCTTCATACTCAGCTTCGTTGTTCGAGCAACGAGGACCATCTAATTTATACTTGAATTTTGTTGGAATTCCTTCAGGAGAAATTAGAAGGACTCCAACACCACTTCCATTCCTGTGGGTTGAACCATCAAAGTACAATTTCCATGGTTGTATTTCGACGTAACTCATGATAGTCTGCTCAACCAATGAATGGTCCACAATGAAGTCAGAAATCACTTGACCTTTCACAGCTTTTAAAGGCATGAAAGTCAAAGAATATTCTGTTAAGGCTAAAGCCCATTTACCAACTCTGCTATGCATTATTGGTTTTGAAAGCATGTGTTTAATGACATCGAAATGAGATGAAACATAAACATCAACAGGCTTTATATAATACTTGAGTTTCATACAAGAGAAATACAAACAGAGACATAGCTTTTCTAAATTGCTATATCTGGTTTCTGCATCATTTAGTACTCTACTTAAATAGTATATGGCTCTTTCGATACCATTGCTATCTTCTTGTGCTAACATACTACCTATACTAACTTCAGAGGCAGATATGTACAATCTCATGGGCTTCCCCCATGAAGGTGGAGACAAGATAGGAGGCTGAGAGAGGTATCTTTTTATCCTGTCAAATGCCTCCTGATGGGCTTCGTTCCATTCGAAGGCTTGGCCTTGCTTTAGACGAAGCAGCGGAGAGAAAGCTTGGGTTCTTCCACTCAGATTCGAAATGAACCTTCTGAGGAAGTTAATCTTCCCTAACAGAGATTGCAACTCCCTTTTTGACGTAGGTGCTTTCGTCTCCATTATGGCTTTGGTTTTGTTCTGGTTGATTTCAATCCCTTTCTTGTGAACCACAAAACCAAGGAAATCTCCAGCCTGCACAAAAAATGCACATTTAAGGGGATTCATCTTTAAGCCATGTTTTCTCATTCGTTTGAATGATTGGCTCAAATGATGCAAATGTGTTTCTGCAGATACAGATTTGATGACTATATCATCAATATACACCTGCATAAAGGTTTCAATGAAATCATGAAAAATCGAATTCATTGCCCTTTGATAAGTTTCCCCAGCGTTCTTTAAACCAAAAGGCATCACCACCCACTCGTAGGTGCCTAAGGCTTCTGGACAACGAAATGCTGTCTTGGCAACATCTTCTTCAGCAATAAAAATCTGATTATATCCAGAGTATCCATCTAACATACTCAAGTATTCGAACCCTGCAGCAGAGTCTACTAGCATTTCTACCACAGGCATAGAGTACTCATCCTTAGGGGTTGTAGTGTTTAAATCCCTAAAATCTATGCAAATTCTTAAAGAACCATTTTTCTTAATAACAGGTACTATATTTGCTAACCATTCGATGTACCTTGTGGTTCTGATGAATTTGCAACGCAGCAACCTTTTGATCTCAGCTTTAATCTTTGTGAGAACCGCTGGTGCGAATCTTCTAGGAGTTTGTTTGATGGGCTTCTTGCCATCTTTGATTGGCAGTCTGTGTTCGACCAACTCCCTCTTTAAACCAGGCATTTCGTCATAATCCCATGCGAAGCAATCTTTGTTTTTCTTGAGGACTTCGATTACTTCCTGCTTGAGACCTGGGCTAAGTTTTGCACTTATGTAGGTTATTCTTTTCGTGTTTTCATCCCCTAAGTTGACTTCTTCGAGTGGATCCTGCGCCAACATTTTGGCACATGAGTCTATGGGGTCCTTTTCGAAGCCTAAGGGTTCTTTATCGTAGATGGCGTCCAACCTTTGATCCATCTCAAGTTCTTCGAAGGGTGAGCATTTCGAGCCAACCCCACTTATTTCGTTCATCTTTACAGCTAATTTATTTATTTCAGCCTCTAAGGCTGCCTTTGATTCGTTCTCATTCATATAGGCCGAAATCCTTTCAAAAAAGGTAGACTCAGTCATGGATAAGGTTGTCGAAGTCCCAGCCTGCTGGCCGTCTTTGTATAGTACTTTCGACTCCCTCTTCTTCACTGATTATTGTTCTATCCTAGTATAGGCCATCATGGCGAAGGGTCATGTAGTAGTGGGCGTTTTTGGTTTCGTTGATCTCATCATTTGGAACACATGGAGCAATCTTTGCCAGATGTTTATCATAATCCCTCTTGTCAACTAAATTGACTGTTGACATAAAGTAACTCTGGTCTGCTTCGATGTTTTCCACGATCCCATCATCTCTCCATAGAAATAGTCGCTGATGCATTGACGAAGGAATTGCCCCTACGCCATGGATCCACTCCCTTCCCAGCAATAAGTTGTAGTTGGCCTTGGCTTCGATCACCATAAACATGGTGGGCCTACAGCTTGAGCCTATTGTCAATTCCAACTGGACCACTCCCAGTGTTTTGCCCACTTTTCCTTCATAATTGGATAGAACCATATTGTGGGGCTTGATGTCCCCTTCGTGTATCTCTAATATCTTCAGCATGAAGTGGGGTATCAAATTGACTGCAGCACCCCCATCCACTAGAACTTTATTCACGCCATGGGCACCAACTTTTGCCCGAATAAATAGTGGCTTGAGATGGTTCTTCATAGCAGGTTCTGGACGTTCGAAGAACGCATTTTGCTCCTCGACAGCCCCATTGTCCATCACATAGTAGCACATAGGCCTATGCTTCATCAAGTCTATGGTATCTTCTTCCTCATATTCATCAATTTCAGTTTCCTGTCCAAATTCACAGGGAAGCACAGATACCACATTGCAGTTTAGGTTGAACGAAGATTCCCCCTCCGATTCGAAGTTATCTATTATCATATCTTCGTCTTCTTCTGGGCCTGGAGTGTATTCCTTTGGTTCATCTAGTTGTACTTCAGAGAAAAGCCTCCTATTAGCTGGAGGTTTGTCTTCAGTTTGATTTTTTGGTTTGTTGGTGCTAGATTCACCTTGGTTCCTTGTTGAGGTTGCCCCTTTATTTGCCACAGCTTCCCTCTCAGCCTTTCTAATCCTCTATTTCCTTCGCCACTGGGATCTCGACATGGGGTTCCTCCCTTTGTAGTTTTCTAATCTTACCTCTTCCCTTTTTGCTATGTTGAATTGCCTCCTGTATGTCATAGCATGGCGTGCATTTCGTTCGGTGTTTCTCCATCTATCTTTGCCTTTGTCATTTCTGACTTGCAGCCATCTGTCGATTGGCACTTCAGCAGGGAGTTTGAACGTCACTCTTCGAGCACCCCTGGGATGAGGACTATCGGGCCTTCGTTGTTTGTATGTGCTATCGAAACATGGGCCCATATGCACAGTTTCTTGATGGTACCAGCAAGGGGCGAAGGGAATCGTTTCGAAGGCTCTGGCCATGCTTTGATCATACACAGCAGAACACCTTGGGCATATCAAGCACTTGGTTGCCCCTTTGTAGCAGCGAAACACAAATTCCAGCAAACTTTCTCCATCCTTAGGATAACACCTGAATAGCTGGTTATCCTGGCGCCAATTGTTGCCAGTTCGAGCCCTATGTACCCTCTCGAAATTCGCGGCGATTCTCTGATTGCAGAGGATGTTGCACCTAGGGCACAGTATCATTCATGTATCTCCCTTGTGGCACGTCATGAGGTAATCCTTGAGACTAGCATCTCCAGCATGATTATCCTCCATTTTATACTTCTCTTTTTCCAAATATCTTTCTACCTCCTCCATCTCAGAGTGAGGTCTTTCCATATCCACCATGTTCACCTCAACATCCTCCCCTTCAGCTTCATCATCTCCCCATCCTGTGGGTTTTATATCTTCAATGTGGACCTTCGAACTCTCGGGGGCAGAATATTTGACCAAATAGTCAAATTTTCCACTGGGTTCCCCTAGAGTGTCCCATATTTCTTTCTGAGGGGAAGTTGGCTTCGTGATTTGGACTTTCTCCAATTCCAGCCTCAGGCCTTCAATGACCTGTGTTAGCTCTTGGTTTTGATTTTCCTGGGCTTCAGTAGCCTGGATTTCTTTTGCAACAGCCACAGATGCTGCTTCAATTGAAGTCTCTGGTAGCTTCTGGACGCCTTCAGTGACCTCCTTATCGACTTCGACCATCACCCAGCTTTCGTTTTCAGTACTTTTCTCTCCTGTTGGGACATCACTTTGGTCAGCTTCCACCATGTTAATCTCTCCAATGCATGCAGGCTCGGAGTAGTTGGTGTCTGCGACATCCAAGGGATCTTCGTCCACTTTCATCTTTGCTTTATCAGCAAACTTCAGTCTGCCATCTTTGATTGCATTCTGAATTAGGTCTCTGAAAAGAAAACACTGTGAGGTTTTATGGCCTAGAAAACTATGATATTTGCAAAATCCTCTCTTCTTTCTTTGATCTAAAGGAGGTATTTTGACATTTGATGGCACAATGAGTTGGCCATCTTTGACAAGTAAATCAAAAATCTCGTCACATTTAGTGACATCGAAGGTATAAACCTTCTTTGGGAATTTGTCACTTTTCTCATTTTCAACAATCTCTTTCCCTTTTGTGGGAACTAATAATTTGCAGGAGTAAGGTGGTGCCTGTTTTAATTCAGCGAGGTCGATTTCGACCTCTTCGAATTCGAATTCAGGATAATCTTCTGCTTCTTCAGTTCCAACATAGGAGATCCTTTCTTTCTTGTTATTCTTAAAGACTCTGGCCTTTTCGGCCTTTAGCCTTTCGACCTGTCGAACCCTATCGGCTAACTGAGCCATGTCCCTCAAGTATTGAGTGTCTAGTTTCTTTCGAATAGAGTAATCCAAGCCACCAGCGGCCATTTCGACTAACTCATGTTCAGGCACCACTGTGTAACATCTGGATTTCAAAAGCCTAAACCTATTCAGATAATCATCTATGGGTTCAGTGAACTTTCTCTTGACACTGGCTAATTCCTTCAAGCTTATTTTTGACTGTCCCATGTAAAACTGTTCATGGAATAATCTCTCCAAAAGAGCCCAAGTATCAATGGACCCAGGAGGAAAAATGGTGAACCATGTGAAGGCGTTTTTAGTCAGGGAACTTGGGAAGTATTTGATCCTGAGGTCTTCATTATTGGCTATATCTCCCGCTTCGGTTAGATATCTGGCTATGTGTTCGACTGTTGACTCATTGGTATCCCCAGCGAACTTTGTAAATTTAGGGACTTTATATCCCCTTGGTAAATCAGTATGCATTATGCAATCCAATATAGGAGAAGCATAATTTGGCCTTCTAATTCCTGTGTTGAGGCCATTCTGGTCCATGACTCTCTCTATCATGGTGGTTAAATTGTTTTCTGCCAAGATGTTATCGTTTCGAATTCTATGAACGACAGCATCAGCATCTTGATTTCGACCCACCATGATAACCCCCCTAGGTTGTTCTTCTTGAAACTCTGGGACTTCCAGCCTTTCGACCCTTGCCCCTGGTTCCATAATTTCTCTTTGTGGGCCTGGGATCATTGGGGCTTCTAGCCTTTGCGCCCTTGCCCCTAAGTTCACTTCTTCTCTAGGTGGTCTATAGTTTGGGTCGTTAGCAACTTGTTCCATAACAGGCATGCTTGCTCGAACTCCCGCCTGATTCTGCCTACGCCTTTCTGGGGGAGCAAAGAAATTTGCTATTCGACTCATGTTATCTGCGTTCTCTCTGTTTGTCACAGTCACATTTTGTACTATTGGGGCAAATATTTCCTGCATAGTTTGTGCTAACACCCCTATCATATTATGGTTACTGTCATCCATCAATTGCCTAAAGGCCAACTAGTTTTCTGTGGTTAAAATAGGCATTATGCTATAACCCACTGACCCTTGGTTATTTGTCATAAACTGATTCGCCCCAGACCCAGACCCTAATTGTGGTGATGAATTCGATGTGGAATTGTGTAAACCTGCCATAAAGGATGTTGGCATTCCATAAGAGGAATTTTTGGTTCTGGTACCATCGAAACCGGGTGGTCTAGTTAGTGGAGTGGCGAAATGGGATTGTGTCCCTGATGGTGGAACAAATCCCCCAGGATAACCAATGGTTCCAGTATTTCCTAAGATCGAACTATTAGTTGATATGCCAATCACTCCATTGGTGGCTATATTACTGGTAGAAGATGCAACAGACTGTGCATTCGAAGGGATCACATTAGATGTTCCCATCGAAGCGGATACATTAGTTCCTGTTGTATGTGAGGCATTTTGTTCCCCTTGTTGATTGTCAGAATTAGACATCTTGTTCAAACGTTTTCTTCTGGATAAGGGTTGGTTGCTGTTGGTTATTTTACCACTTCTTAGGTTCATAAAACAGCAAACTTCTTAGGCTCCAACGTTTTTATGATGGTTATGTCTCAACAATCTTTATTTCTAATGTCCAACGATTGGTCCCACCGGGTGTGCCAATTTGTTTCCAGTGATTTCTGGTAAACAACCGCTAGTCTTCCAAACTATCGAATAAACTTACTGACTGTTATTCAATTTCTCTGGTAACTCGCAGGATCGACTAGATTGATCCTAGGACGTGTTGGTCATTAGGGTAACTCTCATGATCGAACAGGTATTCATGGTTGGTATTTAGAATGTTGTATAGGTGTTTGACTTATTTCGATTTCTCTCTTAAAGATCTAAAAGTGCAATCAAAATATATGTGCGCGAAACTAAATTGCATGAATAAAGGTTAATTGTAAAGACATGTAAAACTGCATAAAAGACAAGTAAATGGCTTCGAATCGTAAAGAAAACAGTTAATGTAAAAGATTCGAAAATATGAAGAAAGCGTTTAATGCAAGAAATCTGTAAAATGACTTTAAGTAAAAATAGGCGTTCGAAGGATAAAAACTTGAAGATAAAGACATGAAATGTATAACAGTTTCTGAAATGTAAAGTGTTTGAAATGTAAAGAAAGCACTTAGATGTAAAGCATTAGTGAAAAGATTTCGAATAAAAAGACTTTAGATGAGAAAACTTGTAAATGGTATTTGACATAAAGATAAGGAAAGTACTGGAAATGATGAAGGGGTTTCATTAAATCATAAACATGTGGTGCTATCATACGTACATTGCTCTTGCATTCGTTTCCCTAGCCATGTGGTAATTTGAATGTTTACTGAGTTTTTTGTACAAACAGATATGACACACGAAATCCTAATGCTAAGACTTCTATTTATACTACTTCGACCATAACGGTCTTGCTATAAGATTCTGCCACGTTCAGAACATGCAGAGCAATGCCTCTCTCTTGCTTCCACGTGTCTTCGAATGCTCCAGCGCATATATTTCAAATTTCGAACATCCCGCTTGCATTTGAATTTCAAATGTTTTGGCACTTCTTCGCTTCGAACGCCCTTCTTAGACACAGCTTTGTTGTCATTTCGAGACTTCTTTAGATATGTTCTCATAATTGCCACTCGAAGCTCCAAGCTTTGATATGCTCATTTGAAACACTGCTTCTGCTATTTCGAAACATGACGTTTTGTTCCATTTCAATCGAAACGTCCACTTTGTTTTGATTCTAATAATATTATAAAAATCTTCAGCCAACAGTAAGCAAGGGAGATCTCATAATAGGAATCAACAAGTTGCTTTTGTGACTCTAGTCATCAATGTGACTTTGATTGTTGTTGCATATCAGAGGGAACCTCAACAAGGAAACCAAGGGCAAGGTCATCAGAGGAAAATGAGCTTTGATCCAATTCCAATGACATACAGAGAGTTGTACCCTTCTTTGTTGAAGAAGAATTTGGTTCAAACCTGAGCTCGACCAGTTGTTCCTGAAAAATTGCCAAGAGGATATAAGGTTGACGTTTCCTGTGCCTTTCATCAGGATTCTCTTGGGCATGATTTGGAAGATTGCTTTGCTTTGAAGGTCGAAGTTTAGAGGTTGGTCTAAAGCGGTATCTCTTCATTTAAGGGCATTGGCCCTAATTTTCAAAACAATTCCTTAGCAGAGGATGAATGAATCTCTAATGGCGGTAGTTCCAAAGTTTGGGGAATGTTTCCTTCAGCGCAAGTCCAGATAAGAGAGTCATCTTAGTTTATTAGCATTCTTACTTCTTTCTCATTTGAAATTTTTCTTGTTTATCATTGCACTATTTGCATGTAAGAACTTGTTTTCTTTTGAATGTTTAATTTTAATACAACGAGTATGTTTGTATTGAAGAAATTCATTCGTTTCACTCGTATTTGTTTTCAATTTTAAATTGCTTTATGATACCAACTTGTTATCCATTATCTCGCCTAGGAAGAGATTGGAGGGAGGATGATGATATTAAAACACAAATTTTCTGGTTGTATGCTTTTGGATAAAACCCTGTTGATGATGTACAACCATTGTTTCAAATCCTCAAACACCAGAGATATAAGGGAACGAAACCTTTGTCAACCCATTTGAGCCTTGAAGTAGGAGTTTCTTTTTCTATTCAGAAAAAAAAAACCCTCATTTTTAACTCGGGGCAGGGTAGTGTTCAGTTAATCTGATTGAGTATTCAAATCTCGTCAACAGTGCGCGTCTAAGGATACAATAATGGTTATCCTTCAAGAGGTTGAGGGAACTCAAAACCATAGTGTTTAATCTTTGCATATCAGTAGTGTGCATCAAAAGAATATGTTATCCAAATGGGTATCTTTCACACATCAGGAGATCAACAGATGACGATATAATAATGGTTATCCTTCATCTACTCAGAAATCGAGCAGTCATAATTCTTCCGACAAGTCATAAATGACTAAAAGTCATGAGACATGTTTGTTGTACCCAATTTTTTCCCCTAAGATCCCTTCATCATACCATATTGTTTCAATCACCACAAAATCACATTAGGGCTTTTGGTTCTTCTCCCTATCTTTATCCTTGCTCTTTGAGGAGTTACCTATCACCTTGACTTGTTTTCTTTTGAGATCATGGATATTTTTCTTTGATTTTATCTCTAAATTAACAAAATACAATATTGGTTTGTCTTAATTGTTAATAATGTAGGTAAAGGCAATGAGGTTTAGCAAGTTGCATCATGGGTTCATGAGTTTATTTCCATGCCCTAGTCAAAAGCTTGAGAGATTCAAACATCGCCATTGAAGTTGTTTTTAAGTTGGTATGGAAGAAGTTTTGGTGTCCATGAGTCCTCATAATCATCCTCAACAAATTCTATTCACAAAGGAAGAAAATTGGCACAAAAAGTTTGTTCAAACTTGGCAAAGTTCTACCAAGCATTCTCTTGATCTAGAGGCTAGGGTTTGGACTTCAAAGGGGCATATCTTTCTCATCTTTTGGTATTTTTGAGTGATTCCAAAAACATTCTTCTCTTTAAAGAGTTACCAAAAAGTCACTTCAAAAGTTCCAAGGAGTTTTCATGTGGAAAGAACTTGGTGAAGAAGAAAGATTACAAGTCATCCTGATGAATCCCTAATTTTCCATATGTGACTTCAAATGGTCATAACTTGGTCAATTTTTATCACCTTTAGCCCATTATTTTTTCATGATGACCCTAAGTATGTGTACTTCATGCCTTCTTTTATGTGCAAATTAAGAAAATGGATGGAAGTTTCCTTAAGAATGCAAGAGATTATAGGTCATTTCATGATTTTTGGCCAACTTCAACAAGTCATAACTTGCTAAATTTTTTGATATTTTGAGTGGTTCAAATTGCAAAATGTCATTCAGGAGATCTAATTCATTCCATCTTTTTTTATCAAGAGCAAATTCTAAGTGGAAGTCCATGTTTGGATGCAAAGGATTATAGGTCATTTTTAAAGAAGAATTTGAAATATTTCTAAGTATGGAAAGTCAACTATTTTTCTTCAACTTTGACTCCATGTAACTTTCAGCTCAAGCATCCATTTGATTCCATTATTTTTCCATTGCAAATCTTGTTACCTCATCTTTCTAAAGCATCAATAATTTTTCCCTAAGACCCCCTGAGGTGGAAATGCCATTGGATTGAACTTGGTAACTTGGAACTGAAGTTTCTCCATATCTCAGAATTTGAAATTCATGTTTTGGTCTTTAAACATCAAATTAGCACGCGTTTATGATATAAACATGTTTAACCAAGTTGCCAAAGTGGATTAGAGCCTTGAAACGCAAGGATTAGATGAGTTTTGATGCAAATCAGATCACACTTTACTCGTGCATCAGGTTCACACGATTTCCCTCCAATTTGCATCATCCCACACGCTTGAACATTCCATTTGATTCCCTATCAATAGAGGGTCATCCCCCATTCAATTTCTCAAGCTTAGATAGCCAGAATCACCCTGCCAAACTTGCTTCACAACTCAGAATTCAGCTACTTCGAATCCTATTCTCAAGCCTTTTTCAATCTATTTTTTCATCAATTCACCTTCCTTGATCTTCCCTGAAGCTAACCATATAATCACATTCAAGAATCGTGCCCTATATTTCTCCATAGAAGTCCAGTTTCAGAGCTCTGCAACTCAACTTCAATAGGTAGATTCCTTCTCAATTATTCAAAACTTTGGTATCATTGTGTTGTTCTCATTGCCCTGGTTCTAGTCGCAACACTTAATTTTATCTGGAAGCACGTTTTGACCATGAATTTTCAAATCCATTTTCAAAACTTTCTTTCCAAATTGCTTGAGTTACAGTTTATATAAATTTGGCGCGAGGGTGTGGTTGTCTTCGTCTTGAAGAGACGAAGCGAATAGCATAGGTTCGAGCTTCTGATTTTACAGTTTGAGAGACCTGCAATTCGTGAGGGATGGAGGTTGAAGATGACCAACATGTCATCTTCCAACCAATGAAAGCGTGACATTTGTTATTTTCAAATTCTGATTTTATTAATGATTTTGTACATTATTCATTAAAGACCATGATATGCACAGCGCGCCAGATCCTTTGGATTTAATTACTAACACGTTTTGACTCTCATCCAATGGTCCACATCTTTTTCTTTTTCTGATTTTTATATTTTAATTGTTTTAAATTTCAAAAAATCATAGAAAATTCATTTTTAGTCCAAAAAATCTGAAAAAATTATGAAAAATATTTTTGATTATTCTCTTTCTGATTTTTATTTTTTCACAATTTAATTTTGTATTTTGGTATTTTTTATGAATTTTTCACTTATTTGATTTGTTTAAAATGTTTAAAAATACTTTTGCACATTTTTAAATTCTGAAAAAATTATGGAATGATCCAATGATATTGTGACAAATATTGGTGACCTTATTTTATTTTTGTTTCTGACTTTGCTATTTTTTTACTATTTTTGTTTATTTTACCCATTTATTTTAATTTTTAAAAATAGTTTCTGACTTTTAAAAATTCCCAAAAAAATTGTAAAATTACTTGGCCTCTTTCCTGATTTTTTTATGGTCTTATTTTTTATTTCTTGATTAATTTGAATATAATTGGAATTTTCTTCATTATTTTCCATTTTTTAAAACATTTTTAAATCCTTTAATGAACATATTAATTATATTATTATTTTGTGAATATTTTCTGGCTGTCTTGGGTTGAGTTTTTGGTCATGGCTTTATTAACATCATTGGATCCATGGTGTTGAGTTTAACTCCACAAAAAATGGATGAATGATTTTAATAATAGTTTGATTAAATATTAATTCCAATGCGGTTTTTCTTTTTACCCTAATTCCTCTTCATCTCATCCCCTTTTTATTGCACTAAATGTTGTTAGAGCATGATCTCTATATCATGTCTCAAAACAAATGGTGCATAGATTGCTATTGACCGGCCTCAAAATGGGTGTGACTTCTATATAAGTCCACTTACAATTTCTTAACATAGCGCTAAATTTTGTCCCAATTCGAATAAATAATCATTCATGGCCCAAACTTATGATTGCAAGCCCAAGTATGTTAATTTGATCTCTTTGATCCAATAACCTTGAGATTCATTGTGTGGAGGCTTTGGTTCTACCAATTCTCTAATGGGTCTACAACATCTTTGGTCAACGCGGATCACTTAAACATCATTGATTATTAAATGGTACTTGTGAGAATTACAAATGGATGATATACTTGACAAAAAGCAAATGCAACTTGTTGTGTGGAGGCTTTGGTTCTACCAATCCTCTAATGAGTTCCAAATGCAAGTTTGAAGCTGGTCATCCAACTAACCACTAATTATTGACTTGTTTTATTTTATGCTTTTATTCTTTTATGCCTTATGTACTATTTATTTTTTAGCATTTTACATTTCATGTCATTTTCATCTTTGCTCATTTGAGCATTTATTTTCTTGTCATTTTTATTTTGCTCACTTGAGCTTTTCTTTTTTCCTTTTCCTAAGATACTTAATAACCAACTTAAACCCTAAAAATCTTTTAATGGTACTTGGACTATTTGGTTACTATCCTTGGCATTATAGAGCATGGGACTTTTCCTTGGACTTAGGATTAGAAACCTTGGCCTATCTTGGAGACCTTGTGATCTTATCTGATTATTTTGTCTGGAGTTCTTGAGGTTTACCTCAAGACATTGGGTTGCTTGTTTGTTTTTGTGTGCAGGCTTTTGTGATTACATCCTTTGCTTGTAATCTGGAATTCACCCGTATACAGTCGTTACTCTGCCCAATTTTTATGAAGACTTAATACATTTGAAGAGGTCTAGTATCTTTGCTTGCTTGGTTTCACTCCAAAGAATGGGAATTCTATCTTGGCTCATAATGTCAAGTTTTGGCTTCTTGTTTGGTTAGATGGTTCTTATCCTTAGCTTTTACCTTATGCTTTAGGATAGACTCTTAAACTCCTCCCATCTTCTTTAATTTCAAAAATATTCTCCCTCCTTTTCAAACTCTTCTTGTTTCTAAACTTGAAACACTTTCATAATAAACTTGGACTTAGGTCTATGCATTTTCAAAACATTTTCATCAATAAACTTCAAAAAATTTAATAATACTTTGACACTTTTTGTGAGAAGACTAAAAGTCAATCAATCTCATTTCAAACCATTTTGCCACTTTGGCTTTTACCTTTAAACTTTTCTTAAAAGATTAGGCTCTTGTCAATCCTTGTAGTGATGCAAACAACTATACTTCTACAATATGTAGTGAAGAGAGATATTTTCCACTTGGGTGTTGAGTGAGGCATTGTTGATTTTAAAATCTAAGCCATATCCTCCACTTTGAGATGATGCAAATTCTCCTTTCTCATGATTGTGGGTAGTAAGTATGTTTTCCACACGGACAATGACGATGATGTCTTATCTCATAAAATTAACCAACACACTTGTGTTTCAAAATTCAAAAGAGGAACTACGTGTACCCTGATCCCCTATTGCATGAAAGGTGGTACGTAGGCACTAAAGGTTCGCAACTACGGCGGGTGCAAAAATCATAAAAAATATATATATCTTCTCTTACCTCCACTATCCATTTTATATATAACACATTTTTATAGCCAAAATATACAGATTTTACAAACAGGTTCCTGCGGAGTACTGTAGATGTTTAGGGTGCTAATACCTTCCATTTGTATAACCAACCCACTTACCTTGAATCTTTCCCCCTTTTTTTTAGGTTATTCGCTCTTTTCCCATTCCTTTGGAAATAATAAAGCGTGGTGGCGATTTTTATTTTGAAGTGTATAAAGTCTAGTCAATCCAATGGCTTAGTCTTGAACATTTCTACCGCTACAGAAAAATGGCGAATTCACTGGGGAAAGACTGACCTCTTGTTGGTCCATCCCTAAGTGGGTTAAGCCTATCATTGTTTATACCAGTATATGTGCTATTATTATTTAGGTGTTATATTTTGTATATATGTTTGTTTGTATTTTCCTGGTTTTCAGGGTGCTTGGTGATTACTCATAAGTCCTATACCTGGACTTGGGCAAACTTTAAGATAGGACGGGCGGTATAGTCATGTTAACTTTGAGGGAGTAATCCCGAAAAAGGAGGCATGAGATCCTCCACTCAGTGCAGGCCCCTTTGACTGTAGTGTCGTTTACCGAGTAATCGGGAAGACGTACTACTTTCGACCTGGGAGCCTACTGAAACTGAGGACCGTAGAATACCAAACCCATCTTTGACTTTTAGGTGTAGTGCGGAAGCTATGATGGAGTAATCCGGAAATAGTTGTCACGCGATACTACGCTCGGACGAGTCTTTCTTGAGAATATTACTAATTACCGAGTTAATTGGGAAGTTGGTAATATCCGAAGGAAGGATGTAGACTCTGGGAACCTCTAGAACCTTGTTCGTCAGGTGATAACTTTTTAGACCAACACCTTATGGGTAGTACCTTCGACCTCATGATCGTGACGTTGAACCTATGAACCCTATATGTGTGATCTTGTGTGTGATTGTTGCATCATGCCTCCATGCACTCATAAGCATCTTTTGAAGAAAACAATATTTCAAGGGATTTAAAGGTTGACTATTTGTGAATATCTCAGGTATTGTTAACCATGGATTCTGGAAAGAGAAAGACCGGGAAATACAGTTTCAAGGATCCCAAAATAGATGAGTTGGTCAGTCTAATTCCAGAAATCGAGTGTCCTACAGACTTTCGGAAGAAGTATGGATCCATTATTCCTCTCATGAAGCTGAAGATGAAGGAGGGTATTCTCTCGACCTTGGTCCAGTTCTATAATCCGGTGTATCACTGCTTTACTTTTCCCGATTATCAGTTAATGCCTACACTGGAGGAGTATTCCTATCTATTGGATTTACCTGTTACCGATCGTGTTCCTTTTACTGGTTTGGAGGGTGAGCCAAAACCACATGAGATAGCTATTTTGATTCATCTGGGGAAGTCTGAGGTGGAATCCCATATGACTACTAAAGGAGGGATTAGAGGATTACCAGCTCATTTCTTATTGGAGAAAGCTCGTTACCTTTCCAGAATGAAGAGTACGGTTGCTTTTGAGGCCATCTTTGCTTTACTCGCTTATGGATTATTCTTATTTCCTAATGTGGACAAGTTTGTCGACATTAACGCTATCAGGATTTTCATGATTGGAAACCCAGTTCCTATACTGTTGGGTGATGCTTATTACTTTGTTCATCTTAGGAGTTCTTATCATGGTGGAATGATTATTTGTTGCACGCCTATGTTGTACCGGTGGTTCATCTCTCATATGCCTTAGTCAGATGCTTTTTGGGATGTCAAGAAGGAACCTCGTTGGGCTCCTAAGATCATGGCACCTACTCACTCAGATATTGATTGGAATCATCGAGCTTATTAGGATGTAGAGATTATTGACATTTGTGGTAGTTTCCCCAATGTACCTCTTCTTGGTATAAAGGGAGGAATTAACTATAACCCTGTTCTTGAACGGCGACAGCTTGGTTATCCGATGAGGGATAAACCAAACAGTATTCATTTGAGTAGTTTATTTCTGAAGGAAGGAGAAGACCACAGGAAAGCTAGGGAGCAGATTGCGAAGGCCTGGCGTCACATTCATAAGAAGAGTAGGAAAGATTTGGGACCTAGGGGTGCTGTTTCTTTGGATCCATATCTTCAGTGGGTCCAATCGAGAGCCATCAAGTTGAAGATGACGTGTACTCGGGAGACACCCATGCCTGATCTGTTTGTGAAGACCACTCCTCCTTTATTAGATGATCTAGAAGAGTTGCAACTTGCTTTGGTTAGGATGCAACAGGAAAGAGATGCTTGGAAGAACAAGTTCCAGACTTTAGAGAATTCCTACAGGGAAGACTTAAAGGAGAAAGATGATTTGATCGAGATCCTTGAGAGTCGAGCGGTGGAGTCTATAGAGAGGCAAGGGGATTTTTTTCTCCTAAGCCTCAAACAGGTGTTAATTGCTTATTTCCTGATCCAAATGATTGGAAGGAGGTTTCCATCAGACATGTGGAAGAAAACCAGAGGTTGAGAGCTCAGATTTCCAAGCTCACAGGGAAGCGCCAGCGTACAGATTGATCTCTATCAGTTTCTTTCTCTCAGGATTTTTAGATTGTATTTTCATCTTGTACTTGGGATCATTGAAACTTGTAACCCATTTTAAAGTTATTATAATAAAAAATTTCAGTATTTCAAATGCGTTATTATTTTGATGTTTGCAATATGTCTATAAACGTTAAATCCCTTGAAATATTAAATGATAAAGTAAAAATAATCATATGCATTGCATATCATGCATCATATTACACATATTTCTTGCATTTATTATGCATACCCAGGTGCCTTACCCAGCTTTTTGCTTCATATAGCAAGCTGACTCATCACTACAACACTCGGGATAACCTCAAAAAGAATATGGACAACTTGGAACAGGAGAATCGCGAGCTACGCAAAGAAATTTCTGCTTTGAAGGCTGGCTTGGCCAATTTGACTACTCTGATGGAAGCTCTGGTGGTTGCTCAGAATCAGCCACCGAGTGTTCAACCTCAACCAACAAGGGCAAAGGCTGAAGTTCCTGCTGTTCCTGTATCTACTACTCCGACTGTTGTTCAAAACCGTATGCCTCAGGGTTATCCGTGGGGAATGCCGGAGAATTTTGCACCTGAAGGTTTCAATTTGGGCCCCCAAGATGCTCCATTGGTTCCAAATGTTGTTACTCTAGCACCTCATATGGTGCATATTGTTCCTGCTGCACCTCCTTCGATGAATTTGGTTTCGTTTGTTAATGAAGATGTATGTCGTCCTTTTCCTCCGCCGAGTGAAGACTTGGGTCTTTATGGAAGAATGGATGATTTCCAAGAGCTGTTTGATAGAATGCAAAGAGAGATGAAGGCTCTTAGGGGAAAAGAGTTATTTGGGCAGAATGTGAATGAGTTGTGTTTGATCCTGAATGTTAAAGTGCCTGCTAAGTTCAAGGTCCCAGAGTTTGAGAAGTACAAGGGCAACACTTACCCTCGTGCTCACTTGGTGATGTATGTAAGGAGAATATCTATGCACACCGATGACCAGTGTCTCCTGATTCACTTTTTCTAAGATAGTCTGACCGACGCAGCGTTGAAATGGTACATGAGTTTAGACAGCGCCAACATCCATACCTTTAATAATTTGGGAGAAGCATTCATAAAATAATACAAGTACAATGTGGACATGGGGCCTGACCGTGACCAGCTTCGGGCCATGGTTCAGAAAGACAGAGAATCGTTCAAGGAGTATGTGCATAGATGGCGCGAAGTGGCTGCACAAGTGATTCCTCCCATGGAGGAGAAGGAAATGCCTAAAATTTTTCTAAAAATGGTAAGCGCTTTCTACTACGAAAGAATGGTAGTAAATGCCCCAAGTGATTTCATAGAGATGGTAGGAATGGGTGTCCACCTAGAAAAGGCAGTAAGAGAAGGTCGTTTGACAAAGGGTGAAGGATCCAGAGGTGTGAAGAAGCCAGCTTATGGGTTCACAAAGAAGAAAGAGGGGGATACAAATGTTGTCATATAAGAGAGAAGAGTAAATGCTCCTAGAATGAATTATCAGCGTCACCAGCAAGTTGCTTCAGTGACTCCTGTTATGAATGTCGCTCCGACTACCGTTTCTTATCAAAGACAGTCCCAGCAGGGGAACCAAGGGAATAATCAGAGAAGGGAGAACTACGATCCTATTCCCATGAGCTATGCAGAGCTACTACCAGCATTGATTCAGAAGAAGTTGGTCCAGACACGACCACCTCCAACAGTACCATCACCATTGCCTTGGTATTACAAAGCAGACCAGACGTGTGCCTTTCATCAGGGAGCACCAGGGCATAGTGTTGAAAATTGTTATCCTTTAAGGACTGAAGTGCAAAGGTTGGTGAAGTCCAGAATTTTATCTTTCAAAGACATGGGACCTAATGTGAAAGACAATCATCTACCCAAGCACGGGGGAGTGAATGCTGTGAATATGGTGGTCGGTTGTCCAGGTGACTTCCAGATTTTTGACATTAATCTGGTTAGAGGGGATTTGGTGAAGATGCACGCAGACCTCTGTGAATTTAGTTATTATACGCATGACCATGCCGGTTATGCTATTTGCAGTATAAACATACAGGGTTGCGAGAAGATAAAGGTTGATTTACATAAGATGATGGATGAAGGTCTAATTCATATAATCAGGCCTAGGGAAGAATATGAAGAGGAAGTTAATATGGTTTCTGGATATCCGGGTGAATTCAGAATTTTTGAAGTAGAGCATTTGAATGAAGATCTCGTACAGTTGCATGCTACTTTCTATCGTACTGCTGGTCAGGTGGAACACCAATATGGGTCTTGCATAGTTTGCTGTCAAGACCCCCGAGGATGTTCTATTGTGAGAGAGGGTGTTCAATTTTTGTTAGACAATGGAACTATCAAGATCACAGGTCATAGTGATGATTATCACGAGATTGATATGGTTGAAGTTTGTTTAACGGAAGAAGAGTCAGAGGAAGAGTATGCCTCCGCGGATGAGTATTTCTCTTCAGACGAAGATTTGTTTGCCGGAAATGGCCTTTTGAGGGCTGATTATGTCGAGGAAGGTGTAAACATCATTGTACCTTGTTTTGGTGCACTTGTTCATCTTGAGGTGGAGTACCATAGCAAACCAGTTGTTACCCCATTGGTAATTAGCCTGCCAGGACCTATTCCCTATAAATCAGATAAGGTTGTGCCTTACAAATACAATGCTACAATCTTAGAAGATGGGGTGGAAGTTCCCATCCAGCCAATGCCAGATGTTGGAAATATAGCTGATAATAGTAGGGTGACCCGTAGTGGTCGTGTGTTTGCGCCAGTTATTCGAAGAGATGTTGTTGCTGGAAAGAAAATTATTGAGAACGATGAGCCTAAGAAGGTTGCAGGAGAGACTAGTGGAGCTACATTATAGAAATAAGTGGATGATATCTTGAAGATAATTAAGATGAGCGACTACAAAATTGTAGACCAGCTATTGCAGACTCCTTCAAAGATATCCATCCTAGCTTTATTGATGAATTCCTCCGCTCATAGAGAATCATTGATGAAAGTACTTGACCAAGCTTTTGTAGAGAATGACATGTCGTTAGATTAATTCAGCAACGTAATTGGAAACATTACATCATGTAACAACTTGAGTTTCTGCGATGATGAGTTACCAGATGAAGGGAGGAATCACAACCTGGCCCTCTACATATCTATGAACTGTAAGAATGACTCGCTATCCAATGTGCTGATTGATAACGGATCCGCATTGAATGTTATACCGAGAAGTACCCTTATAAAGGTAAAGTATCAGGGAACACCTATGCGCCCGAGTGGCATCATTGTGAAGGCTTTTGATGGGTCGAGGAAATCTGTCATCGGTGAGGTAGACTTACCCATCCACATAGGACCACATTTGTTCTTGATAACTTTCCAGGTAATGGACATTATTCCCGCGTATATTTGTTTGCTAGGACGACCATGGATACACGAAGCAGGGGCTGTCACTTCAACTCTGCATCACAAGCTAAAGTTTATGCGTGAAGGGAAGGTAGTGATCATAAATGGGGAGCAGGCGTTGTTGATATCCCATCTATCCTCTTTCAGTATTGTAGAAGCGGATGAGGCTGTTGTTGGAACCCAATTCCAAGCTTTATCCATTGACAACATAAGGAAGAATGAGAATTATGTGGTCTCCCTGAAGGATGTGCAGCAGGTTGTGCGCAATGGTCATAATGTAGTTTGGGGACGACTTGTGGATCCACCTGTGAACAAGAACAGAGCTGGTTTAGGTTTCTCTTCGAGGAATGGCAAAGGCGAAAATTTGAAGTCAAAGTCTTATGTGAATAGTTATCATGATGTTTTCCGTAGCGGAGGCTACCTCCATCTAATTGGTTCTGGAATTAATGTTGTTGAAGAGGATGAAGCAGAGCAGGAAGCACCGAATTATGTAACGCATGGAGTCCAAGTTAAGAATTGGGTCACCATTGATGTTCCTTCTTGCATACATGTTTCAAAGTAATTTTTTTTGTTAATTTGTTTCTTTCTTTTGAAAAGCTTTCACTCTGCCCAAGGTGGAAGTATTGATGTTGTAGGGATTATCTATTTGTTATAACGGTTAAGATCATTAATAAAAGTTGTCTTCGCTTTCAAATTATGTCTTTTTATTTTCTGCTTTTTCCTGGGAAATGGTAATAAAAAAATAAAAAAAATAAAAAATAAAACCTTTCAAAATAAATAATAACTGAAAATTAATCTTCATGATCACTTGTTATATGTGTCAGTTTCTAAAAACAATCATAAATCACATGTGTAGATTAATTAAAAAACTCGTTGAATACAATGACCCTGCACACTCTCCTAACTTTGATTGTCCTGTGTTTGGGGCCGAAGAAGAATATTATGATGAGATTCCAGAAGAGGTCTCACGGTTGCTTAAGCACGAGGAAAATACCATTCAACCATATAAGAAGCCTTTTGAAGTGGTTAATTTGGGTTCAAAAGAAGATCCGAAGGAAGTTAAGATTGGAGCATCGTTGCATCCTGATGTAAAGAGTGGGTTGATTGAGTTGTTGAAAGATTATATGGATATTTTTGCTTGGTCTTATCAAGATATGCCTGGTCTAGATACAGACATTGTCGAGCATCGTTTTCCGTTGAAGCCAGAGTGTCCGCCAGTTAAACAAAAGTTGAGAAGAACCCACCCGAATATGGCAGTAAAGATCAAAGAGGAGGTCCTAAAACAGATTAATGTTGGTTTTCTTGTGACATCAGTGTATCCTCAATGGATTGCCAATATTGTCCCAGTACCGAAAAAAGACAGAAAAGTCCGCATGTGCGTAGATTACAAAGATCTAAATAAATCTAGTCCAAAAGATGATTTTCCATTGCCTCACATTGACATGTTAGTGGATAGCACAGCAAAATTCAAGGTATTCTCGTTCATGGACGGATTTTCCAGGTATAATCAAATAAGAATGGCTCCAGAGGACATGGAAAAAACAACGTTTATCACACCCTGGGGAACATTCTGTTACAGAGTGATGCCCTTTGGGATGAAGAACGCTGGTGCAACGTACCAGAGGGTTATGACAACCCTATTCCATGATCTGATGCACAAAGAAATCGAAGTATATGTTGATGATATGATTTCCAAATCCCAAACTGAAGAAGAGCATATAGAAGATTTGATGAAGTTGTTTTGGTGTTTGAGGAAGTGTCGTCTCTGCCTGAATCCAAATAAATGCACCTTCGGAGTTAGATTGGGGAAATTGTTGAGTTTTATTGTTAGCCAGAAAGGAATTGAAGTTGACCCTGATAAAGTCAAAGCAATTCAAGAAATGCCAGCACCAAGAACTGAAAAGCAAGTCAGGGGTTTCCTCGGGCGTTTGAATTATATCTCCATATTTATTTCCCACATGACTGCAACGTGTGAACCGATCTTTAAGTTAAAGAAATATCAAAGTTGTGTGTGGATGGATGACTGCCAAAGGGCATTTGAAAGTATTAAAGAATATATGCTTGAACCTCCTATCTTGCTCCCTGCCGTAGAAGGAAGACCGTTGATTATGTATCTAACAGTGTTAGATAAATCCATGGGTTGTATTCTGGGACAACAGGATGAGACGGGAAAGAAAGAGTTTGCCATTTATTATCTCAGCAAAAATTTCACTGATTGTGAGTCGCGGTATTGCATGCTAGAAAAGACATGTTGTGCTTTGGCCTGGGTGGCAAAGCGTTTGCGGCAGTATATGCTGAATCATACCACTTGGTTGATCTCCAAAATAGATCCAATCAAGTATATTTTTGAAAAGCCTGCTCTTACTGGGAGAATTTCCCACTAGAAGATATTGTTATCTAACTATGATATCGAGTACTGCACTCAAAAGGCTATTAAAAGTAGTGTGTTGGCAGGTTACCTTGCTCACCAGCCGGTGGAAGATCATCAGTCTACAGAATAAGAATTCCCCGATGAAGATGTGGTGTTCTTGAAAGTAAAAGATTGTGATGAACCATTTCCTGAGGAGGCCCCCGACCCTGAATCTCGTTGGATTATGGTATTTGATGGAGCTGTGAATGCTTATGGTAAAGGAATTGGTGTTGTGATTGTTACTCCTCATGGATCACACATTCCTTTTACTGCAAGGTTAACATTTGATTGCACTAATAATATGGTGGAATATGAGGATTGCATCATGGGTCTTGAAGAAGTTATTGATCTCAGAATCAAGATTCTAGATGTGTATGGTGATTCAGCCTTGGTAATAAATTAGATTAAAGGAGACTGGGACACTCGTCACCCTGTCTTGATCCCTTACAAAGATTATGCTAGAAGATTACTACCCTTCTTCAATAAAGTTGAATTCCATCACATTCCTAAGGATGAAAATAAAATGGCAGATGCTCTGGCAACTCTGGCTTCCATGTACCAAGTAAATGTTTGGAATGATATACCCTGAATTACAGTTCGACGGCTAGATAGGCCTGCTCATGTGTTTGCGATAGAGGAGGTAGTAGATGAAAAACCTTGGTATTATGATATCAAGCATTTTCTTCAGACTCAGGAATATCCGTTTGGTGCGTCAAAGAAAGATAGAAAGACACTGAGAAGATTGGCAGGCAGTTTCTTCCTCAGTGAAAATGTGTTATACAAGAGAAATTTTGACATGGTCTTGCTCAGATGCGTGGATAGACACGGAGTAGACATGTTGATGCATGAGATCCATGAAGGTTCATTTGGAACTCATGTTAATGGACATTCGATGGCTAAAAGGATGCTAAGGGCAGGTTATTATTGGTTGACAATGGAATCTGATTGATACAAATTTGCAAAGAAGTGCCATAAATGCCAGATTTGTGCAGATAAGATCCATGTACCTCCGACACTTCTCAATGTGATTTCCTCCCCATGGCCTTTCTCTATGTGGGGCATTGACATGATCGGGATGATAGAACCCAAAGCTTCGAATGGACACCGTTTCATATTGGTAGCAATTGACTACTTTACCAAATGGGTAGAGGATGCTTCATATGCCAATGTTACCAAACAGGTGGTTGTGTGTTTCATCAAAAATAATCTTATATGCCGGTATGGTGTGTCGAGCAGAATCATCACTGACAATGGCTCGAATTTGAACAACAAGATGATGACTGGACTGTGTGAAGAATTCAATATTATCCATCACAATTCATCTCCATATAGGCCAAAGATGAATGGGGCTGTTGAAGTTGCTAATAAGAATATCAAGAGAATTATCCAGAAAATGGTTGTCACTTATAAGGATTGGCATGAAATGCTCCCTTTTGCTCTGCATGGATATCGAACATCTGTTCGCACTTCAACAGGAGCAACCCCGTTTTCCCTAGTGTATGGAATGGAAGTTGTACTCCCTGTCGAGGTAGAGATTCCCTCGTTGTGTGTGATAATGGAAGCCAAATTGACAGAGGCTGAATGGGTTCAGAACAGGTTTGACCAATTGAATTTGATTTAAGAGAAGAGAATGACGGCTTTGTGTCATGGGAAGTTATATCAGAAAATAATGAAGAAAGCATTTGACAAAAAGGTCAAACCTCGTGAATTCAGAGAAGGTGACCTCGTGCCCAGAAAGATCATGTCTTTCAACACTGATTCTAGGGGAAAGTGGACTCCCAATTTTGAAGGCCCGTATGTTGTCAAGAAAGCCTTCTCTGGTGGTGCATTAATTATTGAAACTATGGATGGCGAGGAGTTCCCACGTCCCATGAATGTTGATGCAGTCAAGAAATACTTCTTCTAAAGAAATAAAAGAACAGCTCGCTAAGTTGAAAACCCGAAAGGGCGGCTTAGGCAAAAAGGAGCGTCTCGGTAGGCCAAAAACCCGAAAGGGCGGTCTAGGCAAAAATTAGAGACATAAACAGAATAAATTTCCCACTAAGTTCCGCAAGGGCAGCTTAGGCAAAAGTTAGGGATTTTCTTGGCAAGTAACTACGTCAGACGAGACTTGATCGTTGAAGCAACAATCTTCTCGGATCCTCACCATACTTCAACGGAAGCTGCTTCTCAGGATTTAAAAAGTTGTTAGGGGGATAGTGGTCATTGTATCTCAATGTATCTTTTCCATTATGTATTACCATTTCCCAAACTTTGTAATCATCCATGGAGTCTCTCCATTCGCAGACTACCATTCTATTAATGAAATTCGAGCTTTTTCCAAATTCTTTGTGTTCTTATTTTTACTTAGCTTGCAAAGACTTCATTTATTACTGATAATAACTGTTAAAGCATAAAGATTAAAAGAAGCAAAATTAACTTTCCAAAAAAAAAGAGAAGAGATCTTTACAATTCAATTTACTTTAGGATTTTGATGAAACAATGACAACAAGAATGGTGATCCCAAGAATGAACAAACTCCGATTGTTTTAAGAAGATTTACTCCCTTCATGAAAGTTTTCTCAAGTTATTTTGCTGGTGTGTGTTTCTCATATAGTTAAAGATGATATCAGTGGGTGCAAGGCACAATATTGGGTTTACGATCCCATTATCCCCAGTCAAGTCTTGGTTCGCTTTTGATTTTGGGTTTGCATGGTCAGAAGCCTTTGTCCCAGATTCCCCAGCGAAGTCTTCCCTCATATAATGAAAGGTTTTATTCCCTTGGTGTGCTAAGATGTCTCTCTTTTTGCAGTATTGGCACTAATGTTAACTTCTAGATTTCTCAAGAAGGTTATCCCAAGGCATCTCTTATTGGAATGAGTGTTCGTGATGAAGATTTTCAATCCGTAGTTTTTTCTCCAGGGAGGTAGACTTGAATCCCCCAGTGAGGCTTGGTTGTTTCGACGTCAGTCTGCTTTATTTGATATTAATCTTGCAATCTCCAGTAGGCATGTTGCTTTTGGAAAATTGTTTCTTTGATGAAACCGGAAGAAGGATGTTCTATCCCGGTATCTGTTTGATTTAGCTACATCCGGATTATGTTTCTCCTCAATGAAGTTAAAACAATAAGTTTGGTTTCTGCAGTTACCTTCCTTGGAATGATATTTTTGGTTGAAGTTTAGCCCAATGTTGTTAGTACCTGAGGCGGTTTTGTTTGTTTGTACTGATTATGTATCCTTTTACCAGCATATGCACGATAGCACTCATACATTCATACATACATCATGCATGGCTAAAAATCATCGTCCATTGACATTGTGTTTTGACCTTCCTGCAGCGCTCTTTGCTTAGTTGAATTTGGTTTTCCCACTTGAGTTTATTTCTCAAAGGATGTATCTTCATTGGCCGTCTTGCTCCAATTTATTTCTAATCTGGATCTGTGGTTGCATGACAATATTATTTACTTTGGATTTCTGAGAAATTTGAGTTTTGGTTTGTGCATTTATTTTGCACGGGAAGACTTTATCTCCTCAGCAGGAATATTGTGGCATTTCCCCGGGAAGTCATATTTCTATCCCCAGAAAGTCATTTCTCTTTGCAATTCCCCATGGCAATGAGTAACAAGTCTCGTTATTTGAGACAGCTTATGTTTGATCTTTCCCAGGCAGATTTCCTTGGTTAAAGAAGAAGTTGAGACTCTTTCTAGGTAAAACGCCAGAATTTTGGGATAACTCGATGATTTTCTCTTTCTACCTTTAGTGAACGTCGGTGTTTATTATCTTTTTGCTATCTTCAGTGAATATTGATAGTTCATCGTCAGTGAACGGCTGTGATATGCTATATTTTCTCTTTCTACCTTTAGTGAACGTTGGTAGTACATCGGCAGTGAACATCGATGTTTCTTATATTTTTGCTATCTTCAGCGAACGTTGATAGTTCATCGTCAGTGAACGGCGGTGATATTATATATTTTCTCTTTCTACCTTCAGTGAACGTTGGTAGCACATCGGCAGTGAACGTCGGTGTTTCTTATCTTTTTGCTATCTTCGATGAATGTTGATAGTTCATCGTCAGTGAACGGCGGTGATATTTTTTCTCTTTCTACCTTCAGTGAACGTTGGTAGTACATTGGCAGTGAACGTCGGTGTTTGTTATCTTTTTTCTATCTTCAGTTAACGTTG
The DNA here is from genome assembly GCA_948472305.1 of Vicia faba. NCBI lineage: Eukaryota > Viridiplantae > Streptophyta > Magnoliopsida > Fabales > Fabaceae > Vicia > Vicia faba. Next base: position 443,237,502 of record OX451740.1, read on the forward strand.
ATAGTTCATCGTCAGTGAACGGTGGTGATATGATATATTTTCTTCTTTCTACCTTTAGTGAACGTTGGTAGTACATCGGCAGTGAACATTGGTGTTTGTTATCTTTTTGCTATCTTCAGTGAACGTTGATAGTTCATCATCAGTGAACGGTGGTGATATGATATATTTTCTCTTTCTACCTTCAGTGAACGTTGATAGTACATCGGCAGTGAACGGGTGTGTTTCTTATCTTTTTGCTATCTTCAGTGAACGTTGATTGTTCATCGTCAGAGAACGGCGGTGATATGATATATTTTCTTCTTTCTAACTTCAGTGAATGTTGGTAGTACATCGGCAGTGAACATCGATGTTTGTTATCCTCCTCTCTGATTCTGTTCTTATGGTTTACCAGTGATTTATTTTCCTGGTGGGATTGCTCTTTTGTTTCTACATTTCATGTTGCATCCCCAATGCTACTTTGCGTCTCTTTTGTTCCATTCATATGTATTCATAGGCATAAATGTTTGCATGGCATCTTAGGGCCAAAAACAGGGTTTGTTTTATATTTAAGTGTCTTCGATTACGTCAACACGAAGATTTTTAACCTTCGTATCTCCGGATAGAAGAAACTTAAATAAGGGCAGTTGTTGTACCCCAATTTTTTCCCCTAAGATCCCTTCATCATACCATATTGTTTCAATCACCACAAAATCACATTAGGGCTTTTGGCTCTTCTCCCTATCTTTAGCTTTGATCTTTGAGGAGTTACCAAGCACCTTGACTTATTTTCTTTTGTGATCATGGATATTTTGCTTTGATTTTCTCTCTAAATTAACAAAATACAATATTGGTTTGTCTTACTTGTTAATAATGTAGGTAAAGGAAATGAGGTTTAGCAAGTTGCATCATGGGTTCATGAATTTATTTCCATGCCCTAGTCAAAAGCTTGAGAGATTCAAACCTCACCATTGAAGTTGTTTTGAAGTTGGTATGGAAGTAGTTTTGGTGGACATGAGTCCTCATCATCATCCTCAACAAATTCTATTCACAAAGGAAGAATATTGGCACAAAAAGTTTGTTCAAACTTGGAAAAGTTCCACCAAGCATTCTCTTGATCTAGAGGCTAGGGTTTTGGACTTCAAAGGGGCATATCTTGCTCATCTTTTGGTATTTTTGAGTGATTCCAAAAACATTCTTCTCTTCAAAGAGTTACCAACAAGTCACTTAAAAAGTTCCAAGGATTTTTCATGTGGAAGGAACTTGGTGAAGAAGAAAGATTACAAGTCATCTAGATGAATCCCTAATTTTCCATATGTGACTTCAAATGGTCATAACTTGGTCAATTTTTATCACCTTGAGCCCAATCCTTTTTCATGATGACCCTAAGGATGTGTACTTCATTCCTTCTTTTATGTTTAAAGTAAGAAAATGGATGGAAGTTGCCTTAAGAAAGCAAGAGATTATAGGTCATTTCATGATTTTTGGCCAACTTCAACAAGTCATAACTTGCTCAATTTTTGGAGATTTTGAGTGGTTCAAATTGCAAAATGTCATTCAAGAGATATATTTCATTCCATATTTTTTTATCAAGAGAAAATGCTAAGTGGAAGGCCATATTTGGATGCAAATGATTATAGGTCATTTTTAAAGAAGAATTTGAAATATTTCTAAGTATGGAAAGTCAACTATTTTTCTTCAACTTTGACTCCATGTAACTTTCAGCTCAAGCATCCATTTGATTCCATTCTTTTTCCATTGCAAATCTTGTGACCTCATCTTTCCAAAGCATCAAGAATTTTTCCCTAGGATCCCCTGAGGTGGAAATGCCATTGGATTGAACTTGGTAACTTAGAACTGAAGTTTCTCCATAAGTCAGAATTTGAAATTCATGTTTTGGCCTTTAAACATCAAATTAGCACGCGTTTGTGATCTAAACATGTTTAACCAAGTTGCCAAAGTGGATTAGAGCCTTGAACACAAGGATTAGATGAATTTTGATGCAAATCATATCACACTTTGCTCGTGCATCAGGTTCACACGATTTCCCTCCAATTTGCATCATCCCACACGCTTGAACATTCCATTTGATTCCCTATAAATAGAGGGTCATCCCCCATTCAATTTCCCAAGCTTAGATAGCCAGAATCACCCTGCCAAACTTGCTTCACAACTCAGAATTCAGCTACTTCGAATCCTATTCTCAAGCCTTTTTCAATCCATTTTTTTCATCAATTCACCTTCCTTGATCTTCCCTGAAGCTAACCATATAATCACATTCAAGAATCATGCCCTATATTGCTCCATAGAAGTCCAGTTTCAGAGCTCTGCAACTCAACTTCAATAGGTAGGTTCCTTCATCAATTCTTCAAAATTTTGGTATCATTGTGTTGCTCTCATTGCCCTGGTTCTAGTCGCAACACTTACTTTTATCTGGAAGCACGTTTTGACCGTGAATTTTCAAATCCCTTTTCAAAACTTTCTTTCCAAATTGCTTGAGTTACAGTTTATATAAATTTGGCGCGAGGGTGTGGTTGTCTTCGTCTTGAAGAGACGAAGCGAATGGCATGGGTCTGAGCTTCTGATTTTACAGTTTGAGAGACCTGCAATTCGTGAGGGCTGGAGGTTGAAGATGACCAAAGTGTCATCTTCCAACCAATGAAAGCGTGACATTTGTTATTTTCAAATTCTGATTTTATTAATGATTCTGTATATTATTCATTAAAGACCATGATATGCACAGCGCGCCAGATCCTTTGGATTTGATTCTTAACGTGTTTTGACTCTCATCCAATGGTCCACTTCTTTTTCTTTTATTTTCTTTTTCTGATTTTTATATTTTAATTGTTTTAAATTTCAAAAAATCATAGAAAATTCATTTTTAGTCCAAAATATCTGAAAAAATTATGAAAAATATTTTTGATTATTCTATTTCTGATTTTTTATTTATTCACAATTTAATTTTTTGTTTTGGTATTTTTTATGAATTTTGCACTTATTTGATTTGTTTAAAATGTTTAAAAATACTTTTGCACATTTTTAAATTCTGTAAAAATTATGGAATGATCCAATGATATTATGACAAATATTGGTGACCTTATTTTATTTTTGTTTCTGAATTTTCTATTTTTTTACTATTTTTGTTTATTTTACCCATTTATTTTAATTTTTAAAAATAGTTTCTGACTTTTAAAAATTCCCAAAAAATTTGTAAAATTACTTGGCCTATTTTCTAATTTTTCTATGGTATTACTTTTTATTTCTTGATTAATTTGAATATAATTGGAATTTTCTTCATTATTTTCCATTTTTTAAAACATTTTTAAACCCTTTAATGAACATATTAATTATATTATTATTTTGTGAATGTTTTCTGGCTGTCTTGGGTTGATTTTTTGGTCATGGCTTTATTAACATCATTGGATCCATGGTGTTGAGTTTAACTCCACAAAAAATGGATGAATGATTTTAATAATAGTTTGATTAAATATTAATTCAAATGTGGTTTTTCTTTTTACCCTAATTCCTCTTCATCTCATCCCCTTCTTATTGCACTAAATATTGTTAGAGCATGATCTCTATATCATGTCTCAAAACAAATGGTGCATAGATTGCTATTGACCGGCCTCAAAATAGGTGCAACTTCTATATAAGTCCACTTACGATTGCTTAACATAGCGCTAAATTTTGTCCTGATTCAAATAAATGATCATTCGTGGCCCAAACTTATGATTGCAAGCCCAAGTATGTTAATTTGATCTCTTTGATCCAATAACCTTGAGATTCATTGTGTGGAGGCTTTGGTTCTACCAATCCTCTAATGGGTCTACAACACCTTTGGTCAACGCGGATCACTTAAACATCATTGATCATTAAATGGTACTTGTGAGAATTCCAAATGGATGATATACTTGACAAAAAGAAAATGCAACTTGTTGTGTGGAGGCTTTGGTTCTACCAATCCTCTAATGAGTTCAAAATGCAAGTTTGAAGATGGTCATCCAACTAACCACTAATTATTGAGTTATTTTATTTTATGCTTTTATTCTTTTATGCCTTATGTACTATTTATTTTTTAGCATTTTACATTTCATGCCATTTTCATCTTTGCTCATTTGAGCATTTATTTTCTTGTCATTTTTATTTTTCTCACTTGAGCTTTTCTTTTTTCCTTTTCCTAAGATACTAAATAACCAACTTAAACCCTAAAAAACTCTTAATGGTACTTGGACTATTTGGTTACTATCCTTGGCATTATGGAGCATGGGACTTTTCCTTGGACTTAGGATTAGAAACCTTGGGCTATCTTGGAGACCTTGTGATCTTATCTGATTATTTTGTCTGGAGTTCTTGAGGTTTACCTCAAGACATTGGGTTGCTTGTTTGTTTTTGTGTGCAGATTTTTGCGATTACATCCTTTGCTTGTAATTTAGAATTCACCCGTATACAGCCGTTACTCTGCCCAATTTTTGTGAAGACTTAATACATTTGAAGAGGTCTAGTATCTTTGCTTGCTTGGTTTAACTCCAAAGAATGGGAATTCTATCTTGGCTCATAATGTCAAGTTTTGGCTTCTTGTTTGGTTAGATGGTCCTTATCCTTAGCTTTTACCTTATGCTTTAGGATAGCCTCTTCTACTCCTCCCATCTTCTTTAATTTCAAAAATCTTCTCCCTCATTTTTAAACTTTTCTTGTTTCTAAACTTGAAACACTTTCATAATAAACTTGGACTTAGGTCCATGCATTTTCAAAACATTTTCATCAATAAACTTCAATCAATTTAATAATACTTTGACACTTTTTATGAGAAGAATAAAAGTCAATCAATCTCATTTCAAACCATTTTTCCACTTTGGCTTTTACCTTTAAACTTTTCTTAAAAGATTAGGCTCTTGTCAATCCTTGTAGTGATGCAAACAACTATACTTCTAAAATATGTAGTGAAGAGAGATATTTTCCACTTGGGTGTTGAGTGAGGCATTGTTGATTTTAAAATCCAAGCCATATCCTTCACTTTGATATGATGCAAATTCTCCTTTCTCGTGATTGTGGGTAGTAAGTATGTTTTTCACACGGACATTGACGATGATGTCTTATCTCATAAAATTAACCAACACACTTGTGTTTCAAATTTTCAAAAGAGGAACTACGTGTACCCTGATTCCCTATTATACGAAAGGTTGTACGTAGGCACTAAAGGTTCGCAACCGCGGCGGGTGCAAAAATCATAAAAAACATATTTCTTCTCTTACCTCCACCATCCATTTTATAAATAACACATTTTTATAGCCAAAATATACAGATTTTACAAACAGGTTTCTGTGGAGTATCGTAGATGTTTAGGGTGCTAATACCTTCCCTTTGCATAACCAACCCTCTTACCTTGAATATTTCCCCCCTTTTTTTTGGGTTATTCGCACTTTTCCCATTCCTTTGGAAATAATAAAGCGCGGTGGCGATTTTTATTTTGATTTGTATAAAGTCTAGTCAATCCAATGGCTTAGTCTTGAACATTTCTACCGCTACAGAAAAATGGCGACTTCACTGGGGAAAGATTGACCTCTTGTTGGTCCATCCCTAAGTGGGTTAAGCCTATATTTGTTTATACCTGCATATGTGTTATTGTTGTTTATGTGTTATATTTTGCATATATGTTTGTTTAGATTTTCCTGGTTTTCAGGGTGCTTGGTGATTACTTATAAGTCCTATACCCGGACTTGGGCAAACTTTAAGATAGGATGGGCGGTATAGTCATGTTAACTTTGACGGAGTAATCCCAAAAAAGGAGGCATGATATCTCCCACTCAGTGGAGTCCCCTTTGATTGTAGTGTTGTTTACCGAGTAATCGGGAAGACGTACTGCTTTCGACCTGGGAGCCTGCTGAAATTGAGGACCGTAGAATACCAAATCCATCTTGGCCTTTTAGGTGTAGTGCGGAAGCTATGACGGAGTAATCTAGAAATAGTTGTCACGCGATACTACGCTCGGACGAGTCTTTCTTGAGAATATTACTAATTATCGAGTTAATCGGGAAGTTGGTAATATTCGAAAGAAGGATGTAGACTCTGGAAACCTCTAGAACCTTGTTCGGAAGGTGATAACTTTTTATACCAACACCTTATGGGTAGTACCTTCGACCTCATGCTCGTGACGTTGAACCTATGAACCCTATATGTGTGATCTTGTGTGTGATTGTTGTATCATGCATCCATGCACTCATAAGCATCTTTTGAAGAAAACAATATTTCAAGGGATTTAAAGGTTGACTATTTGTGAATATCTCAGGTACTGTTAACCATGGATTCTGGAAAGAGAAAGACCGGGAAATACAGTTTCAAGGATCCCAAGATAGATGAGTTGGTTAGTCTAATTCCAGAAATTGAGTATCCTGCAGACTTTCGGAAGAAGTATGGATCCATTATTCCTCTCATGAAGCTGAAGATGAATGAGGGTATTCTCTCGACCTTGGTCCAGTTCTATGATCCGGTGTATCACTGCTTTACTTTTCCCGATTATCAATTGATGCCTACACTGGAGGAGTATTCATATCTATTGGATTTACTTGTTACTGGTCGTGTTCCTTTTACTGGTTTGGAGGGTGAGCCAAAACCATATGAGATGGCTACTTTGATTCATCTGGGGAAGTCTGAGGTGGAAGCCCATATGACTACTAAAGGAGGGATTAGAGGATTACCAGCTCATTTCTTATTGGAGAAAGCTCGTTACCTTTCTAGAATGAAGAGTACGGTTGCTTTTGAGGCCATCTTTGCTTTACTCGCTTATGGATTGTTCTTATTTCCTAATGTAGACAAGTTTGTCGACAATAACACTATCAGGATTTTCATGATTAGAAACCCAGTTCCTACACTGTTGGGTGATGCTTATTACTCTATTCATCTTTGGAGTTCTTATCATGGGGGAATGATTATTTGTTGCACGCCTATGTTGTACCGGTGGTTCATCTCTCATATGCCTCAGTCTGATGCTTTTTAGGATGTCAAGAAGGAACCTCGTTGGCCTCCTAAGATCATTGCACTTAATCACTCAGATATTGATTGGTACCATCGAGCTTATCAGGATGTAAAGATTATTGACAGTTGTGGTAGTTTCCCCAATGTACCTCTTCTTGGTACAAAGGGAGGAATTAACTATAACCTTGTTCTTGCACGGCGACAACTTGGTTATCCGATGAGGGATAAACCAAACAGTATTCATTTGAGTAGTTTATTTCTGAAGGAATGAGAAGACCACAGGAAAGCTAGGGAGCATATTGTGAAGGCCTGGCGTCACATTCATAAGAAGAGTAGGAAAGATTTGGGACCTTGGGGTGATGTTTCTTTGGAGCCATATCTTCAGTGGGTCCGATCGAGAGCCATCCAGCTAAAGATGACGTATACTCGGGAGACACCCATGCCTGATCTGTTTGTGAAGACCACTCCTCCTTTATTAGATGATCTAGAAGAGTTTCAGCTTGCTTTGGTTAGGATGCAATAGGAAAGAGATGCTTGGAAGAACAAGTACCATACTTTAGAGAATTCCTACAGGGCAGACTTGAAGGAGAAAGATGATTTGATCGAGATCCTTGAGAGTCGAGCGGTGGAGTCTATAGAGAGGCAAGGGGATTTATTTTCTCCTAAGCCTCAAACAGGTGCTAATTGCTCATTTCCTGATCCAAATGATTGGAAGGAGGTTGCCATCAGACATGTGGAAGAAAACCAGAGGTTGAGAGCTCAGATTGTCAGGCTCACAGGGAAGCGCCAGCGTACAGATTGATCTCTATCAGTTTCTTTCTCTCAAGATTTTTATATTGTATTTTCATCTTGTACTCGGGATCATTGAAACTTGTAACCCATTTTGAAGTTATTGTAATAAAAGTTTTCAGTATTTCAAATGCGTTATTATTTTGATGTTTGCAATATGTCTATAAACGTTAAATCCCTTGAAATATTAAATGATAAAGTAAAAATAATCATATGCATTGCATATCATGCATCATATTGCACATATTTCTTACATTTATTATGCATACCCAGGTGCCTTACCCAGCTTTTTGATTCGTATAGAAACTTGACTCATCACTACAACACTCGGGCTAACTTCAAAAAGAAGATGGACAACTTGGAACAGGAGAATCGCGAGTTATGTGAAGAATTTTCTGCTTTGAAGGTTGGCTTGGCCAATTTGACTACTCTGATCGAAGCTCTGGTGGTTGCTCAGAATCAGCCACCGAGTGTTCAACCTCAACCAACAAGGGCAAATGCTGAAGTTCCTGCTGTTCCTGTATCTGCTACTCCGACTGTTGTTCAAAACCGTATGCCTCAGGGTTATCCGTGGGGAATGCCGGAGAATTTTGCACCTGAAGGTTTCAATTTGGGCCCCCAAGATGCTCCAGTGGTTCTAAATGTTGTTACTCCAGCACCTCTTGTGGTGCTTATTGTTCCTGCTGCACCTCCTTCGGTGAATTTGGTTTCGTTTGTTAATGAAGATATATGTCATCCTTTTCCTCCGCCGAGTGAAGCCTTGGGTCTTTATGGCAGAATGGATGATTTCCAAGAGCAGTTTGATAGAATGCAAAGAGACATGAGGGCTCTTAGGGGAAAAGAGTTATTTGGGCAGAATGTGAATAAGTTGTGTTTGGTCCCGAATGTTAAAGTGCCTGCTAAGTTCAAGGTCCTGGAGTTTGATAAGTACAAGGGCAACATTTGCCCTCGTGCTCACTTGGTGATGTATGTAAGGAGAATGTCTACCCACACCAATGATCAGCGTCTGCTGATTCACTTTTTCCAGGATAGTATGACCGGTGCAGCGTTGAAATGGTACATGAGTTTAGACAGCACCAACATCCATACCTTTAATGATTTGGGAGAAGCATTCATAAAACAATACAAGTACAATGTGGACATGGCGCCTGACTGTGACCAGCTTCGGGCCATGGTTCAGAAAGACAGAGAATCGTTCTAGGAGTATGCATAGAGATGGCGCGAAGTGGCTGCACAAGTGATTCCTCCCGTGGAGGAGAAGGAAATGACTGAAAATTTTCTGAAAACGCTAAGCGTTTTCTATTACGAAAGAATTGTAGAAAGTGCCCTAAGTGATTTCACATAGATGGTAGGAATGGGTGTCCGCCTAGAAGAGGCAGTAAGAGAAGGTCGTTTGACAAAGGGTGAAGGATCCGGGGGTGTGAAGAAGCCAGCTTATGGGTTCACAAAGAAGAAAGAGGGGGATACAAATGTTGTCATACAAGAGAGGAGAGTAAATGCTCCTAGAAGGAATTATCAACATCACGAAGGGGGTGGTCACCAAATATTTTTTAGACTTAAATCTTTTCTTCTAAAACCGTGAACCAGCTCACGTTACAATCTTCAAAAGTCCTAATTGAAACAGGGTTTATTTTGAAAGCATACTCCAATGAGATAGTGTTTCCTGACTCCTATTAAGTTTTCTAAATTATTGTGATTGGTATCATATGCTTTTGTTTTCCTTCATACAAAAAATCCATGTCGCATCCTGGCTAGTGATTCGTTCACAAGGTTTTGCGACATCGTTTCAAATAAAATCTTCAAGACTTACATAATTATTGCATTAGAATTTTCATTCTTAGAATAAACATTTTTTGCTTGTAAAACAACTTCTTGATATCATGGAAGTTTACATTTGAGTATCAGTAAAAGGCATGTTTCCAAGAAGAGTTGCAGAGCAAAGAGGATGCAATATTAAGCCAATCTAGGGCAGTTACGTTGAGATTTGACAAATCTCTAGAAGCCATTTAATCATAAAGGTTATCTTAAAAGCATGCAGCCAAAGACAAGTTATGAAAGTTACCTTGATCAGCACGGTAAGCTTGGGACACCAGATTGGTTTCCAAGGGCATATCCAGATTTCGTCAAGATAGTTGTTGTGTCTACCCCGAGCTGAGAATCTTCCTCAAGCAGGATTATTTATTGTGATCTATTTTCTAGATGTGTGACTGGTTTCCTCTAACAGTTGTTGATTAATTAAAGGGTTTCATACAGGTTTTGTTATGGTGTTGGGTTTATAATCCCATTTTTCCAGTCTTGTTGCAGACTTTTCCAGCTGAGTGTGATTCTTTACCCAGCCTGGTGGTAATCAAACAGAGTTTAAAAAGAGCTATGAAGCCTTTTCTCATTTGATGGGGTTATTTCTCCCTTTTGTGTATTTAGAGTTGATATTAAATCTCTTGTTGAGTATTTCTCTCTCCAGTTATGACATTATTGTTGTTATGTGCTCCCTATGTAGCTAGACAAGGGCAGTATCTTTTCTAAGAAGTTTTGAGAAGTTGTAAACTTTTCAGGTTTTCTCTCACCAAGTGTTGAGTTTGATTTAAAAATCCCCATAATTTTGACTTTTTAATGTAATTTTAACTTCTTGATTCCCCAGGAAGGCTCTCTCGAGTTACTTTTGCTGATATATGTATGATCTTCTTGTGTTTCTCCGATAGTTGGAGATGATACCAATTGATGTATGGTGCAGTATCGGGTCTGTGATCCCATTGTCCCCAATCAAGTCTTGGTTCATTTTGTGATTTTGGGTTTGCATGGTCTGAATCCTCTATCCCAGATTCCCCAATGAAGTCTTCACTCATATGACGAAAGATCCTTCTCCCCTTGCGTGCTGAGATGGAACTATTTGAAAAATGTCGCCCTTTTTGCAGTGTTTGCATTATTGTTTGTTGTTTGTTTCTCAGACAACTAGACTAGGGCGGTATCTTTTCTAAGAAGTATTGAGACATTTGTCAACTTTTTGAGTTTTCACCCGCCAAGTGCTAGGTTTGATTTAAAATCCCCATAAGTGTGATTTCTTGCTGCAATGTTTGATTTCTTAACTTCCCAAGTTGTTATCCCCATGAGGTTTCATACTTTCTCCCTAGAGAAGTTGAGGCAATACTCACTCTCAAATACTGAAGAATGTATCTTGGTTCCCGCTCGACGATATGGTGTTGTCCTCCCCCATGAAGTCGGCATGAGGTCTCCAGTTGATATCTCAATGATGAGGCACTATCTCCCTTAGTGAAGTCTGTATGATATTTCCCCAATGAAGTCAGTACGAGATCCTCATTTGATGTTTTGATGATATGGTTTTCATCTGCCTTATTTGAAATCAGTATTGCAATCCCCAGTAGAATTACAGACCGTGAAACATTTGTTTTCCCCGTTGAAGTATGTGTGATATTCCCCGGTGAAGCCTGGAGGAGGATGTTATATCCCTGTATCTGTACTTATTTGTTGCTATGATTTTATTATTTCCAAATTATGTTCCTTCTCAGTGAAGTTAATCTGTGAAGTAGGAATCTATTCCTTAGTTGGTGCTTACTTTTTTTTGTGGAATTTTCATCTTGGATGTGATTTAGCCGAGTATTGACTGTACCCAAGTTGGTTTTGTCTGGTTATTCCCAGTGTTATATGTCTGTTTTGTCAGCATATACATAATAACACTCATACACTCATACACACATTATGCATAGTTGAATTTAGCAAACCATTGCTCATCTGCATTCATTAATTTTTTTTGTTGGCATATTACCCTGTTTTGCAGAGTTATGATATCCTCTCTCCAATAGAGTGTCAACCTTAAGCAGAAAGTTATTTTTTCAATTTTCCACTGAGTTATCCCTCGTGGAAGATTTTTGCTTTAGCCTTCCTGTACAGCTCTTTGTCTGGATGATTTGGGTTTCCCTCTTGAGTTTATTTCTCAAAGGATGTATTTTGGTTGACTGTTTAATTCCAGTTTATTTCTGGTTTGAATCTTTGATCTCCAGCAATATTATTACTTTGAATGTGCATTAATTTTGGCACGAGAAGACTTTATCTCCTCAGCAGGAATATATTGGCATTTCCCCAGGAAGCCATATTTCTTTCCCCAGGAAGTCATTTTTACAATCCTTCCCATAACAGCAAGTAGCATGTCTCTTTATTTGAGCAACTTATACTTCCCCGTAAAAGTCAACGTTACTTTTTTGCTATCTTCTCTATGAGTGGATAGTTTGCAGTTCGTTCTCAAATTACTCCAATGGATGGAAAGTCTTTTCAATATGATAGAGACAGTTCGTTGAGAGATCTTTATAGGTGGCAGTCTATTTATTTGAGACAACTTATATATTACCCTTTCCAGGCGGAATTTCTTGGTTAAAGAAGAACTTAAGATCTGTTCTAGGTGAAACGCCGTCATTTTTGGAAACTTTTTATTGGCAATTCATTCTTTTTTCTACCTTCAGTGAATGTTGGTAGTTCACCTTCAGTGAATGTTAGTGTTATTCTTTTATCTCCACCTTCAGTGAACGTTGGTGTTATTCTTTTCTCTATACCTTCAGTGAAAGTTGGTGGTTCACCTTTAGTGAATGTTGGTGTTATTCTTTTTTATCTTCTACCTTCAACCATTGAGTTGGTAGTTTACCGTCATCTATGAGCCGGTATCTTTTTGATCTTTACCTTTAACCATTAAGTTGGTAGTTTACTGTCATCTATGAGTCGGTGTCTTTTTGATCTTCTACCTTCAACTATTGAGTTGGTAATTTACTGTCATCTGTGAGTCGGTATCCTTTTGATCTTCTACCTTCGACTATTGAGTTGGTAGTTTACCGTCATCTATGAGTCGGTATCTTTTTTATCTTCTACCTTCAACTATTGAGTTGGTAGTTTACCTTCATCTGTGAGTTAGTATCTTTTTTATCTTCTACCTTCAACTATTGAGCTGGTAGTTCACCGTCATCTATGAGCCGGTATCTTTTTGATCTTCTACCTTTAACTATCGAGTTGGTAGTTTACCTTCATCTATGAGTCGGTGTCTTCTTTATCTTCTACCTTCAACCATTGAGTTGGTAGTTTACCGTCATCTATGAGTCGGTATCTTTTTTATCTTCTACCTTCAACTATTGAGTTGGTAGTTTACCGTCATCTATGAGTCGGTATATTTTTGATCTTCTACCTTCAACTATTGAGTTGGTAGTTTACCGTCATCTGTGAGTCAGTATCTTTTTTATCTTTCTACTTTCAACTATTGAGTTAGTAGTTTACTGTCATCTATGAATCGGTATCTTTTTTATCTTCTACCTTCAACTATTGAGTTGGTAGTTTACCTTCATCTATGAGTCGGTATCTTTTTTATCTTCTACCTTCAACTATTGAGTTGATAGTTTACCGTCAACTGTGAGTCGGTATCTTTTTTATCTTCTACCTTTAAGTATTGAGTTAGCAATTTACCGTCATCTATGAGTCGGTATCTTTTTGATCTTCTACCTTCAACTATTGAGTTGGTAGTTTAACATCATCTGTGAGTCAATATCTTTTTGATCTTCTACCTTTGACTATTGAGTTGGTAGTTCATAGTTATAGGTCGATCACTTTTATTTTTTACTGCCTCTCCTCAATATTTGAGTTGATGCTACCTTGTCTCCTTCCTGGGCTTTACCCCAATAGAGTCGAGTTTTTTTTGTTTACCAGTGATTTATTTTCCTGGTCAGGTTTCTCTTTTGATCCTTGTTTCCTTTGTAACATCCCTAGTTGTGTCTTGCGTCCCTTTAGACTTATTCATCTGCATTCATATTCATAAGCATTGCATGGTATCTTAGGGCCAAAAATATGGCTTATTTTATATTTAAGTATCTTCAATCGCGTCAACACAAATATTTCTAATCTTCGCATCTCTGGATAGAAGACACTTAAATAAGCGCAGTTGTTGTACCCCAATTTTTGCCCTTAACATTCCCATATCATATCATGTCAACTCGATCATAACAAGATCACATTTGGGTTGGTTCTTCCTCTTTTCCTATCTTATATCTTTAAGTGTGCTCTTGAAGGATCTCCAAGCACCTTAGTTTTATATTTTGTATATGTGTTGTTTACTAACTTCTAATCAAAATACAAAAACTATTTGTCTTTGTCTTTGTATATTTGTGTTTTGTAGGTACCGAGTCAAAGCATCTGACAAATAAGGTTTTCCTGTATTATATCCCTAAAATCTCCATTTGCAAAAAAAAAATTAAAAATTTTCATTTTTTCATTGTACAATCGATTGTCCCTAGAGTGCAATCGATTGCATAAAGTGCATTTTATGCAAAACTCACTGTACAATCGATTGCTCCCAGAGTGCAATCGATTGCATATAGTGAAATTTTGAAAAAAATCAGCAATTTCAAGCTTGTCAATTTTGGCTCCAATTTTTATTCATTTTTTAAAAGATATATCATTAATTCAAATTTTGGCTCCAATTTTTCTTCATTTATTGAAAGATATATCATTAATTCAAACTTTGACTCCAAGAATCAATTACCAAGCCTAATTTCATTCCCCAAACCAAGCTCCAAACCACCACTAATCCAAAGCCTAAACTCTATAAATAGAGCTCTCATTTCATTCAAATCTTAAGCTTTTGATAGCCAAATTCACCTTGCTAAAATATCTCTCAATTCCCTCCATCCACCAAATTCACTCAAAACTCCAGTTTCAAAAAAAGTTAGTAAACTTTGCATTGAAGCTTACTAATCTTTGATCTAAACCTTCATCCAAACACTTTTTCTTCATCAATTCTCTACATCCAAGCTTTGGAAATTGATTCTTGGGGCTGAATTGAAACAAATTCTTGAAGTTGTTTTGATAATTCTCTAGATCTACCTTTGGTAAGTTGGATTTTTCATCTTTCACAATGTGATCTCTTGTTGATCTTTGGGTTTGATTCATTGAGCATTGTTTTGTGATTCCATTAGTGCTATTTTCTCATGATTTGATGGAATTTCGTGCTCAATTAAATCCATGATCATAAGGTGTTTGATGAAAAGTTTGAACAAGAATTTGGCCTCTTGAAATGTTGATTTGCTATTTTTCCCAGGGTGCAGTCGGTTGCTGCCAGAGTGTAATCGATTGTCACAGAATGATTTTACATATTTTTGAAAAAAAGCACTAATGCAATCGATTGTAACAGTGACAAAATGCTTTTTTTGCCTTATTTTGAGGTTGTTTTGATCCATCTCTCTTTTTCCACTCACTCCTTTTAATTGTTGATTTGGATTGCAATTTTAAATGTCCAACTTCTCTTTAAATTCAATGAAATTTGGGTGTAGATTAAGTTGGATAATGTAGCGGTGAAAATCGGAGATCAAGCTATTAATTAACTTGACTCACAAAAGCAAGAGTCGCCACCGCGCTTTATTATTTCCAAGGGAAAAGGGAAAAGAGCGAAATAAAACCCTAAAATATGCAATGTAAAGTAATATTTAAAAGTAATTAAAATACAATGCGTTTTTAAAAGAGATCGAGAGTTCGGGGGTTAGTTATACAATGGGAAAGTATTAGCACCCAATGCATTTGCGGTACTCCGCAGGAACCTTTTGAAATATCTGTTTTTGGTTAAAATTGTTTGTTTAATTAAAATGGTTCGTTTGGCTAAAAATAGGTGTTGGCGAGATTTTGAAGATGTGATAACCTAATGTCGAAGTTTTGACTTAAAAAGGCACTCATACTCCACTCACCGCCCGGCTATGTTTCAACTGCACCAACAACATGGCAGAGTATGAGGCATGTATCATGGGTCTTCAAGCTGCAATTGACCTAAGGGTCAAGTTTCTAAGTGTCTTCGGAGATTCCGCTCTCGTGATCAATCAGATCAAAGGCGAGTGGGATACGAAACACCCGAATCTTATTCCTTACAAGGAGTATGTATTGACATTGATTCCCCATTTCGAAGAGATAACTTTTGAACACTTCCCGAGAGAGGAGAATCAGTTAGCGGACGCGTTAGCTACGATGTCTTCCATGTTCAAAGTCAAATGGGACACTGAGGCTCCCTGGATCATTATCTGGAAATTGGACGAACCTGCACATTGCTGTGATCTCGAGACCGAAGAGGTAACAGAAAAACCCTGGTATCATGAAGTGAAGAGGTACCTTGAAGCTCAAGAATACCCCGAAGGCGCATCTGTTAATGACAAGAAGTTCCTGAGAAGGTTTGCGGCAAAATTCTTCCTCAGCAATGGCATTCTCTACAAGCGAAACCATGATTCAACCTTACTGCATTGTGTGGATAAGACTGAAGCAGAAAGGATCATGGCAGAGCTACATGAAGGTACCTTCTAAACACATTCCAGTGGACATACCATGGCAAAGAAAATCCTTCGGGCAGGATATTTCTGGTCCACAATGGAAGCCGACTGTTATCAGCATTCTCGAACTTGTCATAAATGCCAGATCTATGTTGATAAGGTGCACATTCCTCCGGTTCCTCTGAACGTCTTGACAGCACCTTGGCCTTTTGCAATGTGGGGCACTGATATGATCGGCGAGATCCGACCTACGGCATCTAACGGGCACCGCTTCATCCTGTTAGCGATTGATTACTTCACAAAATGGGTTGAAGCAACTTCCTACGCTACGGTAACCAAGAATGTCGTGGCACGGTTCATTCGGCATAACCTGATCTGCCGCTACGGTGTACCTGAGAGGATCATTACGGACAATGGTACCAATCTTAACAACAAGATGATCACTGAGCTCTGCGAGCAATTCAAGATACAGCACCACAACTCTTCTTCCTATCGACCGAAGATGAATGGGGCTATAGAAGCAGCAAATAAGAACATCAAGAAGATTGTGCAGAAGATGACAGTGACCTACAAAGATTGGCACGAAATGTTACCGTTTGCTCTTCATGGGTACCGCACCTCAGCACGGACGTCAACAGGGGCAACTCCCTTTTCCTTGGTTTATGGCATGGAGGCAGTCTTGCCTATTGAAGTCCAGATACCCTCTCTCCAGATGATGAAGGATGCAGGTTTAAGCGAAGATGACTGGATCCAGACTCGACTTGATCAATTAAACCTAACTGACGAAAAGAGACTCACTGCTATTTGTCATGGTCAGACGTACCAAAAACGGATGATCAGGGCATTTAACAAGAAGGTCAGACGACAAGAGTATCAAGTCGGAGACCTGGTAATCAAGCGCATCATTCTTCCTCAAAGTGATCCCAGGGGCAAATGGACCCCTACGTACGAAGGGCCATTTATGGTTAAACATATCTTCTCGGGAGGAGCTATGATTCTAACCACCATGGATGGTGACGACCTTCCTCACCCCGCCAATGCAGACATAGTAAAAAGATACTACGCATGAATTAAAGACCCGCTAGGTTGACACACCTAGGCAAAAATAAGGGCTTCCCGACGAACCAAAAGGGTTCGGGCAAAAACAAGGGATGAAATGAAAAAAATCTGTACACCCGGCAAGTCGAAAACCTGAAAAGGCGGCTTGGGCAAAAATGGGTATCCCGGTGGACTGAAAACCCGAAAGGGCGGTCCAGGCAAAAGTTAGGGATAAAGCGTAATACTATGTCTCATTGGATCCCCTTGCATCCAGAATTCGGCATCAACTATCGGGCTCAGACGACACAAATCAATCAGCTTCATCTTCAACTCATCTTCAACTAAGCAGCAGAGTGATGAGACGCTTGAAGACATAAAGGCGATAGCAGAGTTGGAACCCAGTGGGATTATTTTTCACATAGCTGTTTTGTTTCCTTTTCATAAAATTGTATAAACTCTACTTTGTTCGGTGGCGTTCTCTTACTAGGACGTCAGCCTCCTGTACATAAAACGCCTATTTACAGGCAAATTTCAAAATCAATACAAGTTCAATTTTTCAGACAAATTACCCATCGTTTTTCCTTTTTCTGTTTTGTTTTGCAAAGAACGTCCAATGTTCATTTTTGATATATGCATTTGACATTAATTGCTAATCATGAATATTTGCATGCGAAACAAAGGACTAATTACAGATGACATCAGAAACAAGGGCAATAAAGAATTGTTTAAGCGGTCTAGTTGCTCTGTCCACCAAGGTACCAAGATAGGTTCGGCTGAAGAACGTAACCAGGATACCTTCACTCCCCGTTGAGTAAGACAAGATTCAGCAATACTCTCCCCAGGCAGAGTTGGTCTCCCATCAGCCCTAAAAAGGCACAGTATCTCCAGCAAGTCAGTGATACTCTCCCCAAGCAGAGTTAGTCTACTGTCAGACTTAAGAAAGTTGGGTATCCCCAGAAGATCTCAATATTCCCCAGCGGATTATACAGATATTCCTAAGCAAGCATCCCCGACAGTCTCAATATAAGATTGTTCCCCAGCGGAATACAGACACCCCAGTGGAGCCACTTCCCCAGTACAGTCTGAAAAGTTTCCCCAGGAAAGTTGAATCATCCTCCCCAGTAGATTCTGAAGCTTATCCCCAGTAGATTCTGGAAGCTTATCCCCTGCAGAGTACGAACGCATCTCCCCGGCTTCATTCAAAGGTTATTTCCCACCAGAGCTTATAACTGGGTTATCCTCAGCTAATTACCATGGAAAGATCATCCTCGGCGAAGTTCTTCCTATCCCCAACGGAGTTCATCAAATTCCCCAACATAACTTATCAGTGGAATCCCCAGCGGAGCTCTCATCAAAACCTCAGTGAAGTATCTCTTCCCTCAGAGTAATTCCCCGCAGAGTAATCTCTCCAACAAGTTTATTCCCCAACGGAGTCATCTTCTCCTACCGGTTTATTCTTGCAACCATCATCCCCAGCGGAAGCGAAGAACTCTACTCTTCAACATCAGCCCAGGATTCCACAAACTCCCGGCAGTCGTCAAGGATTTATTTTCCTAGACAAAAATACATTCATCACATTATCATACACCATGACGCATGCATATACGCATCATATCACACGATCTCATTTATTTTTTAGAACATCATGACATCATGCATCTCATACATCATGACATTGCATACAACTAATGTTTTGCCTTTTTAGAAAAAGGACAATCCAAAGATAATTACTATCAACTGTCACAATTCCATATTCGATACCTATATCCAGCCAGGGCATATCTGTGAGCGATTAATTGTAGACTCGATACCTGTATCCAGCCAGGGCATGTCTGCATGAAGAGTTTAGAGATTCGATACCTGTATCTATCCAGGGCATATCTGTAGATGACAAATTCCAAATTCGATACCTGCATCCAGCCAGGGCATATCTGTAGACGACAAATTCCAGATTCGATACCTGTATCCAGCCAGGGCATATCTGTAGACGGCAAATTCCAGATTCGATACCTGTATCCAGCCAGGGCATATCTGCATGAAGAGTTTAGAGATTCGATACCTGTATCCAGCCAGGGCACATCTGTAAGCAACCTCTTGAAGTTCCAGATTCAATTCTTGTATCTAGCCAGGGCATATCTCTGAGTATTTGATTGTAGATTCGATACATGTATCCAGCCAGGGCATGTCTACATGAAGAGTTTAGAGATTCGATACTTGTATCCAGCCAGGGCATATTTGTAGACGACCAATTCCAGATCCGATTCATGTATCTAGCCAGGGCATATCTGTGAGCGTTTGATTGTAGATTCGATACCTGTATTTAGCCAGGGCATATCTGTATGAAGAGACTGAAGATCAACACCTGTAGCAAGCCAGGAAACCATCTTTCTTTCTTAGGTACGCAAGTTCTCGCTAAGGAATCTCTTACGCGATCGACACCCCGGATGGCATCTTTAAGCCCATCTCCACAACTATCCATTACACTTACAAATGGCATCTATAAGCCCATTCCCGACAAGGTTCTGTCACATCTCCAGATGGCATCTATAAGCCCATCCTCCTATCCATCATCTCTCCAAATGGCATCTATAAGCCCATTCCCGACATCACATTGTTGATACTCCAGTATGCGAGTGCAAATTTCTGGGCACTCTAGTGTTCAATCATCTTCCACCTTCGGATCACGAAAGGCACGCAAGCCAATCTATATCCTCAGGTCTAAGAAGATTGAACAGGGGCAACTGTTGTACCCCAAAATTTGCCCTCTCATTTCATCAATATTTTCTCACCACAAGACCCTTGGAGCTCAAGATCAAGTTAGGGTTTGCTCTGCTCAAGACTCCTCCTTGCACTGTTGACCCAAATTAGGGTTTGAGTTTTCACAAAGATGTTTTTACCTAAAATGCCCAAAATGACTTTCATGCTTCATGTTGGACTCATAAGTTTATCCATACCAAGTTTCAAGCCTTGATTCCAATCTCTGCCCAGTCAATTGGACAGTTGACCTAGAAATCAGCTGTATTGGGGAAAAAGTCAACTGTGGTCAATTGACAGTCAAACCTCATGATTTTTGACCCACATCAATATTATGAACTCATATGGACCATTTGATCAAGTTTGGATCACAATTCCACAAGAAATTTGATCAGATCACCAAAAGGGCAAAATGGTCATTTTTAGGGTTTTGACTGCACAAAGGCAATTTTTGACTGTTTGACCTAGCCAATGGCAAACCAAGCTCACATATGGACTCAAGGACTCAATGACATGGTCTTGACACATTCAACAAGTTCAAAAGATCCCAAATGCACAAGATTGACAGATGAATTTTCCAGTCAACTGATCCAAATTTGACTGTATACTGAAAAGTCAAACTTTGACTTTTTGGTCAAAATCAAATGCCAAGATTCATTTTTCATCAAGACATGTCAAATTGTGAAACTTGTTCATCAAGAAATCAAAAATTACAAATTAGGGTTTGAAATGAAGAAATTTCATAACTTAGAAATTTTCTAAGTTATGAAATTTCCTAATTTTTTCCTAACTTTGTCCCTTTTTTTTTTATCAAGGTGTATTTGGATTCAAACAAAACTCAAAACATGAAAGTTGTAGTCCATTGCAAAATCTACAACTTTTATTCACAAAGTTTTCTCAAAAGAAGCTTGTAGCTCAAGTTATGATTTTTGGAATAGGGGTGCAAAACATTCTTAACTTAGAAATTTTTTGACCTATTTTAGGCAGGATTTTTGCCCAACTTCATGGCCACTTTTCACATGCTTCCACTTGGAATTTCAACTTGCATTACAAAGATGGATTGTAGTACACATTCCAAGCTTTCCAAATTGTCTAAGAACTCATCAAACACCCTTGTGGTTAGTGAGAATCGAATTTGTGAAGATGGGCAAAAGTCACTTTGTTCATGGCCAAATTCATGTTCATAACACTTTGCATTTTTCAAGTCAGCTTGCACAAGCTAGATTACAGGCCTCTAATCCCATTCTTACTCAATAATTTAATGCAAAACCTTTGTGTCCTAGCATTATCTTGTTCATTAAGTCATTACACAAAGGATTAGTCTTAAAATGGAAAAAGCATTTTAGCCATTCTTGTAAAGAAGCACTTTATGTCAAGCTCACAATCTAAGAAGTACAAAGCAGATCTTTGGGCACAAGATTCATGAAAAAATTCCACTGGTCAAGAGTGATTTGTGCAGCATGCTTGAGGGGCCTGTATGATCCTACAATCTAAGTTGACAACTTTGTCTTAAAGAAGAAGAAACTTAGCAAAAACACAACCACATTCACTTCCTGCAAGCAAGAGCCAAAACAAACTTTGTCCACACATTTCATACTCCCTAACTAACCTGAAGCACGACCAAACCATCCCTAAAACTCCCTCATTCACAGAAACACCATTTTTCTGCAAGAAACAGAGCATTCTGCATTTTAACTTGGCCAGTTCATTTCCATCGTGCGTTTTCATCCAAACCAGTTCAAATACATTCCCTACCATTCATACAAACTATCCCAAGCCTTGGAAACAGACTGTAACAGCCATAGCCAAGTGTGCCATTTTCACTTTTCTCTCTTGCAGGTTAACTTCCATGGAGTGATTCAGAAGGATTCAAGGCACACCAAGCATAGAGGAAGTATCCTTGGACCTCAGGTAAGCTGTACAAATCCTCAAATTCCATTGAAAGTGCCTCCATTGTTGTACACGATTCAAGTTGAACAGGTAAAAGTTTGAACTTCTATCTCTCTATCCAAGCATATCTAGGCTTAGGTTTGTGAAGAAGTTATGTCCTACTCATGGCCCTGAAGCTACCCATATCATTACTTTTCATTTACGTTGTGCGTACTGAGAGAATTTTGAACCTGAACATTGAAAAAAAGCTAGGTCAGGAATTGGGGGAGAAGAAATTCTCTCTCATTTCTGAGAGTTAGATCAAGTTCTTTATATGTATGAATTCGTGGTTTGATGCTCTATATTTTTTATGTTATAAGTTTGTGCTAAAAATCAAAGAATCAGGATGTTTGAACAAAGCAAAGAAACACGCGTTTTTGAGAACAGGGATGGCTGGAGGTTGAAGAAGCTTGCCTTGCGCTGGGCCTGAACTGTTTTTTCTATTTGCACCCTCATTTTCCACTTACACCCCCTTGGCCCATTGTGTGTTTTTTTAATTATTTTTTACTTTTATTTTTTTCTTCTGACTTATTATTTTTTGTCAAAACATAAAAAATATTTTTTCAACCATTTTTGCATTTATTTTGAATTTATTTGCTTTATTTAAACTTGTACATATAAATAAACATATATACTTTTATTTAAAATACTAAAAAATAATACAAAATACATTTTATTTTCTGATTTTATTTTATTTTATCTTTTGAAAACATTTCCTAAAAAAATATACCTTTTTTTGTAAATAATAAATATTTTATTTTTGTATATATTTAATATATTTAATACATAATATAAATACTTATATATTTATTAGAATATTTAGGATAAAAATATAAAAATAATACATTTTTATTTTTATTAATATTTGACCTCAAAAATTACCTTTTTACAATATACTTCTCTTTTATTTATTTTTTGTACATGATTAATAAATATTGTATAAATAATAAATACTATTTATTTAGAAAACTAGGGTTTTTCCCTAAATCATGAAAATATCCAAAAATTAACCTTTTTTTATTATTTTTATTTCACTTGTAAATAATTACATGCACTTACACAAATACAATACACATTTGCTTATCTTTTATTCTTGTACATTTGATACATTTTATATTTGAGATCACAATTCGATTTGGTTGTAAATATTTGGACACCATTCTCCTAATAAGTCTCATCCCAATTTGAACATTTGTACCCCCATCCCCATGATTATTTTGTAATAATTTAGGACTTTAAATTCCGTGTTTTAAAGCTTTCTAAATATGCCATGATAGACTTAGGGTTTGTATGCAAAAATCAAATAACAAATAGCTTGACCTAATTCAAAGACAACAAAGCATGAAAATGGACAACACCAATCACACTTGCACCCCTAGGGTTACTGCACTTGTTGCCTTCAATAATGGGCCATGTTGCATGTTGGGTGTCTTTGGCAAAACAAAACAAATCAAAATGGTCATAGTCCCTCGATGACGCTTCGAAAGTTGCCTAAAAATGATCAAGTCCCTTAAAGGAAAAATTTTCAAAGACACTTGGCACTATTGCAATCATGGTCTAAATGATGACCCGCGCCCGTCCCGTTAACATCCTAACACAAGATTGTCCACCAAATACAATGGTGGAACAACACTGTTAAAAGGGTTAAAACATAGGAAAGACCTTTGAGAAATTTAGGGTAGATAGCTCTTGGTTACTTGACCAATCTTGCAAAACAATCCTTGCCATTTTTCAAAACACACATCACAACACACTTTCAAAACAACTTTCAAAAACATCGAAAACTTTTCAAAAGATAAGTGCACCTTTGTATACATTCAAACATGGATCATTACAAAGGTTTCCACAACAATGGCCTCTTTTCAAAACATTTTCAAAACATTTTCAAACCCACACACAAAGCACCATTTCAAACAATTGAAAGCACCATTTCAAACAATTGAAAATGCAAGGCAAGTGATCTAAGCAAGTAACTAAGAGCCCATGGATAACCATGGATAGAAAGGATGCTAATACCTTCCCTTTCTATAATCTACCCCCCGAACCCAAGAAAACATCTCAAAGGTTTTTTGCTGTGCTTTTTAACCTTTCCTTAGGATAAAATAAAAAGTCGGTGGCGACTCTTGCTCAACCGAAACATTTGCGAAAACAAACGCAAAACCTCAAGTCAGTTCTCCCACCGTATCACAATTTACAATACCAAATATTAAATCAAAATAGTAAGGTAAAAAGGGAATAAAGAAAAAGTATAAATGCGCTATGCGAGAACGAACGCTTGAAACAGTTCTCGGAAACCTTCACAGTAAACAAACTCGTTAGTAGCATAAGCGGTATAAAATGAAGGAAATTGCAACGGTTAAAACATGTGTTAGTAAGTAAAAAATGAAATTGTATGATGCATATGAATAAATGAATATTTACACAAATAAAAATTAAGAATTCATGACATTATTCAATGTAAACACACAAAAAATCAGCATTGCATACATTATTTCAAATGTGTCAAAAACAACCGCTATTTCAACCACAACGGAAAAAATCAAAAGTTCATATTACAACATGATAAATTTAATTCAAAGATTGTCATGATTATTAGTTCACAAATGAAGAAAAGAAACCATGTTATAATTCAATCCAAATTCAAAACTTGGAAAGTTGATTTCAAAACAAACTAAACTCAATCGTGTCAAATCCGGGCAGCCGCTACATGAGCAAAGAAAAACTCAAAAATTCAACTTACACCAAACGGATGTTAACGAAAAAAAAACATTGTTATTGCAACCAAGATTTCATCACTTGAATTCAAAACAAAACAAAATAGAAACAATCATCACCTATTCACTTAAATCTATTCAAATCAATTATGTCATGAAATTAAATTCCAAAAAAAACAAGATTCAACACATAAATCGAATTTTCAGGCAGCAATCGCGTATACTCGATAAAATCAACTCAAAAGTGTTCAACAATTTAAGGTAACAACAAATAATTCCATAGCCGATTTAATTCTTCAAAATCCAATTGAATCAAACTAATAGTTCAACAACAAGAAAAAAACTTCGCATTGATTTAATCGAACATGCATAATGCTAATTTATCTTCAACATGCCAAATTCAACACAAACAAAACAAGATGAAATCCAGACTAGCATTCAGATTTAACTCGCATAATAATTTCGTCGAAAAATTTATTCACAAATGCAACGAAACTGATACCAAAACTACAATTCAGATTCAAATAGTGTGGCAGTTTCACAAACAACAAAAGCAAAGTGATATCGAGACTTACTGAAACTTGCCGAAGTTAGAAGCAAATGTACTATTGTGGTAGCTACTATGCATCACATAATTGAGATGAACAGGGGAATGGAGGAATTGGTGATGCGGCGTGATAGCAGGATGAGGTTAGGTGATTTACGGTAATGATGGGTTGCTATTGTGCGTGAAAACAAAATTGAAGGAGAGGGGTAATGAAGGTTGGATACGTTTTGTGTGAAGCGGGATGTGAGAGGAAGTTGAAGATGTGGTTGGCTTGCAGTGGCGAGTTGTTAGCGGAAGGTGAGTTTGATGAAGAGGTTACTGAAGGGGGTGATTTGGGACGACGATGTTCATAGGAAGAAGGGCTATTGGGGTTTTGCTTGCAGAATTTGGCGAAGGATGAGTTGCGGAAATGAGAGAGAGAATATGCTGTGTGTTGAAACTGTTTGTGGAAATGAATGTTGTGCTGATGGTTGTGAATTGGTTTGGATGGTGATTCAGTGAAGGTTAATTAAAGGGGTGGTATGGTTTAACAGTGGCAGTGCTGTTTGTGGTGAAGATGAAAGGAAACGGAAGGTGGATGGAAGTTTAGGAGAGGAAATGAGTTACTGCATATGCCTTTTTTTTTGTTATTTGTTTAGTTGGTGTTTACAAAGGAAAATAAGAGGTATTATATAGGCAAACTGAAGATGGAATATTGATTTTTAATTAAATCTGATTCGTTAAAAAATAATTCATATGCATCTATCCGTAACTCATGCTATCAACCAATGAAAATTAAGCAAAGTCTAACTAATATATTTTTGTGACCAAAATGTCCTTTAATGATAAAAACAATCAAAACAACTGAAAGTATAAAAATTAAATCAATTTAAAATAATTTTTTTGAATTTTTTCTGAATAAAAAATAAAGATCCAAAATGACCGAAAACAACAAAAAACGGACGAAAATTTATCCGAAAAAATAAAATGAACATATTAAAATAATCTACATGTCATAAATATTAAAGAAAAAATATTCAAAAATTCAAAATCGAAATAAATAATAATAAAAATATCAGGCTAAACAGACGTTTTACGGTTAAAAACGAGACTTCAAATTGTACCGAAAAAATAAAGCGAGCATACTGTCATAATCTACGCGAGATGCAGATTCATAAAATGATCGGTAAAAGGTGAAAAATCGAAATATTTTTCTCGCTAATTTTCTGCACAGTGTCGATTCGCTTTTAACAGTCTGCCTGTAAAACCAAAATATTTTTATTATCGACATATAAATAACTTAGAGCAATGCAATAAATGAGTAAACAGATGAAAATGCAAGAAGTGAAATACCGGGTATTTTCCCACTACAGAATGATGCAAATGCCGATTTAAATTGACTTTTGGTCAACTTAAACACGATTAAATGATGCAAATGTGATGAATGAAGCTATTTATTAATGACTGTGACCAAATGACAAAATATAATATGAAAGTGCGACTGAAAAAATTAGGGGCGAAATTTAGGGTGCAACAGTTGTGCCTTGATGAATCAGTCTTTGAGAATCCACAATCAACCGTACTTCTGGCTTGGGAGACTCAAAACCTTAATTGAGGCGCGACTTGATTCAGACCTGTCTCTGCACATGAAACAAAAGAAAACATGAACATACACCTTTGTATGCGATTAGAAATCAGTGATACATAGGCTAAAAATGTTCAAAACACTTGACAATCTTCGCATAGTCAAAGCTTGAAGGTGAGAGGTTAAAACCGACCGTATTTCGTGACCTTGACTTATGTTTAAAAATAAAAAAATAAAAATGGGATCTTAGGTCAAAAATTGGGGTATGACAGATAAATGTTCATTAATTCAAATCTACCAAAGAGTGAATTATTTAATTCATTTATGGTGCTTTGGATTAATGGTATGTTTAGTACTTTAATCTATCGAGATGAGTGATTGAATTTAAAGATGAAAGAAATTTGAGATAGTGATCCAAATTAGCTTATCATTCCCCTCCCTCTTCATCTTATCCCTTTATTTTTTTTATTTGTGCTACATGTTATGGGATGATGATCTCTATATCATTTATCCAAACATGAAGTACATAGATTGTTATTGACCAGCCTCAAAATAGGTGTGACTTCTACATAAGTCCACTTACGATTGCTTAACATAGCGCTAAATTTTATCTCGGTTTGAGAAAATGATCATTCGTGGCCTAAACCTATATTTGCAAGCTCAAGCATGTTAATTTGAACCCTTTGATCCAATAACCTTGAGATTCATTGTTAGGAGGCTTTGGTTCTACCAGTCCTCCAATGGATCTTCATCAATTTTAGTCAATGTGGATCACTTAAATATCATTGATCATTAAATATTACCTTGAGAATTATTAAATGGATGATATAATTGACAAAAATCAAATGCAACTTGTTGTTGAGAGGCTTTGGTTCTACCAATCCTCTAATGAGTTCCAAATGCAATTTTTAAGATGGTCATCCAACTAACCATTAACTTCTAACAATTGACTTTGTTTTATGCTTTTATTTTATGATTTTACTTTATGTACCATTTACTTTAGCATTTACATTTCATACTATTTTAATCTTTTGCTCACTTGAGCATTTACTTTTATGTCATTTTTATTTTGCTCACTTGAGCTTTTCTTTTCTTTTCTTTTGTAGATACCTAATAATCAACATGAACCATAAAAAAACTTTAATGATATTTGGACTATTTGGTTACTATCCTTGGCATTATGGGGTATTGGACTTCTTGGACTTAGGATTAGAGACCTTGATCATATGTTGGATACCTTGTGACCTTAATTGATATTTTGTCCAGAGTTCTTGAGGTTTACCTCAAGACATTGGGTTGTTTGTTTGTTTTGTGTGTAGGTTATTGTGATTACACACTTTGTCTGTAATCTAGAATCGATCTATATACAGCCGTTACTCTGTTCAATTTTTGTGAAGACTTAATACATTTGAAGTTTGGTCTTCTCAAGAGGTTTAGTATCCTTGCTTAGTTTCAATACAAAGAATGGGAATTCTATCTTGACTCATAATGCCAAGTGTTGGCTTCTTGTTGGTTATACGGTTCTTCTCCTTAACTTTTACCTTATGCTTTAGGATAGTCTCTTCATCTCCTTCCATCTTATTTAATTTCAAAAATCTTCTCCCTCCTTTTGAAAAATCTTCTTGTTTTTAAACTTGAACCACTTTCATAATAAACTTGTGCTTAGGTACATGCATTTTTCAAAACATTTTCATAAATAGACTTCAATCAACTTAATAATACCTTGACATTTTTGTGAGAAGACTAAAAGTTAATCAATTTCATTCAAACCATTTTGCCACTTTGGCTTTTGCTTTAAAAAACTTCTCAAAAAGATTAGACTCTTGTCAATCCTTGTAGCGATGCAAACAACTATACTTCTACAATATGTAGTGAATAGAGATATTTTCCACTTGGGTGTTGAGTGAGGCATTGTTG
The DNA here is from genome assembly GCA_948472305.1 of Vicia faba. Taxonomy (NCBI): domain Eukaryota; kingdom Viridiplantae; phylum Streptophyta; class Magnoliopsida; order Fabales; family Fabaceae; genus Vicia; species Vicia faba. The sequence continues at coordinate 443,265,996 of OX451740.1, forward strand.
ATTTTAAAATCCAAGCCATATCCTCCACTTTGAGATGATGCAAATTCTCCTTTCTCATAATTGTGGATAGTAAGTATGTTTTCCACACGGAAAATGAGGATGATGTCTTATCTCATAAAATTAACCAACACACTTGTTTTAAAATTTTAAAGGTGAACTAAGAGTACCCTGGTCCCCTATTACACAGAAGGTGGTACGTAGGCACTAAATATTCGCAAGCGCGGCGGGTACAAAAATCATAAAAAATATTTCTTTTCTCACCTCAACCATCTATTTTTATACAATATTTTATAGCCAAAATATACAAATTTTACAAAGAGGTTCCTGCGGAGTACCGTAGATGTTTAGGGTGCTAATACCTTCCCTTTGCATAACCAACCCCCTTACCTTGAATCTTTCCCCCCTCTTTTGGGTTATTCTCTCTTTTCCCATTCCTTTGGAAACAATAAAGCATGTTGGCAATTTTTATTTTAATTTGTGCGAGTTAAGTCGATCTAATGGCTTAGTCTCAACATTTCTACCGCTACAATGAGGTGTTTGGATAATTGGTTTAGGGTAAAGCTTACAAGGTTGTACAGTGGGTTGAGGGTTTTTCTGTTTTGTGAATGAAAATAGAGTTGAAGATGAGCAGAGTTTTTCTTTTGTGAGTGAGCAGAGTTTACAAAGAATTCTATTTTTTCTCTTCCCTTTTTCTTCTCCAAAATCCAACCCTTTTGTGTGTTGTGAAACAACTTATTTGTAAATGAAGTTGACTGCAATTTGGGAGGGAAATAGATAAGTTTTTTGAACTATTTGGTTATAGTGTTTCATTTATTTTTAGATGCAGCTCTTATGTGCTGATTTTATGCTAATATGGGACTGATATAGTGCAGGTTTGGACAAGGTTAGAGGCAGCATAACAAGGCTGTTTTGTATCAGTTTTGGAGTAGAGTGGCAGCTTGGTGCATGGTTGGCTTTGTATAGGACAACAAACTGTTTTTTAACATGATTTTGGGCTAGTAGCAGCAGGCTTGGACTTGGCAGCATATCTGATTTTGGGGCTTTTCTGGACATCAACATTTGTAGCGTGATACAAGTCTGGTTTTATGGACAGATTTATGCAGCTTGTAACAACAAGGCATATTTATGGACAACATAGTGGCAATGTTTGAAGATTGAGTCAAAGGGAAAAGTTCAAACAAGACAAAGCTTAGGATTTATAACTTGCAATTTTTAACTTAAAAATGCAGCCTTGTTATCTACTTGAAAGCTTGTAACAACTTGAATTATCTTGAATTGTGGTGAAAAGATGTCATGAAGTAATGAAATTAACATGTATAGAAAACACTTCGAAAAATTTCCAAGTCTTGCAAAGTTTGATTTTTAACTTTTTTTATTTCTTGATGATCAAATTTCATATTTTGAATGTCTTGATGAAATGTGGCCTTTGAAACTCAAATTTGATCAAAAAGTTAAAGTTTGACTTTTCAGTGTACAATTGACTTTTTCATCAACTGATCAAATTTCATCTATCAATCTACTGATCTCGGGAGATGAATTAAGCCATGGAATTGTGTCAACATGTTATGTTTAAGTCTTTGAGATTATGCTTCAAGCCATTAGGTCTTGTATTAGGTTAAAAAGTCAATGATCAATCGTTCTTAGTCAAAACCCTAATTTGGAGTCTCAGTGCTTCAGAGGTGATTTTGTCTGATCAATTCCTTGAGAATCCTTGAGCATTGGAGATCCTTTGTGAGGAATATCTTGAAAAAGAGAGGGCAAATTTTGGGGTACAACAAATGCGATTCAAGAACAAGAGCTCCCAAGCAAGAATTTTACCAACCAAGAGGCGGAAGAATTTTTTAAAATAATCAAAAGAAGTGATTATAGTGTGGTGGATCAGCTTCACCAAACCCCAACTAAGACTTTAATACTCTCGTTTCTCCTCAACTCAAAAGCGAATTGAGACTCTCTAATGAAGGTTCTGAGTTTAGCGAAGGTTCTGAGTTTAGCTCATGTCGCGGAAGAGATTACTGTAAACCAATTTAACAATGTTGTAGCAAATCTGACATCTGGATCATATCAGGGTTTTAATAACAGTGAGTTGCCTCCACATGGTAGAGCTTACAATAAGGCGTTGCACATTTCCGTTCAGATAGGTACCACAAGCCTGTCCAGAGTACTCACCAATACTGGTTCTGCCTTAATGTGTTACCAAAATCTAGCTTGATGAAGCTAACACTAGATGGTGTTATGATAAGGCCCAGTTCTACGATAGTTAAAGCTTTTGACGGTTCTCAAAGTTCAGTATTTAGAGAAGTGGATCTTCCTTTCAAGATCGGCTCACATATACTTTATATCACTTTTCAAGTGATGGATATAGAGCCAATCTATACATGTTTACTGGGACGACCGTGGATCCATGTAGTAGGGGCAGTCACTTCAACTTTACATCAGAGACTGAAGTTCTTCGTTGAAGGAAGATTGGTTATAATCGATGGTGAAGAAGACATCTTTGTAAGTCAGAGTCCTACAGGTATATCAGTGTTGATGAAGACTGTATAGCAACACTATTTCAAGTCTTAAAGGTGGCTTCAATGGTAACTCTACCGGTGGAAAAAATCAAGAAACCTATTGTGACTTCATGGAGAGATTTGCAAATAGATTTGGAAAATGGTACCCCAAAAGGTTAGGGTAAACTCCCGGAGATACCTGAAAAGAAGAATCGTTTTATTTTGGGCTATGAATCATCAAAGGCTACCCTGAAAGGCAAAGCACGGGTTCCTCCTATCCAGAAGACCTTCGTCAGCAAAGGAGTAGAGCATTACAGACAGGTGGCAATGATATCTAACAAGAGCAACATCAAAAGGGCATTTCATTTCATCCATTAATGTGCCCCGGGCAAAGAACTCAAGAATTGAACAGTTGTGGAGATTCTGGAGATCTTTTTCTTTTCAAAGTTATTTTTCTTGTTTTTGAAAGAACTTATGTCAAACTCGAGGCATAGGGGTAGCTTGTAAGGGTCCCCCAATTTGTTTCAGACAGTATTCACAATTAATAAAAGTTATATTTCACATTCAATTAAGATCCTTGTCTTTCTCTTTTGGATTTATCTCTTATATTTAAAAATGGCAATACTTTTCTTCATATGCATTTTCCAAATTCACATACTAAAACTGCACCAAAACATGATAAATATGAAGATACATGCCTAAAATCACTGATAATGTTACTGATGTTATCCGATATAATTTTGATGCACCCATCAACCAAACGGAAGAGGAAGATGATGAAGATGAAGATATTGAACTCTTCAAAGGATTGGCAAGGGAGATAGAGCAAAAAGCTGACAACATACAACCATACCAAGAATCAATTGAGACCATTAACCTTGGCACAGAGGAAGATCTGAAAGAGATCAAGGTAGGGGAAACATTGGAGAAAAGTTTCAAAGAAATGTTGATCAAGTTGTTACATGAATATGTGGATATATTTTCCTGGTCTTACAGAGATATGCCAGGATTGGATGCAGATATTATGGTGCATAGACTACCTCTCAAGGAAGGTTGTTCTCCACTTAGACAGAAGCTCAAAAGAACCCATCCAGACATGTCAAGCAAGATTTGAGAAGAGGTCCTTAAACAATTTGATGCAAGGTTCTTAGCGGTGGTAGATTATCCACCTTGGATAGCTAACATTGTACTAGTACCAAAAAAGGACGGCAAAGTACGCATGTGTGTAGATTATCGGGATCTGAACAAAGCAAGTCCCAAGAAAATTTTTAGTTACCTCACATAGATATTTTGGTGGATAATACAGCTCGAGCTTCGGTTTTCTCATTCATGGATGGTTTCTCAGGCTATAATCAAATCAAAATGGCACCCGAAGACATGGAAACGACTACTTTCATGACTCCTTGGGGCACGTTCTATTACAAAGTAATGCCTTTCGATCTGAAGAATGCAGGGCAACGTATCAACAGGCTATGGTCACACTATTCTATGATATGACTCACAAAGAATTTGAAGTATACGTAGATGATATGATTTCCAAATCTTATACAGAGGAGGATCACATCATACATTTACAAAAGTTATTCGAGCGTCTGCGAAAGTTCAAACTGAGGTTGAATTTGAACAAGTGTACATTTGGTGTCAGGTCAGGCAAGTTGTTGGGTTTTATTTTAAGTCAAGCATGGTATTGAGGTAGATCCCAACAAGGTAAAAGCCATACAAGAAATTCCAGCTCCAAGGATAGAAAAAGAGGTTCGTGGTTTCTTAGGAAGATTGAATTATATTTCAAGGTTCATATCGCACTTAACTACTACATGCGAGCCTATATTCAAATTACTGCGAAAAGATCAGACGGTGGTGCAGAATGATGATTTCCCAAAAGCGCGCGTCCATCATAATTCTATGATCTCTCCCACACCTTGTCCATTGGATCAGGTAGATATTATGTGCCTAGCCCATCGCTAATCACACCACCCCTGCTTTTGATTTTTACTACAATGTTAGAAACCACACCCCCTCTGCACTACTAGGTCCATTTCAATATCTGAGCTTGGGCCCTTGCTAAACCAAACCCCCTTGTTTTTGCTATTGTGTACAAACAACACCTCCCTTGCGTTTTGGGTCTGAATTCAATATCTGAATTCAGGGCCCTGCTTTTTACACCCCTCTGATTTACTTAGCCGAAACAAAATACACTCCCTGCATATTTATTAATTATTTTTATTTATTTTTATATTATAATTAATATTTTTATTTATAAAATTCTGAAATTATTTTTATTATCACAAAACTCAAATGTTTATTTTTTCTAATTCATCTAAATATTTTTAATTGCATTAAAATTATTCCTCTTCGTGCATTAATAAATTTTTTATATATTAATATATTTAAAAAATACTTAACCAACACCAATTTTTTTTAATAATTTAATTAAACCCAAGATAATTTTCAAAAAGAATTATGAAGATACTTTAAATCAACTGTGAACTCGTCTAACAATTCCGATATTCACACTCCCAAGCTTGGTTTAAGGGGAATTCAAAATATCTTCGTAATCCATAAAAAACACCAACCAACTGCGAATTACGAATTGAGACTCTGATTCCTAATAAGAGGATACACAGGCATACGATTAAAATCGTGTCGAGTTCCACTAATTAAAATAAAAACTCAATTTTCTAAGTCGTAATTCTAAACTCTAGTATCCTTACGAACAATATATATATATATATATATATATATATATATATATATATATATATATATATATATATATATATATATATATATATATATATATATATATATATATATATATATATATATATATATATATATATATATATATATATATATATATATATATATATATATATATATATATATATATATATATATATATATATATATATATATATATATATATATATATATATATATATATATATATATATATATATATATATATATATATATATATATATATATATATATATATATATATATATATATATATATATATATATATATATATATATATATATATATATATGCAAGAGTTTTTAGAATGCATTTTCAGGTACAAGATAAAGGATCTAATGTCAAAGAACTTCTAAAGTCTAAAAGGTTCAATTAAATCAAGTTGTGATGAAGAAATGATAATGATTGGATGGTTCTACTTATCAAACTCTGATAAAGAAATTCTAGGGTATATAATGTTATGAGAAATCGAGTGTTGATAACGCACTTTTAACCTCGAAGAAGTCTCTAATAGATCAAGCTGTGATAACAAACCTCTCTGATGATTAGAAGGTTCTAATGTAGAAAGAAATTTTGATAAAGCAAACTCTGATAAATCGCTTCCACTCGCTTCAATTAGAATTCTGGAAAATGTTAACCAAGCTCAGAAAACCATACTTTCTGATAAGATCTTAAGTTTTAGATTTAGGGGGAGATTGTTTAACTCATGCGGAGTTTTCTAAACAATGCTCAAATATTCCTTCCTTCTAAAAACTGTAAATCTTATACTCATAGGGAGCTTACGCTAACTGGGGGAAGTTTTCTTCTTTAACTCTGATTCGATTATGATATTACCTTGTAAAATTGTTACATCAAAATACATGGTTTTATCATCATAAAAAATGGGGAGTTTGTTAGAACAAGATTTGGATTCTATAATTAATCTATGGATTTTGATGATAACAATACATATACTTTATATGTAAACAATTTTATTTCTAATAAGTTTCTTGAGTGTGCAGATTAGAAAGTCTAATTGATTCAGGACTGTTGTATGAAAAATCATCAGAAAGCACACATCAGAAAAATTGTTTGTCTCTGCTTCTGAAGTAACATCAGTAGTTCTGAAGAATGTTGAATGTTCACAAGAAAGAGGATCTCAACGTGTATTTCTCTATAAGCTACTACTTTAGAAGTCACAAGTTTTCAAGAAAGAAGAATTTTGTTATAGTTGCTGCTCTAAGATTAGAAAACAAGATTGCAACAGAAACAAGCTTTTGCGCCAAAGATCATAAGTCAAGATTTGTTTATCAGAAAATCTACTGCTTCTAATTCTGAAGACAGAGTCAAGATTTTGAACACATCAAAGAAAAACTTCTACCTCCAAATAAGAAGTCAAGATTTGTTCATCAGAAAAGTTGTTGCTTCTAGTTATGAAGACAAAGTCAAGATTCTGAAGACTCTGATACTTCGTGGAATATGCACATATCACTTCACATCAGAAAGAATTACATCAGAATACAAATCAAGGAAAGGTATATCTTCTGTACTCATTACTATCTACATCATATAGTCCATTAGAAGATAAGATTAAAGATGATATCTTATCAAGCCAATGTACTTCATCAGAAGGAATCTTCATCAGAAGACAATATCATCATTAATGTGCGCTAGAAGAGTTAGTACAATAGTATAATTACATATTCCACTCAAATGGATGTAATGTGTACTATTTGTCTCCCACGCATTGTTTCTTACCGTTATGGCAGCTGGAAATGAAAGTGACGTGTGTACTACTACAACAATCTACTTCTTCAATTCCTATATAAAGGTTCGAGTAACTCATTTGCAAATTGACGAATAGACGAACATACAAACATACAACAAGAGAACAAGAACAGTAACGCTGTCAAATAAAAAACGTGAAGAAATCACGCAAGAGAAAAGATTAAAACACAGAGAGTTGTTGCACATTATTTGTGTTTATATTAGTTATTCATTGTTCATCTAAGAAAGAAGACAAAGACACGAGAGTTATTTCTCATTAATTGTGTTATTATTTGTTCTTCATTTGTTGTTAGAATACAAGAGTTGTTGCTCATATTTGTGTTATCATTGTAATTTGTTTGAACACAAGAGTTGTTTCTGATATATGTGTTAAACAATATAGACTTAAACATTTATGTAATCCTCTTATTAGAATAAAACTTGTAAACACATCATTCAACGGTTAGTTGATTAAGTCCTTTTCTAAGGCATAGAGAAATCTCCTTCAAGGGACCGGGTAGGTCATAAGCCTTAAAGAATCAGTGATCGTTATATCTCTTAGGGGACCAGGTAGGTCAGCATTCTTAAGGGATCACTAACAGGTTATCACTGTTGTTGTTAGTCACCGGCAGGTATCCCGTGCAATTGTAATCAATTTGGTTATAGTGGAATAAGTCCTTTTCTAAGGAAAAATCACCTTGGCGGGTGGACAAGATTAACCTTTTCTAAGGTGAACCTAGATAAATCGAACGTGTCAATATTTTTCTTCTAAAGCACTGTTTCTAATTCTGATTGTTTGTGTAAAGAACTTCTAAACGAAAAAAATTTAAAACCCAATTCAAACCCCTTTTCTTCTGTTTTTCTCAACCTTCAAACCATTGATCCCTAGATTGCTATGATGAGTCTCCATATAATGCAACTAAAGTTTAATTTGCATTGGACTAATAGGAATTGGACATCGATGGTTTTGGTGTTGTTCTATTCCCAAAAGGTAAGAAAATCTCAATGAAGCCCCAAAGAAGAATTAGTGTTCCATTAAATCCTTTAAAATGTGTTCTTATGTATGGTCCTAGTGTTTCCTTCCTCCATCCCAACTTGGAAAATAAATTAACATACATTATGTAACAAAAACTTCCTTGGTCAAGAAGAAATTGTGAGACATCAAAATTGGTAATGATATTTATTCTGGACCAGCCAAAGGCCCAAATGACCAAGGCCCAAATAAATCTCAAATTCACTCCACTTGGCCTAAGGTATAAAGTAAGAACTCCCAAGAGACAATGTGTATCGTCTGATATCCAATTATTTCTCTGCACTCATCTTGAACCTTGAGTTGACTTGGGTGTTAAAGTTCTAACCATACAAATCTACCATGCATCGTTGTGACAAAGATCAACACTACTGTTCAAGATAAAAAATTCTTCAACTACATCCATTTTTTGTTTCTGAATGGAACAATATCTACGATTATCAATAGAAAAACTCCATTGAGTATGCCTCATATCCTTTCACTGACATTAAATCCTATAATGGGTCACTCAGATCTCTTACTTGATGTTGTTTTTTATTATGATCAATGGACAATAATTTTTCTCTTTTTCTCTTGACAACTCCCTTATATGACATCTTCGATGGTGGGAACCCTCCTATAACTGACACAACTAAATGATAACCTCCAAGATGGAAGCTATGAAGGGCCACTTCCCTCTCATGTAATCTTCCTTTTCAATGTCATCCCTTTTATTGTAGGTTCTTTAATTGTATATGCTGTCTTTCTATGTAGGGTAGTTCCCGAACAGAGGAACACTTTTTGCATGGAGATTCACTTGGACTTGAAGGTTTTTGTAGAGAACCAATATGCCTCTTTTGTCCCATTTTGAGGTTTCTTCTTTGGTGTATATACCTAGAATTTCTTTCTTGATCATATCTTCAATTGAATCCTTACGATGGATGAATTCATTGGTCTCATGACCATGTCATTTGTGAAACATGTAATAATTCATTTTGTCAACGTGTGTTGACTTTTTCACAGCATATGGCTATTTTCCCATGACTTGAATTTGTGTTGTCACACTTTTGCAGAATTCTCTCCTTGGATGTTTTGAATATGATATACTTTGAGAACCTAGAGTGTGGCCTTGAACTAAGTCATCATAACCTCTTTCTCGGTGAGAACAAAAAGATTTAATTTCACTACTCCTCTGACTTGGTAGTGATTTAGCAGAGTATCCACATGTTCGACTTGGCCATCAAGGACTTTGGTACCATCATAAGCTTTCAATTTTAGGGGTTTCTCCATCATAAATTTATGATTGACACATTTTACTTGAAGGAGTCGGTACTTATGAGTCGGTACTTTTAGTCTCTATAATTATTATTTTTAAAATTTTAGTTGTATTAAATGTTTTTTATTTTGTTTTTGGTTATTTTTTGTTTGTTTTAATATTTATAAAATTGATTTATGTAATATTTAAAATATTTTATTTTAGTTTCTTCAGTACTAGTGACACAAAAACTAAAGTAATAATTTTATCTTTAAATATGTAAAGTATAGTAATTTAAATTTATTCAAAAAATATTATGATTATAATTTAAACATAATAAAATTGGAAATACATCTATGTTAACTAAAAAATATTTAAATTGAACATCCCCCACTATTCAGTTTGGAAGGAATGCAACAGTATTTACATTTACTATATCACCTTTTATTACAGCGGTAATTGATAAGACTAACAGAAATCGTGTGAAAGCGGGGATAGCTCAGTTGGGAGAGCGTCAGACTGAAGATCTGAAGGTCGCGTGTTCAGGAGTAGTTGGGAGCATTAATGAGCATTAAATGGTGATGAGACTTATCAACACCAATATTCTGGTAATGGAAACCAAACTTTGAACCAGCAGTTCTGTTTCACTAAGAACAACGTAAACCATGCTCTGGTCTTGGCCTCCTGTTGTCTTAGCAAGTTCTGGGGATTCTCCTGATTTTCTGACACGTTCCTTGGATTTGCTTCTGGAACTCCTGGGCTTAGAGATTCTGTATCAGTGTAACACCCACTCTTCTGACCCTTTCATCTTCTGATTTCAGCATGTTCTGAAAGAGCCTTCAGACTTCCTTGCTTCTTTTGCATTCCTTTAGCAAATTCTGGCTGAGCTTGCGTAACTGCTGAAAGAGTCATGTTCTGTCTGAGACTTACGTATTGAACCACGTTTACAACTTCTGATTGAGCTGATGTAGCTGCTGAAGAGCCAACTTCTGACTGCGCTGAGCCAAGCTTGCAACTTCTGACCGTTTCTATCTGGAGTTTGGTCCAGAAGTTCTGAAGCGCTGATTTCTTCTTAAACACTCATTTTTTAGAGAAAAATTCCAAGTACTTAGAATTTAATTTTTCTCAAAATAAAAGCGTTGTCTTTAGAGCTTGTGTGATCATCTTGCTCTTGTAAATGGTTTGCTTGGGAAAAAATGACAATTCAGGACTTGGATTTGTTTCAGAGGGACTCTGAAAATCCAAGATGAATTCCTGAAGAAAGAGAGGGCAAATTTTGGGGTACAACAAATTTTGGGCAAATTTTATTACAGCGGTAATTGATAAGACTAACAGAAATCGTGTGAAAGCGTGGATAGCTCAGTTGGGAGAGCGTCAGACTGAAGATCTGAAGGTCGCGTGTTCGATCCACGCTCACCGCAATTTGTATTTTATTTTCCTTAAACACGCATTTTTAACGAAACAATGAAAAAAACTCTAAAATGGAGATGCGGGGTATCGATCCCCGTACCTCTCGCATGCTAAGCGAGCGCTCTACCATCTGAGCTACATCCCCATTTTGTTTACCCACCTGGTGAAAGCTGTTATAATTAATTTTCTTCGTTATGCTCCGTTAAGAAACTATTGTGGGCATGAAAAACACTTATTTCCTACATAATATATACTAATAATTTTACTCTAACTTTGGCTCATTTTAAGCTTCAATAAATCTCTAATTACTATAATTTTTATCATTGAATGAATATTTTCAAAACTAGATTAAATAGGTCTGCTTGATAATTTTATATTATTGCATTTCAAAATTAATTTAATTGTTAAATACCAATCATCTTATTTCAAAAATAATAACTTTAAATCAAACATTAGTGAAGAGACAATATTTTTTATAACTGGTGCTTTTTATATTCAATCATTCATTTTAAATACTCTAAATCATAATAATAAAAACTCTAAATCATTTTAAATACTTTAAATCATAATTGTGAATCTCACATATTACTTAAGAGACAATGTTTTGTATAAGTGATGTTTTTTTATTAAATCATTCATTTTAAAAACTCTAAATCATAATAATAAAAACTCTAAATCATTTTAAATACTCTAAATCATAATTGTGAATCTCACATATTACTGAAGAGACAATGTTTTGTACAAGTGATGCTTTTATATTAAATTATTCATTTTAAATACTCTAAATCATAATAAAAGAAATCATGATTTAAAATAAATAATAGATAATTTAAGTATAAAAAACCTTGAATTAAAATAAATCAAGTATTATCATTTTTAGTGTATTTTGATAGATTTTCTTTTACATGCTTAATATACTCATGGTCTCTAAAATATATTAATCTAGATCTTTTTATGACCATAATAACAAGGTTAAGTTGAAAAAAGAATCATGTTATCTCATTCAAGTGCTCTTCAATATTGTTTAGTTCGAGAATCAAAATGGATGATCTAGTTTCCTCTTCTGAGTCGTTCTACGCCTTTATATCAAATGTAAGTGGAAGAACAATTCACGTTGAGACCTCCATGCCCCATCGCGTCATGTTAGAGGAGGAAACAAGGGATAACTTAAAAAGGAGGGAACTTGTCATAGATTTCATTCAAGTTCCTCTGAGGATTGAGGGTCGTGAGCCTAGTGACACTGATGTGTTCATACATTTGAATCTTCGACATCGTCTAGTTGCATCAGAGTATGACTGGATAGATGAAAAAGTAACAGGCACTTCCTCAGTTTTGGGCCCTAGGGCCACTCTTAGAAATGTTAACATTGTGTTCGATAATTCTTCGTAGTGTTTAGTCCTTCTGGTGCCATATGAGAATAGGATATGCATCTCTTTTCATGACTGCATCTGCATGGTTCTGTTTTATGAGTGTTTGTTTGTAGAAGTGGGGTTTCGGCTTCCATTTTATGAATTTTAGATAATTGTCCTAAAACATTTGAAAAATTCTCCTTCCCAACTTCATCTGAGATCATAGGCACATATAAGAGTCTTCCAATTGTGTTTTGATCATAAGTCTTGGAAGCACTCTCTTAATTTATTCTTGGACCTTTTCCATCTAAGTCGTACATCCTGAGATAACTTTCATAATCAGAGGCTCGTATATTTTCATCCGGTCCACCATTAGTTTGACTCATTTACTCTAGATTTGGGCGATTTCTTGTGACATTTTCCATTGGTGAAGCCACTCATTCTTACAGATCATTCTTCTTTCTGTTATTTTCCTACTAATCTCCCATCCCTTGCTGGGCTATATACCCGAGATATTGGCCCAAGCTTCACTTTAACTAGTCTTTTCTCTCCTATTCACCCAACTAAGTTCTATTTCTTCGAACGAGGTGACACAGAAGTAGAAAATGCAATCTTGGTTTCATGGACTTGGCTATGAGAAAGGGTTCGACCCTGGTGAGGTGCCTTCTATCGAAGTGAGGAAAAGGCATATTGATACTTTCTCTATCTTGAGTACAGTTAATCTTGAAGAGAGAAGGAATATTTTTTGGAAGAGTAGAGTCTTCATATTTTTTAACATGTGTTATTGCACTTTGAAGATAGTCTGGATAAAATAAGCATGTGAGTGCAATATCCTCTCTTAGATGTTTTGAAGGATGTCAAAACTAGGAAATATGTAGTATTTGTACATTGGATCGTATCCTTCTATGTCTAGGTTAGGGATGGCAAAAAAATCATACCCATGGATACCCGCGGGTAAAACCCGTCACGGGCACGTGCATGATGGCTTAATGGGTATCCGCGGATAAAATAAACGGATATTTGGTTATCTATTTGCTTACAGATACAAATATGAATTTGATGGTGCCCGTATTCGTGAGTATCCGTATCCGTTAATAATTAGAAAAAATACTTAAATATTAATTTGTTTGATAAAAATTATTATTATTATTACTATTATTATAATTATAATTGTTATTATTTTGTTAAATATGATATTATTATTAATATTATTATTATAATTATATAAAAGAAGAAATAAAATGAATGTGATTTATTTTTGTTATTATTTTAGAGAGAAGATTCTAGAGAGAAGATTTTGACCTTGGATACTTCTGATACATGAGAACTTCACTTATCAGAAGCCTCATATCTGAGAAGAAATAAAAAAACAAAAATTAAACCAGAGTCTAATTTTCCATTCTGGAAAGCTAACTTTATTAAAATTTTGGCACTTGCAATAACAGACGTCAAGACTGATGTCTCAACAATATACAGTGTCACGACAGATGTTATAACATTTGCTGACAGAAAAAATAGACTTGCTAAAAACATAAATATTGTGCAGAAAAGTAAATTGTAGAAACTTAAAGAACATAGTCAATTGTTAACCAATTTTGGTAGAACTCACCTACTCCGGGGGATACCAAGCAAGGAAGAAAATTCACTATCAGTAGTATAAATTCGAAGCTAAACAATCTCAGTTTATAACTTCTCACTTAATCTCTACCCAATGCAATTTCTACCTAGGAACCTCCTAGATACAAGAACCCCCTCTCACTCACAATCACCGCAGTGATATCAAATAATCCCAGTCCTAAGGAATATCTCAAGAAACAAAAAAGAAGATTACTCCTCTAAAAATAGTTAGTCTTGCTTAAAAGCTTTAACTAAGAACAATATTCAACTCTTTGCTTAAAAACTTAGAGGAGAATAATAACTTCATAAACAAGTAACAATCAGTCAACTCAAATGCATCAAAAGATACATGAGGACGCATAAAAACACATAGAGAAACTAAGGAACTCTCAAACCTTAAACCCTTATTTTTCACAAGGTTTTACAATAAAAACAACTTTTTTTAAAAACTAGGTCTCATACGTATCCTTATATAGAATTCTGCAGTTGGGCTTGGAATTTTCAATCAAATCTAATCTTCAGCTCTAAATTCTTGCAGAATCTTCTCCACAAAAATAGAAACAAAAAATAAATCTTTCAAATATTTCCTAAAAAGTCTCAAAGATTTTTTTAATGAAATAAATCAAATCTGCAATTGTTCCTAAAAATCCTTGATTGTCTGCGCCTGTTATGAGTACTAGAGGCCTCTAAAATCTAATATATTTTTAATCAAATCTTTAAGGACATTATTCAGTTGTATTGTCATGATGTTCTGTTACAACATGTTACAACATCTGATAGAACATCAGTCAAATAAGTACCACTAGACTCTGTTGTACCAACTGGTCAAGATGTTATGACATCTTGCTCAACATTAGGTTGCAATACATGTTTTCCAAATGAAACATATTTTGATAAAATTGTTGCCAACTACTTATTTTACCAAAATTGTTGCCAACCATAAAATCACAGACCTAACATCTATTATTATACTCTAAACTTATCGACAAACATCTAATTTAACAAAATTCTCCTAATTTTAAAAATTCATCAATAGAGTAATTCATTATTATTATTACTCGTGTCAGACCATCAACAAGATGATAATCCTTAACACCAAGTCATGCCAACAAAACTCTAAAACATATCAGAGTTACTCAAGTAGTAACTTTGGCAACGCTAAGGTAATAAATCCCTAACACCAAAACAACTTATTTCAAATTTATGACATAGTAAGCTAATTTACCATTATAAACTCATCACATACTCACCAATTTATCATCAAATTAAACAATTAAAAAAATATAATCATGAATTTATATACTATCTCAATTCACTAAAACCTTCAAATATCATCAATGAAGGAAATACATGGACACATCAAAACATAATTTTATTCACACATTGACATAAGAAATTCAACAATCATAACACATGAAATCATATAGAATCATCAAATTCAAGATTTTTTAACAAGTCAATTAATCCTATTGGAGGTTAAGGATCTCTCCACTCTATCTTTCATCATATCGCTATTATTGAACCAAATTCCCACTCTTACCTTGTGATTGCATAAAATTTTGATCCATCCTTGATTTTTCCTCTCCAAGTCCTAAGCCTCTTTCTTTCTTCTTGGACTCTTGTCTCTTTTCTATTTTCTCTCAAAATACGTATTGTCAACTCTATTACCTCACAAATCTTTAAAAACCTAGTTCCCTCATTAGATTATCTCCATCTTAACCTTAATGTTACTCATAATGCCTACCTTTTCATCACTTACTCATCATAAGTTCAATATTGCCCTTAATTTCTCTACACACTTATTTTCTCTTTAATTAATTTATTTTATTTAAATAATAAAACTAGAACATTATTTTAATTAATAAAATAATTCTAAATAAAATCTATCAACTTCTAATTATTCTCTACCATTTCCTCTCACGCTCACACACCTCCGTCACACTTATTTAAATAATTTAATCAAAATACTCTTTATTATAATTATTAAATAATTTATATCAACTCCAACAAGACACAACTTATTCTCTAGACCTCTACCTATATGACATACACCCCTACCCTCTTATTTATCTAATTATTTACACACAATAATTAAATAAAATACGTATAAATCACAAACAATTCACAAATAACTCAATTATAATAATTTAGTAAAAATTGGGGTGTTATTTTAACTCTTCCCCACTTCAAGAATTTTTTCCCTTGAAAATTACCTTAAGCAACCAAAGTCGGAGAAACCTAAGCTTCTCCCCCACTTATTTCAATCTCGCTCCTGCAAGCGGTTAGAATAACAACAAGTACTGACAGTGTTTTACACACATGTCTCATTCCAAGGAATTAACAATATTACATAAACCTGGACAGATGGAATGACCTATTCTGATACCACTAATATAACACCTTATTTCCCAAAACGCATAATTATACAATAAATTAGAGATTTTGCACATTTTTTCTAAACTTTTGCACATAGGGTCTTTGTTAGCAGCATCATCACCTTCAGAGTCTGAAAAGGTAATCTCCAAATTTATAAACTCTTCAAATAGATTTGAATTTTCAGGGTCAAGGTTATCATTAAATCTAACATGAATAGATTGTTCAACAATAAGAGTTTCAGTGTTATACAATCTATATCCTTTTGAGCGTTCAGAGTATCCTAACATGATACACTTATGTGCTTTTGAATAAAACTTGTTAAGATTCTCCTTAGTGTTCAACAAAATACCAGTAACAATTGGTCTCGATCAAAATGAGACAATGCCTTTCTGAACCAAAACCTATTGGGACGTTATTGAAATGTTGGGTGACCGAGTGAAGGTACGAGTAACGACTCGACCTTAAGAATACCTCAAAGAATATGCCATACTGGATCACAAACCAAAACTAAGAATACTTTAGAAGGAACTAGTAACGACTAGACCTCGTTGAGTACTCCTCAGGATACCAATAGTGATTGGATCCACAAAACAAGGTGAACACCTGATGATCTCGAACCCGGAAGAAGCAGTAACGACTGACCCTAACCAAGGAATTACAAAGATGAAACGACACAAATATTAATCTGACTTGGTAGAACCTAGTAATGACTAGACTCAACCAATATGAAATGAATTCCAGAACGCTGCACTTAAAAATCAGGTGACAAGTTGCGAACTTGACCTTGGTAGGAATGATATTTACCAACCCATAACATTGTGCTAGGGAAAAGCTAACAACAACAAGGAAAATAAGTAACGACTCGATAGGGGAAGACTAGTAATAACTAGACTCCTTAAAATACTAGAACGCTGTATTCTGAAAAAGATACGCGAGTAACGACTCAACAGGGGAATACTAGTAATAAATAGACTCCTCATAATACCAGAACACTGTATTCTAAAAAGGATACGCGAGTAACGACTCAACACCAAAGGTGCTGATAACGACCAGACTAAAAGAAATTCTACGCCAGGACAGAACTGGATTATAACAGGTCCAATGAGTATCAAACATATGACATAGACCAACCAAAGAAAGCTCCATCAAAGATACCAACGATACACGTCTGGAGGAGCAGACACATGTGTCAGATATCAAATAAATATGCCCGTAGTTGGTAGCAGACATAAGGAAGATATTGGGTACATGCCAAGTAAAATTAGACATATACAAACAAGGAAGAGACCAACTGATGAAGGCTCCAACAAGGAATGCTAACTGAAGATAGACTCCTAGAGAAAGAACACCGATTAAAGGCGAACTAGGGATAAAATATTCGTGTCTGGTCAGAGTTAGACACATATAAGAAAGAAACCGACCGAAGTAGACTCTTAACAAAGAATGCCTGCACAAAGGCGAATCAACAATGAGGCTAAGCTGAAGGTAGACTCCTAAGAAATTAACGCCTATCAAAGGATAATTCTATAATGAAAAGAAGACTAGCCGAAGGTAGATTCCTGATAAAATGACACCAATCAAAGGCGACGCACAATGAAAAGAAGACTGGCCGAAGGTAGATTTCTGGGAAAAGGACACCGATCAAAGGAAAACTCACAGGGGATAAAGATATTCATGTATGGTCAGAGTTAGAAACACAAAAGTGAAATTGGGCATCAAGAAACAAATGTTTGGAGTTCATAGTGAACACAAGAAAAAGACTAATCAAATAAAGCCCCAACAAGAAAGGATGCATTCACCTAACCAAGTATTCCAGACAATTGGAATTTGAAGAGACACTGAATGACTCTTAATAGAGAAGGTTAGCTAAGCTAACAGAAGGAGAACCCGACTGGCACAGATACCAAAGGAAAGGAATCGACTAAGCAGGACCTTTAGAGAACACCGATCAAAGATGAACTCTACAAGAAAAAGAGTCCAATCGAAGGGGACTCTAACAAGGATTGCCAACCTAAGTTGGGATTTTAAGAGGGTATAAAAGCATAAGAACCACATTATCCCTCAGGCCATAAGTGAGGTGTTATTCTTCAAGATGGAAAGCATCTGAATTACCATACACCAAGCATGTATACTCAAATACTCAAGAAATAAGAAGGGTTATACACCAAATCTTAATCGCACTTAGAAGGAAAGGCAAACATGGGTAAAAATAACCAAGGGCTTGCAAGGGCAAGGGAAAACCACGACTCACTGGGGAAATGGAAAGTACCAAAGACTCGACTAGTGGTAAATCAAAACGAACTCCACTGGGGAAACATAATAGGAATACCCTAAGATTGATGTGGAGATAATTCAAATATGAGCGCATAACAATTTGATTATTGCAGGTGAACATAATTGTCTTATACCTTAATGCATGTTTGAATTTTTTATGGCATAATGCTCCATACAATGGAAATGCTACGCGTTTTGGTAGATGAAATATAATTATGTATGTTTAGCAATGTACAGGGGAAAACAAGTCAATAATCAGCCGCTAAGAAGACCAGGAACTTCCGAACAATTATCTTTACACATCTAAACTTCTATGGAGAAAAATACCTCTGAACTTCAATGGGGAAACAAGATTTGGAACCACCGGCCGATGACGATTGATATCTTTGGGGAAGTAACTTCCTGGGGGAAAATATTTCTAAAATAAATTGCAACTCAAAATATTGAACTCTGATCCAACTCTTAACTTCCTGGGGAACAGATCCAACATCTCTTTCCAGGGATAAAGAGAAACTTGCCAGAAACTAGGACCTTCTGATGTAAGTCCTCAATAAAAGTGACTTCGACCAGGGAATCATAGAAAATATTAAGTAAAAAAATTCTACCCAGGCTACACTGGGGATATTACCATTGGGGGTAACAATCTTCACTAGGGGAAGAAGAGGGTATCTTTGAACCATGAACTTGAGGTTCAAAACTCTAATGAGGAAATATTTTAGCAATACTCTATCACTGGGGATAAAATAGCCCTAAATGGGATTAGTCTATGCACACCGCTCCAGAAAAACAGGAGACTTGCTCCACTGAGGCATAATAAGCATGCTGATCAAACTTCTCTTTAAGAAAACCTGACAGGGGCAAACTTCCCTGGGGAGAAAAGATAGGAACTTCATGGGGATGAAGAATGACAACCTCACTGAGGATATAAATACCAACCAAGGAGACTCAGGGTATCGACTTCAAGGGGATATAACAAAGATATCAAGTCCAATGAAATGATCCTTCCCATATTCTTTGAAACATAGTAGATTGCGCTGAAGAAGAAGATCGTACAGAAACATGCTGATGAAATGCACTTGTTTAGAGATAAGCCCTATGGAAGGGATAAACTCTTATCAAGAGTGCCAACTTCAGTGGGGATTACATAGGAATATGCTTTCACTGGAGATAATGGATTCTGTCTAGGCGAGGGTACGCTTTCACTAGGGATGAGTGATTCTGTCTTGAGTAGAAGTGAGCATTCACTGGGGAAATTGGATCCCATTCTACAGAAATCCTCATGTTGGTCGTATACTGACCCTTCTTGATTCATTTGATGGTATGCTTCTTGTCATAAAAGACCAACAGTACTCGTAAAAAGAGAAATTGTGGAAATATGCCCAATATGTGGATTGGCAACCTCTGTTGAGGAATAAATAGTTTGAACTACCGACCACTAGGTAAAAAAATGCGATGCAAGATTGCAACTTCATCATGTCAACTCCGAGGAGGAATGCCACTTAAAGTGGACTTTGGAGAGGATACTGCAAAAACAAATTGCAGTCCATTGAGGAGAAATCATCCTGACTTCAAACAACTCCTAAATTTCTAGGGAGAAGATCCATTATCCTCCTACAGAGAAATGAGGAATGCTTCACTGGGGAATAAAGATCTTTGAATAGAAGCCCCTTAGAAGACAAACATTTGTCAAGTAGTAACAAATCTTTTACTAGGAAAATGAGTCCTTTTAGGAAATAAAATTTCCATCATGAACCTCGTATGAGTAACAACCTCACACACTTCTTTGTGTTCTTGCCTGTATCCTACTGAGGATAATAATCCAAACTTCACTTAGAGATAATGACCTTGACTTCTGTCGAAAAATGCCAACAACCCAAACTTAGGTCTCTGGCTTTTGATGGAGGAACACCAATACATGGAATTACATCCTTGACGAGTTAGGGATGATGATCTTGACTTTTGACATGCTCTTCAAGTACACAAATTATTTAGCTGGAGCCTGGACTTAATCTGATCAATCCTTGAAGAGGAGAAAATGCCCCTGCATAATTTCTTTCCCCGGTTTATAAGGCCTTTGAAGAAAATTTCCTCGAGAGGACTTCATTGTATTTGTACCAGAAAGATAATCTGCTTCAGTGTTATGAACTTGAGAATACTGCCCCTGATTGATCAAAGTTGGAAGCAGTTTCAACCATGCTTGAGTGAATGCTCATGCATCTTCATATTCTGAAAAGATTCTCCTCTAATCCATAGATTCTCGGAGAAATTTGTTAAATATCGACATAACTGCCCCAATTTGACTGTATTTTTAGGGATCAAATCCCTACCTGAATGCCTCAAATTGGCTGAACACTTAATCTATAGAGTATTCAACATGCTTACTGATAACGAGAAATCGTATCATATAATTACTACATTTTTTATCGATTTTCATAATACATTAACTCGTTTAACTCCCGACTGTTCCGAGTTTTTATGTCTTTTCACAGGTACAACATATTTCAAATCAAATAAGTGAAAAAGGATCACATGAAGAAAGCTAACCAAGAATCAGAAGAAAAAGAACTAAATCTGCAAAATCTGCAGATTTTGTTGTTGTGACGGTCGTCACACTCCCATTACGAGCGTAACGCGCTCACAACTTGATAGACGCTCGTCACACATCATTGACGAACGTAACGCACTATTTAAGCGCATTACGACCGTCACCTCCTCATGACGACTGTCACACGCGTAGTTAAACGTTATGCATAACAAGAGACATGAGCAACGTAATGGAGGGTTTTCTTCTCCTACAATTCCTCAACTTCAGCAACGAACCGTCCGAGTCTTCCTCCACTCAAGCAATTCCTAAATTCTCTTAACTGCAAAAATCCTCTTCTATAAATAGGAGGCATTTTAATGGAAAAAGGGTCGGAGAATTTTCTACAGAGCCAAACTTTTGCCTTTCTACATTATTTTGTTTTAGTTTGCTTTTGAACCATTTATACCTACTGTAATGTTTAGTTTCCAAAATTAGTTCCAAAAGTGTTAGTTCTTCATCTAAGGATTAACACAGTCGTATATTTCAATTAATCACAAGGATATTGTACGCACTCAAGATTACCACATCAACATTATTTACAGGTTTTTTATGCAATTGGTTTTTATTATTCTTATGCTATGTTAGTTATTTTTATGAATTGTATTTTAAGTTGCATGGTTACTAAATATATTATTTCTGGCTAATTTCGTTTGTACCGGTATGTGACTCCTAAGCACCGAAGGAATTCGGTGATAACTTGGCTAAAAACTTTTATAAATAATTTATGGTTTCCAATTTCCATATTTAATTTAACTACCCTTGTCACGAGAGTGAAAGGATATTTAACACGATTTTGCCACGAGAGTGGGAAATTAATTAAGGCAAGAACCTGCATGCGAGAGCTGGGGTTTAACCCAGATAGTGGTAACGAAACATTAATTTTTAAATACATGAGAGTGTTTTAACAAATTAATTAAACTCAAGTTGTTTTCAAAAAGTGTTATTAAATTTAAAGTGCATCCACTAGGTTTAGTAGCATGACTTATTTCATGAACACGAGAGTGTATGTCTCAGGTTTTTAAACAATTCGTTTTTACCGAAATACTTTATATGCCAAGCGATTCACCGAGTTCTTGAAGTCCGACTATCACATACTAGTATACTATTACTATTTTTTTTAATTAAACTCTTTTCCCCCCAAAACCAAATATTCATCGCTTAGTTAAACAATTGTAACATTAGATCGTACGCGATTGATCCTCAGTCTCTATGGGTTCGATAATCATTTAAAACTAGAACAACTAAACTATATACTTATAGTTAGTATCCCAATAGACTCATAAAGTCCCGATCAAGTTTTTGGCGCTGTTGTCGGGGACTGATTGTTCAATTAAGTATGATTCTTCTGTTGTGCGTTTAGACTAGGCAACATAAACCCTTTTTCGATTTGTATGCCAAGGACTCGTTCACAAGGCGAACCACTTGACAAATCGACGGACGAACCTGAATGCATCCTTTCCATAAGACGAACAGTCAGGGATTACTGTTTAAATCACGCTATTCCTTTACCAAAACCCGAAATCAAGATTGATTCCGAAACAAATTCTAATTCTTCCTCTGAAACCGAAATTAATCCAGAAGTAGACATGGCCGAAGAACGAAGGACCCGTCCACTGAAGGAGTACGCAGCTCCATCACAACAAGAACCCCACAATAGCATTGCTGCTCCAGCAATTAATCGAAATGATTTTGAGTTGAAACCGTCATTGATATCAGTTATCCAACAACGCCAATTCTCTGGAAATCCTACCGAGGATCCAAATGAACATCTTATGAAATTCGTTCAATTTTTCGACACAGTTATAGCAAATGGTATTAGTAAAGATGCAATAAGATTACATCTTTTTCCTTTTTCGCTAAGAGATAAAGCTTGGGCTTGGTTGCACTCCTTGCCGTCAAATTCCGTCACTACGTGGGAAGAACTTAAGACTGTATTTTTAGCACGATACTTTCCCCTAAGCAAGACTGCTGCATTAAGAGCTCAAACCAACGGATTTAGGCAGAAGGATACTGAATCGCTATTCGATGCTTGGGAACGCTACAAAGATATGGTGTGAATGTTCCCACATCACGGATTAGAAATCTGGCTGATTATCCACACATTTTATAATGGACTCTTGTACAACACAAGACTCTCTATAGATGCCGCCGCAGGTGGTACACTAATGGACAAGCCTTACAGCGAAGCTAACCAACTCATTGAAAATATGGCTCAAAACCACTATCAGTGGGGAGGAGAAAGAACACCTGTGGAGAAAATTCAAACCAAAAGTGGGATGTACGAGATTAGTAGCCTAGATAAAGTTAATGCTAAGGTAGATTCTCTTACCCAAAAGATAGAAAGCTTGACCTTACCTCCTGCAGCCACCGTGGCTGCAGTTACCCCAAACTGTGAAGTTTATGGAGTTCCTGGTCATGTTGGAACCGAATGTCAAATCCTAGCAGGAATATCAGTTGATCAGGTGAATTACGCTCAAGGTAATCCTTATGCTAATACCTATAACCCTGGTTGGAAGAACCATCCTAACTTCTCGTACAAGAACAATAATGCTTTATATGCACCTGGGCAAGCACCCACTGTACCTCCAAGCTATCAAAAACTCGCTGCTAATGTTCATAACATTCCTAAGAAGTCTAACCTTGAAATCCTAATGGAAAATTTTATCGCTAATCAAGCTCAACAAAACAAAGAATTCCTCAATCAAAACGTTCACACCAGTGAACAATTGAAGCTATTAGCAAATAAGGTAGATGCCCTAGCGACTCACAATAAAATGTTAGAAACCCAAATCTCCCAAGTAGCACAACACCAAGCTAGTTCTGCCGCACCTGCTAGTACGTTTCCTGGACAACCACAACCCAATCCTAAAGGACATGCTAATGCTATCACATTACAAAGTGGGACAACACTTGATGGACCGGTAGATCCTAGACTCCAAAACCCGACCATGTATCAAAAACCTGAAGAGGAAGCAGAGAAATCGAAAGAACAATATGAGAATGTAGAGGAAGACGCGAATGAGAATAGAGAGGTTTCAAAAAAACCTTACGTACCTCCACCGCCATATAAACCACCAATTCCATACCCTCAAAGACTTGCAAAATCCAAAAACGAAGGGCAATTCAAGAAATTTGTAGAACTTCTGAAATAATTAAACGTCACTATTCCGTTTACAGAAGCTATAACCCAAATTTGGTCATATGCTAAATTCCTAAAAGAAATATTATCTAATAAGAAAAAAATTGTTGAAAACGAAACCGTTATGCTAACTGCCGAATGTAGCGCCATAATTCAAAATAACATGCCTCCAAAGCTAAAGGATCCTGGTAGTTTCTCCATACCATGTGTAATTGGAAAATCTGTCATAGACAAAGCTCTATGCGATTTAGGAGCAAGTGTTAGTCTAATGCACTTATCTATTTGCGAGAAGCTCAAACTAGGTGACATGAGACCTACCAAGATGTCCCTACAACTAGCCGACAGATCAGTCAAATTCCCTGTTGGTATGCTAGAAAATATTCTTGTCCAAATAGGACAGTTTTACATACCTACTGACTTTATAATAATGGACATAAAGGAAGATTCAAACATTCCCATCATATTAGGAAGGCCATTTTTAGCCACTGCAGGAGCCATTATTGGTGTTAAGAAAGGAAAGCTTACCTTCGAGGTAGGAGAAGAAAAAGTAGAATTTATTCTTTCCCAATTCTTCAAAGCCCCTGCTATTGATGACTCATGCTGTTTCCTAGATATTATTGATGAATGTGTCAAAGAACTAGAGAACCAAGAAGACACATATTCTGGGATGTTGAAAATTCCGACGCCAACTATCTTCAAGGATGATGACTGGAAACGAGAATATCACGATGCCGACCTAAGAGAATGTTTCGCCTTAACACCTGATCCTACCCCAACTGATAAGAAGACAGGTATAGAACTTAAAACGTTACCCAAAGATCTAAGGTATGAATTTTTAGATAAAGAACTCGAACGGCCAGTTATAGTCAATGCCAATTTAGGGAAGATCGAAACTAAAAAACTTCTTAATGTGTTAAGGAAGTATCCAACCGCGTTAGGATATATTAGATCTAAAAGGAATAAGTCCTTCTCTCTGTATGCACCGCATTATGCTAGAGGAGGACTGCAAGACTTCTAGAGAACATCAAAGACGAATAAATCCTATCCTAAGTGAAGTCGTAAAGAAAGAAGTGCAGAAACTACTAGAGGCAGGCATCATATACCCAATATCAGATAGAAACTGGGTCAGTCCAGTTCACGTAGTACCTAAGAAAGGAGGTGTTACAGTTATAACAAACACAAAAGGCGAATCGGTGGCACAATGTACCCAAACAGGATGGAGAATGTGTATTGATTATAGAAAACTAAACAAAGCTACACGCAAGGACCATTTCCCATTACCATTCATTGATCAAATGCTCGAGCGTTTAGCCAAACATTCTCATTTTTTCTATCTTGACGGATACTCAGGATTCTTCCAAATTCCCATTCATCCTGATGATCAAGAGAAAACTACGTTCACATGCCCCTATGGTACCTTTGCATACCAAAGAATGCCATTTGGACTATGTAACGCACCTGCAACTTTCCAACGATGCATGATGGCGATTTTCGCAGACTTTTTGGACGAAATTATGGAAGTATTCATGGACGATTTTTCTGTCTGCGGAGAAAGTTTTGACGGATGTTTATCAAATCTTGAGCTAGTACTGAAACGCTGCGTCAATGTCAACCTAGTGCTCAACTGGGAAAAATGTCACTTTATGGTGAGACAAGGAATTGTGTTGGGTCACATTGTATCAAACAGAGGAATTGAAGTCGATAAAGCAAAAATCGAAATTATCAAAAACCTTTAACGACCCAAAACGGTTAGAGAAATAAGAAGTTTTCTAGGACACACTGGTTTTTACCGATGTTTTATAGAAGATTTCTCTAAAATCACTAAGCCACTAACTGAATTATTGATGAAAGAAGCCGAGTTTATTTTCGACGCTAAATGCTTAAACGCATTTGAGACACTTAAAGAAGCCTTAATTTCAACACCTATAATGCAACCTCCTGATTGGAACCTACCATTTGAAATAATGTGCGATGCGAGCGATTATGATGTAGACGCAGTCCTAGGACAACGCAAGGATAAAAAGCTTCACGCTATTTACAACGCAAGCAAAACACTCGATCCCGCACAAATGAATTACGCCACTACGGAGAAGGAACTCCTAGCCATAGTATTCGCATTGGACAAATTTCGTTCCTACTTAGTAGGCGCCAAAATCATTATTTACACGGATCATGCTGTGATCCGATACTTGCTAAGTAAGAAAGACGCCAAACCACGACTACTCAGATGGATCTTACTCCTACAAGAGTTTGACTTGGAAATAAAAGACAAAAGGGGGACTGAAAACGTGGTAGCAGACCATTTATCAAGATTGGATGGAATTCAAACCGAGAGTGTTCCCATAAACGAAGATTTCCCATATGAACACCTTATTGCTAAACTAGAGATAGCTCCTACCGACAATTTAGATCAATGCGATGAACATTTAACAACTGCGGTAGTAAAAGCCATTTGTACCAACACCACATTACCATGGTATGCTGATTTCATTAACTACTTAGCCGCCGGTGTTCTACCACCCGATTTAATGTACCAACAGCGGAAGAAATTCTTCCATGATCTTAGACACTACTTTTGGGATGAACCACTACTCTTTAAAAGATGCGCCGATGGTATCTACCGTCGCCTTGTTCCTAACGATGAAGTGGATGACGTCATTGCTCATTGCCATTCATCCCCTTATGGTGGACACGCTAGTACTTTGAAAACTTGTGCAAAAATACTTCAAGCTGGTTTCTTTTGGCCTACTTTATGGAAAGACGTCCACGTAGCAATTATGAACTGCGACAGATGTCAGCGCACAAGAAATATATCTAGACATGACGAAATGCCGCAAAAAGGGATTCTCTAAGTAGAAATTTTCGATGTATGGGGAATTGATTTCATGGGACCGTTCCCCGCATCCTTTGGAAATAAGTACATATTGGTGGTTGTTGACTACGTATCAAAATGGATTGAAGCCATCGCTACACCCACAAACGATACACGAGTAGTACTTAAATTATTCAAGCATGTTATCTTCCCACGATTAGGTATACCAAGACTAGTAATCAGTGATGGAGGTTCCCATTTTATCTCTAGAATTTTCGAAAAACTACTTTCAAAATATGGCGTTAAACATCGCATAGCCACACCATACCATCCTCAAATGAGTGGACAAGTGGAAGTGTCAAATAGGGAAATTAAACAAATCCTTGAGAAAACCGTAGCCACATCCAGAAAGGATTGGTCCTCCAAGCTAAATTATGCTCTTTGGGCATATAGGACAACTTTTAAAACCCCTATCAGAATGACGCCGTTTAAATTAGTTTATGGAAAATCTTGTCATTTGCCAGTAGAATTAGAACATAAAGCTTACTGGGCCATTAAAACTCTTAACTTAAATTACAAGACTGTTGGCGAGAAACGAATATTAGATATCCATGAATTAGAAGAATTGCGTTTAGACGCTTATGAAAATGCTAGAATCTATAAGGAGAGAACAAAAAAAATGGCATGATAAGCGTATCTCGCGGAA
Organism: Vicia faba; assembly: GCA_948472305.1. Taxonomy (NCBI): domain Eukaryota; kingdom Viridiplantae; phylum Streptophyta; class Magnoliopsida; order Fabales; family Fabaceae; genus Vicia; species Vicia faba. Next base: position 443,293,525 of record OX451740.1, read on the forward strand.
ATAATTTAAGGAAGGAGACATTGTACTCCTATTCAACTTTAGATTGAAACTCTTCCCGGGTAAATTACGTTCCAGATGGTCAGGACCATTCGAAATTAATAAAGTTTTCCCAAGTGGTGCGGTAGAAATTAAAGGAAATTCCATCGAACCATTTATAGTCAATGGCCAGCGCTTAAATAATTATTTTAACGTCAAAAATCTAAACTATTCGGCTTATCTGCAGTTAAGTGAGCCACCTACCCTGACACCTAACTGAATAGGTACTGTCTGTCGAGCCATCGACATAAAACAATAGCGCTTCATGGGAGGCAACCCATGTTTACTTTTAATTATTTTTGTTATTTTGATATGTTTTTATTTTTTTACTTTGTCTTAATCTTTCAAATTTTCATGTTGCATCCCTTACTCTTTTTTATTTAAACTTCTTTTTTTCTTTTGATTAACTTCGGCATTTAAACCTGAAAATACTAACTTAGTTTTTCATACATTTATTAAACATTTTCAGGTTAATTCATTAGCTTTAATATTTAGCTCCATGGCACGTATGAACTACATGAACATAACCCTGAGAGGTAGGCATCAGAGAAGGCATTTTGAGGATCTAGTTGAGCGAGAGATGTGTCCAACCATTTATGTTGACGACCATGCTATGACTGCTTTAGGCATTTGTGAGAGTGTCATGTATCTGCTACACCAAATAGGTTGGGATATTGCTCCAATTCGGAGACGCTATTGTACCTACCATAAGTTGACCCTTGAGTTCTTGAGCACACTGAGATATCTACCGAACCATAGGTTAGGTTTCAACCGCGGGCTGATCACCTTCAGACTGTTTAATATGGACTACCTCTACAATCATAGGGAGTTTGCCAACCTGTTAGGATTCCCTAATGGCCCTGATGTTATCACCATGACCCAAGAAGACATATTGCTTGATACTGACCTTGATTTCTTCTGGGGTAGCATTGCTGGAAACAACCATCCTGAGCCAAATGACCTTTACTCGGAGTCCATCCATAACCCTGCTATTAGGTACTTCCATAAGATCATTGCCCACACCCTTTTCGGAAAAGAGCAGAATGTTACATCTGTGTCGCGTGATGAGCTTTTCATCATGTACTGTGCTTTGCAGAACCGTCCAGTAAATGGTGCCACCTATATGCTTGCTAATATGGAATGTATTATCCAAACACAAAATGCCCCAATCCTCATAGGTGGGTTAGTTATTATGATCTCCAATGCCATTGGACTCCGAAGGCCTATGTTAGGATCAAATCCGCACTATGGGATTAAGCCAATGAACATTGAATTTTTCTTCAACACTAGTTTTATAGGAAACCTTGGGCCGAATGAATTTGAGCTGCTGATTAACCATGAAACTGTCCACCAGTTTGTACTCCCAAACCCTGTCACTAGTGTCCACAACAGAGAAAATTGGCTTTTTAATCTCCGCCATCCTCCTACACCGCCTTCGTCTCCTTCCACTATTGACATCTATGAAGTCCCAAATACATCTCCAGATGCTGAAGAATTCGATTCTGCAACACCACCTGGATACCACCAGTTTCCTGACCCATGGGATCAGCCTGTAGTTTCCACTGAGTCCACCTTCCCAGCTCCCGAGATACCACCTCCACCTACTGTCACCCTCGACTCTTTGAATGCAGAAATAACCGGGATGCGGGGTGAGCTTACATCTTTACATGTGGATTTCATTGCTTTTATGGATTTGGTAACGGACCAACTGGATTTTATTCACCAACATCTGTTCTCTACCAATCGTGGCTAGGAGTTGCCATCGTTATGCTAATTTGTTCCGCTCTTGCATTTATGTACACAGTGAGGTCACTGTATAGTTTAAGTGTGGGGGAGGAACCTAGTTTTAGTATTTTATTATTATTCTGTGCATTTAGTTATTATTTGTCTCAAATTCTAAACAATTTTACTAGTTAATAAAATTTCAATTATTCATCAAGTTTCAATTCTATTGTCGTTACTGCTATTATTTCATTTTAAACAAAGTTTACTCTTTATAATTTTTT